>JAWWES010000041.1:49560180-49571610 GCA_035583135.1 Lophotriccus pileatus
GACCGGGAATCGAACCCGCGGTCTCAAGGGTACCAGCCCTGCGTCTTAACCACTAGACCACCGGGGGCTCCCATTGGGCTGGAATAGAGAGACAATATCACCACCAAAGGAATTGGAGCAGCTACACAGAGTACTGTGTCTTATTCTGATGTCCACCACTTTTAAAAGCTGTTTAAGAACACAGAAATAATATCTCAAAATGCCTGATATCCAACACGCCATTTCTCTCATCAAAGGCAAGGTCAGGTTGGGATTTGACCACAGCAAGAGATCTACATGGCAAACTCCACAGTGATAATGGAGAGAGGAAAAGACAGGGCATTCTCTGAAAGGTAGACCAGCCTCTCCTCAGCCATTGGACTCTAAGCAACAAGTAGTTAAGGAAAGATTTTGGGCATATTTTGGGGACACACTTGTAATCACAGTCATCCCTTCTAGCAATGTAGTGAAGTCTTCTCTCCCTTAACCTACTATGTACCTACCTACCTACTTACACAGGTAAATTGTGTATCAGGACATGTCCCAGGAATGACACAGAAGATGGCAAAGATGACAAAATTCCCACCACAGAAGGTTAATTATAGCACTTGGCTAATGAGAGGCAGAACAACCACTCTGTCTATGGAATTCATGCCCTTAAGGCCAGGGGGACACTTGGGCCAGTGACATAAAGGGATGATGTCTCCCTTCCTAAAGGAACAGTGGCATCATCTCCAATCACACTGGAACACAACTGTCTCACAGAAGGGTAAGTAGGAGATATTGCTCACTCTTTTATTGCTGGAGAACTGCCTGGTTTAAAAAGTTGATGAGTATGAGCCCAGGAATAAGTGACTCTTTCCCTAAATTCACACACATACAGACTCTGCCTGACATTTCCAATGTGATTAGTGTTTGCATTATCTCAACTTTCAACACGTAGCAGGCTCTCAACTTTAGGAAGCTGCCCTCTGAAGTTGCTTCAGGTCAAGCTCTTCAGATGCACCCATCACTGTGGGAAACAAATGATGACAGACAAGACCTAATCACAGACACAGGGGAAGAGGGACTCCCACCAGGACAGCTGGTGACAAGCACAGTCTGCTTAAAACGTCTGGGAACTTGCAACCTCCTGTCACCAGCAAGCAGTTGGAACTGGAGTACTGACAAGCTGAATCTGCAGCCCTGGTTGCTTGTGCACACAAGGGCATTGGCATTCTTCAAACCAAATTGCCTTGCATGATTTTAGGAACTCTGAGAGGAACAATGAGGTAGAGCGTTGACTTACAACTGTTGTTTTGGGTTTTTTTCTAATCCTTTCATTAAAAAACATGTTGAAGGTTGTTGGGGGAGGGAGTGTTTGAGAGTGGAGAAAGTTCTGGTGATGTCAGCTCCTATTGCCATGGAAACTGAACAGTTTTAGTGACAATGGAGTCTTCCTCCTTGAGCTGCTGGGTTGCGTGGGGAGCAGGGGCAAGCAGGGCAAGGGCACATGAGGGAATTCAGCTAACTAAAACTACAGCTTTTGGCTTTACAGGGAAGTGAGGAAAAAACTACAAATGATTGCCTGAATACATTGCTTATGTAACCAAAACACCGTCTTGGGCAATAGCAGCAAATTGTTGTTATGCTCTTTGATAAATCGTGCTGTGGTGCAGTGAGCCAGAGGGAGATACCTCAGCTGCCTGGGAACGGCCGGCACAACGGTCCCTTGCCTGCACTTCACTTTTCCATGCGACAGTTTATTCCTCCAACCCTTGCTGCCTTGGTGTTTATTCGGAAAGGGAGAAGGGAAAAGAAAGGGCCGGGAAATACAGTCCTTGTTCTTGAAACTAAGGGAAGCTGCGTGTACTCTAGGCCAGGCATTACTTCCCAACACCACGGACACTTTTTTTAAAAATGAAATTTATCACAACCCTTGCAGAAAATGAGCATCTAGGACCATGGAAAGGAGAAGGCTCTTAGAGAAAACTGATTAGCCTCTGATCAAGATCTAACTTACTGTCATGGAGAAAACATATAAGACCTAATGCGGCCTGTCCTCTCCGAGTCAGAAGGCTAAAGCAGCATCTGGACCAGAGTAAGCGGAAGCCATCACCCCGGTGTAGAATCAATAAGGATAAAGCTTGAGGCTTACATTTCAGGTTAAATAAAAGCCTACAGTATGTAAGGGCAAGTTTAAGCCTTGGATTTGATTTAAACAGTGCAGACAATTTTAATGAATTTCAAAGAATAATGAATTAATAACCATAAGCTTTTATAACTCGAAATACATTATATAGTCATTAGTTCTATATAACTAAATGGAAAAATCTTTCTTTAGCAGAAGTCTTTTGAGATCAGATATTCCAATGAGATTACTATCATTTCAGCCTGACACCTCATGAGGACAATTGCATAGATATCAGGAAACAAATTTCTTTCAGTTTTGGACCTGAAATGAAAAATCCTCCACACTGATTATTTTATATCTAAGGAGTTGATACTAAGTCTCTTTGACATTGAAAGGAGTTCAAATATGAGCTTTTTTTTCTAGTACTGCTATCAGGTGCACAAAAGAGTCTCTCCTCAAAATTCTGCCAGCAGTGGTGACAGAAGGAAATATGTAAATCAAGCATTCTCCCTTCTTGTCTAGGTAGTGTGGTTTTCACTTACTTTCTGCATGAAATACTTGAGCTCACCCTCTTTCATTTAACATTGCTCCACTGATTTCATCATCTCTTCAGATAGCATCAGTCACGTACCGTGCTTGCAGAGACACCAGGCAGAGCAAGACTTTGAGTTCCCAAGCCTTTACATATTTACAATATGCTGGTGCTCCTGTGCCCACCTAGAGCAGAGTCTTTCTCCCAACACACCGCAACATATCACGCACGCAGAGCAGCACCATGGGCTCCAACGTCCCCTTTTCAGGCATACCAGTTCTTCCCTTTCTTCCTCAAAGGCTGCTCTGGTGGGGTCTTGCTTTCACTGCATCCAGTTTCCAGCAGTTTTGCCACCAGGAGTTCGGACTAGAGCATACTATGATCTGGCTTTTCTCATCACCCTGTGTCAGGGACTTTAACTTTAGCTCACACTCCTCATGTCAGGCCATTTAAAATCAGGTGCTCATCACAGCAGGCTCAGATACAAGAAAGGTCTTCCTATCTCACACATATTGTGTTAATTCAGAAAAGCCTACAGCTTTCATCTACCTGTCCTCCTTTCGTGCACTACCTGGCCAAGAATCAGCCTTCAAACTTCTACAAGTGCACTGAGTTTGAAACTCTCTGCTCCTCCCAGAAGCAAAAAATTATAGGGCCCTCTAAAGGGAATGTCTTTCAAGCCTTGCTGTAGAAGAACTCTGTCAAAAGCAAATACAAAGACAGTGCTGCTCCACACCACGGGAAAATTCTGAAAAGTGAGCTTGAAATCACTGCTGGCTCAGTCAGTAATACATGCACTTCCAGGCAACAGTGGATGCTAGTAATTCCTTGCTGGGAGGAAGAGAAAAGTAAGAGTTTCTCTCTGAAAAGATATTAACTTTTCTTACAGAGAGAATAGCAATATTACATATTTATTTCTGACCTTTATTATTATTATTATTATTATTATTATTATTATTATTATTATACCACAAGGCATTCTAATTGAAAATTAGAATTCCAAAAAAAGCACATCCCACTGGTATCAGAAATGGACATTGTGCTATGATTCAAAAGGCAAATCCTGTTAGTCTTTCCACTTCATATGTGCAGAGGGGGAATTCAGAGCTTCACCATAGCAACTTTGTTGTAAAAAACACTCAAATGTCAGCTTGTCCTGATAGTGCTGTGGATAACCCTGGTGCAACACAAAGGCAAAAAGCCCTGAGTAACAAAAATTACATTCCTATCTTTGAAACACTGCTGCTGGAAACAGTGTTAGCTTTAGTTTTGTTCTGGTAAAGGTTGCACCTCTTCTACTCAGACGTTTTAAAAACAAAACAAAAAAAAGCCCAGAAAAGTTTCTGGGTTAGCTCTTCAGCTGGTATAAATTAACACCCTGTGCTGAATTTGTGCTAGACAGATGGCTGCACATCAGCTGGGGAGCTAAGCTACCTTGCCTACTGTTTCTTCCACAGACTGCTAACCCTAGAATGCCTGTCTCCCATTCCACAGATGTACAGGAGTAGCACCAGAGTAGAAGCTTCCCCCTCAGTTACATCATTTCTGTTCTGTGCAAGACTTTAGTAAACACAGAACAAATAAACCCAGAAACTATCCACCTACCCAGCCATGACAATGAAGAAATCCAGGCGGTTCCAGGTATCTCCAAGGTAACACTTCTTGCCGAAGATCCCCAGGGCAACCATCTTTAAGACCATTTCCATGGCAAAGAAGATGAAGATGAAATCATCAAATACCTGCCAAACAGAAACCCAAGAGCACGTCTGATAAGCATTCCCAGCCTTTGACTTTAAAACCCAGAATGCAACATAAATACGAATTTAAGTACTTCTGAAAATTAGTTAGAAGGGCTGGAAAAGCTTCTCCCATGCAGCCCTGGCATCATAGCTTCCTGCTGCTCAAGTTCACAGAAGGTTTCTGAATCTTCTTTTTCCCATATAGGTGAAATAATTGATGTAGACTCAGAGACTCCTTAAACAGACTTGAAAGGAGGTGTTGGCTCAGCACCAGCAGGTCCAAACCCAGCCAGGAAAACACTGTTCTTCCAAGGTCCCCCAGGAGGGACTCCTCATCACCCTGCTGCAAATGGCTGAGCTGAGGACATAGTGCAGCTTCATGCAGAGTTTGAACAGCACATACCAGTCACAGACAAAAGCTTCAGATATCTGAAGGTCTTAGCCACAACAATACTATGGATGACACCCTTTGCTGTAACCTTCTCTTTGGGGAAGCAGCAAGCACAGCTAGCTGGATGTACTCATGGCCCTTCTAAGAATTCCTTTTATTTCCTCTCCCTTTGGGCATCCTGAATGCCACAATGCCTGTTGAATAAGTAATATTCTTGGCTCCTCAGCAGAGCAGTGAATGCATGGGGGCCTGCTGTTCTCTCCTGCCTGCCTCGCCCTGGCTGAACTCTGAGCTATATATTTGGAACTGTCTACATCAGGAAACTCCTGCTTACGTGCAGGATCCGGGGGATTAGCAGCTGTTCTGTATTGCACCATCACAGGTAGACTTCATTCATTCTCTTTCTCGCCCCATTCCTCTCCTCAAAGCTAGCTTTTGTCATTTTACAACAGGATAGCTTACTGCCAGGGACAATCTTGCCAACCTCTCTGGGTAGGTATTGCCCACACGCTGAAGGAAAGCATGCGTGAAAATTTGTGACTTGGACTGAAGCACCATCACAACAAGAAGGAAGACCGCTTACCTGCAAGATTTTACACCTGTCAGAAAGGCAGTCCATATCCTCACATGGCTGGTACATTCCCAGGGTAACGCAGTTTAGCAAAATCACCATCATGCTGACACACTCGAACCAGGTGGAAAAGAGTCAAGGAAAGCTTCTACAAAAGCATCATGACTGAGATAAGCTTGCTCTAGGCTTGAGGTAACAAAATAGGAAGATTAAGGGAAAGAAGTGCTGGAAGGCTGATTTATTACATTCTTACATTCCCCCCCCCCCTCCCCAGTTCATCCCTACTCCACTCTTTGATTAAGCCAAAACTCTTTTAAAAAAGGGAAAGTAGGAAGTAGCACAAAAGGCCTAAGGCATTTATACAAGTCAAATTATTGCTATGGTTAAACAGATACTTGCTCCTCTCCAGTTGGTTTACTGAATCTTCCAAATAAATGGAAGAGACTTTCCATGTGGACCTGTACCAAAATTCAGAGACCTTTAAGATCTAGGGATCTAAATCAAAATGGATAAACTGATGTCTGTTTAATCCCAGTGATTATTGCCCTTCTGGGAAGGAGGTACAACGCAAGGCTAGAAGTCTCCCCTCCTAAGAAGAACTTGGGGGTAAAGAGTTTCCAGTGCTCCATCTGGTTATTCTGCTTCCAGCATTAACCCACCATGGATAAAACTCCACAATGTGCCTAAGTTATTTAGTAACTATGGGGAGAAATTGCATTTCTGACCCCAGCTGGTGATCTGTTTATGGCCTAAAGCATGAGGATTGATAGTCCTTATAATTGTTTCCTCAGCTACACTTGTATCCCTGCAGATGCTTTGCTTATTCATTTGAATCCTTTGTTGATAATCTTGCTAAAATATCTGCTTCGATAATAGTTGGCAGCCCTGAGCTACATTGGCTGATTATACTTTACATTAAAAATTGTTCCCTCCTATTTATTTTTAATTTGTTGCCTTTTAATTTTATCAAGTGCCACTTCATTTATATATCAGAGAAAAAGATAACAATGGTGTATTTGTCTGACCTTTTCTGTGTTTTCCACACCCTCTATCTGCCCTCTCTTCCCCATCCCTCCTCCTTAAGACTGAAGGAGTCTTAAGGCCTGATAGACACTTATCCAAGAACTCATTTACAGCATTTTAGCTCTGAAAGTGGGCACATTTCTGTGATACTTTCCCAGTGTTCCTGTTGTAAAGTGGTGATGTTGAGCTAATGAGAGTAGACCTCCAGCCTCTGGCAGAACCATCATTCTTGGGTGTTTTATACACCTCTCAGCAACATATCTGCCCAGTTTCCACTGTCAGACAACTTTATTCTATCTTTTTTTGATAATGAAATCCTTGAAATTATCCACTTAAAACACAATCTACTGAGTGCCTCTTTTTTCAGTCTTTGCAGTACTGTGTCTGAAAACAGTGACCTGTATCTCTGATCGCTGCTGAAAGATATTCAACAACTATGGTTTGTTCTGAGCAAGTCTTCCATGCTCATTCTCTGACAGTGATTTATGACTAACCTGCACAATCTGATCTAGAAGATTATTAATTCTTTCTCTTCTCCCCCAGCTGTTTTTCGGTGAGCAGCATACAGTTGCAAAATCAGACAAGAGCAAGGCACTAGTTCTGCTGCGCCAATTATGCTATAAGGTGATTTCAAGAATGTCTTATCACTGTACCTCCCAAAGTTTATCCCAAGTGCTGTACAAAGTAATGCACAAGGAGGCCACCC
This sequence comes from Lophotriccus pileatus, assembly GCA_035583135.1. Lineage (NCBI taxonomy): Eukaryota > Metazoa > Chordata > Aves > Passeriformes > Tyrannidae > Lophotriccus > Lophotriccus pileatus. The sequence continues at coordinate 49,567,235 of JAWWES010000041.1, forward strand.
TTGATCTAGGCTGGCTTCAAAACGAGAGACCTATTCTGAGAGAACTATGCCAAAAGCAGGGCAAAACTAAAGTATTTGCCCTCAGGGTCTGTAGAACATAACTTCAGCTTTCCACCTTCCTCTCTCTGATCCAAAGCCCAGGAAAGCAACTTGAGAGGTTTCCATTAGCTCACACAGGCTTTTCAGATAAGATTGCAATTCTCCTCCAGATTCTTCAAAATCTATTTGGCATCATCATTCACAGAATCACAGAAACACAGAATGGTTGATGTTGGAAGGGCCTCTGGAGGTTATATCTTGTCCAACTCCCCTGCTCAAAGTGGCATCAACTACAGCAGACTGCTCAAGGTCACGTATAGTTGGCTTTTGAATATCTTCAAGTATGGAAGCACCGGAACGTCTCTGGGCAACCTGGTCCAGCATTTGACTATTTACCTGTAGAAAAAGTGTTTTCTTATGTTTAAATAGGACATCCCACTATTCAGGCTGTGCCCACTGCTTCTTGTTCTGTCACTGGGCACAACTGCGCAGTCTGTGTCCTTTGCTTGCTTTTTCAGGTATTGATACATATGGATAAGGTCTCCCTGATCCTTCTCTCCTCCAAGCAGAGCAGTTCCAGCTCTATCAGTCTCTCCCTTTTTCAGGAGGTGCTTCGACAGCTCTCAAAGTTTCCCAGCATTCTCTATGCTTCTCAAGCATAGACAATGGATTGATGGCCATTCCCAGGCTATCAAAGTGATATTAGGAAAAGCCACTGCCTCACTGCTTTCCTTTTGGAGCAGGGTTCCTTTTGGGAACCTTGTAAAAGCACATCCAACCTGCAGCAGAAAGGAAGAAAGTGCAAGGAGAAGCCCAGAGCAACTCCTGCCCCAAATCAAGAGGGGTTGCTGCCTGCTTGGGTTGGTTGAGGGGGTAATTAGAAGTACCTGCTGCCTTCAATTTGTCACTGCTTTCAACCATAGCTACTGCCTCCTGTCACCACAGCAACAGCCTGCAGCCAGGTTTATCATCTTTCTCTTGGTGATGCCTCCTCTTTCCCACATCCCTCACCCCCCTCCTTTTCCCCGTGCCTGAGCCCATAATTAATTGCAGCTGCTGACAAAGCCAGTCTTCATAATCTGCATCATTCAGTCAGAAGTTTCATTATTAATTAACTTCTTTCAAAGTTTAAATCTCCTAATTACAAGCGAACCCATGCACATGTTCTGCCCGCCCCAGCCCTTCCTCACTGCTGTTCTCTCTTCCCACAGCCTCAGTCCCAGCACCTTTCCCTGTGAGATTTGAGGCCTCCAGCAGGTTTTAAAAACTAAAAGAAGACACACTCAATTTCTGCCCATTCTGCTCAGCATCTCACCTTGGCCACCAGAAGGTGTCTCAGAGGAAGGTACCAGAAAACCTGCAGCAATCTGCTATAATTTGACCACCCTTAAAGGGAGTGTTTTCCCTTAACAGTGACAGTTCACAGTTGATTCAAACCCTTTCAGACAAAAGGGTTATGGCTCTCATTTGAAAAACAGAACAACAATAAAAAGTATTTCCTGACTCCTTTAATCATGGACTATTCTGATTGTGCATGTAAATATCTCCACCTTGTAAAAATCCTGTTAAGCTCTTGGTTTCAGTACTGTCTTGTGACATCAAGATCCATATCTAGATTAACTATTTTGACTAAAACACTTGCACTGGTTCTGTAGTTGGTGCCTCTCTGTGACAACAACAATTTTCTTTGCTGCTGGGTGCCATCCCTGTCCTTCTGCACCCTGAGCTGGACCTCGCCTGAGCAGCTGCTGGCCAGACCACCATGTCTTCCAATGGACAGGGATAATCCGGGATAGGGAGAGACTCAAGAGGGAAATGCATCACCAGCACACAGCAGGAGAGACCCTTAATCCAACCCAAACCATCTGGCACATGCCAAAAACAAGTTGCAAGACAGTTAAGGAGATACACAGGTGTTTCTGGGAGCTGGATGTATTGTGGTACTGCTTGATAACATGACTACACATAATGGAAGATGATGTTAGAAACAGATGATGGGAAACAGGTAAAGCTTTTGGGCTCATTTCCTGAATGACAAATAGCAGAAGCAACGTCTGCTGTGTTGGAGCTGTAAATAGCTTGCACCTAAAAAACTGAGTACAGCAATGTTCTTGGGATTTGCCTTAATCTCTATTTTCTATCACTGACAAAAATACAACAGAGCAAAATAAAACAGTACTTTTGGGTCTGCTCTCCTCTTCCTCCATCATCACCTGAACAGCAAGAGTACAACCAGGCACAAAGAGCTCCGCACTGGCTGGCAATCCTAAAACCACAGAAAGCATATAAGCTTTACAAGCATGACAATCCCTCAGTGTTTCCTGTTACTGTCCACAAACTACTCCTAGGGTGTGCCTTGTACCAGTTAAGGTCCTGAAATTCTCAGACCTGTTTAACCTGCAGTAGAAATGCCCGAGTAGAATGTGCTTACATCAAGGTGGAAAAGCCAGCCCTGTGGTATGGCTAATCACGGCAGAACCCGTTCGTGCTCCAAAATGGAGAGAAGAGCAGTTCAGTGACTGCAGTGGAAACATGAAACCCTCTGCAATGCATCCCAAACACCAGCCACCCATGCATACAACTCCTTGTGGCCTCCCACCTCTGAGCTGGTGCCTGGCAGGCTCAGCTGAGGGCAATATGCATGTGAAATGTCAGATCTTCATCAGTTCTCTCTACCTACCACTCATCCCACCATCCTTCCCACCAGCTAAATGGCTTCACCCTGTCATTACAGCCTGAAGTGATTGCATTTTCTTTCCCTCCTTTTTGAAATGAGCTAAGGACAGAGCTGTGTTCCTTCCCTACTTTCCTCGCCTGGTTTGTGACTGTCCTGCAAGAAGCCAAGAGGATGCTGTACCTGCAGCAGGACAGCTGATGTTTCATTTAGAATGGAAGGCGTGATTTGTTGTGAAGATCAGAGAAACAAGTAGCTCCAAGGAAGGAAGTGCTCATTTTCTCTACTTCACTTCTGTTGTTTTTTGCAAATGCTCTCACAGGCAATTTCCATTTTTTTGCCCCCTCCTGCCTTTTCTTATCACCACTTAGCTTTTGTGTGTTATTTTTTTTTTCTTTCTATGCTGATACATAGGAGTTTCATTGTCTTTTTCTACAAAACAAGATGACAGAATCAACAGGATTCTTTCTCTTCAGCCTCAATCTGCTAAGCTAACTCACTAGAAAAAGTTGAATGTAACACTTAATGTTCACTCAAAGAAAAATACCTCTCAAAATGTGTTTGTGTTCAAATAGATCAAAACAATCAAAACATTTCTCAGAACAAAAAGCTTTAAAAATCCTATTTTGGAAAGACTGAAGCATTTTTTCTTTGTCTTTTTTTAGAGCAAAGCATTACAGAAAAAAGGTTGTTGTTTTTTGACCTACATAGAAGACTTGTTTCGACTTCTGAGTCCACTGGAAATTAAATGCCAACACCCAGCATTGCAGTTCTGGGGAGGGTTTCATGGTGGCCAAGCCACAAGGGGCAATTTATAAAGCCTTTTTGCAAGCACTCGAGGTAGACATGCTCTAGGTGTTCCCATGTCACGTAATCTTGTACACATTTGCTTTCATCACATCATCGTTTACACAGTCTTCTCATGAAAGAAGAGCACCTGAACTTTAGACACCTGACAGATGCACCACTAGGGTCTTCAAGTCTTCAGTAATACTGATGCCAAAGAAAGGACTTTAATGCTGCCAACCACAGCAAGACTTATCTGTTGATTTGAGAGGCACTAGGGGAGGCTTAAATAACTTGTGATGGTGTTACAGGGAGGCAGTATGAAGATTTTAAATTTTTGGCAACACTTCTGTGTATCTGCCATTTGGAAGGGAACTCTCTATCAAGAAGAGATTAATTAGAAAAGACAAAGACTGTTGTATCCATGTTAAATCAGATAAACCCCAGTAAAACAAAGCACCATAGGTCAGCCTCTCTGATCTAACTTCCAAGGACTGCTCAGAAAGTGGGTGCTGTCTAAGGCTATAGAGATTTTTGGCTGCATAGCTCAGTTTTCATTAGGCTCTAAGTTTAATCTGAATTTAAGTCAGTTATTTCTCATGCAACACATCATATTACCCTGCAGAGTTAGGCAAGGATTGAAGATGGCCTTTGAAAACTTTTGTTAGGGTTTTTTTAATTATTATTATAGAAACAAAATGAAGCAAATCTCTTCTCTCTTAAAGCTCTTTACATAATGATTTACTCAGACCTTCTAACTGCATCCATTAAACTCTCAAGCCCAGTAAAACCAAAATTAGATGTCGTGGGTTTGTCCAGGTGACAATTTTTCCCACACCCCCCAACCAAATTGGTTCAAGCTGTGAGAGAAGGTTTA
>JAWWES010000041.1:49571710-49588916 GCA_035583135.1 Lophotriccus pileatus
AAGATGTAATTGCAAAAGGCGTTACCAGAACTTCTGATTGGTTTTGTCCCGGAAATCAACCTGGACAAACCATCTTATAGTCCCCCAGGGGGGGGGGACCCTGCTAACCCACGACATTAGAATAAAAATTTCTGTCTGGAAAAACACACAATAAAGAAGGAATCTGAAGAATAAACAGATGTGTTAACACAATGAGAGAAGTCTTCAGATATTCCAGAAACAGGAAGACAGTGGGAGATCTCTGGCCTAATGTAGGGCCACAACAAGGCACAGAAGGCCCCTAATCAAATGGGAGGCTGCAGGGAGAAAGCAGGGCTTCTTTAAGATGCTCTTCAGCACAGCAATCCCAGGACTCACTGGTACTAAACCCAGCACAAATTACACGAAGAATTCTGTCACGGCACCTGGATGGATATACCTTGGTCTTCTAAAGCAATCTGGTATTTTCCTCAGAAGAATTATGCAGATCCACTGCTAATTATTCAAAATATCTTCACAAATACCATGCATCTTCATCAATGCTGCTACACAGCCCTGCTATTAATGATTACCTCCTGTCTGGAGCAGCTGAGCCCCAGAGCTTCTTGACTGATAATGACCCACCTCCAAATTGCATTTAGCTTTCAGGGTGCAACAGAGCATCTGTTTAACTGTGTGTGTATCATTCCTACAGAGCTGTTTACTATAGAAAGCATGGAAAAAATATAGTACCTAGAAAAAAAAAAAACAAAACACCCAAGAATCTTTTTTTAGGTGAGAAGAAAGTAATTACCCAAATTTAAACTTAAGCAGGGTATTAGAGGTAATGACTGTTCCTGGAGAAAGAGCTTTTTAATATCCTCAGATGGCTGGGATTGCGGTTGCCTGTCTTTCTTGCCAGGAAAGCAGTGCTCCACCATGCTGTGGAACCAGTTCAAGACTGACTTGAGGAATCACACCTCCCGCTGACTCCCAAATGGTGCCTCCTGCAGCATTCTGGCTCTGCCTGGGAGACTGCCATCCAAAACCTGACCCAGCTTCACATTAGGAGCTTCAACAAGGTCACAGTATGAGGCAATAGGACTGCAGCTTGGAACATTATTGTGCTATATGACAAGTGAAAGAATTTCGCTCCACAATCTCCTACTCGAATTGGCAGTTTTAGCAATTGCTTCCTGCTGCAGATGGAGCTGTAGGGGTAACAGGAACCAGAGAAGGACCACCTGAGGAAAACCCCTGAACCCCAAAAGCCGGGTCCAAACTTCAACATCCGTATGGCTTACTGATATTTCACTTAGCAGAGGCAATTCCCTACTGGCATCAGTGGCAAAATAGAGGCCTTAGAAGAGTTAGTCTTTGATTTTGGACTCAGTTGGACCTCTGCTCTAGAGAAGAGCTGAAGTTGCACGTCAAAACAGGAAGAAATTTGTAGTCCAGGAGTGATTTGAATTATTAATGTGCTCCAGAGTGACACAATCGAAACAGTGCAGCTGAATGCTCTGACATATATATATATATATATATATATATATATATATATGCCCCATCATATATGACCCTGGGAAGTGACATGATCAGAAAGACTGGTGGGGTTACCATTCTCAAACCAGAGTCTGAGCCATGGAAGTTGAAATGAGTGCTGACTTTTAATCAGATTTAATCTGGATGTGGTCAAGCTTACTTGGTGGAAGTTTCCTTCCAAAATGTAAAAACAGTGTTTTGAAAGGGGAAAAAAAAGTCAAAATATCTCTCAATTCTCCCTCTGCTTCTGTGCTTCACTGCCCTGCCTCCCAGCAACCCCATCCAAAGTTGTGTAAGTCTTCTGTAACATTTGTCAAACTAAAGCAACAGTCCTGACATGTTTGGTAGTATTTTTGCCTTCATGTCATGATAGGTTTGAAGGGGATCCTTATCTTGGCTGGGCCCACTAGACATAACTACTGAGTAAATACAGCCCCATAATAGCAGTGGTTGTGTGACCCAACTTCAAGAAAGGGAGAGGAAATAAAAAGAGTAATGATGGATTTGGGAGGGCAGCGAAGAGAGTAAAAAAGGAAAGCCTTGCTTTTATCCCTCCCTACTGCTCCTAATGTTTTCTGCTTTGTCTGGGGTTTTTTATTCTGCCTTGGCATCCCTCTTACTTTCCAGCTCTCTCTTTCCCCACTCTACCCAAAAGAAATGCTTAAATATTTGCAATGAAACAACATAAAGAGGGGAATAAGTGTTTCTTCAGGAACAAGGAACAAAGGCCCAGGTTTTGGAAGACATGCAGGTCCTTAAGAAAGCACAGGAACATTTTTGACCTTTTACAGCACACAGATCCCTGCCTCCCCATTGACACTGGCATGACCACATTGTGCCCCTCAAACCTATGAGATGAGCTCTGTGGTAGCTCACAAACTTAAACAGGTGAAAAGAGGACACACATGAAACAAGGACAGTTGGCTGTAAAGTGTCCTGCAGCATCTAAAGCAAGGTAAATTCCTTCCATTTCCAGCACAACTTTTACCTTCCCAGTAAAAGGTAATCTTCTCATCTTACTTTTTGATGCTTTATAGGTGCAGGGTTTGTTCTCTTGTTGTGGGTTTAAGGCTTAGTGGGCCTTGGGAAATAGTCTTGGAAATAGTGGGGCATGAAGATATTCCAAAGAACCCCCTGAAAAGGTGCTGCTATGCAGCTGCCTGTCAATTGCCCAGGTTTGGAAGACTGGTAATCACCTCCCCAAGACTACAGGGACAGACATGTGGAAGGCAGACAGATGTGGGTCCTGGATACTGAACTTTACTGCAAATACAAAGGAATGATGGAAACATTTGCCTGAACAAGAAGCTGTTTCCATGGAAAGGGAAAAGAATAGCAGAAGCCTCATCAGCACTGAAGGTCTAAAGCCCACCTAACACTCATTGTGTTCCTGTTCCTTTTTCTTGCACTGGTCTCTCTGCTCATAATTGCTGTCTCTCTAGCCCATACTAGTTTTCAGATGTTAAAGATTGCTTTTTCCACTCTTTGGAACTTCCCACCTATCCCTGTCAAATGTCACACGAGTTTAAGCTGAGTTTACAGGGATGTACAACTCAAATATGTCTGAAGGGAATACAGAGCACCTTTAATAAAAGGCTATCTCGCCTTACAGTATGTGAAGATGACAATGAAAGTACAAAGGACAGGTTGTGGATCTTCTCACAATTTTAAGAGGTGTGTGTGCCCTCCTGCACAAGGGCTCTGCTCTCTGCAAGTGCCAGGGCAGTTCCCTGTACCCCAGCACATCACTTGGTGAAGGATGTGGAAATGAGCACCTTGCTCCTCCAGACAGCCTATTTACAAGGCTAAATTATCCCAGAGGGTACTCTGACTCCCCTAGCAGTACTGCATTAGAGGGACAGAAAGACAGCATAAAGCCACTTTGCCTTTCTCCCTTCTCCCAGCTAGGTGACGCTTTCAGTGGATACAGCATCCCTAAATCCTATGCTTGGTGCTTAGCTTAGCAGACTTTTCTGACGAGTGCTTCAGTACAGAAAAGAAAGTCATGTGATGACAAAGCTTTGCAGCAAAGTAAATAAAGATTAATTCAGAAGAGTAGGTAGTGCCCTGTAAGGTCACTCAGAAGAAATTGCATACAGTCTAAGCAAAACACAGGGCAATAACAGAAAGAGCTGGGTATGAACTCCTGTTAGTTTTTTTCATTATTGGCTGTAATTTAAACAATTTTCAGAGTTTAAGTTGCCACCACCCCATCTTTTGAATGCATATTTTTCCCCTGACAGTTTTTATTTTTTGAAGGCTTGTAGCTGGCCCTTCTACCATGGTTCCCAGAATAAGCTGCAAGCATTGGCACTGATGGCCCACAGGACACGTGCCTGGAGAAAAGACTGATTGCAAATGACTGAGCCAATCTGTCTCAGCAGATAACTGGAAACTAGGAGCTTCAGCCAGCAGGCAGGATCATAGCAGCCGCTGGAACCTCCTCAAGGACACAAATGGGCTATGGATGGACTCCTGAAAAGGAAGGTCCTGTTGTATCTGTGTGACAGAGATACCTGCAAAGGGTAGGAATGATTTTCATTATTTAAGCTCCTCATCTGAGGAGCAGAAGGGACCCTTTGGTGGATGAGCAGATGTGTCAGCACTCCTTGTACATCTGGTCTCTTTCTCTTCCATCCCTCCTCTTATATCCTGCAACAAAGAGCAGTCAGTGAAAATGAGATTATATAAGTTGTATAGTGTTTTCCTTCCAAACACTGTGTAAACTTTCATTAAATTTGCTAAATAGCACATCTACCCCTTAACGTACATAAATACTTCACCTTTGTTACTGATAAGAAGGCAAGAAGGAGAGGAGCAGGTTTTTTTAAAAGTGTCCCCTGTTTTGGGTTTTCCAGTGCATAAGCTTCATAGAGACTGGTTTTCAGGAGTATGTAATACTTGTAATTTCTAATACAGCTAATGGGATTTGTGAAGCTCCAAGTCTCTGGCTCCCAGCATCCCAAGTCAGATGGCAAAAATCAGAGTTCACTTAAAAAAAAAAAAAAACAAAACAAAACAAACAAAAACCCCACAAAAAACCCCAAACAAACAAACAAAAAAATTACCCAGCAATGGTAAGTCACTGCCTGGGACTGCACTAAGATTCAGGTGTTCCTGACACCCAGTACATGCTCACTGAAGACCTCAGCTTTCTGGCTAGATGACAGATTGCACCATGCCAGGGAAAGGAGCCAACATGACTCATGCTCAATCACTGTGATGTCGACAGTATTGAGTGCTGTTTTAGGGGGAGGTTAAATGCTGTGAATGTGCTAAGCATTATCAATATTAAAATATTATTAGTATTATTTATGAGGTATCTCCACGTGTCCTAGATGATGGTAGCCAAGATCAAATTATGCAAAATGTTACATAAACATGCAGTAAAGCATGCTGCCTGCTCCAAAGAGTTTTTAATCTAACTGAACAGGACAGGCTAACGATGCATTATGATCCCTGCTTTGCTCACAAGAAGCAGGAGCACAGAGAAATGAGCGCATTTACCCAAGGGCAGACAGGAGACTTGGGGCACAGCTGGGAACTGAGCAAGAGTCTCCCAAATTCTTCTCCAGCATCTTTGACCTAAGATCATTCTCTATCTCAGCTACAAGAGCATTTGATGAGGACAGGGCTCACAGGGACAATGGCTCTCCCATACATCTTTCCTGAGAACAATGGGAAAAGTGTCCAAGTTCCACTTCGTAGAGGCAAGTAATGTACTGCATATAGATTACCATAAATGTAGGATCCCCTAGGAGCCAGAGAGGTCTCTGGTTGTTCAGGTGTGCAGTGGATGGACAGGCAAGAGCCAGAAGACATAAGATCTCTACCTCCATCTTCCACTGATACCTTCACTGGGACTTCAAGATAAAATTCAGCCCATAAATAGTTATGATAGTGTAACACTAAAGCCAGTCTAAAACTGACACATCTTTCTCTTTTCCCATCTGCCAAAGTATTTGCTACCTCCCAAGGGCACTCCAGGTTTCTTTAATAAAAGCATGCTGTATCATGCTGTATAAGCACAAGTTATCAACATGTTGACTGCAGAACGGCCACCTCTGAAAAAGGCAGCTCCTACACAGCGTGTTGCTAATAGCACAGGCTGCCTGAAGTCTCCATCATCAGTATGGAAAAGTTCTGCTGCCCCTTTGATGTCTTTCTGCCTGTTCTATTCATCGCCTTTCTTCAGATTTAGGACTGGTACCACATTTTGTATTCTTCTGACCTATTTGTTTTCATATAAATTCAACTTCACACTCTATTTATTCTAGAGTTTTTGACAGCCTCTGGAAATACATGCTTCTTCCTCTTATTTACAGTCTAAATTATTTTTCCCTGTTGTTTCCAGTCACAAACCATGGACGTGCATTAAACCCATTTTATTTTGGACATACCAGCCCGTTACCCCATTCTTTCCAGCCGTGCCAAGTATTTCGCTTTCTCTCTTCAGAGTCTCTTATAAGTCTATTGGTTTTGTTTTAACTTTTAACAACCATCCCCAATTCTGTGTGATTCTGCAGGACCTGCTCCCTTGTTGGATTACTAGACATCCATCTTCTGTCGCATTAATTACTGAGCACCAAAGGACCATATGCATTTCCATTGTACCCTGCAGGTTCCATTACCTTCCCTAGTCAGCTATCCTCTGATTCCTGTAGATTCCTGCCTCCTTTCCATAGTACATACTGATTCAATATTGCCCACTGCAAAGTATCCCTGCCCAAAGCAGGCAGGTTGAAACCAGATGACCTTTAAAGTCCCTTCTAACCTGAACCATTCTGTGATTCTATTGAGGGTGGTGAGGCACTGGAACTGCTTGTCCAGAGAAGGTCTCCCTTCCCTGGAAGTCTTCAGGGCCAAGTTGGATAAGGCTCTGAGCAATCTTGTCTAGTGAAAGGTGTCCCTGCCTATGGCAGAGGTGTTGGAACAAGATGAGGTGTGAGGTGCCTTTCAGCTCAAAGTAAATCTATGATACTTCACTATGTCGTTTCCAGCAGAACACTTCCCTCTCACTTATAGCAATAAAGAGACTTTACCATGAAGATGGAGTAAAGATGATTATTTTGCTAGAATTTAGCTTAGACAAAATGCTGGTGAGCAGAGTACAAAACCCAGTCATCTTCCCCTACCCCAGAGGGCACAGCTCAAGAGTCTCAGCAGCCTGAAAAGGTCTACCACAGGGAAGGCTGCATCATGATGCAGACATTTCAGCCCCTGGATCAGTAGATCATCAAGGCAAAGAGACACCAAATTATTCATAACCTGCCCAGCTGAGCAAGATGAGACATTGTAGATGGGGAGAACCAGTGACCAGTTATATGTGATAAATTCATTCTTTGTAGATTAGGATGGCTGATTCATGCCCAGTGCGTGTCAAAGGGCCCATCAGGAGCAGTAGCTTCATGTGCTGTTCTCCAAGACAACACACCAGCTACTACTAGATTCAGGATACCTGCAGCTGGCAGACCCATCAACTTCTGCAAATTTATTCTCCAAACCCTTGCATATCCTTTTTCAAACAGATTTAGCAGTGACTTACTTAACAAAGCTCATCTTTTCTACAATCTGTTTTTTCAGCTGACAATGATTCTTTCTGTCCAGACTCAATCAGACATGCAGCCAGAGGTGTACTAGAAAAGACTATCATAGAAGCTTTAGCTTTATGTTTTCTTGCTAATAATCTACCCTTATATTTCAAGACTTAGTTCCTACAGATTCTTATATGCCTGACACTAAGCTATACCATAACCACAGCATCCTTCATAGCTGTCTCTAATGTACCTTGTGTGATTTGACACCCTTGTATCCAGAAGGCAAATCACTTTGCATGTCTTATGGCCCTCACATATCCAGCTGTCTGCATGGCAGACAACAGAATTCTCTCCTCCCCACCATAACCTGTTTGCACATGACACCTGCTCAGCTTACACAGCCAATATAGTGACTATCAAAGGCAAACCAGAAGCTGTCTGCACTCCTGCAAAGCCAACAGCTCTTAAACTCAGAATGTCACCTGACTGGGAAAGCAGGACAGATGAAAACTAACAATAAGCAAGTTCATCCTCACCATCACAATCAGCAAGGATGGGAGTTTTGGAGAGGAAATTTGTAGTTGGAAGAAAGAAGTCCCTTCCTCTAGTTGCATGTCTAACAACTCTGCTGACCACATGTGCTTCTCCAAGCAGAAGTAGACCCTGGCCTGTCCCACTTCAGCTTATCTGGAAATGACAACTCAACAATGACAGGACTTGACAAGGAACATGAAAAAAAAAAAAAAAGCCTAAAAGAAGAGTTTTCTTGGAGAGTCAGGATGCAAACAGAGGTCTGAGGGGTGAGAAGTTATTGCTAGGACCTATGCCCCAAGCACCCACCAATTTTGCTGCCAGAACACACTGTTTCACGTGCCCATTCCCGTGGGATGACGAGCTGTGTAGGAAGGATGTCTGTTTTGGTCTGAGTCAGGTAAGGGTCAAAAACATTTTTCCTCAGATAACTGCAGTTGCCACTTATCAGTAAGGAGAAAAAAGGGATGGTCCCACCATAGCACCTTTTTGTAAAAGGAGAAAACTCCTCTGCATCACCATTTTTTTTCTGGAAGAGGAGTTGCCATACCTGTTCCTACGGCAGGAGGCTGAAGGAGGCATCTGCGCCTCCACAACATGTAAAGCACAGCCTCCTCTCAGGCACGCTTCGAGCGCCCACTTAGCTTCAGCACATTTAAAAAGCTTTCATATTTATGACAGTGAGTGGAAGGAAAAGAAAAACCAGAGCGTAGGTCAGGATAGTAAAAACAGACTTGGCACGCCTGGAGGAGACAGCCACTGTGGACCCACAGTAAATCTCAAAAAGCAACCGCAAAAGAGCTCCCATCACTTTCCCAGAAAGAACAGCCTGTCCCTAAAGCCAGTTCTATTCCCAACCCCTCTGCCATCAGGGAGGATGACGAATCATCAGCCAACAGGAAGATAGCTGAGCTCCTGTGGCCCCATGGGGTAAGGGACTCCTGCCAGGGAGTGATGGGGGCCAGGGCAGCCACAGCATGCCAGGTCAGGAGCCAGCCACACACTCAAACCCCTGCATGCTGCACCAGGCTGATAAAGCCATTTTCCCCACAACACTCTCCCTCACTCTGTACCCTTCCCACCCACCTGCCACTAAAACTGGGGAGAAGGGTAAAAAGGAAAATCAAATTTGCACTAATATTTTGTACATGGTGACCTCTATTATAATTTTTTTTTTGTTTAAATCTAGCTTCATTTCTCCAGGATAATTAGTGCTAGCAACCCTTAAAAAAAAAAAAAAAAGCTTTTCAGCCTCACAGAGGCATAAATTTTCAAGTAACAGTTGTCATGTCAGGCTTCACTGTCACATACAAAGCTTTTACTGGCCCTATCTATCTCACCGTGCTTTAAGACCATTTCCATGAAGACTCTACACACACACCTGATTCTTTCCTCCCCTGTTAACAGTCACACTTTTCTCTCAGGCTCCTCCTTCCAGGTTCCCAGATGCTGCCTGACAGGGTTTTGTTTGAAAGTGCATTAGAAAAAAAGTCATAGACTGACGGCCTGTTACAGGCTGCTGCATTACAGCTTTTCAAAGGAAGCACGCCCAGGCATGTGTGACATATGCAAGGATAGAGACCACATACATAGGACAATCATAAGCTGATAGAGCTCTTTCACTGGGGAGTCATGTACATTCAGGTGATTCAGTGGTCTATCAAGTGGTTTGTTTCTTCACATAAGAAAGCCCAGGGGTTTTGATGATACATTCCATTTGTCGAAGTCCTCAGTTTTAAACCACTCGTACCTATTTGGAAACCATCTCTTGAGAAGGCCTTTTCTTCCCATGTTTGAGAATTCCCCTATGTTTTCCAATTAACCCTAGTTTAAAAGAAACAGAGAAATAAGAAATCATTATTCCCTCTCCTTGTTGCGCTGAAACCCTGTACTCTGCACAAGGAGCTGCTGTGATCCTTTAGCACCTTTTCCTGTAACTACCACCATCCAGGTCCAAAACAATGCCACTGAAGCCAGCAAAACCCTCTACACTGCACAGACAGGGTCCTGAGTAAAGCTACCATCTGTCAACCCACAGCACAGAGAATTTCTCCAAACACAGATTAGACCTTGACAGCCTGAATTAGGGTTAGAAAGCCATTTGCAGCTCCTCTTCCCAGACTCCATCAAATCTTAGCTACTGCACCTCTAATCTCAATAGCACATAAATTTGGAGATTCATATTTCTTTTGTTACAGAATACACAAAGAGGGACCAGCATGGATATGCATGTTCAGGTTCATCTGCTTGTTTGGGGCAAGGGTAGAACTAACACATTCTGTTTCCCTCCAGACATTGACCACTCTGGGCCAGGTTTTTGCTTCTTGTTTTTCCTGCCAGAGCACTGTCCCCACTGAAGTTCTACCAGCTGGCTGGTGAGATACAGTACAAAACCAGGATAAAGTGATCAGGGCAGAGGAGAGCAGGAACCCATAAAACACATCATTCCTATGGAAATGCAATCAGTTTTTTTCCTGATCCAGGGGGAATCACCTTTGCTTAGGAAGGAGCCTCCCACATTCTAGCAATCCTCCTTTCCTTCTAGTTTTGAAATGGCTGAAAAAAAGGTAAAAAAAGCATTTTAGTATTGGAAAAAGTTATCATGAGCTATCTTTTAGGAACAGAGATGGTTCTTTCTGGCCCCAGCAGATGGAAGCTGACAGCACATTACACACCTGACCCTGGCAGGGACAGAAAACCAGCTGGAGGAGAACAGATCTGAATTCCCCAAGCCCTTCATAATGCAGCCGCTTTTTAATGCGCTTTAGAGCATGTGGTGGTGTGATGGAAAGGTTTTATTAACACAGAACCTGCATAATTCAATTGTAAGTTTTAATCCATTCCAAATCATGTCAATAAAGCCTGTCTGCCTAATCCCCATTCTATAGCTGGAATAGCAGAGGATGGTGGCTCAGCTGAAGGAAATAGAAACTGGGACAACCCCAGTGGCTTTCCAGACAGGTCCTATTATTTGTACATGGGCAGGAATTGTCTGTGACTCCATCAGTGAAGCTCTACATCCATTTACCTATCAACATAGCATCGTATCTTAGTTGATTGTTTGGGTTGGAAGTGACCTTAAAGATCATGTAAGTTCCAACCCTCCTGCCATGGGCAGGGATATCAACCACTTGATTGGTTTGCTCAGGGCCTCACCCAATCCAGCCTTAGACCAGGGGAACAGAAGATGGCAACTGCTTCAGTCTTTTGAGTGTAAGCCAATGCTACATGTGGGACAGGACCACACAATTACAGTCAAAAGCAGGGCTCAAATTTGTTACAGTTGATTTATTAGACCACTTGCACATAAATAAGCACATTTTCTACAATGCAGAGATAACACTGGACAATCAACCTTGTTTTGAGACACACACTAAAAACTGCACAGAAAGCAACTTCATAGCAAGGCTGGGATAAAGATATCTCACCCGTGGGAGCTAGGCTCCTCAGGGATGTTTAAATGGAAGTAGACAAACACCCAGCATACACTGTCTAGTTAGGAAAGCCAGTTGGTAAGCCTGAAAGACCTGTCTCAAGTCTAACATAGAAGATAGTGAGACACAGGGGTTTTATCAGTTACTACAGTAAAAGATGGAAGAATTTGGTGCTTGTGACGGAATGATGAAGAGAGAAGCTGAAATCCAGGGCAGGGCTTGCACGACCAAATTCCATCACTCAGCCCTTGTCACTTCTGATTTCAGATTAAAACTTCCACCTCTTGCTATAGCAGCACCTCCAGCTCGCCTAGACCTATTCACAGGCTGGTGAAACATTCAGCTACGGTTATACGAACAAGCCTTGGAAAAAGCTCTCTATGCTGCCAGGCTTGGTTTGCTGGTGTAATGTGGACAGGGTCTCTGTTCAAGCATTTCTGCTCTTTTTCTTTGCCATAAGGTTACTCTGTTTCTAGATTACACAATTATATCATCATTCTCAGCAGCAGTATCATTTATTATTAGATGATCAAATCCAGAGAAAAAAAAAAATGCAGATCCCTGTCATGTTGCTGGATGTGTAGGAAGGGAAGAACTGTTTATTTTTCACTGACCCTTTAAAACAAATGTTTTCCTGTCTGGATTAGAAAACATGCCATGTCTGAGTAAAATTTAGCTCAAATCTCCTTTCTGTTTTTCTGTTGCTCTTCAAACAGGGAATTTCAGAGACTGCTTCACTGATGAGAAAAAAATGGATTTGGTTTATTTCAGGAGTGGAGGTTGTGCCTTAGTTCTCTCTGATATATGAAACATCCCTTGATTGTGCAAATGCATCCTGATGGTGTCTTTGTGTTCTTGTCATTCTTGATTTATGGGGGCCTTTTCTCCACTCAGAAAAAGAATTTGCATTTCAATTTCCATTACTTGTACATCTCCCCGCAGCACTCCAGCTCTGGAAGGGAGATTGTACTGTTTCCCCCCTGCTGCCCCACGTTGCTGTGGCATGGAGGAGGATGTGGGAGGAGGGGTGGTACAGGCTCTGTTCTACAGGAACAGGATCATGCTGCCATGATATCTGGTGAGATATAACTTTGCTTATGCCCAGCAAGGACAACTGACATGTTTGGTCCTCTATCTCACCCCTTCCTCCATGCCATGATGGAGAGGGAAGGCAGCAGTCCTGTCTCCTGCCCAGTGTCCAACAGAGGCCCTTGCTTGCTCACCTGTCCTGAGAAACAAGAGTCAACAAAAGAGCAAGGACTAGGAATGCTCACCCCTCTGCCTTCTCCCTTCTTGCAGAGATGGCAGAAGGACAAGCAGGAAGCTCTCCCTTGGGCACTCATCCCTTCCTTGTTTCCTGCAGGGTTGTCCCAGTTCTAACATGAGCTTGCAAGCAGATTACTATCCAAAACCAACTGAAAACAGAGCAAATGTCTTGGACAGGTGAGTTGAAGAGGAAACTGAAAGCCACTATCCCTCCTAGGCTTCATCCTTCATCCGCTGCAAAGCCCAGTGCCCACAGTAAGTTTCTGTGCCAGCCTGAGCACTGCACTCTCAGCCCTGCACTGCCTCTTGTCATTTGTGCAGTCTGGATGGGCTGTCACAGGCATCCTGAGCACAGCCCAAATCCTCTAAGCCTGCCCAGGGGTTGGGCTCAGAGCCAGAGACGTGTGGGAAACCACATGGGCTGCATCGCAGACCCTACTGTCCACCTCACAGCTAAACTCGTGCTTTGACAGATGTAGTGAAACATCACAAGCTTTGAAAGAGAAATTATAAGAGATAGCTTCAGAAACAGAGGAGTTGCCAGGACACATCAAGCTTTAAAGATGGGAGGTGCAGAAATGCATTAAGGCTTGTTCTTCAGAGCTGTCAACCCCACAGCCACTATCAAAACTAAACTATTAAAAGTAAGAGAAAAACTGAAACGTTATTGAGGTTTTTTTGGACTTTAAGGCCACAGATTCCTAATGGGCTGTTGGAAGCCAAATGTCATGCCATGTGCCATAAGCCTGTGTTGTCTTAATTTGCAGTGACCAAAACATTATATTCAAAAATACATTTTCCTTTGACTTGTTTGAAGTACATTGTTTTGACCTAAGGGTTTTGACTATCACCATGTTGACTTTTACATTAGCATATAAAGCCAAAAGGAAACACACAGAGCTGATTAAAACATGCACATAGTTTCTAGGGGGTAGAAGGGTCACAGTAAATTAATGTTGATTTCACTGAATCAGCAATTTCCAACTGAAACCAGTTCCAGGGCAAAGTTCTCTAGAGCATCAGCGGGAACTTATATGCTGTCCACTGTGTTGATCTGAGACACTACACACATCTGGACAGATTCAAACATTCAACTTTGGCCCCTTTTTCTCCACTGAGCTTCTATTTTTATTTTTTTTTTTGGCTTTCAGATGTTTGCACAAAGTGCTGGAAGTCATTATGTTCAGCAGTATCTGCTCTATTTATCCAGCTCCCAGCTGGCTGCAGAGTAACTTTCGTCAGTGGGTCTGAACTCACAAATGCTGACACAGATTATCGGCCCTGTGAAGAATGGTTTAACTGGATTAATCTGCAGGAGATCCCCTCAGCCCCTTCCCTGCAGAGCCCTATAGGGAAGGATCAGCATAATCTCACAGCCTATGCTGTGTGCCCCCCACCCAGAAGGAAGCTACCCCATTCCACAGGACGCCCAATCCTGTTTTTCCAAACCAGGCTTGGCCCCTTTGCAGTGCCTGCCTTCACCTTCAGTGAAGGGCCAAGCCAGAAGGACGTGGGGGGCCTGCAGTGGTATGGGGCAGGAGACTGCACTCATTTTTCATACCCTGGAGCTAGCAGCCTTGCTCCCAGCACATTTTATCATGCTAGCAGGGACAGAGAACCAATAGCCCTCAGTCCCTTAAACCTATCAGGTTTATAGAGCAGAGTGAAGTAAGAGAATTACTGACAGTCCTTTCTCACCTGCTGACTCCAATTTGCCTGCTTTTATTACAGCAGATAAAAACCCAAACCAGTTAATTGGTAAATGGAAGGCCAGAAATCACATTCCCTCAGCAACTCACACAGTTTCAGTGGAGAAAAGCAGGAAAGACAGATCAAGTAACATCTTACACAGACTTAAATAAGGGAGGAAGGTTTAACATTAGCATTTCTATTACTGCCTCTTTTTAGTTTTTACTCCCCTCTCTCCCCTTCAAGCCTAGCTTTAAACATCTCAAAATGGGCTGATTTTAAGGTGAACAAGAAATCCTGGCAATGGGTGATGACTAATACACTATGAATGACAGAAACTTGGTGGAACACTAAAAAGCAAATGCGATATTATGATACCTGGCTGCAAGTTATATAGAAAAGTGCATTGAAGCCAAAGGGTTAGAGGAAGAATGCAGTCTTTTCAATACCTCCATGGAGTTAACTCAGAAACCTTAAAACTCTTAAGGGGAACAACTACATGCAGAAGATCATACCATCAACTCTGCATGAATTCACAACCCCAGGAGTTGCAATACATTTATAGTTCCATGCTGCACATCTATCATTAGGGATCTAGCTAAAGACAACTGGGTGTACAGTTTTGAAATGAACACATAATTTGAATAAAATGAAGATGAGGAAATCCACCTGTAATCTGGCACAAAGGACATAGCAGCTTCTCAGCACTTCAAACAATTGCTGCTTGGAACAGCTAATTCGAGCACCCACAAGTAAAAGCAGCTATTTCTGACTTAATTTTCAGCAGCATGCAGGAGCTAATTCAAGAAGTGACAATATCTGAGCCCTTAAGTAATAGGGTTCACAATGTAATTAAGTACAATATCCTAGGAGGAGGTAGTGAATGAAGAGCTAAACGAATGACACTAGATTTTAGAAGATGGTTCGGAGCACACCAGGAGTCATTCAGAAGGACATTAGTTCAGAGTAAAAGAAGCAAGTGCTGTACAGATGGTTTGAATAATATATAAGTGATGTGGGAAGAGAGCTCTTGGTCAGGTCGCAGTCTGCAGAGGATACAGGTTACTTTGGGTAGTCCAAAATAGCCTCTCAAGACCAGAGAGAAGTCTGGGGTGTTGAACTGAGACTTAACCAAAGTGATGCAGATGGCCAATACAACGGTAAGTGACTCTCAATAAAAACAAACTGATTTTCTTGGAAAACGCACATTCAGGCTGCTAGAAGTCATCTCACGGGATTTTGAGCAGCAACAGCCTGTGCACAGGAGGGGGGTCCCTGTAGCCAGCTCAGCACTCCTCAGCCAAGCACAGTGCCATCAGGAAAGGTCACCAGCCACAGAAGGACAGAAAAGAGGAAAGCCACAGATAGCAGCAGGCAGGACTGGTCATCTCAGGTTGCAAGCTTTTGCAGAACCTGGAGGGTAGTGGTGGTGTTCAGAGAAAAGCAACAGAAGCAATACCCCAGGAACACTGTTGTCTCCAAGGACAGGAAGCTTTGGGTTGGTTTCTGGTCCCTTTTACCAAGTAAATCTTCATCCCCACTACAAGCACCGATTACATTAGCAATACCCTGGATTCCTGCCAGGCAGGGCTGCCACCACAGTATATTACTGTCTAAGATTTTTGATCTGCTGGTGGATTGGTCCTACATCTGCTGTAAAGCACACAAAAATATTTCACAGCCGCTGACATATGAGAGTATGTTTTTGGCAGCTCATCCTGGACTTAGCAGCACAGTGGCTCATGATTGCAGTGTGCTTGGTAAGACAACTCCAGCCATCCTCATTCTGTAACTCCAGAGAAGGGCTAAGAGGATACATAGTGTCACTAGAAGATAGCAAATCCAAAGCTGGCAGACAGAAATATTGCTCTGCTCCTCCCCCTACCCTGCTCCACCCCAATTTCAGTATATGATTAAATAGCAGAACTCGCTGCCACAGACGGTAGCAAGACCAAGACCCCCATATCATTCAATACAAACCCAAGTAATCCGTAGGAAGATAAAACCATATGCAGAATTACCATTACTAGAGACTCAAAACCCCAGCACTTACACTGATTTCTAACTCATACACATGGGATAAATCCACACTTCTCTGCAGCAAGTGTGGACACTTTCTTGTTAGGTGCTCCCTGCTGTGCTTAATCACCAGCAGTTACATACTGGACCAGCCCCAGCTCAGCCATTCCTCTTTCATCTGAGCTGGATGACATTTATAATCAAGGCAATCAAATTTACTGCTTGATTTTTTGAAGTACTAAGCATACTGGAGTCATAGGCAGACAAGCAACAGGTCTCATCTCCAAGCTGGAGCACAGAGCAAGTGAGGGGCAGCTGTGAGTCACAATAGATAAGTGGGCATCAGCATTAACTTCTGTGATGATCAAGTGGGTTTTTCCCCTTCCAGGATCAGTTTGTTCTCATCATTTTGAGTCAGTCATTCACAGTTCAGACCAAGCAAACCCTCCTTAACACCACATTTTCAATTTATAAAAGCAATTGTTTGCATTAGTACAAGCTGCTATGACTCATGTAGTTAACAGCCCAGAAGGTAGAGACACCTTTCAGGCAGTTGTCACCTTTCCCCACTCTTCACCATCAGAGAAAAGCCAGACCAACATATCAGACTTCACCCAGCACTAGAGATACTCAACATCCTTATCTTCTTCACAGCTGCTTCTGTAAGGTAAGCAGGCAGAGGAATGTCTGCTTAACTCAGTGTCCAGGGAAAATACATCTACAAGATGGTACTTCACTGAGAAATGCTGAAGAGACACCAGCCAGTTTCAGAATAAGCAGTTTGGTTTGCCAGCCAAGGTTTTTTTTTGCAATGCTTTATCTAGATCAGTTAGCCTGACTGCCAAGTGCCCAAGCCTTTTCTGTGCTCCAAGCTCCTTTTCAGTCATGGCACTTGACAATCTTTTCTTTATGTACTGCCAGACAATCTGGACAGTGCTCCCAATTCCTAATTAATTTGCTACTCATTTCCGTATCGCTGAAAAAAAGTGTATATATGCAGGATTGCCGCTTACACACATGTATTAGGAGCAGCTAGAGCGTGTAATTTCCTTTCAGTGTAAGGAATGGTGTAAGTCTCAATAATGTTGCTCGCTGCTGCTGCTTTTCACTGCTCCCAGGATATTATTTATTCCTTCTCACATAACTCATGGTATTCTGTCGGGGGCCGGCTCAAAAGCGGCACACAAAGCCCCCTCGGCTATAGCGCCGAGACCCTTGTGGACCACTTCG
>JAWWES010000041.1:49589016-49600644 GCA_035583135.1 Lophotriccus pileatus
GATGTATTCACATTCTTCTCCATCTTTTTTCAATCCTCTCCAATAATTGTATGCATCTGTGGGTCCACTCCCGACAGTATTCCTCATCTCTTGTTCCTTTTGCACCACTTCCTACTCCTTTCACCCCCCTCCCACTTCCCTGACCCAATGTAACAATTCCAAGCTTCTTCTCCTCCATGACTCTCCTGCCACCTTGCTAGATGTCACTACATATATTCCCTGCACAATTCCACCTTTACCCTGACATATTCTCACTTTGCAGCCCTCCCTCCTCTCAGGGAAGCAGAGAGGGGGGGAAATGCCACTTTCATTTTTATACACAGCATAAATCCAGCCTGTTTTTAGATCAGGCTCTGACAGTCAGAGCACTGGAACTGCCTGGGATAGCTAATGATCTCATCTTTTGCAAACCATGAGATTTTCTTTGCCTCATTCTCTTTGACCTTAGCACAGCCTTAAATGTTGAGCTGCTCCATACTTCTGGAATTCAGCATTGACATCTCTTGTTCCTCCCCAGCTTCTCCTCATTTCTCCTCATACAGCTGCCCTCTCTCTTACTGTACGTAACTCCTTTTCTGTAGAGCTATCTTCATACACACTCTTGCCTGCTGTGGCCTTCTGATCTCCCTTTTTAAAAGGAAACTATAAATGGTCCCTCCTGGACTGCAGCAATACCTAGGGACTACTGCCATTGTGGGTAGGGGTGCTCCCAGCCTTTATCACTCCTGATAAAACAGTGAAGTCTAGGACACTCTAAAGGCCTCTAGGGTTTGGCTAGAGCCAGGGAAAGAGTGACAGGGCTTCCAGTCTGATTGATTAGTAATTGTCATGTTCCTTTTTAATTTTGTGCTTGAGCTGATGCTTCTCTCCATAGAAATATGCAAGTCAGCAGTGACAGTCTCATGCAGCAGCCAGGCTTTTTCTCTGGGCTCTGACTTGAAAGACCCTAGCAACACAGTTTGTAGTGCATTTGAGCTGAGTTGCAAGTGTCACAAGCCATGGGGCATTCATCAGCTTAACACCTTCACAGGCACAAAGCTCTTTAGAACATTCAAAATATTTTGTCCATTTCCTCCACTATAAACCTCTGGCATTTCTACAGCCTTAAAATAAATCCTCTCCATCCCCAGGACAGAAACTTTTCCCATTGTTCTAAATTCCTTCCTGGTTTCCCTTTGACTTGTTGCTAAGTCAAACAACCCATGAGTGGAACTTGCAATCTATCCTGATGGGGGAGGAGAAAAAAAAAACAACAACAAAAAAACCCACACCAAACTAACAATAAAACCAGCAATCCTTCCAGATCCTTTGGTACTTTCCTTGTTTTCTCTGTCACTGCTCTTCCCATTTTCCTCTTTTCAAAATCCCCCCAGAGCCCAGAGTACTCAATGTGTAATGACCCAAATCACACAGGAAAAAGGAGGACTACATGCCAGGTCTACAGTATGATGTCTTACTGTACACCTAAACAAACTCTTCAAAGCAGGGACCATTTTCTCTTCCAATGTTTATACAAGGTTTACCACAACCAGTTCCTGATCCTACTAGGATCCTAGTGAGAGCAAGGTGCTCTGAGCTGCAGAGTTTAAGCTTCTTTTGTGATTTATGTCTTATCTCTCCATAAGTCCCCTCTTCAGGAACAGGTCTCTTCCCCCGTGCTTCAGGGGGTGACCCTTCTTACTCAGGGTGAGTAGGTTTCAAGGGATGAGATGCAAACATGAGGCATCATTAGTTCTCCTGCTCACAAAACTACTTCCAGCATCCTCTTTGGGTTTGCCCCCCTTCCAACACATCTGAGTTCAGCTTCTCATATAACTCTATTGCATCACAGTGTTTTACTTTCTCCCCGTGTTCTCAACATCTCCTCAACAGTTTGCCATCATGCCTAGGTCCATTCCTTGTTCCCACCAGTGCACCCTACTCAGCACAGTGTGCCCTGCCAGCAGAGCAAGTGGCAGCAGCCCCCATGGCTGCATCTGCACTGCATGGCAGGCTGACTGCCCACATGCTCATTGCCTTTCAGCAGCTGGTGGGCCAAGCAGAATATATGAGGTCTCTCTTCTGCCCTGCCCATCCTTCCTTTGGTGAGAGCATTAGTAGGACTGCTCTCCTCCACTCACCCACCTGAGACTCAGGTCGGCCAAAAGGTTCTTACAGGGGTACATTGATCACCTCCACTTCATTTCCTTAGGAAACAGAGCTAAAAATATCCGTCGTAATAGCATTAACAGCACACTTCAAGACTGCATTGAACTTTTTCTCTGATACTTTGATTTGCAACTTCATACCTAATTTACTTACCTTTATTATCTGTAGGATTCTCTGAAGGTGTGCTGCACATGTGAATGGCTTTCAGATGTACAGATGAAAACAGTTATTTAGAGAGGAGTCTAATTAATCATCATTACAGTTTTCAAGTCTCCTTTCACTGCAACCTTGATCCACACTTTTATTTCTTATCCTGACCCATTTCCCTATTTTGCCTCAAGTCCCACTTCACTTGACCATGCCCCCAGTATCACTCTTACTGTTCATATTGTACAAGGAAAAGCTATCATCTTTCTTGCACTTGAATAGCTTCATTAATCTCCAATTCATTTAGAAGAAACTAGTTTAACATTACCCCTTTTAAAAATTTTTGGCCTCTTTTTCATCCTTTTCTCCACTAAAAGGGAAACAATACCTGTGAAGACTGCGGGGCCAGGAGGAGAAGCAGCTCAGAAAGAAACCAATATGGTAAAATGCAAAAAGCTTCTACTCCCAAATATTACACCAATGATCTCTAAATGACTTGCAGTGTGCAGGAACTCCAGCACTTAAAAATTCAGTAACATAAACCAATTTGTGGAATTAGCAGGCCACACTTCGCAGTTGGAAAGCATCTCAGAAGTCGGTCCAGAAATTGCTATACAAGGAATTATTCAAGTAAGGTCCAGCAATTAGAATAAAATAACCTCCAAAAGTATAATATCTAAACATCTGGAAGAATATGCCATGACAAACTCTATGCTTTTTTTTTTATATATACACACACTAAAGAAAATTGTGTCTTGCCACCCCCTGAATATTTCAAACATGACAAGCTGGTGAATGAATAAAATCAGTCAGTGTATATACCCCAGTGTTTAAATCCTTACTATGGCAGTGAATTTTGTGATGGATAAAGATTCATTTCTAGGTTGTGTCACATTTTACTTAAACACATTTAGCTGGAAATGAGGGCGCCCAGTGAGTGACAAAATTGCAGACAACACCAAATTATGTGAGGTAGCCAAGACCAGAAGGAAGAGGGAAGAACCTGAGTGAAATCTAAGCAAAGAGACAATGTGATAATAAGTTATATTCAATGTTGTTAAATGCAAATAATACCTCTGAAAAGGAGAAAACTGTACATTATTCACACATCTTTCAAATTTATGAAATAACTGTCTCACCAAAGAAAGGAATTGAAATGGCAATAGGAGCAGATGAATGCTGAGCTCAGCTTACTGTGCAGCTGTGGCAAAAAAAAAAAGCCACAAACAAACCAACAAATCAAAAAAAAAAATCAACACAACTAATGTCAGAACACAGGAGGAACAGGATGAAGCCATACAAAGACTGTGCTGAGTCATCTATAATTCACGGCTGGGATCACACTGGGATTATTATATGCAGTGCTGGTCAACCTCTCAAAGGGGAAAAGAAGGCAAAAAACCCTAAAATGAGGAGGATGGGTAAAACAAAGCCATGACCCTGATCACACTACAAGTTTAGGAAGAGAGGCACTGACAGCTCTTGTAGATAGAGTACCCATCTAGCCTAAGGCCATTCCACATGACCCTACCTTCTGCACTGCATTTCAGGCAAAACAGTCACCTGGATTTCCCCCCGTGTCACTCTCTACCAAAGCATTTCCCTTATTTCAGAACTGGCCCACAAAAATCTATCTTGCATTGCATTTGACTCCTGTGAATATTAAAGCTCGTAGCTGGAAACATCTCTCTCATTTTTTCAGTGGTTGATTCCTCCCTTCCCTCTCTGCTGTTGCTATTATTGAATTCCCTACTTCTGTTATGTAAAGTAATTTGTGCTATTGTGTTCAGAGAATACAGCTAGCACGGTAGATGGCTCACAAAATAAGATGATACTGTATCACTTATCTGAAAATCTCTGCTTACAGCAGAGGAGAAAGGAGGAAAGAGGGCACCTACAGGAACAGCAGGTGGGGGGGTCTGTGAAGGTACTTGGACTGGAGCAACGAGGTGGGCACTGCATGTGCCACTCAACAGCAAGCAGCACGGAGGACATGGCACACGTGTATCACAGACCCTCAGTTCCCACCATCCCGGGCAACACTCACCAGGGAACAGAGCAGCCAAAGGGATCCTCCACCCCTCCCTTCCTATGCCAAGGAAACAGCCTGCAGCAGCGCAGGCTCCTGGCAGCTTTGGGGGTTGCCCAGCTACTGGGTCCTGTTTTGCATGTCTGAAAGAGAAGCTGTGGCAGAAATGATAACACTCTCCCCCTTTTGGATGAAGGAAAGGATTTTGTGGCATATGGGTTTGCTTTGGCTAATTAAAAGCGTGAGGCCATGCAAAGAAAGCAGCACTTTAATAGCTGAAAATAGCTGGAATTAAAACTAATCACAAGCATTTAGCATGCCACAGATAAAGATGTTCAAACGTGTTTCAGCCAGGGCCTGTAGGCTGGCTTTGAATAGCTACAGGAAAAAAGGTACAGAGCCCCCTCTCAATGTAGCCTTCCTGCATCACCTACATCTTTCTCTATATATATTTTGCCACCTTCCTTGGGGACTTCATGGCCCTACTAGGAGGGCACAGAAAGTACCAGGGCTCTACTCCTCGAGCAGCAAAGTTCAGCTCCCACCATGACACAAAATCACCTCAATCCTGGATAAAGGAGTATCTCCAGACTCTATGTCAATGGGACATGGAGCAGGAGATGCCCAAAGGCAGAGGAAATCCCTGCTGCAGATCATTACTCCCTGAAGTCATGGCTCTGCCTTCAGGATCTCCCACTCTTTACACTCAATGGTGGGGCACTGGGGCTCTCTGGTCTACAAGGTGTTACCGAAATGGTTCCAGTAGCAACAATCCATCACCCACTCAGTCAACCTTAAAACACTCTGTAAAGCAGAGTCCATCACAGCCCTGAAGTATCTAGTGAGTGTTTTCCTTTGCAGCATGGAGATGGACAACCTCTAAGCTCCTAAGCCAACCAGCCACATCAGACAACCAAGAGCCACCATGTACCTCTCTTTCTGATGGAGGGTGTCCAATTCACCCCAATCCACCTCCTACCCCAGCCTGAAACTGTAACTTGCCCAGAAGCTCTCCCATCATCCAAACCCTGATGTAGACCTCAAGTGGGAAATTACTTGAAGCACGTGAACGTTCATACAGTACATGGGCCACCAGTTGGACGAGCTCATTTATTACTGGGGCCTTTTCTGCTACAATATTAAACCCTTGGCTCCGTCGGAAAGTCCCCCAAATGTGGACAGAGCACATGCTTGAAGCAAAGTTTTTATTAATTTCAGGTTACATCAGGACAGTGCACTCTTCCTAGCTTCCCAGAAGTTTCCTACATCTCCATTTTCTAGCCTCCTCCTACAGACCCTAATCATGAATGATTTATAATCACATTCAAAAGAAAGGAGACTCAGCTTACAGTTCTGAATGGCTTCTCCTTAAAAATTAACTCTTACTCCTTTTGATGATTTTCTACTGTATTTCTGAATATTCAAATTGCTTAGGAAATGTCCTCTAATTCATTAATGTTATATTTCAGCTATTTAGATGCAAAGATGTACAAGTGAATAATTCTAACCCATAACCACATGGTCATATAAAACCAGCACTGGAAGCAAAACAGCTTTTGAACATCTACTGCATGTTCTATTTTCATGAACCCATAGTTCAGTGGTCACATCAAACCATGCAGCTGAGGACACTGCATTAACACATTAGACACATTTTGTCATGCAAGCAGGTAACCAGCAGATTAAGGAAAGTGTTTATTTCCCTTCATACAGTACTTGCTAGACCATACATGGATACTTGGCTCAGCTTTGGATCTCTTAGAAAGATGCTGATAAACGGAATCAGGTTCAACATGAGGCCACCAAGATGCTCAAGGGTCTGAAGGACCTGGCCCTGCAAGGAGAGACCGAGGGACAGGGGTGGGTTCAGCCTAGAGAGAAGATCTGAGGAACCTAATAGCCCTATATCCAGTACACTAAAAGACATGAGGCCAGGCTCATTGCTGCAATACATAACAGGAGAAAAAGAAACAATAGTCTAAATCAAACAGAAGCGGAGAGTCTTCCATGTGTAGGTAGTGCAGCTATAGCAGTCATTGTCCAGAGGGGTGGTATAGACTCTGTACTTTCAGGTTTTCAAAACCCAAGTCATCAAAGCCCTGAGCAGCCTGGCCCAAGTTCAATGCTGACCTTGCTTTGAGCAGGAGTTTGGACTCCTGCGGGACCTCCTGAGGACCCTTTCATGAAGGACTAAATGATCCCCCCCCCCCCCCCAAAACTACAGCACCATTTTCCTCAACCTTCCAATCCTATTCCTGACATTCAAGTACAAAGGACATCTCAACAGCTGAATAAAGGGGAACACTCTTGAAAAACTAAACTTGTTCGTTAATCACACACACAAAATCAATAGAGATATCTGAGGGAATCTTCCCTCCCTTCACCCTTCACACAGGCAATGTCCCTCTGTCCTCCACACAGAGCATCCTTTCCTGAGGACAGATGTTCAGTTTGATCTTTCACTCTTGTTTATTAGGTTACAGTTCTACCGCTACCCTTACTCTAGGATTTGACAGCTTTGTTTTCTTGCCAGAGAAGGAAGAAATTTCTATGCTATGACATGAAGAGATGTCACTTTTGTATTCCTGTCATTTTCCCCAGATGCACGTCACTCTTCCAGTCTCCAAGGGAATGTGCATATTCATACAAAGTTGGAAACGAATATGCCTGGATCAGCCCCCAGACCAGGCATGCATACACAGCCTTGTGCTAACATACCCACCCACTCAAAGATTAACTAAATTTTGACCTGATTGCATCCAATTAACCTGAATTTCTCACTTTCTTGCAAAGCAGTTTCCTTAGCAAGCCCATTGGCCTTTACCTTGTGGCTATATTGTAAGTGTGATGCCCTAGAAAAATGCAATGCAATGAGAGAAAAACAAAGCAACAGAGAGCATTAGTGGGAAGAAAAAGAGACAGAAGAAGCAGGAAGATACACAAACAGAACAAAGAGAAAAAGGAGAAAAAGTGAAGAGAAATTAAAGCTAAATAACACACAGAAGGAAAAAAGAAAAGAGTACTTGGGGCTGGTGAGAAGTCATGGGGATGAAGTGGATGGAAGTTATTGAGGGATATTTGGACCAAGAGAAAAAGACTCCAGTCTGGGTTAATTAGAAGGCAAATTAAAGAAAGTTACAAGCTCAGTCAACACAGATTGAGTTCCTGCAACCCACACCCTACAGTGCTCCCCAGATAGTCACCGATCTCCTTCACTGCACATGCATCTTTGGCACAGCAGATCCAGCCTCAGCTGGGGATATCATGTCCCAGTATGCTTCCAAAAAGTGGTTATGGTGACATAGCAGAGGGAATGGGAGCAGACGAAGATGAAAAGAGAGTAAACCAGAAATGGGATTAAATGAGACCAAGCCCATTTATCAAATTAAGCAGGAAAGAAATGGAAATTTATTTTTGGATAATGCTTCTGAAGTGAGTAACCCTGCCCCCTCCCTGCTTGGTCTTGTAGCCCACCTCCCTCCCTCAGTTCACTGCTCTATTTTGGGTTTAATTATACACTGTGCACAGGGACTGAACACACCGAGATCTTCCCTGGTGCAGAATTGAAACTCTTCTGTTTTACCTTTCCCCCTTTTCATTTCACACAGACTTATTAAAAGAAGGAAAAGAAATAATTTTGTTTCTCAGATGAACAGGAACACCATTTGTTCCCACCCCCCCTTCAGTCAGGCTCATCCTCTGTTCCTCTGTTGAGTTCTGTCAATTATGAGCAAAGGTTTTACAAGGTCATTTTGTTTAACTCCTTTCAAAAAGAGGAGGCAGCCTGAAAGGGGAAAAATGCAAACAACTGTGAAGCAAAAAAAGCGGGGAGCAAAAAAAAAAAGAAGGGAGAGGGGACATACTTTCTCTAAGAAAGCAAATGGTCTCACCCAGATACTGTAAACTATTTCTGCTGCTCTGGGCAGGTCCGCCCAATACCCCTGGATGCCACCTGCCAAGATCAGGTAGTCACACTTGGTACAATGGCAATGTGTACCAGGTCTGGTACATATTTGTGCTCAGTGAGGTGGGAGGTGGAAGCAAGGACAGACCCGCAGCCAGTGACAGGTCAGCAATGAGGTCTAGGCAGAGGTGATGTGAGGCTAGAGGAACTCATCCCATATGGAGACCATCTGGCATCAAGAGACCAGTACCCTCCCTACAGCCCTGAGCTGGCTCTGCAACAAGTGCAGACCTAATTTGGAGACACCCTGACACAAGGAAGGGAGAGCACGAGTTTTGGGGACAGCACACAATGAAGAATATGAGCAGGCTAAAACAAATTAGCTCCTCTCATGCCACAGGTCAGAAGTGCCAAGAGCCTGCACAAAGTTAAAAGAAAGCTGACAGTGTCACAAATTCTGTGCTGGTGGCACTCGGGATAGACTCACAGTTTCTAGATACTTCTTATCACAAAAAGCCTTCCCCTGCCCAGTCAGCTGGCTCCAACATGTTCCTTTGTTGGCTGAGAGCTTGCAATTGATACTACTGATTGTTTGCACAACTGCAGTGGTTCCATGCCCCAGTCTAGTCAGGGCCTATATGCCAGGCACTGCACAGACAAAGGAAAGAATCAGCAAGACAGTATCTTTGCTCCACCACAAACCCCCAAGGGAATCACAGCAGACATGGCATTTGAGGGAGCAATATGAAATTAGGGTGGAGGCGGTGGCTCTTTCTCTGCAACCTTGAAGGGCAAGGAATGCAATTTCTCCTTGCAGCAGGCTCTGAGTATATCAGGCACACAAGGCTTTTGATGAAGGGGAGGATGGCAGAAAACAAAGCACAGATGCCAAGGCAAGGAACCTCTTGCATGCAAGAGAGTTACTGCTGTAGAACCTTCCTCCTTTAATCTTCACCAATGGAAAGATGAATCAGTAGACGCATATGACAGACTTGAAGATTAAATATGTCTTTTTGAGGAAATACAGTTCTTTAGTGAAAAGATTAGGCTCATACACAGAATACAAAAGGACTGAGCAAGTCAGACTCTTGTGAAAATCTGATTTAACTTTAACCCAAACCAGAGAGATTTTTTCAGATTCTGTGAAATGCAAATTAATTTTAAAATTAAATGCAAATTTAGGCTTTAGACAGCAGAAGCAACTATTCCAGGTGACATCATTGGAAAAAAAGATAGAAATCCCCAGGGCTGAGAGATACAGAAAACAAAAGCAACAATCACAGATCCTCGGACCAGAAGTACAAAGAGCCAACTCCACACCTCATCACTGCCAAGAAAGATCCTCTGATGCCTCTGCTGCAGCTGTAACAAGCCTTACACAAACAGAAAAATAAAAGCCAGAAAACACTTTGCATTGAATCAATTATGTCATCAGCACTTGCACACAAATGCTGCTTCAAAGTTACATCACAGCTAAAGACAAAGCCTCCTGCATGCTTCAGCAGCACTGGGACAATGATCCACATCTTTCATTAACTGCAGTGAGCACAGTACAAACTGCTTCAGGAGCTGGACTTCGATGATCCTTGTGGGTTCCCTTCCAACTCAGGATATTATATGATTTTATGATTGCAGCTATAGCTGAATAGAGGTAGAACTCTACCTTGTTATGCCAGGTGCTGGTATTCTAGGTAGGATTAATCCTAGAAAATAAATAGCACAGCTAAGGAAAACGCACAGAAATCTAAGGCAAAGCTATGCTGATAATTCAGGACTTGAAATACAAGGGCAAATAACTATTTCCACCCTGCTCTAAAAGAAAAAAGAAATAAACAACTGTGGCACTTGGTGACAGCTCTCCATACAGTGCACACAGATTAATATACTGTAGCTGAGGGCCTGCCTCGCTGCAATGCCAGACACAGGGAGATGGGCTGCAAGTGTCTTCTGGTACAGCGTGGCTGTCTCCAAGGCCCTGCAGAGAAACACAGAGCTCCTCTGTCAAGTTGCTCTCCCATCATGATCTGCATTCAGACGGAGGGTAATCACTACTGAGTCATTCAGATGGGACAGGAAAATAAACTCCAAGCAGGAGGAAGAGGAGGCAGAAGCAACCTTCAGGCTGGATGTCAGCTGTCAGAACCACTTCAGAGGTAGAACACCCAGGAAAAATAGTTTTTAAAAATAAATTGTAGAAAATCTCATGTCTGCTGTGGCCAAATATTTATCTTCCAAGGCGCATGGGCAACTGAGGGGTGAGAATTTCCATCCGTTGGCAGGACTCAACGTGAATCCAGACAAGTAGTGAACTCCCAAGGCACAGGCAGGGGCTCTGCAGGGATTGAGGTCTCCCTTGAATGCATGTGTCAGGGCTGAACAGCCACATGGAATCCCTGAAATCTGATAAAGAGTGAGTGCACACTGCAGGATTTCTGCTGCAGAGGCCTTTGTATGGTCTTTTAAGCCTACATGGCCTCCCTGTAATTGCTTTACTTTGAGACCTCTGCTCCTCTGTCAATAGGAGGTTCAAGAGTTCAAGAGACAGGTGGTGCAAGCACCTAGACACTTTCCTTAAGGGGAGAGGTAAAATCTGGATTTAACCCAATATGCAAAAACCATATTAGTCTAGAGATTTGTATAAGAAGTAAAGTTTCCTATAAAACCAGAGTCTATGGCTGTCACTGAAAGGCCATGTTAAGAACAGTTATCCAGTGATACATGGGATTTATATAAAGCCATAAACTATGAACGTTGCCTGAGAAAACCCACTGCTGGAGAGAAGAGCAAAGTTTGCAAAAGACACAGGAAATTATATATGCAGGTACATACAAGCATTTTGTCAAAAAGGAAGGATTAAGCTTAAATTAACGATGGTGTGCATGTTCAGATGTTGTGGAAGAGCTCTCTACCTGG
This sequence comes from Lophotriccus pileatus, assembly GCA_035583135.1. Lineage (NCBI taxonomy): Eukaryota > Metazoa > Chordata > Aves > Passeriformes > Tyrannidae > Lophotriccus > Lophotriccus pileatus. The sequence goes on from JAWWES010000041.1 coordinate 49,600,158, forward strand.
TTTTAAATCTCCTCTTCAGGTCTTGCAAAGACTAACTACTTAGATCATTACAGAATTACAAATTAGTGCATTTTAATTATTGAGTAACGCATTTCTAATTAGGGTAATCCATTAAAGGAACAATTAGAGAACAGGGCCTAATTCTCCCCGTGTTTATTCCACTTCTGCTAGATTCTGCCAGGAGCAACGTGACATAACAAGTGGTGAAGAGCACTCTACAGACAAGCTTTGCTGCAAATACACATGCATTAACTAGTAAGTGTATTAAAAGCACTATTATAATAGAAAAAAAAAAGGCGAAAAAAAAAAAGGCATCTGCGTTCCACCGTTGGGAATCCTGGGATGAAGCAGCTTTCAGCAAGCCACCCAACAGCACAAGTCCAGATTATATCACAGGTTTCCAGAGACAAGTTTCCTGCTCTTCTCTAAGGTCACTCAAACCCACATTTTCAGATAAAGGTCACAGACAAAGTATTCTGCTACAGTA
>JAWWES010000041.1:49600744-49615529 GCA_035583135.1 Lophotriccus pileatus
GTTTCCTGCTCTTCTCTAAGGTCACTCAAACCCACATTTTCAGATAAAGGTCACAGACAAAGTATTCTGCTACAGTAACAAATCTCAGTGGCTTTAGCTTAGCATACTTCACTTACCCATTTATCTTCAAACTACAGAGGGGTGAAATTTTCTGGTCCCAAGAGGTGTTGAACCTTCACTTGCGGGGGAGAGGATTTTAGGAAAAACTGGATAATCACTCATGTGCCTCATTAAATGCAGAGAACCTCAACATGCCTGCATGTGTTTTTGTGCTGCAGTAGTCACATTCAGGCTTTTAAGTCTTGCCCTGTGTTCAACTTAAGTAACCCACATGTAACATCGTAAGCTATGGGCTGATCACAGCTGCGCTTCTCCATGCAAAAAAAACAAGGTGAAGAAATGCACATTTCACATGCAATATTTGTGTACAGAGTGTGTATGTATAAATGAAAGCAATCCTATTTCATGGTCACGTGCACAGAAAAACTAATGCGAACAGACAAGTATTTATATGCAAAGCTTTGAGCATACATTTCACATCTGCCAGAGATTAGAGATGCAGCAGTACCTTGGTTCAGAAAACAATATGGACATTTGTTAGTGTTGTTCTCTGCAGGGCAAACAGTTCATCTCTGCACATAAATGACAATTCATCTTCATTTCAAGAGCCCAGATAAGGACAAACTTGCACGCACATAAGCTCCTGATGAAATACAGGCAAATGCTACAGAGGAGGATTTTTTACCTAATGTCCATCTATAAGCCAAGCAACTGCCAAGCTCTGAATCATCCCCCTTTTGTAGAGAATTCGACTAGCAGTGGATTAAAAAAAAAAAAAAAACAACAACAAAACAATTAACAAACAAAAGCTACGGGGAAACAGCCATACCAGAAACTAAATGTAACCACAAAGATTTGTAAGTGTGATACAGATTTAATGAAAAACAATGCAAATCTGCTATTAAGCAGTAAAACCACTTCAGGAAAGTGCTGGAACATTGCTTGCCTCCAGCAGCTGTTTTGAGCAGCATAGAACAGTTAAACACACTGAACAACAGGCCAGCTGTAAACTGTTATTTAAATAAGTCAACTGTTGTGCCAGCAATTCCCCCTCTGCCCTCCCAAAAAAAGGTGCAGAAGACATTTTGCCCCCTCAAGAGCAGCAGCCAGTTACATTTGGATTGCAATCTCTACACAGAGCCAACAGAAACCACATCCAGGTGTTTTGTAATCTCGCTTTCAAACATAGTATTATATAGAAGAGAGAGAGAAAGCTTTAACTAGATGAAAACCTTTTGAAAGGCTGTATGCCCTTTAGCTTGGTTTATTTAATGCCTACCTTTTAATACAGAATAATAAACTCCCTGATCTAAAATTACAAATCTCATAAATATCAAACAGATGGCTGCGAGCTCCTCTTAAGAGCACACTTTGGAGCAGCACCTAGACTACAATATACAATGCCAAAGCTGAAAAGATGCTGAAGCTTGTTTCACCATCAAATCCACTTTTCTTTTCTAAAAATGGCTGTGTAGTGGTGCATGGGAGGTAGCAAAAAAGTTGTCCCTTATTTCCAGGTAGAATACAATCTGGGAAAACTCCAGGTTGAGGAAACCAATTGTCCTTCTCTGCTCTCCTAAGAACCCACATGGAGTTCTGTGTCCAGTTCTGGGGTCCCCAACATAAGAACATAGGCCTGTTGGAGTGAATCCAGAGGAGGGGCACAAAGATGATCAGGGAGCTAGAGAACCTCTCCTCTTAAGACAGGCTAGGAGATTTGAGGTTGTCCAGCCTAGAGAAGAGAAGGCTCTGAGAAGATCTTATTGTAGCCTTTCAGTATCCAAAACGGGGTTTTAGAATAAAGCTGGGGAGGGACTTTTTACAAGGGCATGTAGCGATTGAACAAGGGGGGATGGCTTTAAACTGGAAAAGGGTAGATTTAGAGTAGATATTAGGAAGAAAATCTGTACTATCAGGGTGTTGAAACACTGGCACAGGTTGCCCAGAGAGGTGGTGGACACCCCATCCCTAGAAGTGTTGAAGGCCAAGTTGGACAGGACTCTGAGTAACCTGGTCAACTGGAAGGTGTTTCTGCACATAACAGGAGTGTTGGAACTAGATGAGTTTCAAGGTCCCTTCCAAGCCAAACCATTTTGTGTTTTTATGAAAGATCAGAGCACACCAGCATTGCTCCAGAGTGACATCCTTCAATACGCAGATCACAGCAGACCAACTTCTCCCACAGAGGCAGTGAGAGCACTTTCACAGCAATGCTCGGACTTTCAGTTCTCATCCAAGTGCTACAACTGGCCATCTCTGCTTTTATTAGAAAACTTACTATCTGAAAGGAAGTTTCTCCTCCAAGCAATTTCAGTGAAAATCTTGAAAACCAACACTTTTAAAACCAAGGAACAAAAATTGCATCTGCCTTCTCCAAAGCATAATGTGGATTTTAGGGTTTATTACTTGTATGAGTGCATTACATTTCTCAGAACAAACAGCACTTGCATAAGCCTGTTTTCACAGCTTAGTGAGGACCAAAACCTGCCCTGGTCTTATTCTTGCTCAACTCTGAGAATTTCCATACAGAAGTGATGCTCACACCATGCATGGCAAACACTGCAGACCCCACACTTGCGTGCAGAACCGGCAGGAAGCTGTGACCACACTGGCATGGCACTGAACCCAGCATGACGCTCTGGCCCTCAACATGTTTTATGGCTTTATTTCAGCGTCACACTGAAATAATTGAATTCCAATTCAAAGTGCAGACAACAAGAATTTGTGGCTACGTCCAAACGATGGCACAGTCACAGCCTTAAGAAAATAGCTGTCTCTCCACATCCAGATGTGCAGCCTTTCAAGTTGAATGACAAAGAGAAGCCTTGTTTCATATAAGCAGCAATTAGCAGTTTCCCAAAGATGGCTTGCAGCAGAAGCAAATGGGGATGACATTGGCCACTGAGGGAACAAATCAGTGAGGGCAATGTTCTCTTGACAAGACTAGTTACTCCAGCAACACTAAGAAAGGTGACACTTGCTCAAATTCAGAGTGGTCACTATTGCCTTGGAAAAAAAAAGTGCAGGTAACAATGGTTTAGCTTGGCAATGGGAAGAGAAGCTCAAATAGCACAGTAGAGAGTTTTCTGCAAATGCAAACACAGGAGTCCAATTCTTGGTTATGAAGTTTTAGAATTACACTAAAACACTCATTTCACTTCTTCACTCTTTCACCTCTTCATCGAGATGCACACAGAGAACGAGACATCACACTGCATAGCAAATATACATGACTAAAAGAAGCTGAAATTGACAATAGAGACCTATGCCCATCTCTGCTGGATCCTAGAAAGACACCAAAGGAAAGATTAGATTTCCTATCACAGATGCCAACAAGGAGAAAAACAAGTACATTTATCCCCCACAAGACATCACTTATCCAAATCTAAGCAAAAAACAAATGTGCAAATTCAGCTGGGAGAGAGGCAAAATAAACCAAAATTTTACCATGGCATATAAAACCATCATTTAGACAATCAGCCAGTATGGCTGAGATCAAACAATTACAGCTGGAAGTCATGAAGTAAAGCTGCTAGCCCTGCAAGAGCTATGCAATTACATACTGCAGAGGACAGCAGGCCAGAAAAACATTTCCTCACCTCCTCACAGAAAAATCTGTACTTTTGGCATTAAATTAGAATACCGATTACAGCAAAAAAAAAGATTAACTGTTTGAAGTTTGAAATGTTGCCCCAGGGGGCTCTTAGCCACTTGCTTAGCATTCAAACTTTTCCCTCTGCATTGGACTGTCTGTTCGTACCCCTTTTGTAAAGCAGGGCAGCTATTTTGGCAACCAAAAGCAGCAAATTTTGACAGCCAGGCATCATAAGAACAGGTGTCTGGCTGCTGTCACACCTTGCAGTTGACCTGCTCTGTTACAATAAGGCAGAACATACTGCCGAAGGTGGATGCTCAGGGTTCAGAGCAAGCATCGCAGGCCTGGTGGTGTTAGGCTTGTTGCCCCAAGTAATCCTTTTACATGAAAATGAGACACTTTCCATGGCAAAGCTTCCATGAAATTGAGAAAACAACTTTCTATTGAAAGAGTTTTGATGAGAAGCTCTCTGAAAGAGCTCAAAATACAAAGGTGCAAAAGAGTAAGTAACTAGTAGTTATCTGAAATACCCAAGACAAAGCGGTCAGAAGTTCAAACATGTACCTAGACCAAAATGAGGTTCCCTCAGAGGAACCATATTTCTCACATGGGAAACTTACCATATCAGAACATTCTCATATTTCCCAAGTATTTCCCATACGGGAAAAGCAGAGTCTCTATTTCCCTGCCTACAAAACTGGCAAGAGTTTTTACACAGGTGTTTGGCTGCAAAACAACTAATTGGTAGATGCTCTCACCACTGATAGCTGTCCCTGAGGAGGCTGCAGCTTCCAGCCCTCCTGAAATTCAGCAAGAGCTACACAGCCAAGGGTGTCATGCCACTGCAAGCTGAGGGAGCAGCTGCCATGACATGATCTGGAGAAAAACATTGACAGGATCCCAATGTGGTGTGAAGCATCAAGACCCAAGGCCCAAGTCCTTATTCCTCTGGGAATGGCTTTTAATACTACAAGAAGGGCACCTTGGGAAAACTTTATTCCAACTTTGATTGTAGAATGAAGCTGGTGAAGGGTCAAGATATTAAGTCATATAAAGAGTGGCTGGTGAAGCTGGGGGTGTTTAGTCTGGGGCAAAGGGGGCTCAGGGGAGATCTTATCACTCTGTACAACCACCTAAAAGGACGGTGTAGCCAGGCAGAGGTCAGTCTCTTCTCTCAGGCAGTAGTGACAGGACAAGAAAAAATGGCCTCAAGCTGCACCAGAGGAGGTTCAGGTTGGACATCAGGAAGAATTTTTTCACTGGTGGTTAAGCATTGGAATGGGCTGCCCAGGGAATTGGTGGGGCCACTGTCTCTGCAGGTGTTCAAGAAGCAACTGGACATAGCACTTAATGCTATAGTGTAGACAACATGGTACTGTTTGGTCAGAAGTTGGACTTGATGACCTTGGAGGTCTCTTCCAACCTTAATGATTCTATGATTATAAAATAAGTCACTTTAAGCAGGCGGCCACTATTTCTGTTATTTTCATTATGCACTGCAGACCAGAAATCCCAAGTCCAGCTTGAAGGATGACTGACAGCTCATTTCTGCATCTGAAGGCTCCACACCTTGAACACAGCAAGTGCTACACTCTATAGACTCTGAAAAATACTTAGTCCTATGTATCTCTAATTAGGATTTCAAAATTACTGATTTCAACTGTGCCCACTGCCATCCCCTCTATATAAGCAGGAAGCCAAGAAAAGCTCTTTCCTCCCAGGAGCGTTGTAAAGACAAATTAACATTTGTGAACCACTTGGGTTCTATAGTGATGAGCACTCAGATACTACTGTGATAAAAAAAAAAAAAAGACTATGAGGAAATCAATAATCCCATCTTCAGAGCAGGACAAACAGTGTGTTGTCAATAAGGCCCAGAGCCACACATTGAACAAACACAGGAAAACAAAGTGTAATCTGGCTGCTCATTAAGTGAACACCATCCTTTAAGCACCGACAGAAGCAAGGGACTGATGGGAAAAAACACGGTTTGTGAAAAGGTGAGAAGAGACACTGGCCAACTTAGTTCTGCACTTGTGAACAGTGGAGGACTTGGTTCTGCAACTGTTCCTCATACTTCCATCCTCCCCATTGTCTCAGCTTCTTCCCCAGGTGGTGAAGCACAATCATTCATATTTTCAAATGAGCAAAAAGTATAGAGAAGTCCAGAAGCGGGAGGTTTACCTCAGGGGGAAGTAAGGGAAGAACTTGAATGATTTCAGCCTTAAACTTTCACTGCAGGACAGCTGTTCTGGTTTTGGCTGGAATAGAGTTAATTTTCTTCCTCGTAGATGGTACAGTGCTGTTCTGGATTTGGCATGAGAATTGCGTTGATAATACAGATGTTGTAGTTGTTGCTAGGTAGTACCTTACCCTAAGTCAAGGACTTTTCCATTTCTCATGTTCTGCCAGTGAGAAGCTTCACAAGAAGCCAGGAGGGAACATGGCCAGGATAGCTGACCGACTGGCCAAAGGGACATTCCATACCACAGAACATCATGCCCAGTATATAAACTGCAGGGAGTTGGTCAGGAGCTGGTCAGGGACAGGTTGGTCAGCAGGTGAGCTATAGTATGGTGCATCGCTTGCTTCTTTTAGGTGTTAATCCTCTCTCTCCTTCTCATTACAAGTATTGTTACCATGGTAATTAATAATATTAGTATTATCATATTTTACTTTCTCAACCCACAGATTTTACCTCTTTCCTCCCTGATTGTCCTCCCCATCACTCTGGATTTAGGGGGGAGAGTCAGCAAGCAGCTGCCTGGTACTTAGTTGCCAGCTGGGGTTAAAACACAACAACAGCTCATGCACTAGTCGGATCCTTGACTGAAAGACCATGCTTGTGCTTAGAAAAGCTGTAATGATAATGCATTCTGCATCCTGATTTGGGCAAAGAGGAAGAAGTGTTGAAACATTAATACTGACATATTCTAGTAAGTTATAAGAGAATGAACAGCTGAGCACCGATAATTGTTTTCTTTCTCTGGAAAACCATCTTCACAGCATTTTAAAGTGGCATTTCCAGAAAAAAACTGAGTCCACAGGTCTGATACTCAAATCCAACGGACGCAGAATTTAGCACTGCAACCCTTGCCTGAGCTAAATGGGCAAACCTGGAAATTCTTGCTCCACAAAAAGAGTAGTCCAGGTTTTGCTGGGCTGCTATTGCTTCAAACAGGTTTGTTTTTTTTTTTTGTATCATGAATAAAAATTAGGAGGATTAAAAAAAGCAAAAAAGGATATTTTCCTTGATCCTAGAGTTAAGGAGCAAATAGGGATAAAGTAGAGTGAGTCTGTATGTGCCATGAGATAGCTATTCACCAAGGAGAACAGCAAATTAGAAGGAAAGTGCCAACAGCCACCGTGCCTTGGATTAATGACAAGAAACAACATCTTTATGTAATAAGATCCAGTGCGTCTAGCACTGTAAACTGCAAGGAAAAATTGAAACATGTACAAAAAAGCTGAAACACTTCCAATTTTTCTTGCATTTTTTCAAGTCTTGAGCATACTGGGACACCTCTTCCTGCCAAGTCAAAGAATAGAGAGGATCTGGGGAGTGAAGGCAGAGAAAAGGCAGTGGCAGAAAGAGCTCAGAAGTCAGAGTTCCTCACGTCCCTACGCCTGAGGAGCAGCCACGTGTTCACACACGCTGCTCTGCTGACAGCCCCACCACCTAATAGAAACCAGCAGCAGGGAACAAAGCACCCAGATGCCAGTGCTCAAAATGCCAGTCTCATCCCTGATGAGAGCAACCCCATGAGGACAGTGTGCCATTGCTGATGTGCACAGGGGGATGCAATACGGCTGTCAGCAGTCCATGAGAGCAGAGCTGCCTGCTGCAAAGCAGGATAACAGCCAAATGATACACATTCAGCACAGATAATGGCAGATAGCTCCCACACACACACCCTGATTCAGATTCCCCTCGTGTCCCTTCAGCCAGTAGAGAGGGAGCCCACAAGAAGGTAGGGATGCAGTTTGAGTTGGTAAATCAGGCTCCCTTTCTAGTCACTGATGGGGTACAGGCACCTCAGTGGGCCATCCAACTCACCTGCTTTGGATATCAGCAACTAGGCAGCTCACAGAAAAGATTTATTTTCTTAGCTTGCTTCCAAATCTTTCTTCCCATGGCAGGCCTGTCTGAATTTGAGAAATCAATTTTCAGTCAAATAAACCTGCTCCCAGGGGATCAAGCTCTCTGAAGTGACTCAAGTCTACCAACACAGTGCTCACCTGAGCTCAAGAGCCACTGTCATGTCAGGGTGCTTAGGGCACACACACTATCAAGCCTGTAGATGTTCCACAGTGAGGTTGCAGCTAACCACAAGCCCTTTTCTAAACAAGCAGTTCTTGTTAGCAGTTCTCCTGAGGGGTGCCCATACAGAAGAGGTCTGCTCAGGCTGGAAACATCTAGGGCTCTCTGACTGCTCTCTGCCTCTGAGGTGAGGCTGGCTGCTCAGACAAGTCAACCCTGCTGAAGGGGGATGGCAAACCATTTTACAGAGCAACACCATCATCAGCTGCCCTCCTGCCAGCTTCACATTCCTCTGGCAAGTTCCAGGTCACTTCACTTAGGAAATATGGATCTGTCCCCAGGCTCCAGACAGCTTCAACCTCTGCTTATTCCAGGTTACCTTACCTTCTGTTCTCATCACCAAGCCCTCTTGCCATTGGAGTCACAGTGTTTCCTTGTCCCTTGGCTGCCACTCAAACTGTTCCTGTGCGCCAGCACCTGCAAGAGGAGATGCCCAGGGAGAGCTTGTGCAGAAGCAAAAGGCTCACTACTGCAACACACTTCTGGGCATCACCTGCCCAGAAATTGTGGGAAGCTTCTGACTCACATAAATTCCCTCCTTGCATGAACACAGAGTGGAGGTTTTCATGTCTGTTCTGTCTATGCCGCCAAAGGTCAGAGCTGACTTAAGTTACGCAGGGAGCCTGGAGGTGTCGGTTCCCAACGCAGGGCACACCAGATGTCCAGCTCCCCAGGGTACTACAGCTGCACACTCTATGCTTTGAATCCCTTTCTGGTATCCAAACAGTCCTTCCTCACCACTGCTCCAAGGGAAAGCAGAAATGTCAACTGAGGTTGCAATGCATCAGTGAGGGGCGGGGAAAAAAAATACCGTCAGGTAAAGGATTCACTGAGAACAGTAAGAGACAAAGGAGAGAGAACCCTGGGGAGGTGATATGAAGAGAGATAGAAGCAGACATACTTAAGGTAAGAGCTATCAAGATGATAAAACATTAGACAAGAACCAAGGTGCCTAAAACATAAAACAGATGGAGAGTGTGATTTGGGAAGAAGGCAAATACATTTATATTCTACTATGAGAGACTTCAAGGTAATGTTGCACATACACCTGAGTGCTCTGCCTACAAACCTCCCTCTGAGGAACACAGTATTCATCCTTACTCCTCTTCTAATCAGGGCTCTCTCATACAGTCAGCTTTACCTTCTGCCCGGACAGGAATACCCACAAGGGAGAGCTCAGACAGATGTTAAATGAATAAGTCAGTATCCCTACCCTGCTGCCCATCAGGCTGCGCCACCCACTGGCAAGTGAACCACCTCTCGAACTCCCTCAGTGTTCTCAACATCTGCTGAACAGTCGTTTTCACCCTCTTAAATTTAGCCCAATGCTAGAGAGAATTTTTACAAATTGTCATTTTCTTTAAATAATCTTTTAGGCAAATTAGGCATTTTTAACCAATTCTAATCAATCTCTCCCTTCAACATCTGTCCTGCCCCCACCACCCACCCTAAAAAGCTCCAAAAATGCTAACATCAGCTGTATCCAAACATTTTTCATTTTCCCTTTCTACCTATTTAGATGCACAGGTCACTTCTATTAAGAAGTTGGAGTGGGTCCACTGACAATCCGCCCCTCCAAAGCCGTGATCATCTTTGTCTCTATTAGCATTAGGCTGTGTTATTATCATTATAACACCTGTGAACATGGATGAGCTCTTAGGGGTTGAAAGCAGACTGTACCCAGGCAAATAGTATTTTCTCACCCTTTTCATCAAGAAGTTAAAAAAACCACTCCTGCATGACCCTCAGTCTTTTACAAGGTTGTTTCTTGGATGCCCATCAAAGCTTGTGTTCATTCATTCCTGTGCCTTCCTTCCAGACTACTTCATTCTTCCAGTAACTTACTTGGTGTAGTCTTGGAAATTAAGCATGGCTTTAGAAAAATCACTTACTAGGTCTTCAAACCACATACTATGCTGAGTCTAAAGAAACAGGCATGGGAACAGCCCCCACAGCTAAAGCCTTTATAAGATAAACATAGGACTGTGAGGGCAGGAAGAGTATTTCATGTAAAATAACACTTAACTTTGTTAAGTTTGAATATGATTTTAAAAGTGAGAAATAAGAAGTGTTTCTCTCACACCAATACCCAGTCAATAGCAGAAACAAAACCAGTTCCCTTTAAATCACCTGCACCTCTTGCTGACAAATACTAGTGTTATGACTAAATCTGAACTATAACCTGTGGGAGCTTGAGCTGTTGTGAGAGTACAGAAAACAGTGCAGATCTGGTTTGAAGCCACAAATGGGAAACACAAGAGTAATGCAGTAGGTCTGGGCCTTTGTGCAGTGAAATGAAAACTTCTGCCCAGCCAGTGCATCCTTCTGCAGCCTCAGGCGGTTGCACTGCCTGTGTACTCGGTTGCTGTACTACAGGTTTGTCCTCAAATGAACTTCAAGACATGGCTGAACCTCCAGCTAGTCAGTAGGTTGGTCTAGAGCTTTCTTTGTAACCAGGGACTGTCATTATCACCGCCTAGAAGGAAAAGGTCGCTGTAATTAAATTTTTACACCAAAGGCTCTTACACACTCAAGAAGGAGAGGGGGAAGATGAACATAAAGCAAATCATAAAGTAGAATTGAGTGTGTCCAGGTTAAGCAGAGACAGGCTAACCTGTCGAACCGAGGGAGATAATCTCCCCCTTGGGGAGCATCCCATCCTCTCAAAGCAAACAGCTCATCTCTGTGTTGCACCTATTTTCACAGCAAGGGAGAGTCAGAACCCGTATATTCACTTCTCTCCTCTGGGGGAGCTGTTACACCTGATCTGCTCTTAGTAGGTAAGATAGAAGATGGGACACTACAGGGCTTGGGCAGGGATACTGTGCCAGCCTGCTCCTTCAGTGCTCTAGACAGCAGGTAAACATGGGGTGGGTGGTCACCAGCAGGTGCTGAGAGACAGTCTCCAACCCCACCCCAACAGTTACAGATCAGAAAGAAATTCCCACCAAATGGTGTTAAATAGAGTATGTCCTGTTCCCTCCAGAGAAGGAGGTCCCATGACCCCCTAAAAGGAAACATCCATCAAAAAGGCAAGTACCTTGAAAGAAAGAGGAAGGCAATAAGGATTAAGCAAAAAGGATATTTAAAAAAATAAAATTATCTAAGAGTTTAGAGACTCTCAGAAAACCTACACAAGTCAGGGAACAGTCAGAGGAATATAATAAAAACAAAGAGACATCAGCATCTCAAGTTGGACCAAACATCTCTCCAGACTGGGCTACAATACAGCTGCCCAGGGAAGCGTGTAAAAATGGGACGAGCTGACAATACTTCTTAGGCACTCTTCAGCTGCCAACCACTCTCAGCTTGAGGGCTTCCTGAGCCAAATAAGGTTTCTTTATTTTTCACTGCTCCTTCATGGATTCCTCCTAATGAGGGAGGAATGAGAACAGTCAGAGAATAACAACACTTGAGGAGAGCTAAGGTAATGCTTGATATCAGTCTTGATATAGGATTAGAGAAAGACAGCATCAACATGCAGGCTTCCCATGCATAATCTACTCAGATGTGAACTGCCATACAGCCATTGCAAATGCAGATCCATGTTTCACATCTTTGGAAGAAATTGGATGACATGCTGCTGTCTTGTACTGTGGATGTTTTATCAATAGCCTTTACTACATTTTCAGTACCTGGCATCCATCAAAAACGATGGGGAAAGAAACTCAAAAGGTTTTCTGAGCATTTTCTATCTGTGAATACCAAAGGGTGGAAAAGAACAGCTCAGCCTTACTGGATGCCATCAATCCTGGGGAGGCATGCTAGTTCATTATGAAACCCTGTTATTTTGTCATCTGAGATAACATTTACTTTTTATTCATTCCTTCGCTTTCATTAACTCATGCTGGTATAACCCTGTAGCACATTCTGCTTTTTCATACAGTAATATTTGTCTGTGTCTTGTGATATTTTCTGATGCCAGACAGAGAGGAATCAAGAAAACCTGGACAGCAGTCCAAGGCTCACTTGCTTTGTGAACCATGTCAAATGTGCTTCCTATCCTTCCTTCCATTCTTGCCCCCCCTCCAAAAAAAACCCAACCTGCGCTTGCTATCCTGTCAACTGCAGAGCTCAGTTGGGTCAGCAGGAAGAACAGACAATATCTTAGAAACAGTAGCTTAGAAAATATCAAGCATGGTTCACTGGGAAGGGGAGGCAGCAAACAGTGGGCAGGACACACACAGGAAAACCACAAAAGAATGTCACGTCTGAATGAGGTCTCCAGAGCTAAAAGATTCAGAATTAAGTCTGATTTCTTTTCTACAGTTAAAAACAGTAGTTGCCACAGGTGTTGAGAATTTTAACATAAATTTACTTAGTCATTTAGATCAGGCTTTAGTTCACACTGGATTGGGGGGTGGGAAAGAAATGGTAAGGGCGTATATTTACCTATCATATTTGTTAACTTAATAGGCATGGTTTTCTCTCCCTTCTAGAATTAGTTCCCAAACTAGGTCATGGTGATTACACATATCCAGTCTGAAGGCAATGCCTCTCTGCTGCTTGAATGAAGGGAAGGGAAGCAGGAGAAGCAAAGGGTGATGGTATTGCACATGAGAGTGGTATTCATACCTAGGCAGATATGATATTCATATCTAGGCTACGACACATTCGTCCAACGCTCACTGAGCTTTCTAACTTTTCCTGGGCTCTGCCATTGCCTAGATCCTTAGACACTCAGTGACACCCATTACACTTCAAGAGCTTTGCTGCTGCCAGCCAATGTGGGACAAGGTGAGAGAAATCCTTGTGGATTCTGCTCCTGCATCACCTCAATTGAGCTCAAAGTTTCACTGAACTGGACACAGGTCAAGTCATCCCACTCCCAAGAGCAGATGTCAAAGGGACCAGGTACTGACTGGGGGAAGAAAAGGGCCTGAGAGGTGACACCCCACCTGATGTTCCCAGCATCAGCAAAGCAACATGCAGGAAGACACATTTGTGCCTAAAGGGAACAGGGTTACATCCTACTCCAGCAGTAGGAAGAGGGAAGCAAGACCCAGCTAGTCTGAAACTGGTTACTGCCTGACAGATGCTGTTAGTTTGAGGAATGGGGAAAAGAAGAAGAAAGTGAGGAAATATAAAGCAAAAGCAAACTAAAGCTCCAGAAGTTGAAGAAAGCTGTCCTTATGTCCAGCATAACTACACAGCATCTCACTTCTGGAGAAACTAAGATCATAGAATGACTTGAGACAGAAAGGACCTTAAAGATCATCTAGCTCCAACCCCCCTCCCTCCTCTGCCTGCATGATTGCTACTCACTAGATCACATTGCCCAGGGCCCCAGAAATAAGAAGAGAGATGTAAAGAAAACAGCGGCATGTTGTCAGAATATAGTTTTTGGGTTTCCTAATAATCAGCCAAATTTTTCTTGTTCTTTCCCATCCAGCATCTTACCACAACTGAGAAGTTGTTGATGGAGCATCTTAAATATTTCATGCAGTCTTCAGACTGCAATCTCAGCAGGCCCATGTCAGACTGCCTAGGCGAGGGTTCCTTTGACCCTCCTTCCTCTCAATCCACCTCTGTCCTCTTTTACCTATTAAGACTTGTTTTTCCTTCTCTCTACTCTGCCTCCAGAGAAATCAAGCCCCAAAGTGAATTTCTTCCTCACAGTCCCACTTCTTCCTCACAATTCCCTTTTCTTTGGCTTTAAACCTCTTCGTTTCTTCTTATATGAATTTGCACTTTTATTTTCCTTCTTAATGAGACATTGCCTGAGGTTAGGATTAACAACCCCCACTTCAGACACCCATTAATCCATCAGTAATCAAGTGTGGGCACAAAAAGTCTGGTAGCCCTCTGTGAAGTAGGGTGCCCCATTGGCAAAGATGAATGGAGGCCTGAGGACCCCACAGAGCTGAAAGGAGGACAGAGATCAAGGGCAGCCTGGGGCAAAACAGTAGCAGGGCTCACCAAAGAGGGCTCCACTGGGGGATGTCACTTTATCAAGACTTGAGTCCAGATTCTACCAAGCAAAAGTGTCACTGAGCCCTGACAGCACAAAGGTGAAAGGTCTCTTTTCACTGAAAGTGCATTTAGCTAGAACAGAAGTTTTTCTGGCTAACATGAAAGGCAACCTGGCATGGGCAGGGAACCTCTCCATGAAAAAGCAACAGCTTATTAAATCAGTGAAAAACTCAGCATGCTGTACTCTGAGAAACATGGCTGTTTCTTCACCAATGTGGAGCTGCTTCCTCCTAGAGCAGGGGTTTGGATCATTCAGGAGCCCCCGAGGCAGCTCCATGCTACTGAAGGGAACCCACCTCACTTGAACTGCTCATGAACCACAGGATGGTTAGCTCCATGCAGAGGAACGTCAGCAGCTTATTCCTCTACCACCACTATTTCTTCCTTAGAAATTACTGCCTCCCCCACAACTGATACTGAAGGAATAGTGACCCAACTGTCTCCCCATCAAAACAAGGGGAGTGAAAGAAGGAAGCAATTTTGCTCATGGAGAATGATAACATGCACAGACAAATAATGGCCATCCTGGCACAGGGAGTCTTGCACCACAGCAACTCAGACAAAAAGACCATGGCAGGTAGTAGGGTGAGACATTGGGCCTCAATTAGAAGGAGCAAAACCTTGAAAGGCAAGGGGTGAAGGCAGTGAGATATGATGAGGCTGGTTGCCAGCACCCTGCAATGGAAGACAACGTGGCTTACCCAGCTAAGGGTCAGAGGCAGGGACAGCAAAGACACCAGCAGGCAGGAGGTCAGAGACGGGTGGGTCACAAAGCAATGTGAGGTGGACGATGGCAAGAAAAGCTTATAGAGGAGATAGAGCTAAGCAAGATGGAT
>JAWWES010000041.1:49621215-49707003 GCA_035583135.1 Lophotriccus pileatus
GTTGAAGTCAGCTTTCAAAAGCATGCTACCACCTCATGTAACAGTGGAAACCATGTGTTCCATTTCTTTGTTTCTGTCTGTGTGTGTGGCCCTCATATGAACTGCGCAACTTCAGAAATCCCAATGGGCAGGAAAGGAAGGAAAAACATTACCCAGCACCCAGAGAAGAAGAAAACATATGTTATAAGGAATTTGTCCATGTAGGGAAAGACAACAGGGCCAACCTATGAAAACAGCGGAAATTGAGAGGTTGTAGCATGGAATGAACAAAATGCTACAAGAAAACAGTGAGAAGACTGCTGTCCCCAAAAGCATTTCCTGTATAAAACAAGCGGGCTACTATCTAGGGCCTCCTCTACTCACTGAAATCCTGCTTCCAGAGAGGGCTCCACATGGGAAGACAAGAGCAGTTGCTAGCACAGAGGCTGCTAAACAAGGGGTCAAACAAGTACAGAGAAGAGAGGAGCAAACTCCAAAGCCAGGAAGGACCCCACTCCATCCAGGAATTTAATCAGAAAGGAGCCACAGGGAAATAAAAAAGCATGTAAAAAATTGCCTTGAGGGGAAAAAATCATTCTTCATTAAGAAATATCACACTTGGCCAGTGGCACTGAACATCAGGTAGTACCAAAGGCAATATATTATTACTGTTACATTCCTATGAGCCTGTCTTTTTTATTGTAATTCACTTATGACAAACACTTTCAAGGCCCAGCCTGAATCTCACACATGGACAAAGTAGAGCCTTCCAGAGTCTCCCACAAAACCTGGAGACTTACTCAGAGCAAAAATTACATCACAAGCTGGTAAACATGTGAACAAGAACAATTACATACAAACTATAATACATCACAAAGCATACTTTTCTCAAATATGTTTTAGCTTGATTATTGTTAACAATTCTTGTTAACAACATCTTCTAGTTGGTTGGTAAATAATCTGTAGTACATTTTGTAGAAAATAAGGACATTATATTCATGGGGGACTGGCATATGAGTTCTTGGCTGAGAAGCAAGACGTAGGATACAGATAAAGCAGGAAGCATCTTTTTGAGGTGTGTGAATAATGGAGCAAGGCAGTTTTGCCAAGTACACCTTTCATGATGTTCCAGTATGCTTCCAAATAACAAGCAGGGTTTAGAAGACAAGCAGATATTTTAGATCTTTGACTTGGGGGGCTATCAACCTCTGGATGGAAGAAAATATTTCTCCGCCCTCAAATATTGAGCTCCTGCATCTTCCATGCCATGAGAAGCAGAACAGCTGCTGTTTGTTATGAGCTGCCTGTTTCAATAGGGAAGCTAATATTGTAATGTGTTTTCTTTCCCTCCTTCCCTTCTTGCCTGTTGAGGCAAATCTCATAGTTAGCATTATTAGCACTGGATTCAGCATCTTTCTCCTGGATGAATTTGTACTGATGTTAGCCCTTTTCATCCATGACTCTTTAAGAGGAGAAATCCCCCAAGAGGTACATTTGGTTCACTCTGCCTCTCACGACATCCAGTTACTTCAAGCTACAAGCAACCTGAAAGCCCTTGTGGTATTTCAGCATTTTTTTGCTACTCTGGGGAGGTAGTGACAAACAATACCAAGTCATTAAAGATGAAACAGCTCTCATAAAAGTTCAGGGGTCAGGAACAAGGCTGAGACAGCGGTGTTGGTTTAACTTTTGTAAGCAAACCCTTGAACACCTCGTCCAGCTTTCAAGCTGGGGCACAGGGCCAGATCATCACAGCCACACAGCTCCCAGCCAGCACGCTGGGCTCACATCTGTCTGATCTGCTGGCAAGAGCCGGCCGTGGTGAGCAGGGATTAGCAGAGAGCCAGCTACACCACAAGAGAAGGCCAGGGCCTGCTGATCCAGCAGCAAGTTTCACCCAAGCTGGCTCAGGGAACGCGTACCTACCAGCACCCTGTCCCTGCTCACAGGGTAGAGGCATCCCTCAGACTCTGTTACCCAGAGATGAACACAGCGCTCCTGCACACTGACAGCTCAGGATGGGGGTGTCAGGGGTGCCACTTGCATGTTAGAGGGCACAGAACAATAGTGGCTGACCTGGTCTTGCAATAAAATGCTTTTTACAGAGATGCAAAAGCAACTGTGAGTACAAGGAAGCAGCAATCCCACCCTACCACGTAGCAATCCCATCCACAGACAGGGAAACCTGTGGTTTTCACAGATAAGCTCTGACATCTCTGCAGAGCCCTGGCCTTTTCCCTTTTTCTAATTATGCCAGTGAGTGATGTCTTCTGTTGAAATCATACCTCCAGATCTTCCCTGTAACTCCTGACCTTTCAGGAAGCCTGACCTCAGGAAGCCTGTTGTCCACAATGCTGGCCAAGAGATGCACTCTGCAGAAAGAGCCAATTCAAGGGCAGGAACAATCAAAGCAGACAGGCTGCTGGCAGCAAAACCCAGGAATGACAGCAAGGGAAATAAAAACAAAAAAAAAGGGGAAAAATGACAGACAGCCACAGACAGAGAGGAGAGGGGATAGACAGGGTGGCTAGTCACAGTGGAGTCTGCTAGAGGAATTACAGGGACTCAGAAGCTCCAAATCACACTTGAGGAGGAGGAGCAATGGCTTCTTTTATAGACTCAAGCACTGTAGGTGATGACAAGGAGAGAAAGCTAAGGGAAGAAAGGATAAACAAAGAGTGTGCTGTTGTATCATTAGAGAGGACAGATTTATATTTCCTCTTGGATGAATTTGCAGTATGTAAGTGTAAATGGCACCATTGTCTCAGGGGACAGATGGTCCCCTACATCACAGCTCTGTGCATCCCCCGTCCCACCTGAGGGAGTTGTTCCCCTCCCTGATCTGCCGTGATGCAACGAACATGGAGAAAGCTGGAGAAGGCAGGGATGGACATCTTTCAGGCAGGAAGTCCAAGCTAAACTTTCTATCTCCATCCCCACCAGCTGACTTTGCAGTCAGGTTTGGGCATGTGAAAGCTTTTCCAGCCACAGCACTGCACTCAAACTCCAGCCCCCAGACCAGCCAACCGATCCAAACACTTATGCAGGACTTCTAGCAGAAGACTTACACTGCCATCACACCACCACCTTATTTCACCAGCCCTTGATGGCAGTCAAAGATCAAGCACTCATATTGATTGTCTCAGATCTATCAGCTGCCTTTGATATCACTGATTGCAAGGGTTTGAGGTGCCTGCCAAGCTCAACAGGGCTTTGCATCATCTGTTCCCAACCTAAATATCCCCCACTAATAACCACCCAGTTTGTCTTACATCTTCATCATCACATTTCATCTCTTCTTTTACAAGTCCAGCTGCACTCTCATCTGCCTTCCTTGCTCATCTCAGCCTTTCTGCCCTGGCTGCTGGTCTCAATTCTGATGTCTTCTCCAGATGGAATAAAAAAAACCCATCTCCATCAGCTAGCCTGTCCCCTCCAAAGCTTTTACAGAGATTGTTTCCACAGCAGAGCCCAGAGTACCCCTCCAGGGAGGGAAGGCAGATAGGGCACCAAAGCCAGCAGCAGTCTCTTCCTGATGGAGGAGCACAACTGACAAGAGGAAGCACAGCACAAACTCATAGCCCAAGGAGTGACAACAACCAAAAGCAGGGCAAGACCAATCAGTCAGTGGACCTGTCCTTTAAAACAGCCAGCCTAGGCTGGTAGCCCTGCCCACCACTGCTCAGCCCTCATCCCTTTGCCCCTGCCAGCAAGAGGCTGCAAACACCATTTCAGAGAAGCACAGGTCAAACAGGACCTCCTTCAGCCCTGCCCCCCAGCAGACAGAGAGGCACAGGAGAGGCAGTGGCAGAGATGTGTGAGGCACTCCAGGAAGGGCTGACCAAGGCGTCCTGGGCCAAGCAGAATCAGCAGGCAAAGCAAGCACAGGACAGAAGTGGATACAAGCTTGAGCCTGGTCCATCTTACACCAGATAAGAGCCTTCCCCCACCATCATCCAAAGACACTGTCCCTCTAGGACTATAAAGATCTTTCCAGCTTAGAGGCTGTAGCGGGCCAAGTTTTTCATACACTCTTCTCTTAACCATCCTGGGACCAGCTGCAGGCCATTTGCTGCAGAAGAACCGCAGCTCTGTTAACTATTCCTCACCTGAAGCAGCTCCTGTCAAGTGTTATGCTCAGAGACCAAAGCTCCAGACCCCTTTCCCATGGTCTGGGGTGGGAAGAGTGTCGAGTCCTCAAATAGGCAGCTGGTTGACTTGTTAGTGGTTAATTGCATTAATTCACATTATTATAACAGGACATGCAATTAGAGGTCTGGTCAGAGTATTTTACGGGTCTTGAACTCAAAATGCATACTTTTATTGCCCTTTTTATTCCCCTCTGGCTCTCTCACACACCCTGCTCCAGTGTTCACAAAGGCTGAAAAAGGCAAAGTGACCATTTGCCAAAGAATAAATGGTTCTCATCTCCAAGGCAAAATACATTCCAGTGAATAAACACAATATGCTCCAGAAAGGTTTTTCAGCATTTTCTTCAGTTCAGCAATTCACTTTGCAGAGGGATGGGGAGGTCCCCCAGAGCAGGCACTGCTACCATCTCTGCATTCGGCTGAGCACATCATCCCCCTCTCCTGGTCTAGCACTATCAGATGCCCCCAGGCTGCCACAAACCACACTGTCTGTGCTGGATAACATGTTGCTGTATGACAAGACCAATCTCCCCAACCTAGTCTGAAGAGCAATGGCTGGTGCATATAGGTCTGTTTTCACTAGGAATAGCAGAACAGCACTGATTTACAGCAGAAAAAGCTATGACTTTCATCCTCTATTCTCTCTCGCCTGCTTCCCTGCACCTTTCACATTCATTGACCATAAATCCAGGGACTGTATTAAGACATCCCATCAAAAGCGAGTCCTAGTCCCACTTTCCTGAAGTATCAGGGCATGGAGGTCTAGAAGACCTTTTATTGGTTTTGAAACGTATTGGGGAGTACTGAGCTGTAAAACAAACACACAGCAGAAATACCCCTCTCCTAAACCACAGGCTCTTCTCAGTATTTTGTGGTTAGCTCTGCCTCCAACAGCAGGAATCTGTTCTTCAGTAACATGAAAAATGCTCAGAGCTTTGAATGAAGACAGTAAGGATGCATCACAAATTTTCAGCCTTATTTCCAATTTTGTTAGACCCTGTGGACGTTAAATCTTCAGAGAGTCAAAGCCCTGGTTTTGTTTGTGCTGTTGTCCTGCTTCATTTCCAAACCGTGGTCTTTGACTTCTCACTATAAAAAAAGCCTCCAGAGAATAAGCTAAAGGGATGGAAGTCAGGGATTTATCCTATTTCAGCATTTGTGCTTAGATGCACAGGGCCAGCTTGCAAGATAGCCAAATTTAGACCTCATCCCTTTATATCTGCCCACTTCCCTGGAACTGCATACATCTCACATATACACACAACCCAACCAGTTTCTTACCAATCTCAAGCATGCAAATCCCTTTCAAACATATCCATCACTTGTGTGCTACTAATGACAATTCACAAGTTTAAATTCCATTTACACCACATCTGATTGTGCAAATGATTGCTCTAAATTTCCCACCATAAATTTTCACATCCAATTACCCGCACATATGGCACTTCCTTGCTTTGCAGAGACAACTTCCTTCCGAACTACTTACGTGGGTCCTGAGCACTATCCTGATCCCCCTGCCAACCAATTATAAACAGGAAACAGGCTTGCTATCCTAAAAAAAGCTGGAATTTACCGAATTACTTTTTCCCAATCCAGAGTCTAGGTGGGTAGTGTGGCTTTCCTCCCACGAAAATGCAATTGCCCACTATTTCATTATGGAAACACTAAAAGGTTCAGACTGCATGATTTCCAAAACTAAACCTGCTCCCTACTTTTCCATTTGCCTTCATCCAGAGCATCTGGGAAATGAAACGGCATAACTACCCTAGATGCAGCCTAAAGATGCTAGCCAGCAACCCCCTCCAGTCTGCTATCCACAAACTCCTTCTTTGCTGAAGAAGGAAGAGTAGCTACTTTCTGAGAGTTCCTTTGCCCTCTGAACAGAGAAGTTAAATTGAAAACGCTGAATTTCCCGCTACAATGGCAGTCGGTCAAGTGTATACAGAGGAAGTCTGGATGGCTGGTTTTCAGACAGGTAGAGTTAGATGGGGTGAAGCCCAACCAGCTTTCCAAGAGGAGAATTAACAGGGAGATTAAGAGTCAGTTCACAAGCATAGGAAATGTCTGCTTTAAGGCACATTGCTAACATAAAACAGGAGGAGAGTAGTTGATGATAGATTGCTCCTGGGAAGATGACTGCATTGGTCCACTTCATTCAGTACCTAATTCAAACATTAATCAAAATAATGGACAACTGACTTATTAGAAGTCACCATTATTTGCAAATTAGCAAACTTCATTTCACCAGTAGGGAGTGTGGTAGAAAGACTAAGTCCTGCTGGGTTTTCTCCCTTTTAAAGTTTGAAAAGCATCAGACACACACTCAAGGGAACACCAATACCACTGACACCACATGTCCACTGGAGAGCTCTGGACCAGTTCAGATTCCCATGCAACAGGAGCAACTCCAAAGTTGATTTAACATGTTGTGGAGTCCATAGGAGTTAGATAACTTCTTACAGGGGAAAAAAAAAAAATCATCTTGCACTTGGTGGAGACTGGGTGGAAGGAGATCTACAGAGTTGCATGATCAACAGAAACCAACAAATTACTAAGGGCACAGCAACAACATCTGCCTGATTACCTAGAATGATATAAAGCTGTCACAAGTCCTCAAATAAGTGCCAGATTCCTCATGTGTCTTCTGAGATAGATTTTCTAAGAGAGACAGGAGACATCTGCCTTTAAAATGGAGACACAAGAATAACACACATTTTACTGTTTTTTTCAGGTATGCACATAAAAGCTGATACTGATGACCCCAAGAGCAGAAAGCCATGATCCTAGGTTCTCAAGATTGATGAATGTTGCTTAAAATCCATAAGCCACTCAATTTTTGATGTATTATTACACCTTCTGATCTTTTAAACTTATTTCTACCTACTAGAGATGCAGGAACTATTATTTTTATTTATAAACACACACACAAATATACACATGTGAAAAAGAAATTAAAGACTCAGAGGATTACAGGAGCTCAAATCTTAAGACACTCATCAACTACTACAAGACTTGCAATAAATTTCCAGATCATGTTTGCTTATTAAATAACTACGTCCAGTTGCTATGAAAACCATGTCCAGGGTATAACAGTAGACAAGGCAACACCTTGGGGCAGAAACAAGTACAACATGCTACACAATCTGCACATAAAATTCCACTTGGACGAAAACAAATTACCCAAGCTGGTATTGACCAGTGCATAGTATATAGCTTATTAATGAGCAAAAGATTTGTTGGTCCCTCAGCCACATGCCACTTGGAAAGCAGTGGTTTTGGCAGCCCACAGTCCCTGTGTACCATGGCACCACCTGCCCAGTGTCACCAAGAGAAGTATCAATTACCAAGCCACGCACACATCGTTTCCTTTGCTCCTCCAACATTTGATTCTCCACTCAGCTCTCACAGGGGAGTGCCAGCATGAAACACCAGCACCAGCCATCCTATCCTCCATTGACTCATTCATAAATAATGTCTGTGGCACCAGGCAGGGTGGAGGTGGGGAATAAATCTGTAGGCTCTCTTGGTTCCCCATTAAAATGCCCTAGGCCAGTCCTCTTTCCTCGTGCACCAGGCACATATTCCAAGCTGACAATGCTGCCTGTAAAAGTTATAGGGAAGGCACCTCCAGAGACAGGTATGATGCCAAAGCCCCTATTTAGTGGATCTTTAAAGCTGATGAGCTGCAAGGCAGCTCCTCAGTACACACTGTCATACCAGCATTAAGAAGTCACCCTGCTCAAATACTCTATAAAACACAGCTCCCAGCACTAAAACTTAAGTGCATATATAAGCTTTTGCACGACTGGGACCTGACCTGCTGCTCCTACACCTCTGAAATCAACTGGAAATGCAACATTTCACTGCCTGAGAGCAAAACAGAAGCCCAAATGGCCAACACACTTCACCAAGGGGTTGGTATATAACAAAAAGCAAGAAAATGACAGAGTGCTGAACTGCAGAGCCTGTCTCATTGCTGCTACAGTTTTAGCATTGATTTTTTTTTTTTTTAAATGGCACACTTCACTCCAGCTCTCACTGTGACATCAATATTATAGATACAACAGCAAAGGGAGGTTTGGGTCTCCTGGGAAGAGTTTCTTTTAAAGAAAGGCTCATAGGACAACCCAAACCCATTGCATTTGACCCTGGGGATGGATGAAGTATAAAGTCTTTATGGAACCCCAAGGAGTCAAACAGCATTGCAGACATCCAGGCCTCTCTGTCAATCTCATAATTTGCAAAGCGCATGAGGATCCATTTGTAAGATGCCCATTATTTAGTCCCAAACACTTTATAAATTCATAAATGAATGCTGTGCAGTTGTTTTGGAAACATTTTCACATTTTTCACCTTATTCCCCATCCAAGCTTGGTTTCAAATCCTGCTTGACATAGTTTAGGCTTTATAAAAGGAAAAAAAAAAATCTTGCGGCTATCCTCATGACCATATCTCAGACACTGTATTAACATTGTAGCTGCAACAACCCCACGGTTTGCAACTCAGAGTGGTCCAGCCTTTAGTTCATCAAAACAGACATCAACTAAGCAAACCAGCTGGCAGGTTGCTCGCATGCTGCATCGCACCAGCTCCTTTCCGACAGGCACACTACTCAGCTGACAAGCCGGGCTCCAGGTGTGCACTGCGTTGCATAACCAGCTGATTACACAGCACTTACCTGTGTCTAACAAAAATCTGCTCCCCAGTAAACCAAGGCGATTCAAGCATTCATTCCCACTGTACGTAAAGCCATCTCAGAAACTCACAGTCACCAAACTTCAAAGCATCAGGCTCCTTTGCACCATACACCACAGTAGCAAAAGGCACAGTAAATACTCCTCGTGGGGACAACCGCCCCCCAGGTTTCACACGGGACATAGTCCCTACCTTAAAAGGGATTTAAGATCTACAATTTTTGCAATGACAGTATTACACATTTGTATGCTAGTATGTTTGCAGAAGCAATTTTAAAGCACAGAAGTAAGTGGTTCTTTCTCCTCTTACTGCACTGCAGCAAAGCAATATGGTAGCTGTTTAATAGCACATAACAAAATTGCAGGACTGCTCATGAAAGAAAAAATAATCTTCAGGGGAGGGAGATTTAAGTAGGTAGAATGCAATTACCTAGATTGAAATTTGCTGGTTAATGACCTCGTGCTCAGAAAAATTGCTACATAGCCCTTTAACTATCAGAGCATCCATTTTAAGTCTCATTGACAGCACTTCCGTGACAGCAATCATGAAGATCTAGCCTAGTAAAAAGTCAATGAGAAGATTAATAGGCATTTAATTCATGCCCTATCTTTTTGCTGAATCTTCAGGAAACGCCAGTGGTTGACCTATGACAGTGACTCAACCTGCCCCTGCTTAGCTTAAGCACATTTGAGACCTAATAGCCCACTATAACAAGAATTAAAGACTTCAGACAAGGAAAAAGCAGGTAAGCGTATCAACCCTTAGAAGACACAATTTGACTTTCACAGAAGCACCTTTTATAAAGGGCCTCATTCCTAGACAGGGATGAGGCTACAGCAAGTGATCTGCCACCAGGCCATGAAAACATATTGTTTCTCTGGTGCTGTTAAAAAAAAAAGTATGATGCCAAGTGTGATGCAAGAAGCCTTCAGGGTGCAGAAACAAACCCACACCTTAAAAAAAAAAAGTTATGGGAACTACTTATTGCATGATTCATTCAAAATGAGGACCACAAGGGGTTAAAGGTGAATCAAAGGAGGACCTGAATCCCCTCCTCTCAGTCTCCATTTGTCATATGATCTCCCAGCTTCATGCAGCTGAGCTGAAATCTCAGGTCTGAAAGTACCCTTTCAAATGGTTTCCAGCATCCCCACCATTGACCTTCACCCCCTGGTGTCACAGGTAGTCAGGTGTAATGTCATCAACAGGTGATCAAATGTAGCTTTTCCCTTCTTGCTACAGCTGCTAATAGGAAAAACTCCTTTTCTGAGTTAAAGAGCACACATGTTTGAGGATTAGAACAGAAGCAACATTTAAACACTAAAACAGCTATATAGTGCCCAACTCCTTGAATAACAGTTCCAACAACTTAAAATCAAACTCCTTGCAAAATACCAAATTGGAGGGAATATTTTGACTGGCATTTTAGCTAAAAATAGGGACAGGTTCCTCTCATCTTCCCCCATAACCTCCTTCCCCCATTCAAGGGCAAATCTTTATCCCAAACCCAAGTTATTACTTGCGTCTCACTTCCCAAACCTAGTCTTTTTGTTCAGATACAAATGTCTTGTGCTTTACTCTGAGCCCACTGCATACTTAGACAAGATTCCCAGGACATAACTAGCACAGACACACAGTGAGACAGACAGTGATAGAAAAGCAATGCATAATTCAATACAAAATTTTAAAATTTTATAGAGCAGCCAGTAGAAAGGAAAGCAGAAAATTTAAATCTCCAATGTGTTCTCAGCCATAACCTGGTTTTGAGATTGAAACATCTCTTTAAGGACTTTTGAACTTTAAGACAAGATCTTTGAGCTCAAATGCAAACCTTGACCTACACTTGAAATAAAATCAAACTCCAGATTCATCAGCTATCTAAGGTCATTTGTTACTGCTGACACCACCTCAAGACTTCAACCAGGGTTCAGCTCTTGAAGCTGAAAATACTCTTAGAAACATTTTGCTAGTCTCTGCTTTGTGCCTGGAGACTTAGATTTAATCTAGAAACCAGTGTATCAATACCAGAACAAGCAACCTTATCAATAATACCCACCTAACCAGGAACTAAGAAACTTCCAGGTAGAAAGCACCATCACTTGAGATTTCTGGCCAGTAAAAGGGTCACGTAAAACTCCAGACCAACCTCTCTGATGACTCATGGTCTCCACTTTATCCCCACCACGAATGGTTCCACAGTCCAAAGAACAGCAAATCCTCTCCACCTGGTCTTTATATGGCATCAGGCAGGCTCAGGGCTAACGAGCCATGCAGGTGGCCAGCATTTGCAGTGATGGCTTGCAAGGGGCCTCCCTGCAACCAAGGCACTGAGTATGAATGTTGGCACATGTATGTGATTGCTGACCCATGGAAAAGAAGGATGTGCTTATGTCCTAGAGATGTCTCACAGGGTGTGTGGAGCTCAGCATCAAACTCTGAGTAGATTCTTCCATTTGTTCCTGGACAGACATCACTACAAGACACTGGCAGGACAGTGACATGTGCTAGATGGAAAGGCAAGCGGTTGCCTAGGTATCCCTGCAGTCGAGGTACAGGAGGAGTGGTGGTTCCCTCACCAAGGGCAAGATGATCTCTCACTAAAGCCTGCACTCTCAGGCACCTCTGCCATTCATGGCAGTCTCTGATGAGCTCCAGGGCTAGCAACTCCTACTCTGTCCCTGGCAAAAAGGGAGCTGTAAAGGGAGAGAACAGGCCTTTCCAGTATTCCTCTCTTCACATCTCCAGTCTCCTCTCACCCTGTCCCCTGTGCCTGGGACTGTCAGCAGCTCTCTTTAAAGTCCCTTCTTTCATAATGAGTTTCTTTTGATCACACACTAAACCAGTAGACATTCTGTTTAAATGCAACTGATGAACGAACAAAAAAGGCCATTAAATATGTAGGAAATGTCATTCCTTACCTGCCAGGTGCCCTAGAAGGGCAGTATGAAGACAGGATGGGGCAGGAGTAAACCAGAGGTGGGGAGGGAGAAGGGGCAGCTCAGAAAGGATATGGATTGCACACCATTTTGATGCACCAGCTCCGTGGGCTGGTGGTCTGTTTCAAGCAGAAGAAGACAACTGGGGCCAAGTCAGGGTAGGGGACATCAGGATCCGGCGGGGAGGTGACTTCTTCATCCTCACCCAGCTCTGGAGAGGATGGTGGCTGCTCCGGTGGTGTTTGTTGTTCTGAGATCCCCAGATCCACAGGCTCCAGTGGGCAGATGGCAGAGGTGTGAGGGGGCTGTGGGCCTGCAGGCCAGGTGGAAGGAGGCTGGGGGGCGTACTCTGCCATGCCCGCCACAAGTGAGAACCCCTGGAAAGAAGGGAAGAAAGGGAAATTAAATCCCATGAGGAATCAGCAGCAAAAGCACAGCACATCCGTGCCCTTTTAGAGAGTCTGGAGCAGGGAAGAGCTGCAGGACTGACAGCTCTGACAAATGATAAAACACATTTGCACGTTGTGCTGAAGCAATTTTAAGTGAAACTCTTTTCTGCCAGTTGCTCTCTCCATCAAGATTCCTCTGGCTAGTCCTCTCCATCACTATTTAAACCATCCTTGTAGTCCCTGAGACACCCTGTCACGCTGCTGCACCATCTGATGGGATGGTGCCAGCTTCTTTAAAGGTAGCCTGAGCACCTTAATGAAGCACCGTGTTTTGAGTGGCATTGCCCCATCCTGACACAAGAGAGCCACCCTGCCCTCACAGTCCCTCACATGGTCCTACCAAGCCCGGGTTCAGCCCTGCTGCCCCAGCTCTCCCATCCAAGGGCACGCTGGGCTGGCCCCGTGTCACACCATTGCACAGGCTCCTCCAGACTGACACTGACAAACACGTGCCAAACCCATACACAACAGTCACCCACTCAAACAGGGTAATGCAAGCAAGTGGGATTAAATATTAAGCACCCTTCCCCAGAGCTTGTTGAGCTCTCCAATTCCGGGGCAGTGGAAACACCATGAACACATGAAACCATGGCAAAAATTATTCTACTAAACGGAATGGTCAGAGGTGCTCTGGGTAGCCACAGGAAGAGCAGGTCTCAGATTCAGTGGCACCCTGTGCTGGCTTTGGCTAATGTAGAGTTAATTTACTTCTTAGTAGCCAGTGTGGCGCTGTGTTTTAGATTTATGCTGGAAACAGTGTTGATCAAGGCCTTTTCTTTTTCTCATATCATCATGCCACCTGGTAGGCCAGTGGTGCACAAGAAGCTGGGAAGGGACACATCCAGGAGAACCGGCCCTAAATGACCCAAGAGACATTCCATACAAAATGGCATCATGATCAGCATATAGAGTTGGGGGAAGAAGAAGGAAAGGGGGGAGCATTCAGAGTGACAAGTTTGTATTCCTAAATCAGTGTTAAGCATGATGGAGCCCTGCTTTCCTAAAGATGACTGAACACCAGCCTGCCAATGTGAAGTGATGAATGAATTCCTTGTTTGGCTTTGATTGAGTGCACAACTTTTGCTTTATCTCATTTTTCTGCCCTTTTCTCTTTTACTTTTTTGATTCTCCCCCTATTCCATCTGGGGTGTAGTAAGGAAGCAGTTGTGTGTGGCTTAGCTGCCAACTGGGGTTAAACCACAACACACCTGAGCACTGCAGAGCACTGCAGAGCCCCATGCTTTTGCTAAAGAATGTCCCTTTGCTGCCCGGGGGCACTTAACAGCAGCCTTGTTCTGGGAAAACACAAAGCCAAATGTTCCCAATTAAATTATGGAGTGGAAGTTGCTTGTTGAAATGAGGGAAGTAAAATAAACTCCAAGGCCTGATTTTGGAGGGGTATTACAGTGACAGTCTAAGGAAAGAGTGCTTGGCCAAGGACTGTCCACTTTCTTCCCTTCACCCTGTTGGCTCAATCATCTGGAGTGCCCTTGCTACAAATACAGGTTTAAAAGCAACACAAGAGCCCTCAGACACACTGCAATTCAGACAGGGATGATCAACAGGAGGAAAGAAAATGTCTGTCCGTGGCACAGACCTCATCTCCTTGCATACTGGCTGTACCAGAACCCAGACACTTGTCTCAGTCCTCTTCCCTTTAGGATCACAAAGCCTACACGCACTGCTGTTGACATTGCTTTGCCTTGACATTTCAGCTCAAGATCCTTTTGATGCCCACACTGCTGAATCCATGATCTCCAGTGCTCTCCATAGCACACATCTGTCAGGTGCTGGCCAACCTTCCCACCTTGGGTTGCAGTGCATTGTCATTCCCAGCTAAGACCCTGACAACTCTGCCTGTCCACCCTGTCCTCTCAGCCTCCTGCTTACAACTTACACTTTGATCCAAAGCTTTGCTTGTTCTTCGAGGCTTGGTATTTGTCGGAAGAAAGAGCAGCAAGCGCAGGGATTTAAAAAGCAGACATAGTGTCCCTTGGGGGACAGTGGAGAGACTCTTTGAATTCATTATCTCAAAGGCCAGAAGCGATTGGAAAGAAACAAGTACTGTGTCTCCTGACTGGCTTTGGGATGCTCCTCTTAATTTTTTAAGACCTGTGAAAATTTTGCCAGTGTATCCTCGCCACCCAGCGCCTCTGTTTTCTCTTTGACCAGGTTTTTGACTCTGGGCACCCAGAGAGCTACTTGTACCACCTTTTCCATTCCCTGTTCCCACCAGCTCCCCATTGCCTGCTCTGAGCTGCTCCCTTGCTGGCTCCCAGGCTATTAACATTCAGCTTGCCTCCTGTAACAGCACAGAGGAGAAAGATTAGCAGGGACAGCCAGGAGGAATTACTTATTGCAGTGCTCAGAGCATGCACGCTGACGAGGGCATGGCAGTTCCAAACTGCGACGTACAAAGCTTCATAATTAACAGTACCATTGAGCAAAGGAATGGGAGAAACAACCTCATCAGCATTTCCCTGCTTTCCCTTTAAGCAAGCATCCAGGGCCTCTTCTCCATCTCACCACTGCCAGATGCAGCTGGGACTTTGGGATGCTACTCTGCCCATGTCAAACACATATGCACAAACTGGGTAGTGGCTGCATCATGGACGGTTCAACACTCCAGTTTCAGCAGCTCAAATTGACTCATTAGGGGTTGTACGGACACAGAGCCAGGTGAATCCCTTTGGAAGTCCTGAAGCTAAATACAGTCCTTGAATGACAGCTCCCCCACTGGAGATGTGAGTAATACCCCTTACATTCCTGAGATTAAATCCCATTCTTCCTCCCAAAGCAGCCCCAAGGCTGTGATCACGACGTATTTCCTACATTAAGCAGGATTAATATTCTGTGTCAAAAGAGAGAGAGGGGAAAATCAAGCAGTGGGGTACTTCCAAGCTCTTTATGCAGTCAGCCCTCCTGTCTCAGCTTCAGAGAAGAATAGAGTGGGTTTGCTGCCAGAGACAAGCCCAGGGTCCTCACCGCTACCGTCTCAGATATGGACGTTGGAATGAGCTATTTCCCCTGTTTTGGTCAGGCTGCCACTCATGCAATGCTGCTATTTTCTCTGGGATTGGAATCACTGGCCTTCCCATGCCGTAGCATTGCTGTGTAACCTGGTTGAAGTCAGCCTGCTACAGTATTTCAAGCCAGGGAAGCCCTATTTAAATCAAAATGACCAAGAGGAAAGAGTCTGGCACATGCACACAGCTGCATACACAGAAAAACGTGCATCAATGGAGAGGATTCCTCCTCAGATAAAAGACAGTAATAGTGAGACCAGAGAAAATTAAAAATCTCCAGAACTTGCCTTTGGAATGCCTCTAACCTCCCCTTTGTGCAAGTGCACCTTACTGCAATGAGGGCGGTAAAAGAGGACAATTAAATGTTTCTGGGGTGGCCAAAATCACATTCTTCTCTCTCACTCTTTTGCTCAGACAAACCTAACTCCAGCTGGTTGGTGGCAGGCCAGACCCATCAGTGAAAATCAAATCCTCCCCACCTCAGATTTTCTGGCCAAATGCTCCCCAAATACACGAAAACATTCCCCTGCAAAAGTCACATACCACTGGAGTAGCGATGCTACACCAGCTGCACCTCTCTCCCAGGGGAAAGGAAGTTATTTGTGGGCTGGCAGCTCCTGCTTCTCTCTCTGCACAGCCTGTGCCAAAACCTTCTGTGGAGCCTGGTCTCAAGTCTTCACCCCTCCTCCCACCTCCGTCCATCTCCAAGGGCCATTTAAAACCACCACCATCCCAAACTGAGCACCCACTGGTCCTGAATCCGGCACACACACCTGCTGTGGACACGTGTGCTGGCAGGGAGCTCAGTGACTTGGCAAGCTGACAGCCTCTGGCTCAGCCTTTCCCTAAAAGCACCTGGTCCTGCCAGACTCCACTGAGGAGGAAGGGAAAAGGATGCTCTGAAACAGCAAGGGAAGTCGTGGACTTAACAAGCAATGGAAATCAGTTAGGAGAAAAAAGAGAAGATGTCACAATTCAAGAGAAGTGCTACAGATGAGGGGTGTCTGTCCCCAAAGGTCAATGTCACCTCCTGGTGTGCACTGCTCAGAGAGGTCCCTGCCCAGACATGCTCCCCTCCAGAGTTGCAGCTGGCATCCCAGGGCTGTGAATGCTATGACCTGCCATGAGCAAGACAGCCCAAGGTATCCTACAGGCATCACACCCCAGCTGAAGCAGAATTCTGGCTCCTTGGCAGGGCTTTGGGCAGAGAGGGGCCAACAGGGGCCACGGGTGAGGGAGGGCTAATGGGGCCTTTACAGTGCTCATGCAGACCTTTCCAGACTATTGCTTCCCGACAATGAAAGAGCCTTTTGCAGCCAGGCAGGAGAGGGAAATACCAGAGAGAGGTCCCCAGAGTACTGTTCCAGTGCTGGAGGCAATCCACTCAGGGTCCTGTGGGATGATGACTCCCCTCCCATGCGGGAGCATCCTCAGAGATCATCTTCCTCACCACCATCCCTAACCCTGGTATCCCTCGCCAGCTTACACTGCCCTGGAGCAGTCCCTTCCTCCCTGTACACCGTTCACAGAGGTAACACTGGAGTCCACATCAGAAATGAAAGTGCAGAGTATAGTTCCCTTATGAGCAGGCCTATGTACATACAGCACCTCCCTCCTGAGGGCACAAAAATCCCTTACAGACCATCCGTCACCATCAGTCACCCGTTACTCAGAAGCAGCAGGAAGCACAGCAGCCACGCTGTCCTGCTGACACCCTTGCAGGAGAGGGAAAAACCAACAAACTCCGTCTGGCATCGCAGGGGAGGGCAAGACAGCCCCGTCAATCAGAGCAGCACCTGAGGCACACGTATTTATTTATCATCTCCAAACATCCATCCAAAGGTCGTCAAGCATCTTGGGGCATGGCTCTTGTGGCCAGCTTTGTACAGACCCACACTTATTTAAGGAGGTCTCTGACTGCGTGATGTACTGGTGAATGCATGTGGGTGACCCCATTCGATGTCTGCGTGTGCCCGTGTGCCTCCCAGGGTGGTCTGCTGTACACGGCTGCGAGCCCCCTCTTGTTTGTTGCTATAAATGGCAAGCGTTAGCTTTGATGTGTGTGTCTGGCTGTGGGGATGTGTTAGTCATACAGGTTTCACATTCTGAGCGTTTGTCGTGGTACAATGTAATTAGTGGTACATGGCTCCCTCTGTGTTTGTGTTCATCTGGCATCGGCATGTTTCTCTGCCTGTTCATGTGAGGCAGCGCCTGTTCTCATCTGCTTGTGTGTGCGTGGAGTTGTACAAGTGCCAGTAAGGAACGGGGTCGCTTTTATTAGTAGGTAATTTGAGAGACCATCTTTTACATCTCCATCGTCTCGGCACCTCCAAATGCAAAGGGATGTGGCAGAAACAAAGCAGATGGTGTTTCAAGTAATGCCCAAATCCACTGCTCACAGGTGCTGGTGTGCCAACATCCATGGCCTGCACCAGAACCAGGGTCTCCCAGCTGCCCTGCCCTCGTCAAATGCCCTGTTGCCTTTCAGCTGCATGCTGGTTGGTTGTTGTGCCTTATCTCCACACATACTTTAACCTCTGACAGATTTGCTCAAAAGCTTTACAGCCTCACCTTTTTCACCCTGGTGATTTTGTATCCTTCCTCCTGCTCAGATCGGGGAGCAGAAGAATTCCTATATCCCACTGAGCATGGGAAGGAGCAGTCCAGCCAGCAAGGGACAAAATAAGCAAACTATCTGTCCTGAAGCCTTGACAATACCCTGCCTTCCACCTGTACTGCAGGCAGCATTCCACAACTCTAGGAAGAGTAAGCCCAGATCTCCTGAACACTCCCATCCTCATCATCACAGCCAATGTCCACTTTATCAATTCCCTCTCATGAGGCTGGGATACCCCCATCCTGTCCATGCCTCTGGTCCTTACCCCTGGCACAGCAATGCAGGAATCTGCTTGTGTTGCTAAGAAGCCTTTGGCCAAGCCTGAAGGAGATGTTGTGGAGACCAGTAAAGGTGTTGCTGGAGAGATGGAGAAAAGGTAGTGACAGAAGAAAAAGGACAAATATGGTC
Organism: Lophotriccus pileatus; assembly: GCA_035583135.1. Classification (NCBI taxonomy): domain Eukaryota; kingdom Metazoa; phylum Chordata; class Aves; order Passeriformes; family Tyrannidae; genus Lophotriccus; species Lophotriccus pileatus. The sequence continues at coordinate 49,639,477 of JAWWES010000041.1, forward strand.
ACTTTGGGTGTAGGAGATACACCCAAGAGGAGAAGAAATTTTCCCACCTGGCCTTAATTATGTGGGGCATTTGAGACCCAGAGGTGAGTCCTACTGAAGATCTTAGCCTCATCCCATTGCTCTCCAGAGAATGTGCTTACTTGTTTCCAACAAAACATCTCTGGTGTCTCAAATAAACAGAGACAAAAGGTTTCCTTTTGCGGATGACTCCACAGTCTAACAGACCCACCTATGTGGAGATTCTGCCCTAGAGTCAGTGTTTTCCCTTTCAAACCTGCCCCACTCACTCCCTATGGTACTCTTTCGTCTGCACTGCTCACTGATGCTTCCTTCTCGGGCACACGGACACCTTTCACTTAAGTGGATTCCTGTCATGTCCTCTCACTTAAACCACCGCTTAGACAAGCTACACATCTTTAGCACTTAATCCTTGCTCATAAATTAATCTCCCCAGCCCCTTGGTCCCTTCGTGCAGATCCGCACTGAAAGCCTCTCGCCTACCAGTGCTCTGCCGATAATGATGTGCCAAGTGCCGCCTTCCCGCAGGGCTGGCTCCTGGGCCGGCCGCAGAGGCGAGCTGCCATCCTGATGTCTCTGTTGCTGGCCCTGTCACGCTGCGAGTCCACGCATGATATGCTATCTACCGCCACACCTCGGTTTCGTGGCCCGTGCTGCCCCTTCCGCACCCCTCAGACCCCGTGATTCAGCCTGCATTGCCCCCAGAGACACTAGCTTGCATTTTTCTAAGATTAATCTCATGAAGCTATTTTCTGCCCGTCTTTCTGACCTCGCTAGTTCCCTTTATGTCATTTGCTGCATCCCCACCGGTAGGCAAAAACCTGGTTTATCTTTGTAGAGGAAAGTCATTAATGTGCTGTTTACTCTCTCCTCCAGATCAGAAATGGAGGTGACAACTATGATGGGTCAGATGAGGATGACGAGGAGAAAGATATTCATGTTGTATGCTACTAGCAATGATGGCTTTGGGGCTGTCCTCACACTCTTAACCGTCGAGGCAGAATATGAAGTGCTTGCAGGAAAGCAAAACATGCAAATACCTCAACTGTGCCTCCCACAGAAGCCCACACTGGGGGAACAGAGCTTTTGGGAGCATCAAGACTTGTATCTAACACCTCTCCTCTCCCTGTAATTTACTTCTCTCCCCTCCATCCCTCCAAAGGAGACAATCTGCATAAACCCAGCTATACATTTGGAGCAAACTAACTCTTAGCAAAAACAAAAACAGGAGGCAATGTGGAGTGTGATGATGCCCCAAGCTCTGCCTCTAGAAAGGAGAGGGGATATGGGAAAGAAATGTAGCTATGAAAGTAGGCATCATCTAGAAGCAGAGAGGAGATAACGTTTCTAGCTCTGCTGCAAAGGCCTACAGGCTCTTCAGTCTCAGGTCAATAGATAGACCAGGACCTTGTGATGGCTCCCTGCATCACACATGATTTGACTACTGACACTGCTACTCATTTATGTAAGTACTCTTCTCTCCCTGTTGCCACCAGGAAAAGAAATCAAAGCCTGGACAGTTGTTTGAATAGAGATCACTGAAAAGCAGCAAAGACATCAATGCAAGTGTATCTGACCACGGATCTGAAATGGACTCCTATAGTTCAAGCCAAATCCTTGCAAGCTGGCACAAAAACTCAGTTTGAAGGAGTCCATAAACAGTTACCCTACCCCCATTTCCCACCACCCCCAAGGGCAAACTCATAGTAAGTTCTGAAGGCAAAATAGAGGGGAAAAAAACCCAAGGAAGACAAGAAATTGAAGACATCACTGCTGATGAAGTCACCACTCTGGGAGGAGGAGTAAGATGATGCTGGTCACACATACACACACCTGCGCACACACATAGAGCAGCAGAAACAGGATTCCATCCATTTCTGACAGTTTGATCTGTAGAAAAATCCATTCCTAACCTCTGTCCTGGAAAGCAACTTAATTGAACCTGTCAGCCAGACACACTAACCCAACATCTGAGAAATGTTTAACCCCACTAACCCCACCTGCGCTCTCCATACAGCGCTGTTCTAGCCACGGCCAAACTCTGACACTTCAGAGAAAGGAAATAAAAGCCTTCTCCCCTCTGCCCACCCCAATGATCATACCAGACAAATATTTTCAGCAGTCACATCACAGCAGCAAAATCCCTGGCACTTGCCGTGTTGCCAGCTACCAACAGCGCAGGTCAGCATCCTCTCCATCCTGTTCAACTCTGCTACCATAAGTCCAGCTCCAGTTGTTTCACATGGACATGTCCCTTGCTATCTCTCCCATGATGCCTCTGTGGAGCTTTACATAGAGGCACAACGTAGCAGGATGTGGTGCCTATGCTGCAGCCAATGGTTACATCAGAAGCAGAGACCAGCTGCTCTTGGTTTGGGTTTTTTTTTTTAATATACACACATACCAGCTTTGAGGGGAACAACCTTTTCTTTTGGAGGCATCCTTCTGATCTTGCCTTGGTCACATGGAAATGAGGCTTCTGTACTGCATTCTGCAGGTGCTGGGAAGCACAAGCTACTGCAGAAAACACCAACAAGCAGCATTCCACACCAAGAACCCCATAGCGTGTCCACTTGCCTACAGGCTGTAAGAACTGGTATTGACCTGAAAAGGCCCTGCTGACTGAGCCTAGCTTAGCCAAGAAACCACCTGCCTCCGGCACCGCCATAGCAACACACACCTCCAGTTCAAGGCAAGTGATAAGGCATTTTTTGAGATCTTCTCATTGCAATTACTCCCTGATACACGGGGCTGATTGCTCTTCAGGGCACACTGCGGTGCTTCAAACACGGGCGCCTGACAAGTACTGGGAGAGTAAGGAGTTTATTACCAAGTTAGTGGGTTGATTTATGCCATCTGAGTTATGATTAGAGGGCTTAAATAAATTTTGTATCAGTATAAGACATTTTTCAAACCACCATGTGATTTCTAAGAGCTTCAAGGTATGCACTTCAGAGACAGATGAATAAACTAAATAAGCAGCCTATATTAGGTCATAATAAACAATGATGTACCTCTGCATAATTAGGAAGAAATCTCTACTTTCCAATAGCAGTTTAGGGTTTTGCAGATCTTGAACACTCTCAAAATCAGCCCTACATTATCCCATCTAATTAATTTTTTGAAACAGCTAGGAAATGGTACTACATGATCTTGCAGATCCACTTGTACCACTTGATTTCTGAGCCTATCCATGGACACAGAAGTTTTAGTAAGGCTCTGGCCAACTGCAGACCTTCATCTGCTTGTTTGAATGTGCAGAATTAGGACTTTGATTTAATAAAAAATCAAATTGATTTTAAATCAGAGCCTGTTCTTTTAAAGATTCCTAACACTGTGTGTGCATTTCATGAGTTTACAGCTGTAGATACTTGTTCTCTCTGAGAAAAATGAAAAAAAACTTGGTTTCAACAATTTTTTTCCCCTAGGAAAAAAGCTGACCAAGCATATGGCTTCTTTTCAGCACAGCCCAGAGTTACAGGCTTTTCCCAAAATTAAAAGTGGCCATGGCTCAGCATAAGCCACCCTGGTCTGGGCCATCCTCTTGGTGTGCCCTGCTTTGGATGGGACGGGGCAGGGCTCTAACATTAAATAGGGCTGTAGGTTGGGACTGTGTCACACTGGGCATGGACACATGTTCTCCAAAACCACATTAGGCAGCAGTAATGTAGCCAGGTGTGAAGTGGTTCGGTGAAAAGAATGAAGGAAGGAAGGAAGGACTCAAGGGAGTCCAGGACAAGAAGAGATGCCAGAGCTGCAGCCTGGGATACAGGTGCATTATTGGCATTTTGAGGATGCTCAGGACTGGACCAGCAAGGAAGGTGCTGCTCTTGGTGGGCACAAGGAGAGCTCACCCAGCATGGCAGGTGCACTGTGATAGACCCCAATGAGCCCTTCATGTCTCCTCATATCACAACTAAGGCCACTGTACTTACCCAGAAACACCACAGGCAAGCAGTGAGCTCTTCTGAATCAGCATCCCCCTCCCATAATGCTTCCCCTTGCTCTCTTGACAGCTGTGGATGCACTGGCCCTGCTTCGGCCAGGTCCACTGCCTGAAAACTCTCCTGAGGCAGCAACAAAAAGAGATTTTGAAAGATAAAACATGAGACAGGTTGGCATAACCCCCCTTTATAATAGGCACTGTCAGATTGATCCAGGCTTCACAAGGCAAACGCCTTAGATGTGGCAGATCAAAGCTCCTTCCTTGTCCCCCTGACTTTCATCTGAGATATTCACTACCAGATCTCCTGGCAAGGCATGTGTGCATCTGCTGGTGTATCGAGGTGGCCAGTCCTTAGACACACGCTTTCCAGTAAGATCTGCAGAAGAACTGCTTTCGCCCACCTTCCTGCTGCAACCAGGGCCAAGGTTTTGCCAAACAGGTACTGCACCCTCACCCAGCCAGCCTGGTGCTTACACCCTGCCAGTCAACAGGGAATCCAGTGTCATGGCCAGATTCCATCCCTGCCTGCATCCCAGCTTGCCTGGGAGAGGACTGTGGCACTAGACCTTCGCTGACAGGCATGCACTGCTGCCCTTATGAGGAAGCTGAAATCCAACGCCATGAAACTATTGTGTTATTTAACAGAGAGAGAAGTAAATGCTCCCAGTCCCTTGCAGGCAGCGGGGGGCTGCCTCCTGACTGAGGCTCTGCACCTGCCCAGACCTCAAGGATGGGGCAGTGCTAGCTCAGAGAGAGATGCTCAGAAGATATCCTTAAAATAAAAAGGGAAAGGGGTGTCAGAAACATGGCTCATGGATTCCCTTCCCAGGGCTCTGAACTAAAAGTTTCTTTGCATATAGGGCATTGAGAAGATAATGTGCTTGCGGATTTTCTTCCACTGATAGAGAAGTTTATGTGTCAGAGTTAAAACACTGAGGGTTGAGGGGGCTGGAGAGACAGCAAACCCCTTCCTTCTTTGAAACAATACATCCTCCAAATTTAAGCCTAAATTTATGACCAAGAGCTCTGCAATAGCACACAGAAACAACTGACAATTAACATAGCGGTCTTCTAAGCGGCAGAGAACCACTAGCAACCCCCACATGAACGAGAAAAATTCTTCCTGTTAGTGAGAGAAAATGCAGAACAAGTTCTGCTTTTTGATGTTTACCATTTTTCTCTGCAATAATTTGCAGGGAATTGATACATATTTTTTTTTCTTTACGTATTTTTATTTTTTTAAAGGCCCTGTTACTTTTCACACAGCTGCTGTTACAGAAGCAAAATGTATTCATCAAGAGTGTTACGAAAATCAACATTGCCAGAAAAAATGCCTGATAACTGCTGATTAACAATGTCTAATACTATTTCTGTTTCTCTTTTGTTTTTTTTTTAATTCTTATGTTTCTCCCCCCACCCCCTCCACCCCCTGACTCCAGCAAACAGCTTCCAGTGATGTACAGAAGATGATGCATTTGCTATAATAAAGTACCTCCTATTCCCTGTCCCTTTTCAGACACTTCGGATGTTGCACATGCAATTGAAATGAAATAATAACCATAAACAAAACAAGGAAAGACAATTTATGAAATCCGAATTCAAGACCTTAGTCTTGCTTTGCAAAGTAAAAAAAATACCCCAAGCCCAAGAAATCCCTTAACAGCAATAAGGTTTAAAGAAAAGTTACGTATTTACAAGTCTCAGGCAGTTACCTCTCCAGGGAGGAGATTTTGTAACCCTTCCTCTTTCCCACCACTCTTCCCCATCGTAACAGAACAAACCAGCTAGGGCTAAATTTGAAATTCCTGGGATTATTCACACTCCCTGTATCATTTATAGTCGTGTATAAAGAGCTGATGATTATCTGTGAGATACACATTCCCTGCTGCAATCGCTCATGGACATGAACTGCTGGACATACAGTTGTTCCCTCTTCACCACCACTGCTGCCCAAAACACACACCAAAATCAATTATTGCTACTTGTTGGATAAACAGAAGCAGTCACATATATGGGAACCGCACATGGGCATACACGAACCTCTGAACATGTACAGAGAAATAACTTTCCTCTCTGGAAAGATAGAATTATTAACATTACAGACATGTCTACCCTCAGCTTTTACTTCTGCCAGAGAGGAAACAGGTATGAAACAAAACAGGAATGATGCAGGTACATGGGTGGGTGCAAGTTTTCTATTAAAAGGACAGCAAAACCAAGCAAAATGAGACAGACACAAGGTTAGCCAGGTGTGCATGCGTCTCACCTACCTTTGCATGGAAAAGCAGTCTCCAAGAGAGAAGTGTCCAAGTCAGAGAATCAAAATAAAATAATAACGAAGATGCTTTGAAAAAATCCCCCCCCCAAGAAAAAAAAAGCCCCCCCCACCTCCCCCCTTGCACACAGGCACACTCACACACAGATACACACACCTTTGTGCCCAGGGAGGGGGGATAGGAAAAAAAAGATCAGGATCAGCTGAGTGATGGGGAGCAAAGAACCTGCCGGCGAGAAGCGGGGAGTTGTGTTAGATCCGTGCCTGCAAGGACTGAGCGTGTGCAGGAAGGAGATGGTTTAAAAGGGGAATACATGGTAAGAAATTGTGGCTGCTTAGGCTGGAATCTGAAGCTCTGGGGTCAGAACAAATGAAAAGAGGTTAAAAAAAAATGACCTCTTCCTTCTCAGGAGGGCTTGGGGGGCTTTGTCTGTGTGTTTTTCCAGGCGGGTGGTGTTAAGAAGTGACTGAAGCTTCCTGCCAAAAAGACCAGAGAGGGTCAAAATATTTGTGGGACACTGAGAGGTGATGGAGGTGTGGGTGAGGGCAAGGTTAGCTATTCCATGATGGGAAGGTGAGGAGGACAGGCTGGTGTGTGGTTTCTGTCTGTCTCTCTCTCTCTCTCTCTCTCTGTGTCTTATGGTATGTTCACCAACGGCTTATGGAGTGAACTGCACAGTGAGAGAGAGAGAATAACGGCACAGGCAGAGAGGCAGAGTGAAACGCCGTCCTTACAGTGACACCAAATGTCTTTTGGGGAAACCTACAATTAGAGGCAGAGAATGCAGGAATTCTAACAACATCAGGAGAAAGGAAGAAATCTCCTTGTGCACCATCACACACTCACATCCATGGTGGGGTCTCAGGACAGCTGATTTGTCCTTGCCTTCAGTCCACTCATCTTTCCTTTTCTGATGGACACTGGCTTTCAGCATGCCTGCCTTTCCCTGAACTTGTAAACATGCGTCCCTCCACAAGTCATAGCTCAAGCAAGTTAGACAATTATCCCTTGGGAAGAGTTAAAAAAATAAACTAACAATCCCCCCCTAAAAGTCCTTCTCTCAAATCCAGTCCCTTCTTTACCCCTATCCTACTACCAGATCTGTTATGGGAACTCAGGAGGTGGGAACAGCTCCCTGCAAATTAGTTTCCTGTGGCATTTTGTGAATTCAGGGGGAAATAGGGGGATGGATATCATGCAGGAATCCCACCTTCTAGTGCCTAAACAGAGTACCGCTGCCCTGAGTCTCATTCAATGGATGGTCACCCCAGCATTTCCTCCACTGGTCCCATTCCACAGCTGAGCAGCCCTGCCCTGTGTCAGCGCAGGCTCCTAATTCTTGGAGCATTTTCCTGCTGGGGATCCCTGAGTCAGCTCTGGGAAAGAGATGAAGCCATCACAGTCCTCAAGGCTTTTCATGGGTTTTGCCTGTTCAGACAATAAAACCCCTGGTGTTACGAGAGATGGAGACATTGTATCTTCTGCTGTGGGCATACATTATAAATAAGGAGCTAAAAAATTGCCAAGTTACCAGTTGGGGTATGGTACAACATACACTACAGCCAAAAACTACCTTGACCTTCTTGCAGGGATACACAAAGACTCTCCAAGCCTTCCTTGCCACGATGATATCTGCACTGACTGTCAGAGGTTTGCGTGCATGGCTAAAATACCTGGGTCAGGGTAATTAACACATCTAAACTAAAAATGGCTGGGAAACCAAGCACTTTAATCATACTGTGAAACAGGCCCTCGGATGTTAATTCTCTGTGGGAAGTCAGTGGAGCAAGCCCATCTTCTAGTAAAGACAGAACCACTCTGGTTTTAGCTCAAGGTAGCTCACGTGCGTTCACCATTGAGGGTGAAAAACACCCAGTAGATATCCTCTCCTCTGCCATTCGTGTCTGTGTGGCTTGGCTTTGACGTGCCAGGGATGTGAGGCAGATGTCAAGGAGCCTCTAGCCATTTACATCACATCAGCCAAACTCCTTGGAGCCTTGGAGCAAGGTGGTTGGCATGTCACTGTCTCTCATGTGGCCCTTAAAAGTCTTTTGAACAAAGACGATGGCTGCTGTCTGCTTTTAGCATAACACTTCTGTGCTTAATAAAGTGTCTAATCTTGTTACCTCTCCTGAAAGGAAAACTCAGCCCTCGGAGGATCCTCAGGCTATACCAGGAGTGATAAAAAAAAAAAAAAATTAAAAAATAGCAATGCCGTAAACAATGGGAATGTCGTGAGCATCAAAAGTTACCTGATTAACAGCTCTTATAGAAAACAGCTCTTCCTCACACAAGTACAGCCGTTCTCTTTCCACGTCTTCTGACCAGGCCTGCAGTTCCATAGTGAACTTATGCATCTTGCACAGGATGGAAAGAGACTTTTTTCTAGGATAATAATTTTTTGTGGTGGTCAGACTTCTTCCCACAATGCGACAGAGCCTGTTTGTATTGAAGCTGTGCAGAACACCACCTCTGATCACCTTTGGCCCCTGGGTTCTGCATGAGCTGGAAGGCTCCCATCTCAAAGCAGGGGGACAAGAAGTGTCCATCCCCATCAGGAAGCCCCTCAAAGTGCAGGATGGGTGTGATTTTGTGACATAACAACCTCAATGCGGTGGATAAGTGCTGCTGGGCAGGGAGTGGTGTTTGGGGTGGTACCAGAGCCATGTAAGTGTCCCAAGCATCAGCTGAGGTGGATGCCAAGACAGATCTCTAGACAATGGCTCAAAATACCCTGGTGCCAGGCTGCTGACACCCCATTGAGACAGCTCCTGCCTCAACCAATTCTGGGCAGCCCCCTAAAAGATGTTACTCATCCCTAAGCGCACCACTAGCACCACATGTAGCAAATGTGCCAGCAACCATAGGCACTCACACTCCATATGCACACACCTATGTGTGCCTGACACCAGAGGGGCTGGCTGACCTTCTAGTCCCCTCTTCTAGCAAGTTCACCCTGTGCTGCCAAAGTTGATTCCCCTGGCTTCTTTTTCACCAACCATAAGACACTCGGCACTCCTTCTCTTCGTGAAAAGCATCTGTTTTTCCTTCCTGAGAAATAGAAGGGCTTCAATTCTGTCCCCAAAATGATGAATCTGAGCGTTATATGATTTCAGATGCCAGCAATTCACCAACATGCCCCTTCAGGGGGAACAGGGAAAAATGCAATTGAATTTATTCATGCATGAATATCAAATGAGGAAAAGAGAATGAGGAGGAGGGCAGGAGAGAGAGGGAGAGGGTGAGGCAGGATGGAGAAACAGAGCAGTAAGGAGAGGCAAAAAAACTGAAATGGTAAAGGAAGATGAAGAGTACATGCAGAGGGGCGCACAAACACAGGAGTACAGAGGTACACAAACACACACCCAGGATAATCTGTGGGTCATCACTCATGTCTACATCTCAGATCATGTCTGTTTGCCTTCCAGCATGCCCACACATGGGGATAGTGAGACATTTGAACTCTCGCTCAGACAAACCATCCAAATCAATAAAGACATGCAACAGGCCTGGAAGGAGGGGAGAGGGAAAGGGGCCATGTGGGCAAGTGGAGCCATGCCACTCATCACTTCACAAATTTGAAGCTGGTGAAAAGAGCAAGCCCGGGGCAGCTCATGCTCCAGAGCAGAGCCCCCTCATCTCCACATCCCTTCCCATCTGTGCATACTGGGGAGGATTTCCATGGGCTTGCTGATACCAACACCACAGGCATCCCCCACAGCAGAATTTTCAAGCCTTGGCCTGCGAGGCCACTGCCCTCACAGAACAGGACCCTCCTCTCCACCATCCACAAGGAAAGAGACTGAAGATGAAGGTCTCCTTGTCTTGCAGCTTACAGTAGTCACAGAGCTCCATCTTCAATCCCCAAGGCACTTTCAAAGAGCTTTGTCATCTGCCTTGACTGATAGGGGTGGGCTCTCTAGGGAGCAATCTTGGGGCAGATCACACCAGAGGTTAGCATGACCCTACAGATGCATCCAGAGCATTTCCAATGGACCCTCACTGTCCTCTCTGTGATTTTTGAGAGGAACAGGAAAGTCCACATTGCCCCTGTCACTACCTGAGCCAGCAGCACTGGCTAGCGGGTTGGTAGGGAAAGTATGTGATTCACTGCAACTGTTTCAGAGAATAGACCAGGGGAGAGGGAGCGAGCAAGAAAGGGGGAGCCGTATCAAAGCATAAAGGCTGCAGGAATAGCCTGGGGAGATGCAGCCCTCTCCTCTGCAGGTTTGCAGGTGTCTGTGGGCTGAGCTCACCAGGCAGCAACCTACACTGGATTTAAAGGCAGCTTCTAACCGAGTCTCACAGGCATCATCCTGCCTCCTGCCAGGCTGTCCAAGCCCAGTCCTTCTTGCCAGCCCTGATGGCAAACCCTGCTCTCCTGCACAGCAAATGGGAGCCAAACACTGACCACTGCTGAGAATCATGTTGCTGTTGCCCCCAGGAATGACTGTGCAGCCCATCCCGCTCTCCAGCTCATCTGCACAGTCCACAAACCCCTCAGAGCTCGGTCCACTGCATGCCCAGGTTAGTCACAACTGCATGTTGGGTGAGCTCATCCCCAGGCATGCAGCAAGGAAAAGGAGCTGCCAGACAGAAATCAGGTTTTGTCACAGTGCTCCCAGGTAGGGCATCAGGTGCGGCATCTGTTGCTGTTGTGGGTTTATATTTGCTGCTTCCAGGAGATGGTGCTCAGCTTTTCCCACACCCTTCAAAATAGAAAGAGAAAAATAAAATGAGAGAGTGCAAGCTCTGACGTGAACCTAACTTTAGATCCAAGGGCTGATGACTCACTCCACTGGGGGAGAAGTGGCTGAGCTGGCTGTAGGTTTCTGTTTATATACCTCACTGAGCTAAATATATAGACTGAGAAGTTCTTCTGTTCTGGCCCAACAACTTCAATCTGCATTTTATCCCTCTAAATCTTAATGTTCCCTTGCCTTCTAAATCTTCCTCTCTTTTCCCCCAGCATTGCCTTCCTAATCCCCTTTATGCTTGCTTTGTTGTAGGAAATTGAAGAAACATATGTCCCCACCTTCCACTCTCCCTGGTGTTTATGGTTAGACTGACAGGGGATATCTGGGAAATGATTCAGTGTTGTGGCTCTTAAGCAGAGCTCCTCTCACAGATCTGCCAATGCATTTCAGACCTGGTCTGGTGCTCCCAGCAATCAGATCCTGTGCCACCTCCTAATCCACTGATCCTGGTGGTTACACAGCTCTCAAGATGGACAGTTTTTCCCTCCCAGAGGTCCCTTGTCCCACTGTTTCAACAGGAAGGTTCTCTCTGGAGCCCTGCCACGGCTGGCAGAATGCATCCCTTCCTTCTCCAAACCCACTGTGCCAGGGCACGACACCATTTTGCTGACATGGCTCAGGACCTACCTGTCACACTTGGGCATCAAGTGCTCAACAAGGAAGAGCTGACAGCCACTGCCAGCTATTCTCCTCTTTTGCTACCAGAAAAAGGACTTTGTCATTAGCAGAAGGCATCTGGATGAGACATTCACGATTCTTTTCACCTGTGATCTGCCAGAGCTAGGGACTCACGTAGGGTACCCATGGCTGGCATCCCCCAGCAGCCTCCCTCACACCTGTGCCTGTGGCTTGCACACTGATGGCATGATGGTGCCATGGTTGTTTTCCCATTTGTCAGTCATCATGTTTCAGACGTGGGCTGCAACCTGTCCAACAGCTGCACAGGAGGTCCAAGGGCCCACAGAGAGGGGTCCCGCACATCCATTCCTCCTCGCTGCCTGGTGCTGCCTTCCTTCCTCACCACCTGATAAACACAGCATCACCTTACACCTTGGAAAAGAAGCCCCTCTAAAGATTTAGCATTGGAGATAGGGAGCGCATATGTACATGAGACCGCAGGACATGCACAAACCTGTCTGGGCTTCCCAAAATTACAGGGCCAGAGTGGTGTAGCAGAGCTGAAATAGATGGTTGAGCACACAAGGACCATTTCTGGTTACACTGAATGCTACCTTGGATTTGTAATATCTGCAAGCTGTGAGATTCCTTTAGCCCCCCCTCCTCATCCAAAACAATGGAGAAGGAGTTGGAAAAAAGAGTTCAGCAAGAGGCAAGAGGGAAAATATAAATTAATCCCTACAGCAGAGTGCAAGAGAAAGAAGAATCTCTGCCCCCAAAGGGCATCTCTGAGCTATGGTAGCAGACAGGTTTCTAGACGAGAGATAAAGACCATTTACAAAAAGGCGGTTTGCTATGAAAAACAACAGTGAAAAAGAAAAGCATAATGAGAGGGTGTTCATTTGAGGGAGAGGTCTCCAAGGAATGGAATTTAATTTAACCCAACAACTCAGTGCAGGAAACGAAGATCACCTTTGCAGTTTGCTAGAGCTGCAGCTGGGAAGGGGAACATTATCTTCAGAAGTCCTGTAAGAATCTTCTCTAGATGTAGGTCTGTGAGACCAAATGGTGAAATGTGAATCTGAGGTTTCCCAAGGCATCCCTTAGGCTTGGACCTAGACTGATGTACACCCATTTCTAAGGGACTGTCTCATACAATATCTGTATGTTATCTTGCTCAAAACCTTCTCATCTCCAAATATCTCTCAAAATATTAGCGAGATGGTTTCCCATCTGGTGGGCATACAGCAAAGTTGAGCCATCCTGACCTGCTTCATCCCCCTGATCGTCCAAAGGACAACATGGAAAGCCTGCATAGAGCAGCCTGATCACCCTCTAAGCAAGAAGGACCAGCACTTCATTTGGAGAGCATAAGCAAGCTAACTTCAAGTGTGTAAGCGCTTGCAAAATGCCTGTTGCAGAAGGACAGGCTCTGTCTAAGCTGAGGTCAACTGCCTCCAAGAGATCTGTTACCCTCTTGGCACAGTTGTGCTCCCTGGCTCTTTCAGACAGCCCCTGCCTGCCCCCACACAGTTGGAGGGAGGCCAGAGTAGTCAAGAGGCATTTTTCAATCAGCAGCTACTCCAGGGAGCTGAGAAGAAGGCAGCAAGGGTTATGGAGCACCCCAGAGTAGACTGGTGTCTCCTGTCAGGCATGTTCACCACTCCTTAAAAAAAAGAGAGCAAACCTGGACCTCAAACAACAGATAGTCCTTCTCATCACCCATCCATCACTTTGGCCTTAACTCTTTGAGGATCTGTGCCATGTTCTGAATAGCTGCTTTATCTCACCTGGCTTTGGATCCAGGGGAGCCTCCAGGAAAACCAGACAAATGTCTGCAGTCAGCTGCATAGCATGGAGCAGCAAAGGCTGAAAACAAGAGGACAACTGGGACTCATAAGAGAAAAAAAGGGAGATTGACAAAGATGAAATAACAAGAAAGGCAATCTTGTGGTGCCACCTCGTGATGGGTTTGCACAGTGTAGCCTGGGCCAAGAAGTCCTGGGACCAGGGGCAGAAGTGGAAAAGTACTGAGATGAAAGTCTATATGTAGTAAGATCGACAAAAAGGTGAGGCACATTCATGTTTGCTATGTCTCAGGAAAAACATCACTTTGATTGAGACGCTGCTTTTCCTGAGAGCATCAGAAGCCCAGGAAAGGCAGTAGATAACTCCCAGCTCAATGATAGAGTACGCTCAAAATGTGGATGGATTCAACCTTTTCCCATCATAGTGTACCCTGGCAGGGAAGCTTGTGGACTAAAGGCACAAAACAATATGGGAATGGAAAGGAAAATGTGCTTTTTATTATAGGACTCACCACTGCAGTGGAGGGGTGGCTGTGATGCTGCCTTTTCCTGAATCAAAAGCATAAACTGACACAACATGAAAGGTTTGAGATTCACCTGCCCTCTAACATAGCTGATAATTTATTTCATCCAACAATCCTTATTCTGGGCTCTGGTGCAAGATGAAACAAGATCAAATCCCCATGACATAAGCTGAGAGGAATCTTTCCCATTGGGGTGATTACCTCCCCAACAGTATCTCTTCCCAGCTCTATCTGAAGCATGGTGCATACTGATTTCCCCCTCATCAGGGGGAATACGCCCTTTCATGTACTTGATGCTATCAGTGAGGAATTTTCCAGGTCTAGGGACAGCTGAGGTACTTTCTCTTCTATTGTACAAAACAAGGCATCTCCTCCAGCATTTTTCAGCTGACGAGATGTTATATAAGCACTTGATGAAAGAGAACATCTTATTAGTTCTCATTCTAGAGACAAGGAAACTGAGGTCCAGAGAAAAAAAGGTAATCCAAGATCACCCTGCAGAGGGGATGCAAATTGAGATCTCCCAGCTCAACATCCACAGAGTGGGTCATCCTGTACCAGCACCCAGCTGGAAGATCTCCTGGATACCAAATACCATCAAATGGAAAACCAATCTGACACTTTAAGGTGTGCACTGCCATGGGGAGGGCAAGGAAGGTGTTTCTCATCAGATCTCCCATCGCACAGCTGTATTTTTCACTGGGATAGGCAGTTTAATTTTTCCATGAAGGTGGACTAAAGGCAGAAATTAAGGTCTTGGAACAGATCAACTGATCTAATGTGGCATACACTGTGCTCCTAACTCTTCCTAAGTCCCACAGTCCTCTGAGTATATTTTCCAAATAAGAAAGAAAATAGAAGAGACAGAAAGATATAAATATTGGAGGCTAAATTTGAGCTACAGCAGCGCCTGAGGGAGAATAAAAGAAAAAAGAAACATATAAAAAAGAAAAAAGTAAGAATCAGAGAACAGTTTATCAGATGCAAGGTTAGGAAGGGACGGGGGTTATGGTTAGTAATAAGCCAATTTGTTGTTCTGCTCCCAGGCTGCAGCCCAGTCTCTCACTCCCCTCCCCCAGCTCCTTCATCGCTCCAAATCCTGCCTCCCGCCCTCCCTGTCGCTCACTCTTTCTGCTCCATCACTTCGAGTCAGGCTGGGAATTTGATGCAGGGCGCCTGCCTCTTCCCGTGGCTTCACACCACTGACCCGGCCGTCGGCGTGGGCGCACCTGCTCCCCAGGCTCCCCCGCCAGCCCTCTGCCACAGGGTGGGAAGGGAGTGCTTGGAGCACAGCAAAATTGCAGGGGAAGAGTTCTCTGTTTGCTGAGGATGGAGCTAGGAGAATGATCTGTCTGAGCACTCAGGGCTGCACAGTACAGCCGGAGCTGAAGGAGATCCACAGAGCCACCACACTTGGCCAAACCAATCTGTCCTGCTGACACAGCCACTCCAGTGCTGGTAACCAGCTAGTATCTGCATGGCACTGCCGTGTGCCTTGTACATCCCCAAGGGCTGCTCAGGAGGCCTGGGCAAGAAGGGCAGGGGTTAATCTCAAGCTTGCAGCACAAGCAGGCTCCATGTCCTTATCCTACCCTCTCTGCTGTACAGGCTTTGAGGGGAAAAGCCTTCTCCTTCTCCTTCTCTGCATGCTGCCCACTGGGACACATAGGACATGACCCAGCAACGTTCAGAGCAAGCAGGTGCTAGTGGGTTGGACAGGGAGGAAAGGACTCCAGCAATAGCAAATGGGAGATGAAGAAGAGGAAGAGTCCTATATGGAACAGCTCCTGACAACAGCACAGCAAGAAGACACCCATAAAATACTCTGTGTACATGAGGCCAGAAAAGACATGTGGCTTCTTGTCACCATCAGTACTCCAGACATGTGGCTGTTAAGCAGGCTGGCTGCCAAGCTAACCTGGGCACTCTGAGCCCAGCAACTCTCAGGAGCCAGTGCTGAGCTGGGACAGAACCATCATTAGCCAGCAAGCTGCTGTGACACAGCAGTCACACATTCGGTCTGCAGTAACTCCAAGACTCCGTGCTGGATGAGCCCCTGGTGACCATCTGCATCCCCCTTCCCTGGCCACCACAGGAGTGTGAAAAGTAGCCAGGCAGAAAGCCCAGCTGCTGGGAAAGGCATTAGGGCCAGGAGGCTGTCTGTGCCTAGAAATGCCCTCCAGCACTCACACATCTGCCTACACGTGTGCACAAGCACTCACAGCCAAAACAAGGTCAGCCTGTGCCCGCGCATCTGCACCTTCACATGCACATACATCACCTGTGGGGGGATGTCTCTCAGGCAAACACATCCAGAGACAAGCAGCAAAGCCTATCTAAGTAAGGACAAGCATCAGGCAGGGATTAGGCTGCCTGCACTTCCCCCAGCTTGGGTAGAGGCAGGCTGGGCATCCCTGTGTGAGTCACCTTGCCCCTCTGCACAGGGAGGATAGTATCTCCATCGTTTTACTGAAGTGTATTGAAGCCCAAGGCTGAAATGCAGCTTGTAAGGAGCCAAGTGCTCATTATATGTCTTGAGCACACACTCACTGCTTCTGCATGCATCATTGCATGCGAGTTGAACTTTTGGCAGAGCGGGAAACGAGGGAGGGAGGGAGGGAGGGCCTGGGAGGAAGGGAGAAACAGAGGACACATTACATTTCAGCTGCATTCAGCAGGAGTGGGAGTGGTGAAGAGGTAAAGCCAGGTGGCTCCCAAAACATGGGTGCCAGTTAGGGCTCTTGCAGCCACTGAGGTGAAATTGCAAGGAAGAAAAGAAGCAAAACGAAAAACAAGCCGGGAACATTTTTAAAGCTGAGAGAGCGAATGGGAACTACAGTGGCCAGGAGGAGGTGAGATCAAGGCTGAGGGTGAAGACTTCAGCCAAGGCAGATAGGCAGAGCCTGCAGCCATAAGTACTGGAATATTGTGTTCAGCTCTGAGGCTCCCAGCACAAAAAAAGACAAAAACTCACTCAAGCAGGTCCAAAGGAAGGCCACAAAGATGATCCAAAGGCTGGAGCACTCCCTTATGAGGAAAAGCTGAGAGAGTTAGGGTTGTGCATCCTAGAGAAGAGAAGGCTCTGGGGAGAACTTGCATCAGCCTTCCAGTACTTAAAGGGGTCCTACAGAAAAGGTGGGGAGGGACTCCTCACCAGGGAATGTAGCGGTAGGACAAAGGGGATGGCTTTAAACAGAAAAAGGATAGATTTAGATGAGATATTAGGAAGAAACTCTTCACTGTGAGGGTGTGAGGCATTGGAACAGGGTTGCTAAGAGAAGCTGTGGAAGCCCCATCCCTGTGAGTGTTCAAGGCCAGGCTGGGTGGGGCCCACAGCAACGTAGTCTACTAGAAGGACTTCCTGCCCATGGAACTAGATATCTTTAAGGATCCTTCCAACACAAACTGTTCTATAATTCTATGATTCCATAGGTGGGTTGAAAAAGGTTGAAAACTAGGTGACAGGTGCTGGAAGAAAATGAGAAATCAGAGGAGAAGGAGCTTCTGATAATCCATAGGCAAGACAGACCTCCTAATCCTGTAGGAGCTAAAAAAACTGGGGGAAAGTGAGATAGGCAGAATTTTGCTCTAATCATTTTTGTGAACTGTTTTGCACCCTGGACGCAGGAAACAAAATCACAACCTCACAGGTGTGTTGGCTGAGGGCACCTGAAGGTTGATTTCAAGGGCAGCCACCCAGGGAAAACTCATCTGCTTACAGACTGTAAAACTCCCGAAGCAGTAAAGTGGTTTTCCACTGCTGAGATGGTTTTCCAAGGAGCATGGGAGCTACAAGGAATGAATTGAAAGGTTCTCCGCCCCTTGGATCATCACTACAGAGACTTTTGAAAGACAACACACGCACACACATAAAATCAGTTTACCTTTAGACACCTTTTTGGCTCACATCTAAGCACAGATTTAGCTAGAATTAATTGCCTTCGTGAACAGCAATGCAGTCCAATCCAACCCTTGTGAGGAAAATCTGATGAATGACTTCAGTTGTCTTGGAAAAAGACATGCAGTCAAAGTCATACTTGAGGAGTGAAGGATAGTATGCCTCTCCATAAGGACTTACAGTTCCTCGGATGATGGACAGTTTTTATTCCATCAGCTTCAGAGTGATGGGGGAGGAGAGCATAGCACTCCTCCAAATAGCTGGGAGAATCATGCCAGCATGATCAGAGATGCAGAAAGCATGACCTACCAGTACTGAGCAAAATGAAGCTGTTTAGACTACAGACGACTGAGAAGGGGCACAGTAACAGTCAATACTTACTAGTTTGCTATAAAAAGTTCTCATTTCTTAGTGTCCACAATGGACAGAAGCAAAAAGAGGCTTACATTGCAGTACAGGGCACACAGTGATAAGGAAGACAAGGTGTACAATGCACAGACTGCTTGAGGATGCTGGGGGACGTCCTGCACTTTGGGGCTTCGAACTCAGGCCAGCCAAAATCTCATGGGAGCAACGGATGCATTGATCATCCTGACATGAATATGAAATCAGTGACATCCTGAGGATACTGCCGGGCCTGTCTTCTGTGGGTGTCTAATCCCAAATGCCTGTGGCCACCACCACAATCAAGCTTTGCTATTGTGGTGTTTTTCGGGGAGAAACAGCAGCTGTCTCTCCCCTGGCCATTTCTTCCTGAGCAATACCCATTTATTTTGTCTTCCTGAGAGTCTCACAGAGCCCAGCATGTGTTTGCAACACTTTGTGAATAATAACACTCATATGTCTCCAGCAAACGAAAAAACTGGGTCAGCTAAGGCACACGCCTGTGTACACCAGGAGCAGCCAATGCATCTGGCAATGAACCCCAAAATGCTGCAAAATCCAACCCACCAGGCCCACAGGGGTTATAAGGCGGTGTACCTCCATGGGGGAAAGAGGGGAGAGTTCACCTATAACTGGGAAAAACACAACCATTTTGGTGACATTTAACGGGTGAAACCATGAATAAAACAGGACCTGAGAGAGAGTTCTAACAAACTGCTCACGCTACTCCCGGCCACTGAAAGAGAGGGAGTGAATGCGAAATTACCCCAGCTCCAGGAGCTGCCTCCAGTGCCCCTGGTCTTCGTGCATACTTATCAGAAAGGACTGGATGCAAATAAAGACAGAGACACATACATAACTGTAGTATGGAGGAGGGTGGCTGAGGAAGGACATTTGGAAGGAAAAAGTGAGTCAGGAATGTTGAGGAAGAGCAGTGACAAGACAAAAGCACAGCACACAGCAAAACTTATGCTCTTTTAACTGGGATGAGTTTAGAAAGAAGCAAGAGTCCCGTCTCACAAGTTGGAACAGGCTCCACACAGATGGTCAGAAGGTCTCAGGCCCCTGAACCCATAGGCTCTCAACTGGCTGCAGCCTGTATATATAGATGCCAAAGCAACTATACTGCATGTGGAGAAGCTAAGCTTGGGTTCTTGTCCAAGAGACCAAGATGAGGATTGTTTGGTCTGTTCCTCACCAGTGAGCAGGACCTTGAGCCACCTCATGTGTGCTCAAGTGCATGTGCATGTCCACCCTGCAGGGCCAAAATCCATAATGAAATCAGACCCTTTGTCAGAAACAAAGCTCTTTGCTGCAGCAAGGCAGCCAAAAGGGAGAGAGAAAAAAACCTCAGCAGTGGGATGCACAGGTAGGAGCTGCCGAGCTGTTTCATCTGGTCATTTCTCTTCCCGTATTTTACAAAGCCCTGGTGACCACCAGTGAGTTCCCTGAAAATGCTGTGCTATGTCATCTCAGCAGGGCCTTGCATTCTGCCCATTAAGTTACAGCCCCCCAAAGACAGAAAGATGTCTGATGTTACCCATCACCCCTCAATCATCCCTGATCACCTTGGTGAAATGGGCTTAGGCCAGTCCCCCCGCCAAGAAATGGAGGGGGGAAGTGGATGGGAGACAGGAGAGAGCAATTGCCAATTTTAATGCGTCCAGTGCTAATCAGGCTGGCAAGGATGTAGAGAGCACAAAATCAGGCAGCAGGAGTACACAGGCAGGGAGCCGGAAATAATTACCATGATACTGTAACCAGAAAACACAAGGCCAAGCTATTTACCATACTAATTAGTGTTTATCCTTGTTTATGGCTCCACATGGCAGTGGGACTGGAGGCCTGATTGGAAGCGTAAATGCTTAAAGGAACAAACTCTGGATATTAGAATTAAACACCAGGTCAATGGAAAGCTTCTGATTAGCTGAGGACAGGGAGAGCTAAGCCATGTGTCCCTCTCTTCCTCTACCAGAGATTTGGAATTGCTGAAAGGAAGACCCAGATCGTCCTTCCAAGGCACAGTTATGGGGGAGTACCCAGAGCCTGCTACATGCTATTTATCAGCTAATGCATCTCCATATCTTCATCTCCCTCAGGTCTTTTTCTCCTACACTGTTTCTCTTGGATGCTGCTACTGGATTAAAGATTTCCCTAAAGTCTTCCTTAATGTTCCTCCTCTAAACTGAGTCTGTTTCAACAAAATAAGTTACAATTTTTCCTATATTACACCAGAGTTATTTTTCCAAGGTAGTTTTCCCACATCTTCCCTCCTTTGACATCTTTTTCTTTTTTATTTCTGAGCAGATAGAGGCACAGGAGAAAGGGAGGGATCTGCCACAGACTGCCTGGCTGCCACAGGCAGAGGTGAACATTAGGATGAAGATTCAGGAGCTCATAGCAGGAGCATCTGCTCCAAACCCTGGCCCACTACTCCTTTCTGCTGATCTCCCGCTGGGAAGTTCTGCCCAGCAGCAGCCAGCCAGTCTCTGCTGCCCATCCTCACCACTGCCCGCTACAAAGCTTCCTTGACAACAGCAAGAGGTAGCTGAAATACTTCCCTAACCATTCTTTAATTTATTTTAATGCTGTAGGCTGTGTCACAGGGAAATAAGTCTCTAGAGATGCTGCTCATCCCAAGGAAAATTCTGAGTGTCCAGGCGCTGGGCACTGCTGATCTCTCCAGGCCTGAGTTTGTCACCCCTTCCTGCAGGGGCTGATTCATTCTTCCCCTGCATTGCTCATCACTCACAGTCTCCCCCCTAGAAACCCTGCAGCTGGTCTCGTCTCTGCCCCTTGTGCTTTATTCTTCAGCTCAGGGATTAAAACAGTGCCTGCCTCTCATGAAGCTCTCTCCCAAAATAAAATCAAAAAGCAGTGTTGGCCCCAATCTGTCCCTGTATTTTCACTCCATGCTACATTACCAGATGCTCTCAAGGAGCTGGGTATGTCCTATTTGCTTCCATCGAGGATGTGATATCTGAAAACCCTTGGGAGACAATGGCTTTCCAGTCTGGAGAATTTGCCTCCCCCACAGCATCAGATGTGTCAGAGCAGCATTTCATTTACCTTTTCCAGTGATTTTTATCTGTCTGGTTATTAATGAGGAAGTTTAACCCACTCCTGGGCAAATCCCTGGAAGTCAAATAAGTTACGGTGAGGGAGAACTAGTCTGTGAGGGAAACTGTCATAAAGTGAGACAGATTCCAAGCAGGCACTGACCCTTCGGTGTATGAAGAATGATCCCCCTTCAGCTGATTCTGTCCCCTGCAAAGGCCTGCCTGCCAGCAGCATGGGTTGCTGAGCATTAATCATATCACTCTCCCCTGCTCTCCCACCATCAAGCACCCTGAGAAGGCACGCCAGCCATGGCCACCTCAACACAATTTCCAAACACAGCCACGACCAAGTCATTGGTGCCTATCTGGAAAAGGCATTTAATTTCCTTCAGACAAAAATTAACTCATAAAATCCATTTGAGTCTGTTCTTCTGATGACTTGCTCCTCTCTTCTATCCTCTTCCTCCAGGATAATGTCCATATTTGCCCAGCACCCTGACTTTCACCCCTCTCACACATATTGCCCCCCCATCACCACTACACAGAAGAATGCCACCATATGCCCTTCAGAATCCAGACACCTGAGGAATTGCCATCATGAAAGTAAGATAAACTTCTCAAGGGGAAAAAGAGGCTACACCAAAACCTCACACTCATCCTTCTTTCCCTTCAAAGGGTGCTGTTCTAAGCTGTACAAATTCCAGCATTTCTAAATCTCCCCTCCTCCATGTGACAGGCGCAGCCATATCCATGGTGCTTCTCCTATCCCACTGCCCTTCCAAAACCACTGCTCCCATAACGCCAGAAGATACCACAAGTGCATCTGCATTTACATTTTGGCCACAGGTGACGGAACCCAGAGCTGCTCACACAGTGTTTATGCTGGAGGTGGACTCACCCTATTTCTTGTACAGCTGCATGAGGGAGCCAGGCATCTCCTCCATTCCCATCAGTCTGTACATAACACGCACTGACACAAAGCAGCTGTTGGCCCCACGGGCCATATCAGAAATCTGCATGCTCATGTGTTGGCAGCTCAAGCAGTACAGACTCATACCTTGGCCTGCACGATGCAAGGGGCAGCTCATCAAAAAGTTAAGGGTGATCACACTTCTTGTCTATGGGTTGTTCCCACACTCTCCCACCATACACACAGTCTCTGGTAGATGCTGCTCCTGGAGATTCCTGACGTCCTACTGCTGCAACAGAGGCAAGTGCTCAGTGTCATTTGTTCCTAGTGCCTGTGTGCATCTCGCAACCTTGGCACAGTTGATTTAATAGCCAATCTCTTCTGGGAGGCAGCTTAGGGAGGAGAGGGAGAGAGAAAGAGAGAATCGAAGGGGAAAGCAAGCAAAAGAAAAAGAGAGCAAGGTGAGCAGGAGCCTGTAGAATAGAAAATAACACTGCGAGACAGAGCAGCAGCTGAATCGGCTGTGACAGACAGACCCTCTCTGCACCTGGGATTCAAACATAAGCTTGTTTTTCTGGTTTCTTCAAGGGACAGTGAGTCCTGACTACCTGTCAGCGTGCACTCAGGAGATGTCACCAGCAGAAGAGAGGTCCCAGGTGCTCCTGACCCACATGGTTGATGCAGTTATGATGGCTGAAGTCACAGGTTACATTTCCCAGAGATGACTGGTAAGGAGCACAGAGGAAAAAGAAGAAAAAGTGAGCAACAGTGGAAACAAGAGATCCAAAGCAATGCTCTTGCCAGGACTCCTGGTGTTCCCAGAGGATTCGGTACAGCTTTTCCTCCTGCACACCTCCTGTTCTGCTCATCTGAGAGGCCAGGGAGCAGCCAAACAGTGTGTGCTTTCAGACAGACACACTTCTTCTTCCCCAAATCCCAGCAGACACACAAGGGAAAATATTCACTATCTTTCCTCAGTTTGCCAGCTTGTTATAGGGCCATGAAGGACATACTCCCATAGAGGGAAGGTCAGACTGAGCCAGGTCTCCTAACAAGCAAGCTACACTCTCAGCAGCCCATCAGAACAAGGGTATCAAAAATAGCTGTTCGTGTTCAACCACAAGGGATCCAGAGTGGATCAATTGAAGAACTTCACCCTACAGCATGGCCCCCTTACCCAGGACTGGCAGCTCATGGACAACCCCAAAATGAGGGGCCAGTAGTTGACATTTTTGGTCTTCCTTCTCGGGAAGTAGCAGAGCAGGTCACATCACATCTCCTGGTGAGATACCCAGCCAGGAACCCGCTTCTGCGCCCTCCCACATGTCCACACAAAGGTGCCACCTGTGACTCAGCACCTTCCCCTGCTTCCTCCACATCATCATCAAACCACCCAAACACCCTTCCCTGCTGCAACAGGCCAAGTAGCTGCTTCCAATTAAAAGCTGCTGTTCTCACTGTTTTTTTAATAAGAAAATAGTAATTGAAATTTAATTTAGTCGATGACCGAGTGACGGGGTGTGAAAATGAGCCAGCACTGGCTTAGGTTCCATCACGAAAGAGCCTGAACTAAGAGCTGTGGGAGGGGATGGGGGCGTTGCCTGGGTTAGCTGGGGGGGAATCTTAAAAAGAGGGTTTGAATCAGGGTCTCTCAGATCACTACACCTCTCAGCCATATTCCTCGTGTAGCCCATCTGCAGCACTACACGTAAAGCCCCCAGGCACTGTCTTTCAATAATCCACATATTGCAGTGAAAACCTCTCTTCCCATCCCATTCCTGAAGCCTGCAAGAAGAAGGGTGCCTCTTTCCTGCCCTTTTCCTCTCTGCTGCCAGCACTGCTGTGACCACAGCCCCATCAGAGTTGGCAGCCACCGGCCCGTCAGCACCAACCGCTGTCAGAGGGAAAGGGAGAGAAGCAGAGGAATCCTGGGGGCCCTAGAACAAGACAGGACTCATGACTCATCCCCTCTGCAAGCACATACCCACAGCCCCCGCTGGCTACTGCTGAGCTCCAGGAAGATGCTGAATATTCGATGAAGGGGTTTTTTTTTAGATCTGCTGAAAATGGCAAGGGAAACTCCACTGTTGATTATGGGGGAAAAAAAAAAAGGAAAGAGAAAGATCACAATCTCATCGCCATAGCTGGTCTTACACCTTCCCCGAAGATATGTTAGAACAGACAAGGGTGTGAGAGGAAAGCAGCCCGTGGGGATCTGTTTCTGGCAGGCTGAGGGAAAGGAGGACGAGAGAATGGCTGTGGGAGAGTGCATGTGTTGCCATCCTCGGCAGTCTGGATGGGTGCTGGTGCAGAGGCAGCCTGGGTTTGGAGGTGAAGGGTCAGAGCAGATGCCACGTTGAGGGAAAGCATCACCTGGCTCTCACACCTCTGCTAGAGGTCCCAGCATCTCTGCCATGGTTTCCACTAGAAGACCTCATTTGGGAAGGACAAGCTTAAATATGACATTTTGCAATGCCAACCTGTCCAGCAAGGACAAGGCTCACTGGCTGTTTTCACACAGTATCACATGAATCACTACAGAAGTGTGGGATGACAAGGGACTACACGGGGTCAGTGCATCTGTCCGCTTTTCCCCCAAGTCACTGAGACAAAAATCACCTTTCGCTAATGTTAGCAAAGTAGGTATTTACTCCTTATTTGGAAAGCCCTTCATTTAAGCTGACACAGGGTTAAATCTTCCCAATCAGTAAAACCTCAGCCCAGTACAAGAGTATGTTGCACCTTGGTAAGCCTTTCCGGAGATGTGGCACAAGCTCTCTGTTCTAAAGCAAACTGCTTGGCTGGGGAGGTGGAGGGGAGGGTGGGAGTCTGGAACTGCAGGCTGGGATGTGGGGCAGAGATCAGGAATTGCAGAGGTTCTGGGCTGAAGCCACTCAGCTCACCCTCAGAGGAAACAGGAG
Source organism: Lophotriccus pileatus (assembly GCA_035583135.1). Lineage (NCBI taxonomy): Eukaryota > Metazoa > Chordata > Aves > Passeriformes > Tyrannidae > Lophotriccus > Lophotriccus pileatus. The sequence continues at coordinate 49,664,596 of JAWWES010000041.1, forward strand.
TGCCACCAGGATGGTGCAGGGGGAATTCAAGTTTCTCAGCACAGCTGAGGAAAGGGAGGGTAGTTGTGTGTGTGAAGGAATAGTGAGGGAGCAGGACGGAGAGATTTACAGAAATTTTAGAAATTTTCTTTTCTCCCACTCTCCTCCACCCTGTCATTTTCTCTTCTCCACTTCCTCTTCTGGTCTCTCTCTCACCTTCTGTCTTTCTCTCTGTAAGCACTTATTGGCAAGTCTTCTCCAGAACAGTTATTTTGAAAGTGTGTTCCTCTACATCCCTTACAATATTTGCTCTCTCATTCTCAGTATCTTCTTTGTTGGTGAAGCTGATCAGCTTAATGATGATAATATTGAACGTGGTGAAATGGCTTCTTTCACACCAAAACCAAAAATTCAGTGCTCTGCTTTCAGGTACCAGCCACTTTCATGCCTTTCCTTGTCACATCAGATGCAGAAACTCAAATATCATCCTTTTTTTTTTGTCCCTACCATCTTCTCCACTTGGAAGAGAAGGACGTTCTCCATCATATATTTTTAATCTGCTCTTTGAGAAAGCCTGAGATGTAAAATGGACTATTTTAGTCCTATCCCTCATTCCCAGTCAGATGTCACTCTTGGGGAAGACAATCTCCTCCAGTTAGTGGCTTGTCTAGTGTGGAAGTAGCAAGTGATATATTCCTTGTCCTCATGGCATCTAGATCTCTGCCCAGCCCCCAGCCCCATCACTTTTGTGCTCACTGCACAGACATAACTCCTCCAAAACAGAAGCTGAGGGTCTGCGGTAGAGTCATGTATTTTCCAGCAAAAGAAGCCAACAGATCACTTCTGCTGTGATTCATCCTATAACAGAGAACAGTTTGGGCTCCCCATTTCACTGTGCATCACAGAACCTGCCCCCAGTGGGAGCCCACAGAATGACTGCTGTTGAAAGGTATCTCTGGAGGCCTCCAGTCCAAATTTCTGTTCAAAGCAGTGTTAACTTCAAAGCCATAGCAGCTTGCTCAGTGCCTTGTCTGCTTGAGTTTTGAGTATCTCAAAGGAGGCAGACTCCAAAACACCTTTGAGTCACCATCAAACATCTGATCCCCCCTCATGGTTATGTTTTTACTTTATATGGAATTGTAATTTCCCTAGCTGCAACTTGTCTCTACTGCCTATTGCCCTTGGTGCACACATCTGGGAAGAATCCAGTTCCATTTTCCCTGCACACATCCCCCACTACCTTATCAGTCAGATCCCCCTTAAATTGCACTCCTTTAGGCTAAACAAAGTCAGCATCTTCATGGCCCTCCACTAAACTTACTCTAGTTCCCCACTCTCTTTCTTGGGTAGGGGAGTCAGGGCAGGGCAGTGCCTGACTCTACCTTGCTCAGGATCTCTCTGGGCTGGACTTAAAGCCTGCTCTGAAGGTTTCTTCCCTATTTCACTGTTAAATGGGTGGTAACTAGGCTCCAGGCAATTCAAGTCAATTATTTTCAACAGAAACTGCAGTTTGCATCACCAGGTTCATAAGGCTGTATCTAGATTTTACTGTCAACAAATCGGATTCTCAGTGCACAAGAAAAAACAGTCCCCTGACAAAACCAGGATGAGGTATCAGATGATTTTGTAAACCTCTTAACAGGGATGGGGAGCCAGAAAACACACTTAGTCTTGTCTTTCCTGCCCAGCTGTCAGTGTGGTTTGGGAATTAACTCATCATGCTTTATTTATCATCAAAATTTTCAGTCAACAGCCATAACAGAGAGGCACACTGTAAAATATGCTCAGCTATAACCCAATCATCCTTAACATTCGCTTCAAACCAGCATCCTAAAACCCTTTCACTTGATTTTTAAACAGGAGGGCAGCAAGCTTCAGGTGTCCCAGCTGTACTTGGAAAAGGGAGGAAGATACAGAGTCACACCATCTTGCCGTATAAAACAAGCAGAGAAAGGAGCTGGGCCTCAAGACAGTGACATGGAGAAGATCTACTCACCACAACTGACAAGGGGAACTCACTGCTGAAGGACATTACTAGCACAGACAGCTTGACTGCATGTTTTTAAATGAGGGTGAGTGGGTTTAAAAGCGTAGACAGCACTTACAGCTTCCAATAACTGTTGGCAGTATCTCAAGGCTTCCAGGTTAACATTTGTGAAGTCATCAGGGATTTATTCTTCCTTCTTCCCCACCAGGCACCTCCAAGGGAGCATTACAGGAGGAGTCAAACAGGAAGGATTCACTTCCTTCTGAAAGACCTGTGCAGTGGCTCTTCCACTTTGGTGGGTGTTAGCTGGTGACCTACACACACGATGGGTTGCCCTGTTATCACAACCCCAAGGAGAACTTCAGTGAGGCCCCAAATTAACTAGTGGGAAAGTGCCACAGTTCCTGGGGAAGGGCACTCTGATTTCAATTACCTGGAGGTATTTGAGAGGGATTTCAAGAGAGATGCACAGTCCCACCTATCCCAATTCCCCTCCCTCAAGCTCCTGTTGCCATGGCAGCAGTACTGACAATTTCAATGCATAAACCCAAATTTGCATTTTAATGGATCATAATTAGAATGCTGAGATAAACGATTCTTCCCTGCTAAAAGGTAACATAAACGCCACATCTCACAAATATGCTCTGCCAGCAAGTATTGCACATACACATGCTCACACACACAGAGTCTATACATTGCTGGGCTGTGGGAGATGGGAAGTTGCTTTCAGTTCCTTTTGCCTAGCTGGGAAATTTTGTATCTGGCACACAAAGACACAATTTCCAGTATAAAACATTAAATTTACCAGATGTCTGCTGCAAACTGACTATATCACCTCCTGGCTGCTATCCTCCCATGCCATGCTTCCCCTCCCAGATCCAACAGGGTCAGGCCTGTTGTCCCAACACTGAACCCTGAGTTGCTCTCTGCAACAGTGCTGACAGCTCTAAGAAGCTCGCTAGGAGGGATGATACCTCAGAGATGATGAAAACCTGTCCCTCTCCAACTGTCCTAATATTTATTTTCCTTTTGTTTTTAGCTAAATCTGTAGTGAGATGTGTTCTCACTTAGTTATCTGCAATATGCCCAAGAGTTTATTCTCCAGCTCTTGGATCAGGAAAGGAGTACTGTGTTAGCACCTGTCCCATGCTGTCAGCAGAGAGGCCAAGTACCTACAAAAGGGCAGAAGGAGATTTTTAAAAGGAAATGTTTCCACGACATCTCTCTGTACTTCAGCAAAAGTCAGGGAAGGGGAATAGAGGGTGGGGGAAGAAGCTATTCTGCAATGAATAGGAAAGCAGAAAATTAATTTCTTCTGCCCTTGAAACAAACTAAACTCGTAGCAGGCAGCTGGCAGCAGTGAATAGAGACAGAAGAGAGAAAGGAAAGAAATTTTAAAATAAAAAGAGGAGAGAACAGGAGAAAAGCAAACAAGTGAATCATAAAAGCTGCAAACTGCCTGGAAATTTCATTTGGCTTTTCAATTGGGAAGTGACATGATGCATACTTGGGAAGGGACAATCACATCTGGCAGAGGCTTAAAGTAGCTGCAGCCCAGACCAGCTTCTCCTGACCCCGATGAACCCCCCTGAGCCACCCAGCCCTCAGGGGACTTCAGGCAGCTCTGTGAAGAAGGGGAGGGCACAGAATTCACCTCTGCCATGAGGCAGAGTCCATCTGCCTCATCCCACCTGCCTGGGATGGGGAAGCAAATGTGCATGTCCTGCAGAGCAGCACTGACAGGACAGCACCAACACTGGGCTGCTATTTGCCAGTGCATCAAGTAAATGACACAGAAGTTGCTCCTCAGAACTCTGTGGCCAAGATCTGCCTATTTATTCCCTATGGGGAGCTTTCCAAGGGGACTGTTTCAAAACCTGCACCTTCTATCAGAACTGGTTGAACAGACATGTCCACTCCAGTGTGTAATTAGGGCCCAGAGGGTTCAAGCAACTTCCTGCTCCTCCTCCGTCATCCCACACAGTGGTCAGCCCAGTGGAATCTGAATTCCTCCTCTGAGAAAGTCTTTTAGTCCTACTCTTCTGGGCTGCACTAAAAAGAGCATGCCTCTCTCTCTCCACTCCCACCACCACAGCTAGCAACCCTATTTAATCTCTCTGCCCTCCTTCATTTGCCAGAATCAAATGTTAATTGAGCTGCACTGTGATAGAGTGAATGTTAATGCACCTTAGCATGTGAACGAGTGGAGCTGGATTCAGCCTCCAGTGTAGTGTGCAGTTGGGAGAATGTGGTAAGGTGAGCCCAGTGGAGGAGTCTTTGGGGCTCCCTACCACTTTGGGCAGCCCCAAAGAGTGCAGGTCCTGGTGGTTTGCATCCAGTCACCTTCAAATCCTCTTTAGTGCTGCTGCACGTGCACATGTAAAGGCACATAGCCAGGTTGCACACAAAAACACACATTTACCTGCAGCCATCCAAACCCCACACAGTGAACTGCCTGTATAAAATCAGCATGGAGGCAAGCTGAGGGGTTCACATGCTGTGCAGGCCATGGCACTGTTTCCATTCACGTAAGTACACCCAGGCAGAAACTCACAGTGGATGTTAACATGTATATGGGGTGTGCTCTTATACCAATGTAAGTCATGGTGTACCCAGTAAGACAGGAGGCCATATACCTACACACAACCAGACCAAAACACTTTCCTGGAGTTGATGGCTTTCCACATAATACTTATTCCCTTGTTTCTGGATTGCAGTTGATTAACTTAAAGATAAAACAACCTGACTCTCCATCTGTGTCACAGATCTGGTGGTTCATGGGGCATTTATTAGCCAGTTCCTCTCCCTCAGGATACAGTTTATGGGTTTTGCACAGTAGGGGCCCCTCAGAGGCTGGAGACATGATCCAATTCCCATTACAAAGTTTTAGGAACAAAATGCAGAGTAAGGGAGGAAAATAAGGAAAAAAAGAGCTGGTCTTGTAATTTAGAGGAACTCAAATGCTGGGAGTCAAGATAAAGAAATAACAGGTCAGGTAAAACTGTCATCCTCCTAGAAGTTGCTGAGCCTGGTTGGAGAAGCAAGGGCAAGAAGGAGAAAGAGAGGACAAAGAGAGGAAAAGAGGCAATGTAAGTGAAAAGACAACTATTAAAAGAGAAAAGGCGTGAAGAATGGAAAGAAAAATGTAGGAAGGAAAGAGCAAAAAAAATTGAACTAGTAAAAAGAAATTACAAAAGCATCTCCCACCATGCAGAATGTGCATGCCAACTGTGGGACAGAAGGTCTCCCTGTTCACTGTACAGGGAGGTGTCATACAAGCTATTTGACGGTGACAGTCTGCCAGCTTCCACCCTGCACTCATGCCCCACATCTTCAGTAACAAGGACCACATGGCTGGTCTGTCACTTGGCTTCCTTTGCAAGAGAAAAGGCCAGCCCCTGGAAAGCCTCCCTCCACCACTCACCCCCTCGGCTTTGGGGGTTACCACGGTCTGTCCCCGAGGGCTCTCCCCACAGCAGCCCTGTCAGAGAGGCAGTGCCATGGGTGGGTGATGGCAGATGGGGACAGTGAGCAGTGATCCAGGGCTGAATGTTTATTAGCAAGAGACTTGATGCCAAACTGACACCACAGTCAGCGGGAGATGAGCACAACTCAGACCAAAGCCATGGTGCCTGATTCACCCTAAGGCCCTGATGACTATCAAATAGAGGCTGGAGTGTTCAGAGGCGGTGGTATGGAGTTGCATCCCAAACCTCTCCTGCATCTTGCTGGTTCTGTTCCCAAAACTTGCCAGGGATGGGTAAAACCTACAGCAACTCTATGTTTATCCTGCAAACGTCTTCCATGCCCTCCTCTGCTTCTGGCAGTGCCTTCCTAAAACTCAACACCCATCTCAACACCCGTCTCTCCTGGCTGCTGTGCTTGTGGCAGGTGAAATCCAGCCTCACAGTGACATCTAGTGAGCAGAGCCCTAGTGGCACTAGGCACCCGTGCTAGTAATGGCAGCCTGGCCTCTTCTCCTGTTGACATTTGTTTTCCGGACTTCGGGAGACAGGGCAGAACAGGAGATGTGGCCCTGAAGAAGGCAGCCTGGCCCGTGATGGGTGTCATGTAATGAATGTATGGGTGCCTGGTACGCAGCACCTCCAGGGCTGTCCATGCACCCCAAGAGAGGGGGGCTCTCCCAAATACATGCCAGTGGATTTTCAGTGTTTTCTTACAGCGTTTTCTACACCATGCTGAGAAGAGATAGATGGAAAGGGAGAGAAAGTGAGAGAAAGGAAAAGCAGAGAAAGGGAGAGAAAGCAAAGGGAGAAAAAAAGAGAGCCAAATATATAATTCAGAGAGACTCAACTGCTGAGATTCAAGAAAAAATGGTAAAAGGTCAGGTTGAACTGTCACCCTCCCACAGCCTTAGAAATTGCAGATCCTTGTTGGAGAAGCAAGGGCTGCAAAAAGAGACAGCAGTCAAGCAAACAGGGAATAAGACACGGAAAGATAAAATACTGCTAGTAGGGAGAGAGAGCACAAAGGAAGGAAGAAAAAAAGAAGGGAGAGAGAAAAATGACAAAAGCGGAGTGCAGGGAGGGAGATCTGGCACTACACTAACAAATGCAACATGCCATCCACAGGATAGAATATCTCTGTGATCTGAGAAGCCTCACGTTATTCTTTGCAGTTCTGAGCAATTCTGAAAAAAATAATCCCACAAATTAAAATCCACAAGATGTGCATTGTGGCAATAAGCATCCAGCCTGCCTGCTGCCTGCAGCACTTATGATGCTACCTTGCTCTCAACTCCCACATCAGAAACAAGTGGGGAGGGGATCAACTAATGTGACTCACTCCTTTCTAATGCATGCTGGCAACCTGGCCAGCCCATCCTCTGCAACTTCTTCAGGACCCTGTCCCTCCTCTGCCCCCACTGTTTTCCCACTGTCTCCAAATGGCTCCCCTCCAAGTCTGAAGGAACTAGGGAACTGAAGGGGACATGTTACACCTTCAGCAACTGAAGCATGGGCACGACACACCTTTAGCCATGGGAAGATTGCCCCGGTGCCAACACAGATCAGAGCAGGCAGGAGCTGCAGCAGCAGCAGGAATGCTGCCCCCAGCTCCACCGGCTCTGCTCTGCACCGAGCAGCACAGACATCCACTAACAAGGCCTGCCTAAGGCAGCAAACCCGCAACGGCCCCAGCCCAGCTCCTGTCTGTCTCCAAACCCTTAATGGCTGGCGACAAGCGTAACTGGCTAAACTTTGCTGCACTCTGAGCCAGCTCTGGGGCTTATAAACATTTTAAGGGGCAGAGAGGCTGGGAACAAAACATAAAGCCTTCCACCTCATTGTCCCTGCTTTGAAAGCAGCCATGTTCAACAGCCACTGACATTCCCCAATTTCACATCTACACAGCATGGGGACACTTAAGCTCTCAGCTCTAATGCACCCTCTTCTCTGTGTATTTCCCAGCTCTTTACATCAGGAATCATTAACTGCATCGTAACCAGAATAAAATACATCTTTCCTGGAAGAAACAAGGTTTTTATTTCATCAAAGGCCATAAGGCTTCCAGAACTGAGAACCACCACTGCCTTTTTACAAACTCCTCTAGTGAAATAATGTTATGCACCAAATCTTGTCTCAAAATCCTGGTTTCAATTTTTGTCCATTTTCTGTGTATTCAGCAGGGGAATATTTTTCAGGGTGAATTTCTCAGATTCTGACATGGAATACCTATATTTCTGACTTAGGAAAGAAAGTCACAAAGGGCAAACCAAACAATGTAAGGAAGGAATAAAGAGTAACTTGAAAGCCAAAAATGAAACAAAAGAAGGTCAAATGTCAATCCAGGGAGGTCAGTGTGCAATTGAAAAAGGAAAGACCAGTTCTAGAAGCACAAAAGGACAAAAAAAAAGATAGCCTGAAATACAGACGCAAGAAAAAGAAAAAAAACCAAAAGTCAAAAGGTATCAGTCCACCTGCTTGAAACTGATTTGAAAGGAAAACAAAGGTTCTGGTAAGCTTGAAGGCTCAGATGCTGGTGTAAGTCTCATCAAGCTCATCACTAACTGTAAACTTCCAAAATAATAAGAGAAGATATCCTAGAAGAGTCTTCAAAGGCTTCCATCAACCAATTTGTATCTTCTGGAAGTTGTGCTCATCTAGCATTGCCAGTGACCAAACCACCAAAAAAAACCCCACTAAAAAAAAAAAACAGAACCAAAGCCAACATCAAAACAAAACACAAAACAAACAGAAACATGAAAACAATTAACCACAAAAAAAAACAAACGAAACAAACAAAACAAACTGAACCCCCACCATCCAAACAAACAAACAAAAACCCCTCAACAACAACAACAAAAAAAACCCAAGCTGGATCCCCTGAAAAGCAAGAGAGGGGCCCAAAGCTCTCAAGTTATCCCATAACCCCCAGTGCGTACATATGGCAGTAGGTGTTGTCCACGCTTTACCCACCTTTCTACAATACATTTCATTCAGCCTGACAATCCCTAAAGCAAACTTGTATTCACTTCAAGCCCTGCCTATGCCTCTTTCCTCTGTCCACCACCTGTTACACCCATTCTCCAGCATTTAGCAGTTCCTGGTCCACAGCTCCCCTACCTTTTGTTCACTGAGGCCCATCCCTGCTCCACCAAAGGATCTTTATCCTCTTTTCCCAGTTTTTTAGGGAAAAGGAAAAGCAACTACAGCAGGATAGCTTTTGACCTTCTAGACTGGGGGAAACAGTGGCAGTAAGGACTGTCACTTTCTCCCTGAGCCTGTTCTGTAGGAATGAAGTAGGTGGGGAGGTCAGGAGGAGACTCATGTCTATGGCCCACAGAAGGAACAGGGAAAAGTCAATCACTCTGAGCCCTGAGATCCTTTTAGGACTTATTTCTTTGGACGTTTAAGGATAGTGGTGGGAAACAGAGAGGGAAATCTTTCCCCTCCAGCTGCAGACCCATTTTGCTTGCTCTGCTCTAGGAGGTATACAAGATGCCCTTCTTAAAATAATTTTCCCTTCAGGGAACAACAGAAAGTATGAGGGCACTGGACATTCAGGCATTTTTGTGAATCTGGATGCCCATTTTTCTGACCACAAAAACCTTGTGACACCAACTCTGTATTATATGCAAAAATATTTCTAACAAAGTGCTTTCTTCTAGTATTCCAAGCCCTGAGGAAGGACTTGGTGGTTTGTTTTTTTAAAATAAAACATTTATATTCCAAAAAAATATTACCTCAGTGGACAGAGCATCAGCAGAGCTATTGCTGCTTGTTCTCTCCCCATTTTGAGAAAAAAAAACAAAAAACAAAAAACAAAACAAAAACAGATGGAGAACAAGTATATGTTGAGAGTTGCTTAATCTTTGTGGTTCTTTATCTTGTCTGTGTAGGAGGATACTAACTCTTGTCTCGTTCAGGGACAGAGTTCATTTCTTACTGCAGCATTTAGTGTGGTGGGAAGCTGATTTAATCTTAACCTGTCCCAACATTATCTGCAGAAGCTATGCAAGGCAGAGCCAGACTCTTGGTGCTCTGGAACAGGTCACTGAAAAGTGAATGAAAGAGATTGGTATCTGCACTGAGTTAAAAAAAAAAAAAAAAAAAAAAAAAAAAAAAAAAAAAAAAAATAAGAGTAGAAGACTTTCTGTCAGTCTAAAGTAACTAGACACTTATCCATGCAAGTGAATCAAAGCATTGCCCAGTCCTTGTTCAAGTTCAGTAGGACAGAAAGTCAAATTGCTTTTCAAAGGCATGTCACACAGTTAAAGGACAAAGGTTCCTATGCACTTGAGGTACAGGGCAGGCAGTGACCCATGGCTCTTTGTAGGAATGGTGACCGCAACACAAACTGCTTCAAGTCAGCAAACACAGCTAAATATTAATGACAGCAGCTTTAGATATTGCTGTTCAAGAGAAAATACAGAACAGGGGAAGTAGTAAAATTGGACAGCTGCTTAAAGCAAAGCACATTCCGTAATCCACATGTGAAGAGGTAAAAATCTGTTATAAATCATCTCAAAAATTGGTGTGATTCATTTTGGAACAGAATATACAAATATATGTGTCAATGCGGAGAATACCAAGAATTCAAACATCAGGTTCCCATTTCCCCAAATCATAATACTGCTTTTTAAAAAAGCCTTAAACTAAATAAATGCTTGTGATTGTTATATTTTTATTCTGATGCTGCCCTCAGCTTCTGTTTTCTTACATTCTTCATAGTACTCCTTCAGACTGAGCCTCCTATGTAACCTCCTGAATCCAGAAGCTGGAACATAAAGTAAGAGCAAACAAACAGCTGTTATGAACTACCACTGACAGCAATATGATTAGATATGAACATCAGTTACGTCTTTATTAGCATATAGTATAGAATAATAAGGTGGAACAAACCAATCAGACATCTCCCAAAGCCAAGAATAACAGGGAAAAGAGATCACTCCAAGATGAACCAGAAAGTCTATCAACATATTCAAACAGGAAAAATTCCAATTTTCCGACGCCCTAAGAAAGCAAGCAGAAATTGAACTGGTAATATTCACGTATGGAAGTTACTTAAAACTCCAACTGATCTGTGTTCTGGGGTATTTGTAATTGAAAAGCCAGCTACCCGCTGAGGAGTGAGATTTAAAGAAAGCTATAAAACATGGACATTAGTGTCAGAAAGCTTTATAAAATAGCTTAACTCTCAGAAAGAAAGACATTCCCAGTCTGAAATGCAGCACCTGTGGATTTTGCCATCCAAACTTAGATTATTCAGGCTCTAAGATGGTGATTTATTTGGATGTTTTACATTTAAATGAAGACCATTTGACATTCATTCTATCCCCAAAGCACTTCAAAGAGCTAACTGAGATGATTTTTGAGGAATTACAAAGTGATGAAATTTTAATTTTATTCATCTTGAATGAAATTTTAATTTGAGTAGAAGCCTTAAAACAGTATAATTAGATCCTGATTTTTAAATTTTTTTTTTGTACTGACATAGACACAAAGTCTCCTAACATTAAATTTTTAATAGTACGTGCTAGTTTGGAAAAAGCTATTTGTAGGGTCTGCTCAACTGCTTTCAACAGTGACTCAGTAAAAGAAAGGGATAGTTAAATGTATATATCATGACAACATAAGGAGCATGTCATCACTGAGAGAGTGATAAAGCCATGGAAGCTCCTGCAAAGAGAAATACACCATTTAATAAGCTATGCTCAGCATAAAGCAGATTTATCAAGTGCAGGTAGTTGACTTATTCTAAGGTCAGCAGAGGATATTTTACAGTTTATGAGATATAGAAGAGACTACGTGATCCAAATGCCTAAATTCTACATATATACAGACTTAAAGTAACATATAATGCACAGGCAAAGTCAATTCATATCAAGAAATGATTACACATTCCTAATATAATTCGATAAAATTATCTTTTTAGCAGTGCAGGGAAAATATGAGAGCATAATTCTCTATTGAAGTCAAAGAGCAAGGGAAGACTCTGCGCCTCTGTCTGAAGGAGTGTGACAGGTCTTGGTTGTACCAAAGTCACCTGGACAGAGACCTAACAGATGTTACCATCACCATGTCTGGCAGGGCCAAGCACAGCTGCAGCCAGAACACAGTTAGGAGAAACATCCGATGATCACACCCTGGGAAAAGCTGCCAGATCCTGTTAAAAGGAGCTGAAGAAATACAATGTATTAATAATAGCTACATGATTTCACAAAGTGGTAAAAAACCCGTGGCCTATGTTAGACCACGATCTTCGATCTTCGGTAACAGATGCAAACCTGGGGAATGCGTGACACCACAAAGCACACGTACATTTAACTTCTTGGTGAACTAACCAGCTCCAAGAGCCTGATCAGATTCTGAGGCAGGAGTCTGCAAATGCAGTTAAAGAAAGTGCCTTTCCCTCCCTACTTAGCAAAGTGACCCCTGTGCACCCATTAAACTTTATTCCGCAGGTAATTGTTGAATAAAATCGCTGCAAGTCTGCTGGTCAAAGGACACACTGCCGAAGGTATTTAATAAGAAGGGAGTCAGATTTTCTGAGAGACCTGTATAATGGAGAGCTTTATTAATTGGCACAACAGAAATGGAAATGAGGTGGTACTGGTAATAGTTTACTTTTGAGGTAAAAAGGGCATATATTTTCCATCAGCAGAACAATGAATCAGTGCAGCTTCTACCACACTAATTTGTTAAACATGTTTTGTAGTGTTGGGAACAAAGATGTTTTTGCATCAGGTGCCTGCATAAGGCATTTATGAGATTGCACTGTTCTGGCACAAAGCATGTGTAAAAATGTGTTATGTAACCCTAATAAATGATACAAATGTAGCATTTAATCAATAGAATAAGCTATCTTGAATATACTATGCAATATGTAACCATGAACAACTACAAAGAACATGTAAATTGTATTTTAGGGGCTAAAAGAGAGCATTTTACTGAGGAGGTATTTTTGAAAATGATTTCTCCATGGTAAGATCGTTGGCAGCGATCATTTATCTCACTCTGACCAAAATAAAGATCATCTGACAATACATGCAATAACAACTTTTCTGCTGACTAGAATACTCTCTATTGCTTTCTTCAATTTCACCAGTAGGCTATTAACTCATGGCTTGTTCAGCTTCTCCTTTGCAAAACTACAATAACCTCTTTGTAACACTGTGAGCTTTCACAAAACTAGAAGGACAAACCTGTCAGAGAATAAGAGCTGAGCAAGCTCTATGTTTCACCAGCTACAAAAAGAAAACAAGAAAATGGAGGAGTGCTCTGCTTTACATACCCGGTGACTGGCACTCCAAATCAATTTAAAAAAAAAAAAAATGGCTCAGCTTACTGTAAAAGGAAAATTAAGAGTGAAAAGTGACATGCTGAACAAGCAGTTAATGTTCTCCAATCTTGAAGCCAGGAATAAACACTGAGTAAGTCCTGTCTAGAAAAATAGATTAGCGCCATCAGCAGAAACTGACACAGGATGCCGGGACCCATCCAGGGAGGGATTCAGAAGAGAACGAACAACAAAAGCCAGGCATCGAGGTGACATCTGCAGGGGCTGGAGACCAATTTCTCGAGGATGACTGTCTTTTAATAAACTGAGGTTTAACTGTTATCAGTGCCTGTTAGAAATCATTACTATGAGAAACAATGAGAGCCATTTGTATCACTTTCTCCCTGCAGGACATTTCTGAGGGAGAACAAACCTCTCTCCTCCAGTGTCAGCTTGTTACTGCCAGCACTGGCTATAATTGAATAAGCTTTATTCAAATAATAGCTAAATTTAGCAGACATTAGCATCAAGTCTCTAGAGGGGTGAAAACTGGAGAAGGAAGCATTAAACAAATAGGCTAAAGTAACCCTGAATAGTAGACACCTTTTATGGTGGAGTAAACCTCTCTGCCGGATGAGTCTAGCACAAAGTTAAATCTGGATTTTGGGACCTCACTGAGATAAAACATGACACCATTCCCTTTCCTCCTGGCCTTTTATTATCCCTATGATGGCAGTTGCCCCTCATGTTGTCCAAGAAACAGGATTTGTTTCCCGGTGTGCAACAAGCATATTTCAGAGTTACATAAGCCTGGGTGCTCGGTGGTATTCCACAAATCAAGCACACCCACTGGACTATCCACACCATTATTTATACACAGAAGTTCAGAGTTAGTAACTTTACACATACAAACCCTCTGCTGTGACGGGTCAGTAATTTCCATACAAGTTACATAAGCCCAACTAACTTCTGAGCATGCTCCAGGCTTTCACTTGAGCAGAGGTCTTTTTGACCTGTAGGCATGATTTTTAGTATTATAATGAAAATACTTGAGTTGTACTTGAGCATTTTGCCGAGTTAGCAACGTATACATAGACATACCTCCATATCTTGATTTACTACATCCTAAAAGCTTGTTAATTACAGGATGTCCTTGAGTAAGGGGTGCTAATTGCTGCCTGTTCTACTGACATACAACAACATCGTGATTTACTGCTCCTAAAAGATTGTTAGTTCCAGGACCTTCTTGACTAAGGGATGCTCACTGCCGCCTTTTCCACTGATAAGGTCTCCTTTCTTGTTGATTAGGCTTGAAAGTATACAAAGATCTTACATCAAAAAACACCCTGACTTGAGATGATCTTCACATATTCAGAGAATCACATAATCGTTAGAGTTGGAAGGACCTCTGGAGATCGTGTAGTCCAATCCCCCTGCCAAGGCTGCGTCACCTCAAACAGGTGACACAGGAACACATCCAGGTGGGTTTGGAACGTCTCCAGAGGGGAGAACTCCACGGCCTCCCCGGGGCAGCCTCTTCCACTGCTCTGCCACCCTCACCGTAAAGAAATTCTCCCTCACGTTGAGGTGAAAGCTCTTGTGCTTTAGTTGATGGCTGGGCACCAGCGAGAGGAGTCTGGCACCGTCCCCTCGGCGCCGATTTTTGCCGAGTCAGCGATGTTGTACATGGACACTCCCCAGCGGCGCGGTGTGCTGCCCCCCGCGAGGCTGTTGCCGTGCCCCTCCGGCCGGGAGCGGGCGCTGTGGGGCCGGCCGGGAGCGGGCGCTGTGGGGCCGGCCGGGAGCGGGCGCTGTGCGGGCCGGCCGGAGCGGGGCGCTGTGGGTCCGGCCGGGGCGGGCGCTGTGGGTCCGGCCGGGGCGGGCGCTGTGCGGGCCCGGCGGGGCGGGGCGCTGTGCGGGCCGGGCGGAAGCGCGGCCGAGGCGCGGCCATGTCGGCGGCGCTGCTGCGGCGGGGGCTGGAGCTGCTGGAGCCGCCGGGTGAGCCCGCGGGGCCGGGGATGCGGGCTGCGCGCAGGGCGGGCAGCGGGGGGGTCTCGGCGTACGGCTGGACTAATTCCGTCCCTGTTCCCGCTTCAAGGGCAGGGAAAGGCGCCTCCGGGAGCCCAGCGGGGCCGGGATGGCCCCAGGGCGGCGGGCGCTGCGAGGCGGAGGAAGAGGGCGCCGGAGCCCGGCAGGAACAAGGCCACGGTCAAGGGGAGAGTCGTGAAGTCGGCGATAGGTGAGTCCCGACCGCTCCACAGCCCTCGCACCGGGTCCCCTTGTGGCGTCCCGCAGCCACCCTGCCGGTCGCTGTATCCCATCCCTTCCCATCCTCCCGGATGCCCTTTTGGTGTCGCTTAAACACAGCCTGATTTGTGGGCGCACCCCTATCCCCGAGCTGTAGCCGTGTCTTTATCCCGGTGCCTCGCTGATCCGCCTGTGTGTCTCCTTATGAGCTGCCTGGATGAGCACCTGATGTGTTTTGTCCCTCTCTGCTTTGTCCCAGAGGAGTATCATAAGAAGAAGCCTGTGAATCACTTGAGAGAAAACTTGCAGTACATGTTGAAGGGACGACTTGTTGCAGACAAAGCCATCACAGAAAAGGTAAGACTAACTTCTGTTTGGGGATCTGTTTCCACTGAGAAACACACATGAATGGGACTCATCCCTGGATCTCACAGCTTTTATACTTTGTGCAAGGGATTTAAGTTTCTGTTTACAAGTTGCCTTGAGGTATTTCTGTGTGCACTGGGAAAATAACTTAGCAAGCTTTAAACTCTTGTTGATATGTTGTCCCCTATTTTGTTCTCTGACACTAGTTAAGATCATAGAATGATAGAATGATTTGGGTTATAAGGGACCTTGAAGATCAGTTCCAACTGCACCACCATGAACAGGGATGCCACCCGCTAGATCAGGTTCCTCAAATGTACTGACAACTGCTGGCTTTTCTTAATTAACAAAGATTTCCTAGCTTCATCTGGCAAAGAAGCCCTGGTTCAGACCTTCTCCTTACTGTCAATCAAACTGGCCTTCTCTGTAGCTGGAGGCTGTTTGATGAGGAGCCAGGTATGCTGCTGGCTCATGTAATAGGAATTTTGTAGCGTCTTGAATGGTGTGTCTCATAAATTGAGAATTTAGTCAGTGGTCTTTCCCAAAAGGTTGTCCCATGCCAGGATTTGAAGAGGAAGATAGCTGACACTGCTAGACTGTTGGGCTATTTTTATGAGATACAGGCTGTCAATTTACATAAACAAGCCAAATGGTTTAGGCCAGTGTTTCTCAGGCTGGAGATTGTGAAAGAAGGTGATGGTGTATTAGAAAATACTGAGGGAATTCCACCACCTTGATAAAAGAAGGTTGTAGTTTCAGAAAGATCTGAATTAAAATCAATGTTTCTATCTCTGTGACTGTTACTACAGAGAGAAGTTTTCATATTTGACTCCAAATACCAAATTGGTATGTACAGTTGTCCCAGTGACCTGCTCAAGTGGTTGCCTCTCACTTTTCTTTGGAAGCACTCCAGGATATAGCGGGGTACTTGTAGAATAGCAGGGATGCTGCAGGTGAGCTTGAAAATTGCTATTTTGTGGTTTGGTCTGGATAACAATGCTGTTTTTTCCATTTCTGTATTGTCTGAAGGTTCTTGCTCAGAACAGAGGCAGGAAGTCCAAAGATCAGCCTCAAGAGAAAGCAGAAAAGAAGAAGCCCGAAGGCACTGTCTTTACTGAGGAAGATTTCCGTAAATTTGAGAGAGAATACTTTGGGATACCATAAACAACGTGACAGGGATTCTTGGAGCTCCAGCCTTTCTGCAGCTGAGTGCTCAGCACACAGGACTGGACATTTCCTCAGCGTGTTTGAGATGGGACATCAGAGATGCCCTTCTGCCAGCGAGGGTTTCAGTGTCAGACTTGCAGGGCTGCTCTGCATCTGTGCAGAACTTGTTACTGGCCAGCTAAAGCCATGGAGGTTCTCTTGGCCCTGAGATGTGTTGCCCTAATAATTATCTTCCTGCAGCCAGCAAGTCTTGCATTCTTAATGTTGAAGGGTGGACCAAGCCAAATACAAATCTTGTTCCCCTTCCTCAGGATGTAAGGCTTCTGCTATCTGTGTTATTTGGCAGGGAGTATTTAAAGTACTGTACCTGAATGGAGAAGTGTTTGGACCGGCACTAATAAATCACTGAAAAGGTAGGATGCTTTGAAAGACTGTTAAACCTGAAAAACCCTGCAGTTTCAGTTCTTATTGTAACCCTTGTCAGGTCTTTCAGTCATTGCTAAAACTTTTTATATGTCGTCTGATTAAATAATTGTTGCAGACACTGTCTCTCTTTGCCTTTGTAATAGTGATTATTATGACAGGCTACAACTGATGAAGACAATCTGTGTCACTGTTCTGATCCAAGCATTCCTGTCTTTAGGATGACTCAGTTGTGTGAATGGCCTCTCTGATTCATGTTGACACATATATTTAATCTTCTCTCTGACATGCTGAGGCCTTCAAAGAGTGCAGGTTGGAATGAAGGTGACTTCTCCGTTTTGCCTCCTTACAGTCTCCCCTCTCTTCCAAGGAAGAGCTCTTAGACAGAGAAAGTAGTCCTTTGGGTGCTTATACCTGAGCATCCCACCAAGACGTAGCCATGCCTGGAGGGCTCCCCTGCTGAATGTTGCCAGAGCCTGTAGCCAGGAGAGCTTGTGACCGAAATGTTAGTCTTGGCATCAAGTTAAAATCTGAACCTGAGGCTGTGGTGCTGGGTTGAAGGGACGTTGTGTTCTCTCAAACTACTGTCAGATTCCCAGCTGTAACAAACAAGGCCCAGCAGGTGGGAGTGTTGTTCCAGAAACTTCCTCACTAAACCACTCTAAATGTGCTTCTGGGGAGCTTTTGCCACTGCCCTTTGCTGCCCCTTACCTAAGAAGATGGGAAATGTGTTTCTTTCGGAAAAAAACAGGTAAGGAGAAGGACCAATACCAAGCTTTACAAGGGCTTAGCTGACCTGAGCAGCAGCTGCTTGATGTCAGCACTGCCAAGAATTCATTATCCCTTCCCTGCCCTCTGATTCCCAGTACTGTCTTCATAAGTCTGTGCCTCCTCTGTTGAGTTCTTTCCCACATGTCTGCATGGGAGTGAAGGTCACTCAGATGTATGAGGTCCAGACAGGGGAAAGAGTGAACATACTGAAGTGTATGTAGTGGAAATTGTGTAATAGCACATGGGAGGGGATTTCTTGTAATAGGATCAAGTTCAAGTATCTGCAGCCAAAAGTGGTAAATATAGAACAGTTCAAAGATCAATTCCCTTTTTTCCAGTTTGTTTTTCCTCCCAAAATTTAAGAAGTGTAAAAAAGAAAAAAAAAAAAAAAAAGAACTACAGCTTCTTAAAAGAATGGAAATGCTATTACTTGAAAAAGTAGTTGAGGAAAATGGGTATTCAGCACACACCTCTTTAAATCTTCTGCACTCTGTGTCTGCTACAGTGTATGTGAGCTGGCCTAACACAAGCAGCTCAGTGTGGAGCTGTCATGGAGATAATTAACTGCGTGAAAAAGATGACTGTGCCACAACTTGATTGAAAGAGATAGATTTCCTTGTTTTGTTTCAAGCCTTCACCTTCAGTATTTAGCATTTCCTGTGGCCTTACAGACATCCTTCATGTCACCTCCTGCACCTCCTCTACCAGTTCCTCCTACACACCCTTGTTTCTGTGGTTGTTTGGCTCCTGGGCCCTTCTGCAGGCTAAGGAAAGCAAAACCATCCTTGCTCCAGAAAAGAGCAGGAGGGTAATGAAGTTCATTCTTTGTACAGAACCCAGCTTGTTTGCTTGCAAATGTAAACAAACAGGAAAGCTCTCCTTTCAAAGTTAATGAGGAACTTTAAAGTGAAGCCCAGAGCAGTTCTCCATGAGGATAATAACACCCAGATCAGTGAAGTTTTAAAGTTGGATGGTAGCTCTCATTACTGGCTGGAAAGACTATTAGGGCCAACACAAGTGATCAACAGACTTTCCTGAGGCTTGTGCCATGAGGCATTATGTTGCCGAGGAGGGTGAAGCTACCTGACAGACTGAATTTTGCCATTTGAAATCAAACCTAGTTGTACAGCCAACAATATCCTCCAATAAATAAAACTTTATTTAGTAGGAGGAAAGAAAAGCAAGCAGAAGTGAATGGGTGGCTCTAGATCAAACATGTTCCAGCCTTGACTTTCCCCCTGTCTGGCAGGGCATGAGCTTCTAGGAAAGAAGAGCAGTGCCATCTGCATACTGGGTAGATAAGGACAGGTGTTGGCCTCTGAGGGGAATATCTTCAAGCAAGAGGGGAGAACAGGTATCAGCCTGAGGTACATGCTTGGTGGTGAGCTAAAGCTGAGCACCTTCTTGTATTCCTAGCTGTCTGTGTGATGGTCTAGCCACGCCTAGTGCATGCCAGCTCCTTTGCTGTGCTGGAACCCCAGTAGGTGGCTACCTTGGAGCAACTTACTCATCCCTGGCAGTGTTCAAGGCCAGGCTGGATGTGGCTCTGAGCAACCTGGTCTAGTAGAAGGTGTCCCTGTCCATGGCAGGGGAATTGGAAAGCGATGACCTTTAAGGTCCCTTCCAACCCAAACTATTCTACGATTCTGTGATCTATCAGTTCTTTGCAGCCAGACTTTTCTGGCCAATGGAAGAGAAAAGAGGGGGTTAGGGAAGGAGCAGCTTTTTCTGGTTGTCCTCCAGCCTCAGTTTCCCACGCTGGAAGCTGTCAGGCTGCAGCCCATAACCTCTGGACCTGCCGGACGGCATTTCATTCCCACGCATCTGCAAACAGCAGCGCAGGGATGTGTCCCAGTGCTGCGGGGAGAGAGCCGCGTGCTGGCTGAGCTCATCGGGCTGCTGGCTCTCTTCCCAGCTCTGCGACATCAGCTGAGCATCCTGCAGCAGAAAATAGAGGTAGCTGAGCTAGGGAAGAAGGAGGAGGGTGCCATCTTACAGTGCATCTCCACCCACACGCAGCAGGGAGTCAGAATGGGAGGCGGCAGCGGCAGCTTTAATATAAATGCAGATAAAAGCTCTGGAGTGTTATTAATGTGGTAGAACCTTTCCAGGGAAACTGTTTAGAGGAAGCAGAATAGTTCCCAGATGCTCAGTCTTGAGCTAGCTTAGTGTGAATAAGATTCATCGAGCCTGTTAATGGCTTGTTGCTCCCTCGTTATGTGAATGGAAAGCAAAAAAGGAAATTTGTTCCAACAGGTACAAGCTAATGTAAGCCCATACAGCCTCTGCTGTACCAGCAAGGCTTCACTTCCTTACCATAGAAAGCAACAACAGATACTACCAGTGCTATATGTGTATTGGGAGGGGTAATCACTGCAAATGTAAGAAAAATGCAAGAAAACATGTTTGCTCAGGGCACTAACCGATTTCTTGCCTCTGAAATGACAAAGCAGTAAGAAACCTGGCTGCCAGTGAGCAAAGACAGACTGTAAAACTTGCTCAGGCAAATGAGATTTAAAATGCTGAAAAAGCTGTGGTGAAAAACCAAGGAAGGGGGAAGGGTCCTAAAAACCTTTGGCAATCTCACCCTCTGGTTTGTTTTCCGTGACTGCCTTCCGTTTCAGTCTTGCTGATGATCAATACAGCACCAGCACCTGCAGCAGACAGGCTCCTGAACACCTCAGATAAGGGACTCGTTATTGTAGAAAGGGTTCACAGCAGCAGGGTCCTAAATAACCCAGAAAACAAAAGTTACAGTTTGTGTCTCATTTTGAGACCCAAAGACCCATCACTTCAATTAAAAATGAAAGAAGGCAGGCTGCCTAACGTCTGCTTACAGCTCAAAATGTGGAACTCCAGCCAAGGCAGGCTGAAGGGTTAGTAGGTTTGAGACAGCTTAAAGGTTTGCGTGTCTATCCATAGTTATGTTAAGTAGGATTAACAGTGCCAACCACTAACCGGTGGGGGCAAGGGACATAAAAAGCATGGAGGTTGCTCTGCAGCTGTCTACAGAGTTACACACACCTTTTTCTGAAGGAATACGCTGTTGGCAGGGCTAACCAGTGATCCAGCCAAGCTGGTCTGTCCTGAGCTGCACTGCTTGCGTGCCAGCAAGATCGTTTATCTCCTTTAATGGGAGGCAAAGACTAGGGCTCTTTCTCCGCCCGCCTGCACACTGCAATGGAGATGCAGAGGAGTTACACAGAACTAGGAGACTCTCTGCCCTATATAAATTAAGCTGACGCGCTTGCTGTGCCTGGAACTCACTCTCTGCCATTTCTTAACAGGGTGTGTACGTGTAAAAGAGAGAAAAAGAGCAGCTGAAGGAGAAATGAGAGGCAGCTAGGCATTGCTTGGAGAACATGCACCTCTGTAAATAGGGAAATTGGAGCTTGTGGGTAGAGCTAGCTTCATTCAGTGGCTTGTGACGCTGCATGAGTGCACCAAAAATAATGCAAAGGCAGCATACCTGGGATACCTGAGGAGCCAAAATAGTGTTGCCTAGGTCAGGGGACCAAACTCCTCTGTTAATTCACAGGGCCTGAAGCATTTCAATGGGGGAGTCAGCAAAAGTGAGCATTTCTGGCCCAGAAAGGGACACTCATGGTAAGAGCCCAAGACTGCCTTCACACTAGAAATGAAGTGTGATGGGAGTTTATGTGCACAGCAAGGCTGTAAACATAGGAGGAGGAGAGAGGAAGGTGTGGTATCCTCCAGACACTACTTGAACCATACTAAAAAAAAATTAGTATGCACAAGATGGAAATTATGCCTATAGGAAGAACAAAATAGATCCTTTTTTTTTTTTTCCTGAAGGCGTAAGTCTATAGAAAGATAAAGAAAGCTGCTATTCTTCTGGCCAAAAATGTATAGATATCCCACCCCCACAAAAAGGCTATGAATGGACTACCACTGTGTGAAATTGTTTCAATCAGTATAACTCACATCTTCTTTCTATAGTCCAGCTCGGGAGCACTGGAGGAGCATTCATTTCCCAAAGGACAGGCTGTCCTTGCAGCTATTTCTGGGCCTTCTGCCAGAGCAAAAGCTATTTGGAAGATTTTATCATCATTCTTTCTTCATTTTCCAACACTGCAGCTGTGGCTTTATTTCCATAAGTGTGCTGCAAAGGTGCCTCTGATCCTCCACACAGGTATGTGAACAAGTTGTCAGCAGTGACGGTTTCCTCTTTTCGTTTTGAAAGAGAAGTGCAAGCGCCTGGGTCTCTCTAAAGGCAGGGAGAAGGGGAAGGTGGTTATAAATAGCGTGACAACAGCAGAAACCAGCTCCTGAGAAGGGGCTGTAAGTTGTCCCAGCAGCTCTGCGAGCAGTGGATCACCAAGGCTTGTTTGGTTATGTGGGGGAATATTGGACTCCTGTTTACCATGAAGCACACAATTTGCTAAGGGATCGGGAGCCTGAGGGTCGCACATGCTGTGTGTGTGAAGTCTACTTCACTGCCCTTAATTTTGAGGAAAAATAACTGAGACAGAAATCCCATCAGCTGTGCCAACTCCAGATTCAAGTAGCTTTTATATAAGGTAGATTGGGGGAATTCTGTTGTTTCCAAGGATGTAGAAGAACTGGGCTCCTCTGGGGATAGGTAAAGCTTGCATTTCATGCCCTACAATCTATTTCTGGACATGGTATCATGCTGTATGCAAGCCACAAGGATTCAATTTAGGCACATTTATTCTGTGAGGCTGTGGGAGAAAGGAGACAGCTCCTGAAGTTTGTGAAATGTAAAATCAGTCACCAGGCAGGTGGCTATCGGAATTTTTATCCTGTGGGCTGGAGCTTATGTGATGGTGTCCTCAGTGTTCCTTAGCTCCTGCTGCAGGCTGGACAAGCTGCTGGGCTGCAGAGCCCAGTGGCGTGATGCCGGCTGTGCCTAACGCAAACCCGGAGGAAAAGTCGAGATAAAAAACACAGAGGAAGAGTCAGCTTTAATCTCTAGCCCGTGTAAAATCTTAACTAAGCTTCTAAGTATGGAAACACGGCGTCATTTCAGCAGCCATTGCATAAGGTTGCCACATTGGCTGCGTCTGCAAAGCCACGAGCTTGGAAGCTTGGCAAGCAGGGATGATGCTGACTGCTCTTCAAGGCCAGGTTCCTGATTCTCCTGCAAGGAGTTGTATAAAACACACACACAGCGCTACAGAGAGCAAAGCAGCATAGGATGTGAAATGCATTCCTACTTGCCTGTTCCAGCTCTGATCTTCCTTCCTTGGAGTGAATATAATTTGGCAAATTTGAGCTACATACTCTCTGGAGGGCTGTAGAAAGCAGAATCATGTATTTACTGGCCAGCACGGGCACTGCCTCATCTGCCTGCAGAGCATGGACTCAAAGAAAAATTGATTTTAGTCAGGAGCACTGCCTATCCCTACACTGCGGTGTAGGAATAAATGTGCTGTCTTTCCAGGCTTTGGAAGAACTGAGTAAGGGCTGCAAAACACACCCACTGTCCCTGCAGCCCTGTCTGTTGCCAAGTTTAAGCAGATGTTGCTATGGCTCTAAGGGAAGTGGTTGCCCCGTGGTGGGAAATGGGAATCAGTATGGAGAAGAGAGGTTTTCCCTGCACTCATACCAGTTACCATGTTGTCTGTGGCTCAGCTGAGACTAAGCACATTGCCACTTCAGGTGCAGATTTGACTCATCAAGGGAAAGCCTATCCTCCTTATTGGGCTTTTCTGCCTCTAATTATCCCCATTCCCAGCCTGGCAAGTCCAGCTGATCTGAAGGAAACCTATTACGTTTGTCTTCCTCCCAAAAGACAACAGTCCCTTGTCCCTGCACACAGTCTCCAGTAAGCTCTGGAGAACAAAGCAGCACTTAAAGCAGGACCTTGGCCTGCCTGCCAGTTTGCAGTGCATCCCATACAGCACATGGTAGTCAGTGCCCTCACCCAGGAGGTGAGAGACTACTTGAACACAGGGAACTCATTGTCTCATAAAACCCAAGGGGAGGGTCTCAATTACCCACACCACTTTCAGCCTGGTATGAGCCCTAACTCCTGTCAGGGAGCCTTCTCACCTTAATTTAAATGGCATCCACCTCACCTAGGCACCAGCTGGAGCATGGACAGGTCAAGACACCACGGAGGGCCTGGCTCATTCAGCCCTCCTGCTGCCAGCAGTTCCTTGCCTCACCTGCCTGCTGGAGGAGCCTTCACACAGAAGGTCCCTGAGCACATGGCTGTTGTCCCATGGTCAGTTCATGCCTTGGCAAGGAGGGCTGGAGGACTTGCAGCCCAACTCAAGGACATAATGAACTCATGTGTCAGAAACCAGGACCCCCACCAAGCTGCAACTGGACAAATCATTTTCAAATGCCTTAAAGACCTTTTCCCTCCCCACTCCAACACCAGCTGGAACCCTGTGTGTATGCACCAGCCAGGCTGGCACGTCCAGGTGCCCGAGCTGGGCAGCTCACTGAGCCATGTCAGTGCAAGTGAGAAGGAATCAACTCCTCAGGAAAGGACAAGCACATCCACACGCCAGAACATTAGGTGCTGGTAAATGGGCTTGTCGGTGGCCATAAAAACCCTGGATGCACAAAATAGTTGAAAACGGCACATCCCAAATCTGAAGCAACCCTGACACCCCCACACACAGGTGCTGCTCCAGCACACCAGCACCTTCACCACACCAGCTTAGTCAGGACTAGAGCTGAAATCAAGTTGCAGCCTTGGTAGGAGTCAAATTTATGTTTACACTTTAAAATGTGACTTGTCAGTGGGTGGCTGAAGAAACCTCCAAACCTTTGGTACACGAGTGTCTTCCCTCGATAAGAGTGCTACAGTAACCCCACCCATTTGGCCCACCTCACACACCAGAGTGTGAGGGCAGCCCCCACCCCAACTCCACCAGCTAGGACAAGGAAACATCTCCTGCCACTTGGGGCAGAGACCCACAGAGACATATGCATTTGAACACTGCCACTACTTGCTCTGGACTTGTCTCCCAGCAAGTTGCATAGTTTGTCAAAGTGTCCACAGTTGTTTTGGACCCTGGACTATTCTTCTAAGACAATGTTCAAGTCTGCAAACACCACCCCCCAGCCATGCAACATCACTGACCTTGTGTCTTGTATTACCTAGGTTTATCTTCCAATGACTCTCCCAGCTCAATTCTTTAAATAGGCTTACACATCTGCTGCTGAAAAACCCAAGGTACCCCAGTATGATCTTCTATTTTAGTATGTATGGAAATCAGAGGGTGGCAGGTAAAGTGAGACCATTTATTAAGCATTCAAAGCACTTTGTGCACTTGCACTGCATCCACTTCCCAGCAGAACAAGCAGCAGAGGTGTCACACTGCATTCTCTGCTAGACACCCAACAGATGATTGTGGTTGTACCTGCACCCAGGCGTGGTGCAAATCTTGTTTTACAGGTACCCATTCATCTCACATAATTGCACATTTACTACAAAATTATTTATTAGACAGCAATACACAGCTTTAGCATCGAGCTTATATACATGCACATCAACACTGCTGACTACTCTACTCAGGGACCCTAGCTCTTTTGCCCTTGGCCTTGCGGACCTCTTCTATCAGATCTTTTAAGTACTGAATTTCCTTACTAAGGGAATCTGCTTTCTCCTTCAGAGCCTGGTTCTTCTGCTCCAACTCTCTGCACTCCCCAGACAGTGCCTCCTGTTCTGCCCTCTTTTTCTGCCGGTACCGTGTGGCAGCAGTCTTATTCTGCTCCATCTTTTTCAGTTTCTTATCTATTTTCTTTTCTCCTTTCACCTTCGCTGACACTACCTTCTCTGCGGGATGATCGTATGGTTTGGGCCGCACAGAGCCACAGCTGGCATCTGCAGGCAACTGGTTGCCATTGGGGGATCCGACTGAATTGGTGGGGCTATGTTGGGGGGTTCCCAGGTAGGAGTCTGGGCTCATGCATATTCCACTATCATCAGAATGGTTCTCCTCCTCTTTCTCAGCCTTGGTGATCACTACCACAACAGCAGGGCACTCCTGCTTTCTTTCTCCTTCCAGAACATCCACTTCACTACCTAGTTCTAAACTAAATGAGTGGTCTGGAGTGGAAGTCAGAGACCCTGGGGAGAGGGGAAAAGACCAAAGGGAAGCAGAAGCCAATGGGGCCATTGGATCTGCTGCAATTGGAGACTCGGGGACATGGGTGATTAGGTCGTTTATCAGTGGAAGTTCTTTGTTGTGAAATTCCTGGATGGTAGCATTAAATAGGAGATCACACGTGTCTTCCAACGTGGCCATCAGCTCGTCTGGTGAGACGGTGGCTTCCAGATGTTCCATACCTAACAGGGCATCAAAATCAAATTCCTTCAGATCCATCTTCTCCACCATCCACTCCATGCCAGAGAAGGCATCCTCTGCACAACAGAACAATAACCACTTCAGTAAGCCATCAACCAACACAACTCAAGCTTTTGAAAATCATCTAGCAGCTCATAATTATTTAGCATCTTCTCTTATATTGGTATGAGAAGAATAAGCCATCAGAGGAAAATACCCTGCCACTGGGCGGCCAAAGACTGCAGGGTACAATGTAAGAAGTCAGCTGTTGCGACATTCCAACCCACTTACTCAAAGACCAGAAGAATTCAGGGACATTTGAAACACACAACCATGCTTTTTTCTTGTGACCTCTGCCAGGAAACAGTACCATTAGGAACTGGTATGTTACTAAAAAGGCAACTCAAGTGTCACTTTACCATAACCAGCAATTCTGTATTGTGTAAGAAGCACAGTACGTGTGCTTTCCAAGCAGAGGTAACGCATGTGAGGTTGCCTTTACGTTTATGAAAACCTAGCAGTTTATATTTAACACGAACATTAATAAACTATCATATACCACTATAACTGATGCACCTTATGCGAATAAATAATACCTTACCCTGGCTGCTATCTATGGTGTTGCCTAAACTGTCCACAGCAAGCCAATTGGAGGAGACTGCCTTAGCCTTGTCGCTGGAGAACCCATGCGAACCGAGGGGCTCGGCCACCTCCAGGTAGTCATCTAGGAGTCCCAGACTTTCCTCAGCCACCGAACACGGCTGGCTGAAGGGGGATATTGAATCCCCCAACAGCATCTCGTTGTTCAAGAAGCTCATCTTCGTCAGTTTTTAATGCTTTGACGTCAAAGGATGTGGTCAAGTAGAGGGTCTTTTCGTCGACTACAGCAATGCTGCTGTGCGATGCCGTGAAAAACCTGCCAACAGAACTTAAAGTCATCAGTACTGGGTTTGACCAACATCGTAGCCCTCTAAAGCTGTGACCCTTCGGAAACACGGCGGTACACTTCCCGTGCAGCAGGCCGAGCACCGGCTCCAGCTGCGCGCCCCCCGCCTCCCTCACGCCCGGGCAGGGACGGGCCCCGCCCACCCGCCGCCATTTCGCGATCCCGCCGCCATTTTGTGCCGTGCCACGTTTCCACCGCGGTTCCAGCACCGACCGCAGCCAGCCGCCCACCCTTCACAGGGCTCATTCGTGCCCCGTGACCAGGGCAGGCTAAAGGCTACAGCACTCAGTTATTTGATACCAGCACTGCTGCCAGCTTGTTAACAAGCCCTGGTTTATCTGCTCCTGTCTATAAGCCACAGTGGTACTGGTACTCAAAACCCCAGTACCTCCAGTGCCCCGTTTTCCACCAGGTACAGCACTTCCCCTCCCGGGCGAGAAGAAACTCTCCCTAGGAAACTACTGCTTTTTACTTTTCTTCCCACGAAGCCCCCATGAATAAAAGTTAAGCATTTTGGAATCGAGGTCTCTTGAACGAAAAGGAGATATGGACGTTTCTCGTAACTTATTCCCAAGTGGCATTTCCTGCCATTTCTGACACCCGCCGCCCTCGGGACGCTGAGCCTCACAAAGATCCCTTCTCCCTGTACCCATTTTGGTATACACAAGTGTTTTATATATTATTTTGGTATATCTAGGTATCTCCCCCCGACCCTCGTGATATATCACCGATCACCACAGAGGTGATAAACCCGCCCCAGAAGCCCGCTTAAAGGGGGTAAGAGAGAGACTATCAACACAAAGGAGAGGGAGCAGCCATCCCTCACACACAATACTCACGCCATGGTTGCAGATGCCGGGGATGTGCTGGGGCCGCCGCCGCTGCTGCTGCGCCTGCTGCACTGGCCGATGCCGCCGCTGGCCCTGCCGCCTTAAAGAGCCATGGCGGCCAGGGGAGGGGGGCTGCTCGGGTCCGCGCCGCGCGGGGAGGTGCTCTGCACACTCACTGCAACACAACTCTACCTTCCGACGACAGGCACACAATGAGGTGGCACCACCCGCGCGCAGCCCTTATATACGAGCCGCCTTGAGGCAGAGCAGATGCGATAGTGAGGTGTCCTTCCGCCAAACGTCACCTGCCTCTCGCCAGCGCCTATCGGCCTGTGTCCCGTCTTTCTGGGCTTCTCTCCTGTCGTTCTGCTACGGGTTAAACGCAGGAGCCGCCGATACAAAAGCACCGCTCCAAAACGGAGCAGCCACGGAACGACTCTATGGTACACCACTACGGTGGGACTATATGGTGTACATCCGCCGCGGCCGCCCCTCCGGCGGGCGCGGCCGCCCCACGTGACCGGAGCGGCTCGGGTCGCTTCCCCCCCCCCGGGAAGCTTTGCGGAAGGTTTTACCCGCCAACAAGGACGCGGCGCTCGCGAGGGAGGCGTCACGCGCCTCTCCACGTGGGAAGGGCGGCGCTCATTGGCTACGGGCGACTCGTTCACCTGCAGTGTGAGCTGTCATTGGCCAGTGCAGGGAGGAGACCAACGCCGAGGGGAGGGGGAGGAGAAGGAGCAGCTGGGCAGGGAAATGGCGCCGAGCCGGGCGGGGCGGGGGGAGCGGGATGGAAATGGGGAAATGGGGCGGGAAGGAGCAGTTGGGCAGGGAAGTGGTCCTCTCCTCGCAGCCCCGCGCCTTCTCTGACGTGCCCCTCTCGAAGCACCGTGTGCTCCCCACTTCTATTTCCAACGGCTCCTTTTGTTCTCCACACAAAGCCCCGCCGAGGTCAAGCGGGTGGCGGCAATGGCGTGCAGACCGCGCTGAGGCGGCGGCAGTCCGCCATGGCCTTCTGCTCCTTCAGATAACGCGTCAGCCCAGGGCAGCGCGGCCTTCTCTCCCTGCCTGCCTGCCCCACACATGCAGCGCTTAGATTACAGCTGCTCCAGCGCTGGAGCGGTGGGGAGGCGTCTGCTCGCGGCCTGCCCTCCTTACAGCGGCCATGGCGCTGCACCGACACACAGAGGGTCTTGGCCGCAGAGCAGGGCAGCCCAGGCCACCGGTCTAATTAGTGCCCTCAACCCGTGCAAGGGCTGAAAATGAAGCTGTTATTCCCCAGCTGAGAAATGAGAACGTCCTCTCCTGCCACGCAGTTTCATGCTGACGCAGTAGATTCTCTGTTCTCTGTGCAGATGTTACTCTGAGTGGTGTGGGCATTAATGGATCACCCACAGAGCCTCACCGCTGTAAAGGGCAGTCTCACCTTGGGTAGTTTTTAAAGTGCAGTTTCATGTTATGTTTTAGCTGATCCAAATCAACTTGCTGCTAGGAAAGAAGTCAGATCTCTTCCCCCACCCTATTCCTGCTTAACGGTTCCGCCTGGCCCTCTCTGAGGCAGCTCACAGCCAGCAGGAAACTCACAGGGGTCAACAGTTTTCCACTGTTTTCAGTACCTCCATCATCATTTCACTCTGGTCAGACAAGCATTGGCCAGCTCTGGTGAGCGGGGAGGTCCTTTGTCATTCCTGTCAGAGTTATCTGGCTTCAAAAGGTTGGGTTTCCACATTGCCAGCTTCACAACACCGTTAGCTGTGGTGGGTCCTCATTTGTTCAAACGTCATCATCCTGTGGGTCAACTTGCTCTCAGCTACTTCTACAAAAGGCTCTACTATTTTCTAGTTATGGCCTCCATAGTATTTGTGTAAAGCCACAGCCACGTTTGCTCAGGTCTAGCTGCCTGGAACCTCTTAAACAGCTTGACTGATAATTGGAGAGGATGTGATGTGACACAGTTTCTACTTTTAGCAGTCTGATGTTACCATCATTGCTACAAACAGAGTATGTCGCTCCACATCTGTAAAGTGAAAGCTAACTGAAGAACAAAAAAAAAAAAGCAATTTTCCTTCCATGTTTATTTGTTGCTATTTTATTTGGTTTTGGGGGAGGGGTTGAGTTTTTGGGGTGTTTGTTTCTTTTTGTGTGTGTGTGTGTGTGTGTGTGTGTAGAAGCAAGCACACATTTTGTAATGACACATTAAAATAGAGGATGCAAAGAAAAATGTCCTCCAATGCCTAAAAACACCACAGTAGCAATCAATTGATCTAAGATGACTGCTCTGATAAATACACTGCAGAGGAGGCATATCTTGCTTCAAAGCAAAACTGAGAGGATGCACCAGCTTTTAAAGAAGCCAAGTGGGTGATTGGCTGGGTGGACAGCATTTCTATGTGTTCACTGGCTAAGGGAGAGCTCTCACATCCCCTGCTGTGCCTGTTTTCCCCTCCTTTAAGTGAAAAGAAAAGGGTGATTGTATGACCATAATGGTAGCTAAATAAACAGAAATGCTATACACACCCAATCTTTCATCATGAAAAGATAATTATAGATTTATCTGAAAGGACTCTGGGTATGTGTGCGCAAGAATCACGTAAGCAAAAATAAAATATGCAACGAGGGACTTAACCCAGATCTGCCTGTTGCCTAGCTCCATTTTGCGTGTGAAGTAATGTGGAAATTTGACAGCATTACTAGTTCTGGACAGATACTTTGTAACAATGCCCAATCCAGAAAGTAAAATCAAGTAACAAGAAGCCAGACATTTAGAAAAGAGCATATTTTTTCTGGCAAGACTGCAGAATTAATGTTAGATAATTTCATGAGCTACATCCCCAGTTCCTTTATAAATTATCTTTCTGCTTTTGCACATATTGTGTCAGAGATGTCTCCAATGTGGCTAGAGTTTTTGACCAAGGTAAAAGATACTTCTTTAAGCACAAGTAACAATTCCCTGTGAATTTTTGCACAAAAAGAAATTACAAGTATTTTTGAAGCGGAGAACTACTAGCTCAAAAATGTCTAAAAAGAGTTCCATTCCAGTATGACAGAATATATTTGTGGCTCAGAGACAGAGGAGAGAAGCCTGGCAGCTCTGAAGAAAATTTAATTTACAGCACAAAAAGGTGGCATCTGAAGGAAGACCAACTTGCGTGAAGGTCAGTGAACTCCTGCTGTCACGTTAACAGCTTCAGCATGGATGTTATTTTGCTGCCCTGGATACCGTACCACGGCAAGGAGAGCTCCTGTGATAAGCGAGATCCATCCTGACCCAGAAGCGAGGGGCCGGCTGCAGGGGAAAGGAGCTGCTCGTGCAGAGCTCACTGCAGGAGAGAGGCCAAAGACCTGGCTGGGAAGTGATGAACTGCCCTGATAAATACAGCACGGCAGAGAGCCACCTCCGGCCAAACAGCATCACCAGGAGGTGGAAAAATAATACTTCTCCATTCACCCTTCTCCTTCACTAAGATGGAAGGTCAATGTATGTTCTTTAATTATTTATTTTACTTTCTTTCTTTTTTTTTTTTTCCCCTAAGTAAACACTGCGAAGGAAAAGAGGCTTTCTTCTCCCACCAGCAAGCGTAGAGGAAACAAGCATTCTGAATGCTGTTAGCAAGTACACCAAAGACCAGGAGGACGTAAATGTTTCCATAGTAACATCCCCTTGCACAGTCTGCATAGGATGCTCTCAGGGAGCGTCAGTGGCAGGGAAACAGGCCTCTCTAGCAGGGGAGCAAGGAAGGTGGGGAGCAGTGGGTACTGCTGGGGCTGGGAGGGGAACCAGCAGAAGTAACTGAGACAGAGATGTGTTTGCTGTTTCCTGGAATGCTGGGAACGTTGCAGCCAGGGAGAAGGGCTGGCTGACACTGCATCAGGAGGGTGTGTGACCCCCATGGTGGCACTGGGCAGGCAGCTTTGGGCCCCCACTGAGCCTCAGTGCCCCAGAGAAGGGGCAGATGGGCTTCCTGCTGGCCCTGCATCTTGCTGGGGTAGCTGGGGAGGAGGGGTGACTGTGAGTGCAAGTCCCCAAGGGAATTCTTGTGAGTGGTAACTTGAATCCTTTGAACCTTTCATCAGAAGGGACAGGAAGCCTTATCCCACACTTCAATGAACAAAGCATTTCCAGAGACCAGCAGGAATCTTTCCGGGAGACAGGAGTATTGAGGGAAACAAGGGAGGAATGAGGCAAAGCAGATAGACATTTTGAGCCATTTTGAGAATGGGAGAATTACCTACAACCTCTACAGCACAGGCTAATTTGCACTGCTCAGTTGCTTCTGTCCTCAAGTGGCACAAACAGATATCTGAAGGATCTTTTCTGCCAGATTCTCATTGTAAGCTCTTTAGGGATTCCTTTATAGACATTCCATTTTGAAACTAGATTGAAAAGCAAATATATGTGATTAAAGATCAGGCTGGGAGGTATTAGCGTCCATCTTTTATTACATACAAACAGAAAATAAGTTATCCGCATGCTCTGCCTCCTTTGTTTTGGACTAGTACACCAAATGGAATCCCTGATAAATCATTCATTACATACCCACCCACCCCCTCACTGTCTTCTGTTTCCATCCTGTAATGTAAATATCCCTGACATTAGAAATGAGACTAATAAAAAAGAGGATTAAATCTGCAATTTACATTTGCAACTTACAGTTCAATTATTTTAGGCAGATAGGGAAACAATCCTGGTTGTCCACCTACATTTTTCTTACTGAACAAACACGGACATGCCAAACACATGCCGATAGCTCACAAAGTATGTCTCTCCAGAGGCTTAGTTACTCAGAATCAGCCAGGCTGTGGCCAGCTGCCACAAGTAAAAACATTGTGTAAATCTGGTAAGAGCCAGGTGAGGTTTTACCTTGTAACTTGCCCAAGCATGAATTTCCTGAGCAAAGCTACAACTGGTTGAAAATGATGTTTAGCAAAAAATACGTGTGAAGGAGGGGGAGGAGGGGATGCTGGCTTTTGTTCAGACCATCGGGGAATATTTTTAGTTTTCTCATTGTCCAGCCTTGTTTTATTATGATGAATGGATCTGGGGGTCAAAAATAACCCCTCGTGTATTAGCACATGTGGGCTCAGTTTACCACAGACACAAAAGCCTTCTAGTTGTCCAAGCAATAAAAAAGCAGAAACATATTTCATGGCAACTATTGTTCTTCACAGGGCTGTAGGTGATGTGAGACCCCTGCAAACTGTGTGCTCAGTGCATATCAGAATGTATGTATCTGTGTGTTACCAACACCTGCTGGAGTCACACGTGCCACTTTGTGCAAAAGGATGAAGAGGAGAGTGACAATGCACGTTGATTCTTTTATAGCAGCGTGAAGCTAGCAAGAGCTGAGGCCTGACAAGCAGGGTTGGACCATGAGACTGCAGCATCTCGGCCAGCCACAGACACCAGTGGGTGAGTTAACAGCCCATCATCACTTCAGTGGATTTCTCTTTCACTGTGTCAGTGCCCCTTACACTGGACCGCATGAGGACTCCTTGCTGTGTCAGCCCAGTGGCAGTTGCGCTCCTGAACCTGGCCTCTAAACTGGCAGCTTTGTCTGGAAAAGTTATTTGAGCTATTTCAGCCTCTGTGTTCAGTGAGAGGGGGCTGCAAAATTAAAGGCTGATAATACCAGACTGTGCTCCATGTGGCTTATCTGGGCATTTGTTTTTAACTTCTGATCACTTCAGAGGGTTTTGATGAGGCCAGGAAGAGAGATTGTGAGTGGATATACTCTATTAATGAAGTAAAACAGAGTTCTGGGGATCTTTGGGGTGTGCAAGAGATCTCTTTTATTCTGATGCTGGCAGGTAGCTTCAGCAAGAACTTTGATAAACCAGGTAGTTCAGAGGAAGCTCTGAAATTCTTTTGGGGATAAATCACTGTTGAGGCTGTAGCTGCCCAAGTCCCTGGGGATGAACACTGCAGCCATTATTCAGTAATAATTTTCCACTCCTCATAGGCAACAGCTGCTTAGTGATTTACCAGAAGACTTTGTTCTGTTTAAATACATACTTGTTTACAAAGGGGGAGAGACAAATTCATGGTGGATCTTGACACAGTTGTGACACCACTGAGTTTATAGCTTTTTCCTGAAGGAATGTAATTTTTCCTCCTAAGCTCTCTGTGTTAGAGGATTTGGCAAACATTGGCAGAAAGATTATTCTTTCAGAAGACTCTGAGACTGTTCTCCTCCTTGCACTCATGCATGGGTTTGTGGGTGGCCTCAGTAGAGCCTCCTCAGATGTACTGCAGGGCAGCTGGCCATGGGCAAGCTGGATAATAGTCCCCAAACACACTTTGCAGCCAAAGTATCATATTGAATAAGTGCTGTGGCTTCTTAACCCACCCCACCAACCCTCTTACTGCTATCATTGTGGTGCTTGGTAAGGGAGGTTTGCAGCTCTCATGACAGGAGGTTTCTGTGCTTGACTGCTGAAAGAACTGGTTTGAGACTAACCCCAGATCTGTCTGATCTGTCTGAGGACCCATCCACAGTAAATGAGCTCTGCTGGATAAGGGATGGTACTGCTGGCCTGCTCTTTTGGCACTCACAGGGTGAGACTTTGTTGAGGCCTTGTCCTGGCATTGCAATGATGGGACACATGTCCTCTGGCTCTGAGGCCACGCAGGTGCTATTCAGGAAGGTAACATTTGAGCCATTCACCTTAGTCACACAGTTTCAGTGAGGCTGATTTGGATGCACTTATCAGAAACATAGGTCTCAGACAGGCTCTGTCTGACCACAAAAGGGCAGGTCAGAACCAGGACACAAAGCCTGGGAGCCACCAGTCTGCTGGTGACACCAAGCACCCTCCTTTGCAGTGCAAAGTGATGGAGATCACACTCTCTTAGTTTTTTTTTAACATAAGAAACTACAAAATTAAATATATATTAAAAAATAATTAAAAAAAAAAAAAAAAAAGAGAGGAGAAAGATTTTTAACCCAAAAGATTAGCTCATTGTTCAAGAAAAGGCATTGGACTAGATGCTTTCTACTGTCTCTCTCATGACCACAGGCAGAGATTTGGAAAAGAGGTCTGTTTGTGCCTTGGTCACACTCTTGCTTCAGCAAAAAACACCCTCCCTGTGAACTCCAGGGAGCTGGGCCCCTGCCAGCCTGCTCTCTAACAAGCAACATGGGAGCTGTGGCTCTGCAGCCCATGGGGCTGCTGTGTCTTGTGTTACCTTTGCTTCAGTGTATCTCAGACTCTCTGACAGTGTATCACTCTTGCTGTAAACAACCAGCAGTTGAACATGACTCACATTATATTTTCAGATAAGTGGCAGTAGTTACTGTCTCCAAGGCCATACATAACAACGCTCTGTGCTAAATAAATTCAAGACTTTGAAGGCAAAAATGTCTTTCTGCCATGCTGCTTCCAGGAATGATTGCTTCTTGCCTTTCAAAGGGGGTAAGGGGAGGTATTTCCCCCGAGAAGCTTAGCACTGACTGTTAATAGACAGATGAAAGAGCTACTTAGCCACAGGAGCCAGAGAAATTGAACCGGGGCAGCAAAATAAAAATCAATCTGGCTTTTAGTGTGGTTAATGTGATTTTGTTTAGAACCGACTTCTGCGTGCGGACTTAGGAAAGCTTGAGATCATGACAAGTTTGTCTCCCACTCTCCTGCTCTTCATAAAATGACAATAATGCTTTCTATCTACAGAATGATTTCAGATATTCCCTGCCTTTGGTCTCATCACCCTCTTTTGCCTTACCTGTTTGCAAGATTATTCCACTGGATCACATACTATAAAGGTATGAATAGCCTGCTCACCACCACATTTCTGGCTCCATGACTTATGAATAATGCTCTCCTTCTCAGAGTATGTTAGTAACAATTTTAGACTGTGCTATCCCTGACTGTGTAGGGGACACACTTGTTAAATGAGAGCTATTTTAAGAAGGTGTTGAATCTAAAAAAATTAAAAAAAAAAAAAAAGAGGGGAAAAAATAAAAAGAAAATAAAAAAAAACTGAGAGGGAGAACATTTCTTGACTCCCTTAGATCATAAATCATAACTGAGCCTGACAAGGATAAAGAAGACAAAATCCAGATACCTCAAATAATTCCTCAAGTGTCTAGACTTCAGCAGTTCTCCTAGGGCTGGAAGCCAGTACTGTGTTTCACTGAAAGGAGGGAGAATTTCCTATTTCTTGCTTGCTTCATCTGTGGGCAAAGCCCAGCATTTGAAGGTCCAGTCCCAGATTCAGTGAGCCATGCTGGAGCCATTGAATCATACCTAGTGCAGGTAGTAGGCAAACATATTTTACCTGAAAGAGAAACTCATTTAGAAGAGGCTCCTCTTTTTTTCCATGAGACTAAATTTAAAAACCAGCAGCTGCCTGCAGCTTTTCTGGAGTTTAAAATCTTAAAATAAAGCTTAAAAAGACGTGGATGCGATTAAGTATTTAGGGAAAAAAAAAAAAGAGAAACGTTCATCATACAGTTCAACAGTTTAGTATGATAATCTCAAATTTGGGGTTCAGTCACCCTTTCCTCCCCAGCTTAAGATTAGCTACCAAATAGGCAGGCTTGGAATTTATTTATTTATTTTTAAAATTAAGAGACGCAAAAATAAATATGTAAAATCTAAGCTCAGCTTCATTAATATCCAGGACGGGATTGTGGTTATATAATAAAGTGGGAAAAATATTTTGCTTTTTCCAAAATTCACTTTCCTCCTAAACTGTTCGTTCCTTAGCCTAAGAACAGAAGAGATTCCGAGTCTTTGCAGCCTGGAGTTCTGTTTATGCTCTTCTTTGTGGCAACTTTTTCCGTACTTGAAGTAATTGTCATCACTCCCCTCAATTATTTCTTCTCTCCGTTAATCAAACACTTATCTTTTGATCTCTCCTCCCTATTCATGCCAGGACAGCTTGCATGCAAAGATGCAAACCGCTGCATATATTAAGCACGTATTGTCAGCTCTAGGCATTCCAGGGGATTTGACTTGAGGGGGTAATACCTGTCACAGATTCCACAGGCAGCTGATTTTAGATGTTCCCATAAGAGTCTGCATGGCATGAAATGTGCTTGATCTCCTCTGATCTGTTTCTACGATGGGACAGATTAAAGAAAGAAAACCAAAACAACACAAGCAAGGGGTATCAGGAAAAAAAAGAACTGTAGATTCCCTTTGTATCATAAAACATCTTCCGAAATAGTTAAATGTTAATTAGAGTCCTCATTAAAACAAGTCTCACAGGACAGTGTTGTCACTGTAGCTTATCTACCCAGAATTAAGGAGCCTGGGACCCATTAAAAGCAGCATCACTTCATGCTTTATTTGATGTCCAACATTTCTGCCACACCTTCCCAAGCGGGCACTGAGTCTTACTGCAAAGAGCTTCAATACACCAGACACAGGCCCCTGGCAAAGAGGTTTCCTCACTGCCTCAAGGCTGATGCCTGGATAAAAGAGGAGTGCATTTGGCAAGACAGAGGACTGGCACATAAAAATCAAGGTGTGACTTGAACAAGGGCGGGGGAGTCTGCACAGGAAAGTTTAATATTACAGAGGCACGGAAGCCTCTGAAGTCTGGGGAGCCACATGAAAAGCAGGGCCTGCCGGGGCACGCGGGCTATCAGGGAAAGGATGGGAGGCACCGCACCGTAATTGCACATCACCTTGTGACTGCTGCGAACGCTGCCAGGAGCCAGGATGCTGCAGTACCGGGAGCTGACTGCTCCCTCAGGACAAGCTGCAAAGCGTTGAGTGCCCAGGGCCGCAAAGGGAAAGCAAATGAATCAGCAAGGGGCATGTCAGTCCCCACGCACTGGTGAGGTGCAGAACAGTATCAGCATGAAGGTGAGGCACAGAGACGAAAGCAGAGAGAGATGCTCCTTTGTTTATAAACACACCAGAGACAATCAGGTTACTGTGGAAAGTCATTTTATTTCAGAATTCCACGCACTCTGTCAGAGACCATGCACTTGGACTTTCCCCTTCGCAAATCCACAGCCTCCAGGCCTGGGAGAGATGGGGCATCATCTCTTCATTTCTCACTGCGAGTTGCCCACATACTAACAGTGAGGGCCCTGATGGCACCTCTCCAGAGGGGCAGAAAGCAGCCTCCTGTTTCCATAATTGCTTTTAAACAGGGGAAAATAAATCCATCTGCCTTGAAGGATTAGCAGTGGAACTCAGAAGCAGTGAAACCCCACAGCTAAGTTGGTCCTCATCCTGTGGTTACAGGGAATAAGACGACAATCTCACAGGAAGCTTGTGTGAGCTAAGCTATAGCAGAACACACCAAGACATTCTTGGAGCCCAGGCAGCAACCAGCCCAACACATGCCCTGGGTCCCTTACAATCAATCTGTCTCTGAGCCACTCTGCCAGGAAGGTGGCCTGGAGCTGCCCTTTTTACATTCAGCTTTAGGTTCTCCTGCTCTGTGCCATAGATTTGACTAGGAAGGAGCCTACCTATAGGTAAGACAGCCCCCCAGGCTGTACATAATAAACACATGCACTGCATTTAATACTGAAAGGTGCCAGTTAGACTCTGCAACATTCTGTGTGACCCACAGGCTGGGTACAGCATTACTGTAAGTTTCCTGCATTCTTACCCGACACCTTCTTCCCTGCCCCTTAGGCCTGACCCTGCTTTTAAAAGATTCCTAGTTGCAGTGTCCCTGTGACCCATCACGTCTTTGGCCTTTGATGAGACTGTCACTGCCAGGGCAGCTATTGCCTGCTGTGGTGGCTGCATGTGGGGAAGTGAGCGTTTGCCTCCTGAGAACAAGCTTGTGGATAGCTCAGAGGAGGGCAAAATGAAGGGAAGAAATGATGGAAGTGATTGAATTCAAGTGAGTTGAGTCTACAGAAAAGGCAAAAAGGCAGCTTCAGTCTCGATTTGATACACAAATTGAGCTCAATAGCAGCAAAAAATGGCCATAAAATATTAATTCATTAGGTTGCCAGGAAGAAGTAAAAGCTTTCATGTAAAAAAGTCTATGTACAGATATGCATATGACAACTGTTCTCAAGTCAGCTCAGATATGATGTCCTCCTGTTTATATCTCACCTTTTTTTTTTGTATCTAGAGTTTTGATAATTTCCAACCACACTGCTGCTTATTTCTGTGTGAAGACCATGGTAATGGAATCAGCACCAAGTGAGCAGTGACATCATGCTGAAGAAATCAACTTTGGGGGAACTCCTGACAACCCAGATATTTTAATATTTTTTTTGACCTTCAAGTAATTAAAAGAGGGGAATTTTCCCCAATAGCCTATAAGCTCCAAGTCTCATCTGTCTGCTTTTAGGGTAGGAAGGCTGACATCAGAAAGGCAGTGGAGGGCAAGGAAAGGAAGAGGGAAAAAATCTGGGAACCAGAGTGAAGAGCAATCAACAGTTGACCAACACTGACTGCTGCAAAACTTACAAAACACATAGTCATACAAATGGAATTTCTGTTAACCTTTGATAGACTATAGACTTTATATACACACACAAACTTCAAAGTACGCATCTGGCGGTCTAGAAAATACCAGTACCCTAAGGATTAAATAATTTAAAATGCAATGTTGTGTTATCACAGTTTACAGAATAGTATCTGACACATTGGCTAAAATGGACGGATTGTCCAAGAAAGATGCTCCCTCCCTCATCTCACCAGCACTGCCTCAAAAAAAAGAAAAAAAAGGGCAAAAGACTTCCCTCTGTGGTTCAGCTCCTGAAATTCACCTTGAAACTTCTCTGTCAAAGAAGGGGGAAGTTCTGAGAAGGGAGAGAAAAGGATAAAGGGATTCCTGCTCCCTCCAAGCCCTAATGTTGCAGTAGCCCTCTCCATTGGCTAAGGAGGTTGGACAGCAAGGGGGGGAAAAAGCTGACAAAGTTGGGAAAAGGCAAGTATGTTTCTGTAACGATAGCTATGCTGGTCTTTTGAGATACACACAGAGCCCCAGACTTGGAGGGACACCCTCTCTCCCCCTTTTTGCAGACAGCAGGCCAAATGGCTTAAAGCAGTGTATACAGAGTCTACTCCGTACATGCTGGCCTGACAGCAGCCATAAACAGGAGTGGGCAGAAGGTGTGCCCTCACCAGCTTTCTAAGAGTGTTTGCAAATTGGGAGCACTGGAAAGTCAGCACATGGGAATGAGGAAGGGGATGGACAGCCACAGTTCTGGGGAGGAGACTAAAACACACACAGAGCAGAGGGCAAAACTAATACACCTCTCAATGCCAGCTCTGTATATATACCCTGGTACCAGTGCATGGGACAAAACCTTGCTGATGACACCAGTTCGGTTCTATCACCTTCACAGACTAACAGCTGGTGAGAATCTGGCTTGTGTGTGCTTATCACAAAGCCCTTTGAGGCATGCAGTCTTGTTTCCACCTCCTGTAAACCAGAACAGCCACAAGCTCCTAGGGAAAAGATGAAAAAAAACCAATGCTGATTCCCCTACGTGTCTCTCCCACCCCTCTGCCAAAACCCACCCTCTCTTCCTCTACGCCAGAGACAACTAAGGAGCTGCCTTGTTCTCCACTCCCAAGGCCATTCCCAGCAGATCAGGCTAGGCAGGAATGGCAAGCCCTGCTCCTTTGGCCTCATCACACAGCCAGACCACAAAGGTTTCTTCCTCCCCAATGACAGCTTTGATGAGAATTGCCCATACTGGAGGTTGCGTTGCAGCAGACCGGACAAGCCTTGGCCCTTAATCCTGAACCCACCTTGAAAAGGATGAGAAGGCTCCGTAGGAGCAGGAGCTGTGGGAATTCTCTATTCCAAGCTCTACAGCCCTAAATCCTGCCAGTGTAATTATTATCCACTCAGAAATACAAAACACAACCCTATCCAAACATCTCTCTTGGTCTGCCTTGCATGACTGGGTCAAGGGGACGAAAAAAAAAGGAAAGTGAGACAGTGTGGGACAACAGAGAAGAAGAAACACTGGGCAAAGTCACGCTGGAGGAAATCGAACGACCTCAATGCAAGTCTGCTAAAATTGTCATTGGATTTACCAGCCCAGTTCCACCTTCTTCAGACCAAAATGGACTTCCTGCAGTAAGTGTACTACAGAAGAAAGAAGTGCATAGTTTGGTTTATTTTTTGGTAGACACGTCAGCAGAATTTATGTGAGGATCTTAGAGCTGCAGTTTTAGCCTCTCTTTCCTAGCCAATGGGTACCTGTTGGGGCAGAGATGGTGGAAATGGACCAGTAGCACCAAGAAATTTAGTGGGAGCACCAACTCCACAGAAGGAATTACTAATGAACCAAAAGGAGGAAGCGGTGGAGAGAGGAAGATACGGAGAAGTGGAGGAGACATAATTTGCAGTAATCAAAGTCTGCATTGGCTAAACCCTATCAACACTTCCCTAGGTAAGGCCCCATTACGTCTGCAGCAAGACCTCTGGCTCTGACAGAGAGCTGTAGAGGGTGTAGCCCAACTCATCCACTTCTTCAGGGGTGAGCTCTGAAAACAAGTTCACCTTGGGGTTCAGAGCACTGGGGAGGACACCTGCCTCCAAGTAGCGGATCAATCCCTTCAGTGCCTGCAAGAAGCGATCAGCCAGCATGTCCTGGGACCAGTCAGACTCCTCCTGGGATAGGTGCAGGATGACATTGGTGAGCTGGCTGGCAGTGAGGTGACCCAGAGCTGGGTTTAACTTGCATACTGCTTTGAAGATCTTCAGGCACAAGCAACGGCAGCCAGAAT
The DNA here is from genome assembly GCA_035583135.1 of Lophotriccus pileatus. Taxonomy (NCBI): domain Eukaryota; kingdom Metazoa; phylum Chordata; class Aves; order Passeriformes; family Tyrannidae; genus Lophotriccus; species Lophotriccus pileatus. Next base: position 49,706,008 of record JAWWES010000041.1, read on the forward strand.
CCCCCTGGTCCAGGGCCCGGAGGCGAGCTGTTTCTGCTGGCCGCAGGCTCAGTCGCCACAAATTGTCATTCTGGGCCAATCGATGAGGTTTGGCAACAAGGACGACGTCACCCAGTGTCAGGGATGGTAGAAAGTCAATGAAAAGATGACGATCTGGATCATACTGAACTTCCAGTGTCAAATCTGCTGGGGGAGCTGCTGGACGGATCACATAGTCCAAGAGACTCCCAATTGCTGGCCAATTGATGGAGCCAGCTACAACTTTCTCAAAGGTGTCTGCTACAGTTTTGGGGGAAAGGTAACCTCCCACCACACAACGGTCCCAGTAGCTGCTCCCACGGGGAAAGTACTCTGGGTTTTCTCGACGCACCAAGTAGAAGCCAGGAATGTTCATGATAGTGTCCTCCCCAGGAATACACGACCACAGGTTCTGCTCCAGCATCAGAGGCACAATGAGCTGGATGTGGTCAGCTGTCACTACCTTTCACAAGAGAGAAAAGTCGGTAAGAACAAGCTTTCTCTCTCCACACTCATTTTATACACTGTGTTTAGGTAGCCTTCTGTCTGAAGGAACCTGGAATAAGGATTCAGCTGTCTCATTCTCTTCTCTGTGTGGGATTCACATCCTCCCTTTATTAAAAAGCATTTTGAAGGACTATTTTGGACTACCAGTGGGATAATATAATAATATAACCCAAGCTAGTGCTTACGTGGTATGTACTATTTAAAGACCTGACATGGACTGCATTAAGATGAATCATTTTGCCTCATATGCTGCCTAAGTCAGCTCCTTGGATGTGAGATGCAGCTGGCCTAGGGCACAGCAACACTACATGACAATTTAAAACAGTAGGCATTAAGTATTAAGTTTCTAGACAAGCTTAGGTTGCCATGGTTTAATGATGCCATGCTACAGCTAGGTGGGAGCCCCCGGTGGTCTAGTGGTTAAGACGCAGGGCTGGTACCCTTGAGACCGCGGGTTCGATTCCCGGTCAG
>JAWWES010000041.1:49712739-49794447 GCA_035583135.1 Lophotriccus pileatus
CAATGGCCGCGCGAGCCCGGCGGGGGGGGGCCGGGCCGGCCGTGCCGCGCGGCGCTGGCGCCCCCTGGCGGCGGGGAGGGAGCGGCGGGGGCGGGGAGCGGCGGGAGGGATGTGCTCCTGTCCTGCTGGATGGGACCGGCGGGAATGCCATCGGGTGTGCGCGTGAGAAACGGGAGCGCCGGGCGCGCCGCAGCCAGGGACACCCACGGCACGGAGCTGCCCGGAGAGCAGGTTCCTGTGGTGCTCCAAGGTCACGGAACCAAGAATCAGTTAGGCTGGAAAAGACCTCTGAGGCCATCGAGTCCAACCCGTGACCGAACACCACCATGTCAATTAGACCATGGAGTGCCACATCCAGTCTTTCCTTAAACACCTCCAGGGATGGAGACTCCACTGCCTCCCTGGGCAGCCCATTCCATATGTTCAATCACCCTTCCTGTGAAGAAATTTATCCTGATGTCCAGCCTGAACCTCCCCTGGCAGAGAGCAGGGTTAATGCTGCATGTCTCAAGTTACCTCTGTCTACCCTGATGCTTTTTAGAGAATAACTTATCTAATTCAAACTCCTTACCTTTATCTCCAAGGAACCCCAAAGCCTGGCCTGGAAGTCTCAAGGGCTCTATGAGAAGGGCAATAGCTGGCAGCCTCTTTGGGGTCTGCCTGAGCTGATAGAAGGAACCTCCTGAAGCCAGAACCTTTGCCCCCTCTGTCAGGGTGCAAATGCCTGTTTTCCATTCTCATATTTTCTACTATATGCCTACTCTGGGGCACGTATATATTCCTCCTTAGCTGTCTCCTCCTCCCCAGGTCATACCAAGTTATAAAACCTTACCACATATGCCATGCCTCCCCTTGGGGAGAGGGTTATAGAAAGAGCAAACCATGTGTGACAGAGGAGAGCCACATCACTTCACACACTTCTCAGTGACACCAGATATGACAGTGATAGAAACGAACAGGAAGAAAACCAGAAGCTCTGGACTGGCTCACTCTGTGCCAATCTTCTCTTGTTCGTTTCATTTCCGAGATAAACAACCCCAATCGTTTTGATCTCTCTTTGTGAGCGAATTTGCCATGCCCCTAATCAGCCCTTTCTGAGAAAGGCTTACTTGAACTGCAGACAGTATTCCCAGAGAGGCTGTGCTAGTGATTTACATAATAGCATTATCATATTTTCCATATTATTCTCCCCTTCTTCCTTCTGCATGCTAATATTTTGTGCGTGCTTTTTTTTAACCTGCAGCTACTCACAGAATCAGGGGTTGTGTGGCATCCAGATTCTTTCTTGAGTTGCTAGAGAACATCTGGAGCTTTGTAATTCTTATACCCAATTTGTTTTCTGACTTCGCACGTGCCCAGTTAAACCTTGGCAAACGTGTGGTGTTGCCCATTTGCCACATTTGCATTTTACTCAGTACCTTCTGATCTCCTCGGCAGTCAATAGCTCTGCGTCATTCTTCAAAAATGTTTGGTATATTGCTCATCTTTGTTTCCAGATCATCAGTTCATATACTGGGCATTCCAGGACCTCAGAGGCAGCCTTCACATTCCCTACCCTTAACTTGCTGCCAGAATGAAAATCAATCTTTGAACCTTCCTCCCGGCTTCCTGCCTCCTCCTTGGGTCGTTAATCCACAGAAATACTTTACTCAGCACAACAGGGCTCCGTCACCTCTGGGCAGGTGTGCTGAGGAGCCCAGTCTTCAAGACTCTCAAGTATGGATCAAAACTGGAGCAGCTCCACATGGCAACCCCCTGATGTATTACAAATGGGATCTGCTGGATCAGGCTGCTCAGTGATGGACTTTCCTTGCTCCCCTCCTTGCTGCCCTGCAGCCAAGGACTGTGGGTCTCTATAAGTGCCACCTCCACAGCCTGGCCCCCTTGAGCTGTGCTTATTTTGGTGTTTCTCTCCATTCTTTTCCCCCTCAGGCTGGCTGCCAGCTCCTGGGCCCCTTGCCAGCAGCTCTATGTGCGCGTTGTGAACTCCTCCACCCACACAAAACTGCCCCAGCCCCTCCAAGGAGGTCACTCTCTGTGCCCACTGCCCGATGAGGACTCCCCACGCCTACACTGAATGAGTGTTCAACCTGCCCCTTCTGCCTTGCATGGAGGAGGGTGAGTGCAACCAGAGCAGCACACGACCAACGCCACCCCAGCTGCCGTGAGAACGCCAGACCTCTGGTGACACGGTGGGTGTTGTAAGCTTGAACTATGCCTTGAGACAACGAAGCAACATCCCCACTCTCTCCAGTGTTTCCCAACCCAGTCAGCTGCTCTGCTGACCTGCTGCATGCAGCTGCGCCAGTGGGAACACACCCAGCACCCCCAAAACTTGTTCTGCCCTGATGGGATACTGGCCTTAGCACCCCATTGCCTCCAGAACCCTGTTGCCTGGTGGCTTCTTTGCCCATGGACCCACTGGGAATGGGGTTCTCCCTGTGATTCCAGGCTGTGTCTCTGTAAGAAAGGGAATTTACTTGCCCCAATGGGGCAAGGTGCTGGCAGAGAGGGGGGGAAGCACACCTCAGCTGTGCTCCTGGAGAACAGTAACAACCTTTGTTTCCCCAAATGACTGAGTGAGTTTGTGAAATATCAAAGGCAGCATGTGTGACAGGGCACAATAACCCATGCTGGTACCCGGGATAAGGCTAAGACACTCCCCCAGGCCCCGCCTCCTTGGGAGTCTCCAAAGCTGCCACTCCTCTGACGGTCTTCTCATGATTGCAGCCAGTCCTGCCACTCAAGCAGCCACTGCCACGGGCTTTAATGGCCACCAAGAGCAGCAAATGGCTGGCTCTGAGCCTGGCTTGCAGCCTCTGCTTCTGGGAGTCAAGTGCTATGCCCAGGGCTTCCCATCGCCCATTTTGCAAGGGCAGGACCATTACCGGTCAGGGAGACAGCAGGGAGGTGAATGTGACCCTCAGAGATGCAAATGGCATCTTGGAGGGGCTCTGCAGGGACAAAAAACAAACTGTGCTTGGAAACAGAAGGCTGGCCTCCTAGAGGAGACAGAAAACAGTTCTAAAACGCGAGAGTGGAGATCGGTAGTGACCCACCAATGCCATCTGAGCTTGGGCTTAATATCATTAATAGCTTTTAGTAAATGGACCTTGCAGGAGGCCTTTTGGCAGTCTCACCCTGTTCAACAGTTTTCTCTTTCTTTGCAGCCCTCTTTCTTCACTTTTTTTGAGAAATCACAAGGATTAATGGCATTTGGGCTCCTGCTCTCCAGCTGCAACAAGCCAGGAGGGGCAGAGGGCCAAGAGTGGCCACATGGCTTCATTCCCTGAACCCCCAGCAGCTTTGATGCTGAGTGCATGTGGAAAGGAAGATGGATGGTGAGGGAGGAGAGACTGCTGGTATGCAGCCACCTTTCAAGGAGCATTCCTGATTTACAGCCGAGACCCAGATTTTAGTACAGACAGTAACTATCCACCCTGGGGAGCCATGCTCAGGGTATGTTTTAGACAGGGCAAAGAAGGGAGAAGTCCCAGCCTTCCTGCAGCTGAAGTGGGTCTTTTCAGTCCCCAGATTCCAGCCCTGAAGCCCAAGGTGCTCGAACACCGCCAGCAGCGAGTGGTCTGTGCGATGCAGAGCTGCCACTCCTGCAAGGGGCTGCACAAAGTCGCTGAGGAGGCTCAGCTGTATTACCTAACAAACTGAAATTGCTGCTGTAGTATTTTTACTATTGGTCTGTGCCCACCTTCATTCTCCGCACAACTCACGTTTTTTCAGCCAAATTTCCCCGTGGCTGAGTTTGTTGGGGATTTTTCTCGTTACCCCAACTAATGAAATTCCAACCCCATTTTTCTCTTTGCACCAGCTGCATGCTGCAGGAGATTTACAGAGCCATTCAGAGACCCTGCTTTTGTGAGTGCTATTATCCTTGCAATTCTGCATCACTCCGACAGCCTCATGGCCTTCTGCAGTGTGTCTGCAGAGATCAGAGGGCTTGCAGCTGGTGGTATCACCTCAGGCTTTCTTGTCCTCCTTCACATGCTGCAGTGAGGTTCTCCCAGTATGAACATGGGACTTTGGTTTGCGTAAGGGGTTATCTGGACTCCCAGTGTCATGTGGGGTTTGGTCCCGTTTCACAGATTATTCCGAGTTGGAAGGGATCTGCGTCCAACTCTTAAGGGGGTGGCCTGCACAGGGATTGAACACATGACCTTGGTGTTATTGGCACCTCACTCTAACCATCTGAGCTAATCTCAGCTAGCAAATAAGGGGGCACCCGGATTTGAGCGGGGGACCTCTTGATCTGCAGTCAAATGCTCTGCCACTGAGCTATACCCCCCCTATGTACAGACCTACAACCTGAGAAGGGCATGGCTACTATATCCTGCTGCTTCTCTTCTTTTTCCAGGTAAAGGCACCTATTGCACATCTTGTCTCATTAAGTCACAGGTCCTCTGATTTATTTCTGCCCCATTTTGGAAAATCTGCCTGGTTTTGCAGTAGTCTGACGTTTCACTTCTGGGTAACAGCTTGAGTCAAATGTTTTAAAAACACTGCGAAGCAAACAGAAGTGGGTAGATGTTTTCTACATTCTTTCATTTTTGTGTGTGTGCCTGGTTCTTAGTAAGTGTCTGAGGGGAAAAAAAAAAGAAAGATATGACTGATGATTTGTTGCTCTCTCTTTGGAAAAGGTCCAGACTATAGAACAGGGCTAAAATGCCAGGAAAGAGTTTGCTGCATAGAGGCAGGTTTATATTATTTGGTTTTATACATTTCCTGGGTAACATATTTTCCTTAATTTGAGATCCTGGAGAAGTCATTTTAGGTCTTTATTCAACACAGCTTATTTGCTCTTCTTCTCAGTTTTCCTTATTTTTAGAAAGGTGAAGCATGTTCCCAAATTAAATTGTTTCTGGGATGGACCTCAGCCAAGAGGATCCATGGTTCAAGCCGTAAGGCACAGGAAATGTAAAACAATTGAGTTTTACATTGTGTTTCATTTGGCAGGGTGAGGAGAGATAGGGCCTTGAAAGATTTGCATTCTTACATAGCTATAGTATATTTCAAAAGACAGTAAGGACTATTTTCACTTCTCACTTTGCTTAAAAAAAATAAGCACACCCAGAAATGCTGGAAATATGGGATTGCCAGATTCTCCTTAGTTCCAAGAAAAGGTTTGTGTTTGGGGATCTCTGAGGTGCTTACAGTAACATTCCAAATATTAGCTGAAGTGGGCTGATCCTCTACCCTCTTGCTGATGTGCTTGTCCCTGCTGCAGCTACCAAGGCAGAGCTTGCAGCAGCCTGGCCCCAAGCCAGGCTCCTCTCCCTAGCGTCCATGGATTATATTCCTTATGTCAGTCTCTCATTTCAGTGACCCAGAGATCCTTCTCCAGATGGGACAGTTTTGCACAGCTCCTCCGAGGTTGTTTTGCAGTGACAGAGCAAAGCCCTGCAAGGCTCGCTCCCAGGTGAAAGTTTGACACAGGCTGCCCGTGAGCCACATGAAGAAGTGCCACTGCCAGGGAGCAAGAACGTGCCTCCCTTCTACCATGGCTGTGGCCAAATCCCCTCTGTCACAGTGCTCTGGAAAGCAGGGCAGCCAGTGCCTGCAGCTGAGGGCATGTGAGCATGAAACCATTTGCTGGTGACGCTCTCTGGGGCTGGGATGACTCTTCCTGGCTGCTCCACGGGCTGCCTGCCAGCCAGCTGAGACCTCACTGCTCCCCCAGCTGAGCCACTAAAGCAGTGAGATTTAAAAACATAATATAAAATTGGACCAATAATTAAAAATTAACCGTCCCTGCTAAACAGCATATCAAAATGTATCCTTACACAGGGAACAAATGTCTCTGAGCAACAAAAGCAAACAACCAGCAAGCCAGGGCCTGGTATCTCCTTTCCAGCTTTCTGAAAGGGTAAGTTTATATTGAAGTCACTTTTTATCCAAGCACCCTGGTGTATGGAAACAGCATGTCAATTCCCTTACCAGCTAACCTCCTCAAGGCATCGATTCAGCCTCAGCTGGAGCCAGACCCTCCAGGAGCCAGGGATGGAGAGTCCGCCACAGCCTTGGTCCCCATCCCGCAGTGATGCCCATGATGAGCACCACAAATCTCTGAACAACAGCGAGAGCTTCTGGGAAACAACTTTTTTCCAAGGCAGGTCACTCCAGAGCTCCTCCATGATCCATCGCCCCATCTGACATCTGTTGGGGCACCGAAATTCTGCAAAACACACAGGATTTACGTAGAGTTGGATGGTTTGCGCGCTCCTGGTTCAATCTGGTGGTTAAGGCTCCATATCCATATCTAGGATGCACTTGTGTTGAAGGACCCTGTGAGAGATGGCATATAGGGCTTGTGGTAGGGCCATGAGCTCCCCGCACTCGGCTGACTGTCAGCACTGCCCCTGCAATGAGGGTCTCCACAGCAGACTGCTTGCCCAAGAGTCAACCCCTCTCTCCAAGACTGACTTCAAGCTCCTGCAGCAGAAGCTTGTGCTTCCTGGGGAAAAAAGCCCTGGGTTCAGTCAATGCCTTCTTTTAAAACCTTGCAAAAAATTAAAGAAATGCCATTTAGGTTACTTCTTAATATAAATGTCAGTGAAGATTTTGTGTTGGAGGCAATAAAAATAACACGGGAAAACCTTTGAGCTAGTCAAGTCTCATTTCTTAAACTGCCTCACTAAACTGCTATTGGTCTAAGCTTATATACAAATGCTTTCCCTCTTGAAAAATTGAAATTTCAGTCACACTGGCCATTATCTATTTTTAGATTATCCCCTGTTCAGGCACAAAAATACAGTGATTGCTGCAAATGCTAAAAATTCTTAATAGAAAATTTTGTTAATTTTGAGTGGCATGTTTATTTCAGGCCCTTTCAGCAATGCTCAACATAAGCCTCTAGTTTGATAAGAGACCTTTCCACAAGAGGAGAATTGAAAACATTAGGCTGACATGGAAGGCAGAAGAAGAGGGGAATGCACTGGAGCTAATGTTTATGAGGAAACTAACCCATGATGTTTACAGTCACTGTCTTGGAACCTGAAGTCTAAGACACTTAAAAAGGGAAGAAATGAAATAGCAGTAGATGGCACATGAGCTTGCAAAAGGCCCTTGCCAAAGGCACTGTAGAAGCCAGGTGTTTAGAAGGATTCAGAGCAGGACCAGGCTTTGACACCAAGTAATGGGAACAGCCAAAACTACATTAGACAGGTTTAAAAATAAACTAAAACAAGGAGGTCATGTGCCAGAGAGGCATTTCTGCAATGAGGAGGTTTAATCTGGGGCTTCAGGATTTCCAATGCTTTGCTTGGAAAAATAGATGCATGCAAGAGAGCAAAGATGGTGTCAAAATTCCATTTCATGAGCAGGTGATGTTGGTTCCTCCATCCACCAGCTCTTCTGAGAGCCACTTAGCAGCCATTGTTCCCCACTCCTACACCTTTACATGTTTATACTCACTTAACATGCCGAGGATTAGGTCTGACTGGGCCCACAAAATCAGCGATCAGTCCCCAAACCGGCTGGGCTCCTCCTCAATCTCCCTTCTTGGTAACAGTGTCCTGCCAAGATTGGGAAGCTCCCTCATTCCATTTTCCAGCAGCCCCTCCACCAGGCAATCAGGAATAAAAGGTGTCACACACATCCTTTCATACTTTGTAAATTTTTTTATTTTTATTATTATCTCCTCCTTTTAAGCATCCCTTTAAGGGTGAAATGAAATCCAACCATTTACAGAGAAAATGATTTCAGAATGTACATTTGATTTATCCTTACAAAAAGTTCATTATTACTTGCTGTTTATAAATTACAGAGTTGAAAGGAGCTTTGCAGATGCTCTTATTTTTTTTTTTTTTTTTTTTTTTTTGGCAAGTCCACGCATTCTTTTTCCAAAGCAGGGTGTTCTGGAGCCACTCCAGGGGCAACACCACCAGTAGGTCCAGGTGGACCCCAGGCTCGGAAGTGCTGCTGGACTACCTCCAGGATGATACTGCATCATCATCCTCACAGGAAGGAAAAAACAGTGGTTTGAATTCTTAGTCTCAGAGTATTTCAGATCCCTTCTTAATCCAATATATGTAGTCCCCAAAGCTTTAAAATGACAGTGTATTGCATTAGAAACAGCTCTTCTTTCTTGGTGCTGGATCTGAGCTCCTCCTGTCACCCCCTTACCCTCCAGCTCCCCTTCTCTTCTTTCTCCTTCCATAACGTGAGTGAGTTTGTCCAATGTCTCAGAAATCAGAAAGGAGGGGCCTGGGGGGGGTAGGGAGAACACAATAATGGAGGGATACAGGATCCATTCTCCCACTCACTTCCCTCCTTTCTCACCAAGATTAGAGACCAATGAAGCCAGGACAAGTCATCCCTTCCCTCTTCACCACCAGTGTTCACTAATCGAACCAGGAGTGACCCTGGACATGTGTCTTCACAGTGCAGAGGCATAGCAGCCATGGAGATTGCTGGCAGGAGCTGGGAGACAGGGAGAGAGCCTGGGGGATATTGAAAAGGGGAAGAGACACTACCAGCCCACAAGGACACACCAAGGTGGGTGAAGGGGAACGAATACCCTCCCTCCGTCACAACTCATGTTACCTGGAGGCCACAAAGTTTCCTTGTTTACCTTGTTACAGAGACACGAAGAACAGGCTGGCCTGAGCAGCACAACAGCAAGTACCTCAGCAGGACACAGGGATCAGAGAAAGCAACAGCAAGAGTGGGCTTGAGCGTGTCATCCTTCACACCAACCACACAGGCACAAAATCACCCTTCCTTTTCTGTCTGTCACTTGGGCATGGCGTTACACACAAAGGGGTAAAGATGTCTAACCCGCCCTATTCCCTCTGCTTTAGCAAGCTCAGCTGCCACAGGTCCACTGAAGCCCACGTCCTTCACTCAGGGCAATGGAGGAAGATGGTTCTCCAGACTAAAGCCATGCATGGGCATGCAATCCCTTTTTCCAGGTGGGAAGCAGTAAGAAAGACAACAGAAGATAGGCAGACAGAAAGAATGCAAGGTCACCCACTACTTCACCTACTACCAGGACTTCCTTTGCACCAATCTGAAGGTTAGAAACATTTTGGGAAAGAAAAAGCACAAGGCTGAAGAGGGCTGCAGGAAAGGCTGGCGATACATTCCCTCCTGCCACCAGAGAGTTTGCTCCCAGAGAGACAGCAGGATTCACCATTCATGGCTGCAACAGAGGGCAAGCCACTACCCTGGAAAATTACTGTGCAAAAGTCAGCTTGATGGTGTCTGTTCCTCCAGGGACAAGAAAGAAGATTTTTAATGACAAGCATTCTAGCTCCCTAAGGATAATAAACACAGGGCTAGCCAGACAAATTAGACAGAAACATTGACTAGTTTGGCCTTAAATCAAAAAAATGTTTAAACAATTCTTGAGAAAGAGGAACAAAAAAGAATGCATTTCATCTGTAAAGCCCCTTCCTTCCACCACAACAGAAGTCTGGCTTAAATTTAATTTCCTAAGAGTAAGGAAGCGAGTAAGTCCAGAAGGCAGGCAGGGTCAGAGTCCTACAGAAGAACCTCAGTGAATTGCTATTCCAGTAGGACCTTCTCCTCCAGCCCAAGGGGGCAGAAGGAAGAGAAAAATCAGAGGAAGAGGAGAATGATGGAGCAAATAATGGAGAAGACAATAGCTTGTACTTCAGGAATAGGAGTTGCAGATACTGCAGCTATAGACTTATCTGAAACTCCCAAGAGACAAGGGCCATACCTCAACACTGAAAGCATGACTTGCAGTGCACTAAAAATCCCCAAGGATGGCCATGTATGAGAAGGGCTGGTATTACAAGAGAAGCTGCTCCCACTGTGGAAGATAATGAGGTGCAGTCCCAGCACACAGGCACTTCAGCCCCTGTTTCACAGGGCTCCAGTGATGCCAAAGCACCCATGCAAAGACTGACTTGTCTTTCTCTTCTATCTTCAGCAAAGCCTGGCACTGGCCTTGTGTTACCATCACTGAGACAAGGCAAAGCCAGAAGTCCAAGAGCAGATCTCAGGCTCCCTCCTGTGAGTGAAAGTGAGAAATAGCCTCCTCCTGCTATACTTTCCAGCTGCTGAATCCCACAAGCTAACACACCTGCTCTCCTCTTGCTGTCCCTGGGGAAAGCACGTTCCCCTTGTGCTACAGCCTCAGTGGTACAGCTGTCATCTTGCTCAACACTGGCTCCTTCTTTCTCAGCTGGGTCCCCATTTCTCTATAATCTTTCTGCGCTCCAGACCTCCGCACAGTCACTTGGCACCAGGTCTGTGACAAGAGTCCCTCCTGCTGCATCTACAAGTCTGGACTTACAAGAGCCACAACTTCACTTTTGGGGGAAGAGCATTCTGCCTAGCAAAGCTTCTCTCTCCACCCAGTTCCCAAAGGGGTTTTCCGCCTGAGGGGAAGACGCAACAAAAGTGAGAACAGTGATTTAAAAAGACCAAAAAAACCCAGTAATAAGAAAAGAGGTTCTTTCAGTTTTCTAAGAAGGCATTATGGCACACAAGATGTGGAAGGAGCTAAGATAAACTGCATCTCAATTTGATCAGAAGAAGACATTCATGTTCCTTCTGTTCCAGTCTCAGCCTTATTAGGCAATCAAGTTACTTTTGTTGACATTTTTCCCTTCTCTAGAGAGGGACTAGGAGGGAAAAAGAGAGTCGCAGATAGGAATGAAGCACAAGGGTGGCACGTGCTGGACACCACAAGAACACAGAGCCCTGGTGGAGTTAAGGGCAAAGGAAAGCCCCCTGCTTTAGAACAGCTGGCCAGAAGGGTCACACTTCTCTATGCCAGCATTTTCCTCTTTCTCCTCCTCCATATGACCTCTGCTTGGAACATGAGTCAGTCTTTCCACTTCAAGGCTAAGAGAGCAAGTTCATCATGTTTTTCACCCTCTACCCACTACAACCCAGGGTCCGGGCACCCTGTCAAGTCATCTGCTAAGGAAGGGTGGAGACGTGAATCTGCCTCTTCAGTGAACTGAATCAACCCAATACAACAACAGGTCAGATCCTCACTACCCATCCCTGGCAAACTGAGCAGACACCAGCCCAAACAGCTGCAACTAGTGTCCTCCTAGACACTCTCCCCTCTGCACGGTCTTGCCTGCATGGCCCAGGCTGCAGATGTGGGCTGCACACACTCTCTGGATTGCATTTTGGTCCCAAAACAGTTTCTTGGCCCAGAATAATTTGCCCATGGCCTGTTTCTTCATGACCTCACTCACACCCTACGAGCAGACAGAGAGATCCTGTGCCTTGACCGGCTTTGTTTCCCCACAACAGCCACTGCTGACTCAGAACTTTGCCCTTCATCTTCTCCCTTTTACTACCCCATGGTAAGAAGGAATAGCCAGCATGTGTAAGCAGCAACTCTGCAGCAGGCACAGCCTGTGGGGTTGCAGAGGCAGCCAGACAGGCATGCAGCAGTCCCACATGTATAACACTGCTATGCAGAGCCAATGCTATCCCTGGTCCTCTTGTATGAATTCCTCAAGAAGTCATCCATGCCAAGACTGAGATTGCAGCTTCTGGATCCCACCATTTCCCAAAAGCACAGCCAAATGCCCAGCTATGCCCCCTTCCCCCCCCGTACTGGTAACAAACGCCCACGTGCACATCAAACCCATGCATGTTAGCACTCATGCACATAGGAAACCATGCACTTGCAAACACACTCCCACCATCTGGTTGAGTGCCCTGCAGCTTATCCCAGCCCCAACAGAAGCACATACTGCAGGGGAAAACACTTCAGCTTCTGTGGGACAAGCCAGTGCTGTGTCTTGGGGGCAGAGATGGAAAATGAGTAAGGAAAAAAAAAACCCAAAAAACAAACCAACAAAAACTGGCATTCTCCTCTGCTTCCCATCTGCCTGCTCCAGGATTGGTAGAACATTGGGGCAACATACAGTCCAGGACAGATGCATTAAACCTGTGGAGGAGGTTCATTTTGGGGAGGACACCTTAGAAGCAAAGGATTTTCCTTCCCCAAAATATTCTCTGAATATAGAGGTATACTACAAAACAAAAACAAGCACACTGAGATGCTTCTGCACATTCACTCATCCAAAAAATGCTAGTGACACACATCAGACGTGGCCACTTCCATCAGGTTGTGTCTGCTGACTCACATGCTCACTGAATAGCCCAGGCTTGCATCTGTGCTTGCTCCAATCCACTAAGGATGAGGGTGGATGGGAACAGCTGCCCACTCTCCCCATGGTACCCTCCCAGCCTCTCCCAGAGGAAAATCTGCCAGCTGGCTGCAGAGATTCTCTCCAGGCAGCAGGGGAGGTTTGGAAGATGCAATACAGTCTTTATGCTACTATCAGAGCTGGTCCCCAACATCTCTACTCCTCCTGCCCAGGCCTCCCTTCATGTGACTGAGGAATTCAGGTTCCCAGGCATCACCCTAGGATGAAGGGAAAAAGAAGAGGGAGGGAGGCAGGGCAGAGACTCCAGAGAAATGGCACACCCTGCCCATAAACAAAGGAAACAAAAGAAAGAAAAGGAAAAGACGAAGACACCTGACTCTTTCCCTTTGTTGTGAAGTTCTGATTTCCCACATAAGCCTGAGCCTCGTGGCCTCACCCAGCACCCTCCGCTTTTTGGTAGGGGTTCTCCAACAAGTAGCGGAACCGCTGGTAGTTCTTGAGCAGGTACTTGGGAGCATACATCTGCTCCTTGGGGTCGGCAGGGGGATACTCCTGCGTAGTACCATCAAACCAGCCACCAGTCCGGATCAGCTCCCGGATATAATTGAGGTCTCGTTTATCCTCATAGTCGCCCCAGCGGGGGAAGTCCCCATTCTGGGCTGACACCAGTTTGAAGTAAATCCCCTCAGGGGTGAAACACCAGGAACAGTGCCAGCCAGCAAAGTGGAGGGGGCTGCCCAGCGACCACTGCACCAGGATGTGTCCCGTGCTGTTCTCATACTGCCGAAAACCAGGCATGGTGTAGTACTCACGGCGTCGCAAACGTATCCCGTCAGTAGCATAGACAGCCTGGAGCATCCCCATGGTGCAGCCTGAGACCACTTCCAAGGTGCCCGGCTGCTTCCAGAAGAAGCCATAGAGTGACTTGCGCATGTGGAAGGCGAAGGGCTCTGTCCAGCCATCGTAGAGCTTGAGGAAGAGCACGCCATCGCGGGCCGGGATCTCATCAGCATCATCAATGATGAAGACGTCATCGGGGCGCAGGTTTTGGAGGCGAGAGACGCCATCCCGGGTGAGAAAGGTACGTAGGTAGTCATCAGCAATCCAGCCGTCCTGGCGGCCGCCGGGGGGAAAGTGGTCCAGAAAGACATAGAGCACCTTGTGGCGGATGTAGTCAAAGGAGCCGTTGAGGAGCATCTCACGGAACTTGAGGGGCCGCGGCTCTCCGTAGGCTGTGAAGTTTGACTCGCACACCACGAAAGCATCCACCACGTCTCCCAGCTCGTGGAAGCGGACGTCCAGCAGGTCAAACTCATGGTTGACGTTGATAGCGTTGATGACCCGCCGGGGGATCTCCCGTGGCACGAGGCGGTCCTTGGTGGGCAGGTTGGAGTACTGGACCACGGTGGGGACGCCGCAGCTGGGGCCGTGCCAGCCCGGCAAGCACACACACTCCACCCACTTGCGCCGCTTGGCTCCGCTGGCGCTCAGCGGCTTGCGAACCAGCCGCCCCGAGGCCGCGCCATCCGCTCGCTCCTCCGGCCGACCTCCAGCGGGTGGCTTCTCCAACACCTTGGTGCCTGGCTTAAAGCAAACGCCACCAGCTTTGGTACGGACAAAGTATTCTGTTGTGTCTTCCGGCAGCACGAACTCGACTTTGTGCAGCTCTTCGCTGGCTCTGCTGGGAGACAGGGGCTGGAGCAAGGGGGAGTGAGAGTACAAGGGTGTGCGGAGGAACTCTGCACCCCCTGGCTCAGGGCTGACCTGAGGTGTGACAGGGGCATTGTTCCAGAAGAAGCTGGAGACGAGGTTGGGACTAAGCGAAGCCAGCTCCCTGGGGAAGGTGACATAGGAAAGGGCCTTGAGGAAGTGCAAGAAGGAGATGAGGCAGAGACCAGCCATGCAGAGAGTCAGAAAGAGCTTATGGCGTCTCATCTTCATCCTGTGGAAGAGCCATGAAAAGGAAAGTCACATTCAATGGTTACTGAAGTGCAAAAAGTTTACCATTGTTAGAAAGACAGGTTGGGGGTGGCAGAAAGCCGGTCCAAACTCAGCATGCATCTTCAGGTACTTGAATCCAGGAACTTGAACCCCCCCCCACCCCCTGCCATCTTCAGTGGGCCTTCTGCCTCAGCTGGATTACACCAAGATGAACCTCTGCTAGACCAGTCACAGTCTCATAAATCCACTAAGACAATAAGGGCACTGGCAACGGTGCAGAAAGACAGGAAATCCAGAATAACAGGAATTCATGATCCAGTGAACTCACCGCACTTGGCAGATTTGTCCCCTATTCAAAGATGGAAACAAAATGAATGTAGACCTCCTCAGACTGTGCATCACCAGAGGGTTGGGGGAACATGGAAAGAGAGGAGGAAGGGGGAGGGGGAGGGCCATGGTTGAAACATGACTGGTATAAGAGAGGCAGTTCTAAAGGACCGAGACCATTAAGTCAGACTGCCAGAGGCAGCCTACACTCCCCAGATCTTCTCAATGTTTGCTCAACACACGCCCTAAAAACCCACCCTTGTTCCTAGGAGATGCTACCCAAGTTCACATGGGGAACTGGAAAACAAAAATAAGTTTAAGATCCTGTCACATTAACTCTTCTACCGTCCTTCTCCACTCCACTGTACCTCCAAATGCTGCCCTTTGCTTTTCATTTTCTGTGGACCAGATGCTGAGGGGTTTTTTTGCATCTGGATTCAAGGTGACTAAAATAAACACCTCACTGTCTGTGCTGGTAATACTATGCCATCGTGATGGATCTGTGTCAGGCCAGGAAGAAGCCAGCAGTGCAGAATCCTTCCCTCCACACGCCAAAAAATATTGCTTTCATCCTTCCTTACACCACCTCCCCACCTCCAGCCCAGGCAAGGAACGCAGAGCTGCTGTCAGGCAGAGAAGTGATTGAAGACTATAATCCAGAAAAAGGACAAAGATAAAAAAAAAATAATAATAAAAAAGCGCACTAATCTCACACAATGCTCCACCAAGGAAAAGGAGAAAAGGTGCTCACCATCTGCTGTTTAGGGAAAGGAAAGTTGGGGCAAAGCTAGGCATAGGAACAAGATCATCCAAGAGCCCTTTGCAATCCACAGACTGTCCTTTGCTCCCTGGAGCACGAAACCCTCCATGCAGTGACAGGCAGGGGCAGAGATCCCCATGCACACAACATGTACCACTTTGATCCACAACATGCTCCTCCCTATGGTGGCTCTCTGCCCCAGCACAGTCTCCCTTTCCAGGGCCAAAGTTCCCAAGAGGCACTACACCTACAAAGCTTCCACATGGCACACAAGGGTGCCAGCAACTCCTTCACAGGAGGTAGTCCCTGCTTCTGGGGGCCGCAGGGGAGCTGCCCCACATCCCCAGTCCCACAGGGTTTTCTTGCTCCGCTGCCCAAGGGCTCTGCAAGGCTGGCACGTGGGCAGGTTGTGGGAGCAGAGGGAAGAAGCACCCAGCCTGCTCCCACCGCTTCAGAGGGTATTAAATAAGACACAAACCGTGTTTACTGATTAACCTGAGGGGAATTTAATACTAACGTGAAAAGCCAAATTTAATACTAACATAAAAAGCATTTAGACAAACAGCAACCACCCAAATGAAGACATATCTGCCTCTCCACAGATGGCTCTGACAGAGACTTTGGTAGAGGGGGTTGTCCACAGCTGTACCTCACAGCTCAGCAACAAGCATTTCTGGACACTTAGTCATGTTTTTAGTGAGACCCACCATCCACTGACACTGTCCCCAGCACTCGGGTGGCAGGGCAAGGAGTCCAATGCCAAGCTCTGATGGAAGGACTGCAAGCCTGAAGCTGGTGGTAAAGTTACAGCATGGTCACGGGAAGGGAAAAAATGAAAAGAAAAACAAACAAGGAAAAAAGAGACAGCTGAATTCTATTGTTTCATGTTTAGTATTGGGTTTGATATACTTTGACACAGCACAGGTCAGTGGCAGGGCAGGGTGCCGGCTCTGTGCACCCCTGGGAGACCACCTTGTCAGACAGGTGGGTAGGGAGGAAATGTTGGCTCTCCTCAGGGGGCTGCACCGGGGCAGGGCCCCACCTCTGGCACCCACCCACCACAGCTCCACAGCCTGACCTCACACACCTGGTCATGGCCCAGCTGGCGGGAGGTCAGCCATGTGGTGACCCAGCCGTGAAGGGGCTGGATATTCTCCGGTTAAAAGCCATAAAGAATCATCTTGGGACTTACTGTCAAGCTTCACGGGAGAAAAATAAGGGGCTGCAGAAAACCCAAGAGCATCTCATCATGTCCAGGACTGGTTTTTTCGCTTAAGTCTCTTAATGTCTTGCAGAAGCAGCAAGATCACTTGTAAGGTAGAGGAGTATTCGGTGCCTTTTCCTTACATGTCACCAGTTTTTGCTCTGTGTGTTGAAGTGTGGGGAAGAGAAGGGCACTAGAAGCTGAAAACACTAAATTAGCCATGACTGGCTGTCAGGAAAAAGTGTCTGTCACTGGTAAATGAGTACAGCTTTCTCCAGTCGGGTGTCCTGTGCCTTCTCCAAGGCATTACTTCCAGACATCAGGTTGCTCTCTCAGATGCTGAAACCTAGGCAAGATAAATGGCTGACCTGCTCCAATATGGTAATCCCAACGGCTGCCAGGTAACGCTGGTTTCGCTCCAGTTCCTACAGGACACACAAATGCAGGGCAGCCAGCTTTCTGTGGGCCAGCCCAGGACTGAGGGCAGATGCTGAAGGAATTGCATAAGGCACATCATTTTCTCAGATGGCTGTAATGCTCTGCATGCCACAATAAACTCCCAGACAAAAAGCCGTAACTCTTGACATCCAACAAACTGCTCCACTTTCTGAGATGTAGTGCACCGTGTCAAACATAGCAGGACGCATGGTTTTAGGAAGCAAAGCATATTTTCCTCACTTGACATTTGCATACATCAGTATCTGCCAGGCTCAGCACACGGCTCTGCAGCTCATCACCCAGCGGCACAAGGAGCCCTGGGCACAGCTGCGCTCCCTCCCCCGGTACTGCTGCCTGTGCCTGGGAGAGCCAGGCCGGTGTGCACAGCCCCTGCAGCTCTGCCAAAGCAAGCTGACCCTGCAGTACCCTCTGCTGTTCCACTGCTGACACGTCCCAGGAGGCAATTTCCACTGCTCGAGTGGCTTTGTTAGGGAGTGGGAGCACAAACATATTTCCTATCCCCTCCTAAAAGGGGGGAAGCAAAGAAGCAAGGTGTGTCCTCTTCAAAATCTCTTCCCTGGGAACCACCTTCATTCTCACATGCCAGGGATTCCTCTGCCAGGGAGTGGAGAACACTCACGCACCCTTATGTGAGTCAAGACACTAAATACCATCAGTCATGTATCCCTTCCCACATTCAGTGATCAGCCCTGCAATGAAAGATGTGTCTGAGTGGTAGCTGGTTGGAGACAAAGGCCAGCAGAGAAGCTGTTATTACCCTCCCTCACCAAAACATTTACATGTGGTGGAAATGAGAAAGGAGATAGCAGCCAGAGAGACATCTCAGTTTGTCATAAAGGAGCCCAGCTGCTCTAACACAAAGCACCCATCAGTTACCAGGAACACGGAAAACAGCAAGAAGAGATATTTCCCTTCAGACAATTTTGAGTGAGGAGGGGAAAAAAAAAGTCAACTTGATCTGCAGGAGAGCAATCAAGTTGCTGTCAGCATTATAAGAAAAACTTTAATGTTCAAGTAGAAGAAAAAGCCAGGAGCATGGACAGTCAGATCTATTAAGACAAAGCTCTTTAGGAAACACATAAACTGCTCCAGCAACACTCAGTGCTGGCAAGACAAGCTGAAAGCTTCTTTTTGTAAGGGATCCCTTTGATATTTCCGTGCTTAAAGTTCTGTGTCTACCATGCAGGTGAAGGGCTTTCAGAGAAGAAGGAAAGCTAGAGGTGGTATGCACATGAGTTATCCCCAGGCACCTGTTAGCATTTTACTTTGCCATTATATCAAGTGACCAGTTGATTTATACCATCCTGAAATCATATACTTATTTTTCAGGAAGCCAGAGAGAAAGATATGCACCGGTAAGTACTGGCAGTTCACCAGCCCTAATGCTCTCTTCTGAAGAACACTGGCAAGAGGCCACTAACAAGCCGCTGGATGCATGCTATCCCACACTCCATCCCATCAGGGCATGGAATGCAGGACTCCTTAGACTTCTGCCATGGTTACAGGAGAAAAGCTCCTGTGGAGAACAAGTCAGAGCAGAAGCATCTGTTTTTCCCCAATACCAAAATGCTCATCTCCTCAGCCTAAAGTTATCCCATAACACCCATGCAGTAACATATTTGTCCATCACTCAGACACTTCATAACAAAGCAACAATTCAAATTAGAATTGCTTTCACATGGCAGATTAAAATCCAGTATGATTTCCTTCCTCCACTCCACACCAAGGGCCCAACTCTCTCTCTGCTCCAGCTAGAGACAAATGGGACAGGCTCCACACTTCTGAAGCACTAGATCTACCTGCCATCCCCAGGGAACAGAAATCGCAACAGGCATCAGAGCCACAGTACCTCTAAACACTCTCAAAATATCAAGTTACTTTCGTTCTGCAAACACTCACCGAAGGAGAAACTATAAAACTTGTATTTGTCTACGACCAAAACAAGCTCAGGGACAGCAGGACTGTGCTCTGCTTAACGGTAGGAAGAGAAGATTATCATACAATGCTGGACAGCAGAAAAAGTGTAGAGGAGCAGGATGCACCAGAAGGTAGCTAGGGCTCAGCATTTCTCTCTTGTGAAGGATGCCATGACATTTTCAGGGACAGCAAGCTATGAGGACGTCAGCAAGAAGTTCTGGCAAGAGTCACAGCACAAGGTGGTTTGAATGTAAGCAGGTCCATATCAGCTTCCCTTCACGTTTCAAGGACGGGATACAACGTTCTCCCGCGACCTCTGTCAAGAGCTGCTGCCCACAGCACTAATGCAAAACAGCAATACCTCATGCTCTGTGCTTCCTTTGCAGCTTTGAGGCAACTGACCACAAGGTGCCACTGACTTGCTGGCAGTCCAAACAGCCATCCAACACAGCCTGACCTTACTTGGATAGCAACTAAAGGGGAGTGAGGCTCTGTCCCAAGCACCTTCCCTCTATTTCCACAGGGAGGTGAGTGGAGATATAAGGTGACCACTCAACGGGGTGCCACCATAATTCCCAGAGCTGCCATCCACACACCATTAGTAGGTCTCATCATGCCAGGAAGAAAACTGGATTGAAGAAGGAAAAAAAAAAAGCTAGCTAAAGGGTGCCTCTACACAAGACTAAGGTGAGGTTGGCCAGGGAAGGGTGATAACACAGCACAAACGAAGGCATTGCCTTCCCCTTCCCAGGGAAGGTGGACACATTACGTACAAGTCAACCACAAGCCTCCAGACTGTGTGCAAGACCTTGCTAGGTCTCAACAGAGCAGCAGCATCTATGGTCAAAAAACAAACAAATCACTTGTCTCTTCTACACATTCTTCTAGGAAACCCAAGCACTCCACACCACCTGCTACCATCTGCTGCGTACAGAAGCTAAGATGGACGCAACACAAAGCCTCCAGCCTGTGGCTGCTCACCTCCTCAACTCCAGAAGCACAGAACCTTTGGACTCCACACTTTCCATGGGCTTTCATAGTTTCAACTGTTCTCGCAAGTGTCTTGTCCTGATATTTAGTGGACTAAGCCTTGGTTATTTTAGATGCCACATCTCCAGTCACAGCAAGACAGCTGCACACTATGGGACAAAGCTGCTCTTAACCCTCCCCACAGAACACACAGGACCTGGAGATAAAGTGGTCTTTATTGACAGGACTTTGGCTCAGGACTGATCCGCCAGAAGTCAGCAGAATAGACCAGCATCTGAATACCTTCAGAGACCATTATAAAACCCTCCACTCAAACAGATTGTTCTTACTGTAGCTACCATAATACTAATAGCAGCATAATTATATAATTTTCCAACACCCAGTTTAAAAGAAGATCTTCTCAGAGAAGACTAGAAAACACTAGTGAATCCAGTAATGGCCTACAAGACACCAATTTAATTTTATCCAAGAAGTACTTGGACATCACAAGGGTGCAGTACTGCATACTAAGGAAACCTAAGCTGGATTTCCAACTCCACTGGAATCTATCAAATATTCTTCTCAGTATCCTTCAGTTGTACTGGGCTCCCTTGTAGCTAATCCCCTCTCTCCAGCTAAATCCAGTCTCACCATAGGAATTTTCATGGCTTCAGAGATGCCTCTGCACATTCTAATCCTTCATATACTCTCAGAAGCCAGTTTTCATTTCTTAGCACCACTAGCTTAAGTGCTCTTTCTGCTAAAGGAGAAGCAGCACCTCTCTCCTTCACTTACGCTTGATATCCTGGAAGGACTCTTCCTCGACCCTGCTTACTGCCTCCTCAAAACATCTGGTTCCACAGAGTCTGCTGTGATGGCCCTGGAGATTGCATCACCATTTGGCTCCACGGTTGGGTCTCTGAGGACATCAGAGGGTGAGCTGAGGCTTCGCTCATCACACTCAGCAGTGCACACACGCACCAAGGATGTGAGGCCCTTCTCCCAGCCAAACACGGTATTGCTGCTGCTCCCTGTGAAAAACCCAATTGGATAGATTTTTTTGCTTATTAATTGTGGTGTCTTTCAGGGAAGGAATATTCCATGAAGAAAAGGAAAGAAGAAAGGGACAGAACTACACACAAAAGCAACTTATGTCCTCAGACAGGCCGTGGGCTAACCAAAGAAGTATGCGAGACCTCCCAGCTAGTCTTGGTGCCTTTCAGAGACGGACAGGACAAAACCATGTTGTCCCAGGACAAAAGAAAATCATGCTTTCAGAGACCGTAAGTGAGGCATGTGGCAACACAGGATGTTTTTTCAGAGGTTCTCTCCCCTCGATCACCACCTTCACAGCTCACCCATCCCTCAGTTGTCAGTTGTATGAATTCAAGTCGTCAATCACATGGAAGTCTGCTTTTACAGCCAAATCAGCAGCAGATCTAACTGGGTTAAAAATAAACTTCAAAAAACGCCTAGGCATGGGAACAAGCAGCTGACCAGCATAAACTTTCTAAATTATTTCACCAGTTCACTTCTCATAAAAACCATGGTATCATGTAGATACATCCTCAGTCAAAATTACAGAACTTGAGACACTGTTCATCTAACCAGATCTCCAACAAGGCCCCCATTCAAACACCATGAGCTCACTAACTCCTCCCAGCAGCATCAGGGAAGGATCACATCTCAAGGAAGGAGCTGGAGAAGAACCAGCAGCGGGTAACTGCTTTCAGTGCAGATCCTGGCAGGCACTCCATGCATGCCAAGCAAGTGGAGTACCAGTCACAAATCCTGAGAACAGCTCCAAGATGAATAGTCCAGATTACCCTCAGAGCTGAGCGTTCATGGACGTAGAGCATGCGGCAGACACGCCAGGGAGCGTCACATAAAGCCTGTGCAAAAGAAAGCAGGAGAGTCCCCGGGGACTGTGTAACAGCCCAAGCAACAGGGCTTGGGTTGAAGAGACCAGCGGAAGGTGAGGTGGGTGCTCTGTGGGCCCAGAGCAAGGCAACTGAAGGAGGAAGGAGACAAGAAGCACTTGATGCCATGGTGATGGGTGAAGTGCACAGACCCACGCAGGCAGGCAGAAACTACGTTGCCTCCAACTATTTTTGAAGTGGGTGGCAGTTGTTTGTGCACTCCCAGGATAAAAGCTCTCCAAGACAGATCAAAACCCCAGAAGACAATAAATAAAGGAGGCCATGGAATAGCAGCAAGATCCTAGTGGCCACAGAGAACAGCTGGCCCTCCATCCCCACCCTCTTTCCTCCCCCATCCATCACCAACTACTTGGGGTTTGGCAGTGTGCTCACTTTCCCACAGTAGCCAATCTATTACTGCTTGGAAGAGCATTCTCAGCCTCTTCCTTCCCCTCCTCCCCTCTTTTCAGGCCACAGGGGTCCTGCTTGGCAGCCCTCAGATCCCCCTCTTCTCTGAACGTCTGGTGACCAGCCAATCCCATGCAAAGAGCATTAACCCCTCTTCACCAGGAGCAGCCGGAGAAACCTGACGCCATGCTGAGAGGCTTCTCTAGGGTGCCCCTGCCTCCTTCTCTCCTCCCCTTCCCCAACACCCCCTCCTCATTCTCTCGCCTTTTTTTGCCCCCTTTCCTTTCGTTTCTAAAAAACTAACTCCAGCCCAGGGAGTGTCACATCTTCCCGAGAATGTTACACAAGCCCATGGGGATTTTTTTTGGACCATGAACAGACCCTTATTTATTTGTCTCTTCTGCCTTTGTTCTTCATTTCCTCTTTCAAGACTTAGGCAAGACCTCGACACAGTGCTGCCTGGATCCCCCGCTGCCACTTCACTTTGTTATTATTTTGGTAAAGAAAGTGCTGATAGGCAGAGAGCTCTTCAGTGCCTTGCCCCAAGGCAGGAGTAAGTCAGCCCAGACTGCCACCTCTGAGGTAGACAAAGGGCATGAGCTCAGGGGCTCTGCAGAGCACCTCAGGCTCTGGCTTGCGGGGGCACTCCCCTGCTCATGGTATCCTTCTGACTGCGGCATCACAGCCCCTCGGATTAAATCCGCACAAATCAGTCCTGCAGTAACGGCTCTGTGCCGGTAACAGGCATATGGTACCACGGAAAGGGGCAGTTTCCCAGAATGAAATCAAAAGCCTCCTAATGCACTTAACTCAGGGTCACATAAATCTCTCTTCTGCCTCCCACAGACGACTGGATCTTGTTTACAGGCAGTGCAGCAGGCCTGGGTCTCAACAATATGTTTACTACTTCTGCACAAACATTCCCTTTCACTAAGCAAAGCAGTACCCTGATCTCCAGATTAAATCAAGCGGAAAGAACCGGGAGCAGGTCTACGGGGATAGACGGAGAAAGCTAGTCTTCATCAGTGAAATCAAATGGCATCTAGGACATTACACAGATTTGGGGACCATTTGTCTTTGCATTCTTACCTTAGATTGCCTTATTTCTTGAAAAGGATGATGAGAAATTTTGCATTTAACCAGTTGCCAATGTCCCTGACAAGAGGTAAAACATTCAGTGAAAGAATGGGCTTTGTTTCACGCTGAAGAGTCTGAGAACCAGGACAGGGCAGCTTGTCCAGGGAACATCTCGTGTTTGGCTGGCCAGCTCTTCCCCAAATGCAGAAGCCACAAACACACTATGCAGTTAAAAACAGGGAAGCTGTACATTTCTGCTCAACTGTACAACAGACAGAGCAGTTTACTGCCACAATCACTTGATTACAGGCCAAGTTTCTTTCCTTCCCCACCCTCAGCCATTTTCCTCCCCTTTCAGCTCTTCAGTAACACAAACATTTATATTGAACTGTGTTTCTGAGAAGTCAGCTGCCACAGACAGGTCAAAAAGGAAGGAGAGGAGAAAGACAAAACTGATGTGTAAGCACAGCATGAAAATCAGTAACGAACAAGAAAGA
Source organism: Lophotriccus pileatus (assembly GCA_035583135.1). NCBI lineage: Eukaryota > Metazoa > Chordata > Aves > Passeriformes > Tyrannidae > Lophotriccus > Lophotriccus pileatus. Next base: position 49,736,340 of record JAWWES010000041.1, read on the forward strand.
TGTGCAGTGCAGGTAGGGGAGCCACAGTCACATTGAAATCAATGGGACAGCAGGGCAGGAGTGGGACAGCCCATCTGCATGGTACAGCAACCTGCCAGAGTGAGGCAGAGGGACAAAGGGCATTAAGCTCATACATAGCTGGGGTGGGTGCTCAGCCCACCCAGCTCATCTTCATGATGCTGTGCTGCTGCAAGAGCCTTAACAAACTGTCCCTGTCTCCCTGTGTCCTCAATTGGTTTCTCTTCAGGGTTTAATCACTGAGAAGTGATGGGAATTGCAGCTGCACAGTTTGCTGCTCAACCACCTGATCTATCAAATGCTCAGGTCCTGATGATCTCTTGCAAAGTTCAACAGACCATGGCATACCAAATCTAAAAAACACTTTGGCAAGACAAGACGGGCCTTCAAAAGAAAAAAATGCTTTCAAGCACCTGAATATTTCAGAGAACAGTCCCAAAGATCCCTGCCCCAGATCCACAGCACGGCACAGTAATTGAGTCAGGGACTAAATCCAAGCACCAGATTCATTGTCTCCAGCTCGACAAGGTCTTTTTGCTGCAAAGACAAGGCTCTGAACTCAGGAACCTCTCTCATAATCCCAAGCCATGGAGATGCTCAGCAGTATCACACACCTGAGTGATGCAGAAACCAGAACGGCATTTCCAGGGCAGTTCAGCTGCACAGAGGCACACGCAAAAGAAACATGGCAGAAAGGAAACCCACAGCGCTTCCCCATCACTAAGTGATAGACTCTGGATGCCTGACAAACTCCCCTTCCCTCCCCCCCAGGCGCTCACGGGAAGCAAGAAGACTCTGTTCCAGAGCACAACTGCACTATAAATAATTCAAGAGACTGCTAAATTATGCAAAAGCAATCCCATCGTCCCCCTGGCCAAGCTGAATGCAGGTGTGGTCAACCCTTTCCTCCGAAAGTTGTTGCTAGATGGGGATTCTGAGGCCACAGAGGCTCTGTGCCAATATCCGAGAGCACAACGGCCACTTGCTCACAGCCAGGCCTGCACCGAACAACAGCACGACAGGAGGTATTTGGGGACACAGGGCTGACAGGGAAACAGCAATTCCTTTAATCCACCTCTTCTCCAGGGGCCTCACACGGCCCCAGGAGGACATGCAGAAAATGATGTCCCTTTCAAGGAAGGCTGCTCGGTCAGTCTTGCCTCCATCAGTTGGGTTAGCTGGCCAGCACTGGCAGAGCAAGATGGGGAGGACAGCACTGCTGGGGAAGGTGAGAAGGAGAAAAGGGAACCAAAAACATCCTGGAGGCAGTAAAGAAGGAATAGTTTTGCTAGCACAATGTATAGGGAAGGCTGAGCTGAAAACAAAGAGAATCAATCTGTTTTTCTGCCCCACTCCTCTGCTTTTTGGAGATATTGCCTCCCTGAATATCAGGGCTACCGAGGTCTGCCTTGGAAATGGGGTCATTAAGCAACAGTGGGCAGCTCACGCTGATCACTCCAGGGCACCGCTCTCCTCGTTTACCCTGCCCTTTGCTCTGCCTCAGAGCCAGCCCTTACACTACAAGCTCCACAAAAACACGACTTCCTCACACAGCAAGCACAATCCATTCTCAGCCCTTACACAGGCTTTCTTCCAAAACCCTACCTTTCCCGGCTGCTGCAGCCTCCGCGATCTGTCCGTGCCCAACATGCTCAGTCTGCACAGGCCTCCATCCTCTTCTTTTTCCCTGCTGTCCAGCTAGAGGCATTTGGGCCAGAGAAAAGAGGAACTGAAAGCACTACTGTAGCCCTCTTTTCAGCCTCAGCACAACCAGCTTAAAATCTCAGGGCTCTAGCTTACCTTCCTGTTCTTTCTTAAAGGGCTCAGCATCTAGGAGAGAGACTCCCTTTCATGTCTCTTTGCCATGCTGTCTCTCTCGCTTTCTGCTCAGTTCCAGTATCTGCATGCCGAAACAGGGGATCCTGACACAGATAAAGTCAGCACAGCAGATACCTGTGCTTAGATCACAGGTTTCACAGTTGCAAAGCCGCTATGCAGCAGGTCTGATCTGCATCAGTGTTTCAGGAATGCTTGAAATCTGCTTGCTGCAGCTTTGCTATCATGCAAGACACATGCAGCAACAACCTAAGATAAAAATTACCCCAAAGCTTAGAGAGATCATGGACTTTGATTCTGCTCACTAGCCCTGGCCTAACCTATATGGATTTACACACAGAGGAGAAAACGACACTCTGAGGGAAAGGCAGCAGGGAACTGGGATTATAGATTAGGCAGCAGATCAAGGAGCAGGTGATATCTACAGTGAAAAGGGCTACAGGATCCAAGCAGTGACTAGAAAGTTATCAATAACCCCTAGCTCAGCACACACACCTGGCCGTTCTCCAGGGTTCCCAAGACAGGCAACAGCAAAGCGAGTTGGGGAAGCATTGCACTCCACTTGCTGCTCTCCTGACAAGCCCTTGCATTTACCACTGGGCATGGCACAGCCTTTCTCCATGCCTCAGTTTCCCTGTATGGGAAATAGGAGAAACTTTTCTACTCCAAGAGCTTGCCTAATTAAAAGCAGCTTACTGGGTTGCTTCGAGGTTCTTGGAGAAAAACTCTGTCATAAAACATGAGACACAAATGATCCTCAGAAAGAAGAAATGCCCCCACGGCCTTTTTCCTCTGGTCAGCCACATCCACCTCTCCTCACCTCTCCCGCTGCTTACACCTTGTGCATTATGGGCTGAGAAAGACTGCTGGCAGAGCTTTGTTTGGTCATACTCCACAGCCATGGCTGATCTTTTGAAAAAGCCTGTTCAGGCACAGACCTGGGCACTCTTCTAGCTGGGGAGACAGGGAACCTTAACTGAGCTCATCAAGCTGCCTATTCAGCCACGGAGGGTTATCTCAGTATGAGAGACCAAGGCCCCCATAAATGGAGGAGTACCCCCCACAAATGTGAGCGAGCAGCTCACATAACTTTCGCTCTCCTAATGCAGGGAATAAACACTTCCTAAATCACAGCTCTAGAACAAGCCCTTGCTGTTTGTAAGGCAGCCAGTTCCCTTCATGCTGCTTCTTCCCTCAGCCTGCCTGATGAAAGCTCAAAGTGCAGTGCCGTACTCCCTTTCACCTACCACCTCTACTAGATGAGTTTCTGAGTACAAAAATACACCCACCCTGCTACAGGTGTTCAAAGGTTTGAAGAGCAGGAGGTACCTGTTGTGATTCAGGAAGAGCTTGGGGGAAGTAAAGGGTCTGCACTGCAAGGAATACAAAGAATTCAGAAAAAGAAGGTAAAGAAATCATGTTTCTGCCTTTCCAAGAGCTTCAGAGTTCATTTCATACAGACACAGGCATGGAGTGCTCTTCTGCATCCTACCCCACTTCTCCAGCACATGGTATCTCTCTTCACATCCTCCAGGAGAAGGGGAAACTCAGTAGCGGTGTGACTGTAACTGCCCTGGCCCCTGGGACAAGCAGCTGGTCCTGGCATCTCACACAGCACTGCTACTGTAGCACAGCCCTGACCTGCACAGCCTTTGCAACCCACTCATCTGACTTACCAAAGCCCCCCAGGCCTGACCCAGGGCTGCCCACAGTTCTGGGCTTGGTCAATCTATGCAGCTCTGTCACAGTTCCTCAAGGCCAGCCTTCATCACTGACCCGACAGCACGGTCCACATGTGCACTGCAGATATGTTACCACCTTTCCAAGAACATCTAGGATGGGGAACAGCAGGCATTCCTCAGACACCCTCCACGTCCCCTTGCATTGCACTGTTCCATGCACCCACTTTCCCCAAATTTCGGATTCCACTTTAATACTTCACTGTAGTGTCCTGATGACACGATGGCATTTTGTGCCAAGTGCAATGCAGCCTGACCTTTTGTGCAGAACTGATGGGCGACAGTGACAATAGGGAAAAACAGGCGGGGACAAGCACCCACACTCTTCTGCTTCTATAGTCAGGGCTGATAACATGAACCAGCCCCTTGAGGCACCTTTCACTGACCTAAAGACATGAAGACATCTCTTGTGCCAGTCAGTGCACCCTCCGCCTTCCTCTCTGCCAGAGCTACTGTCAGCTGTACCAGTGTTCGTTAGCACCACCTCCTCCAGCTACATCCCACTGATTGGGCCACAGATTCCAACAATGTACAAAGGGCTCGTTTTAGAGCAACTAACCCCACCTAAAACCTAATCAGCCTGTAGGAATCAATGTTGGACCAGCTTGCCCTATCATTCAATTACCAAATTCCCTCATTTCCTTCCTTCCACTTTTATGATCTGATGCAGGGGCCGGGGTGTGTGGGGTGTCAATTTACAATAGCAGGTGCATCTTAAAGATGCTATTCTCAAGCTCAGGCACAGCAAGCTGAAAACTCAGCTGTAAACCCTGTCATAAGACAGAGTTTATCTCTTCTTGCTGACAGGTCAAAGCAAGGGAGGGACAGAGAAGAGAAACCTGTCTGTCCTAAGGTGCCCTTCACACACTGAGCATGCACAACATCTACGGTGCACTGTCCTGAACAACTGCCATGCCCATGATTGCTTACATGCCCCACACTTACTGCAGGCATAAACTCTACAAGAATGCAGGTGTTCCAAGGTAAGTGCACCCAGCAGGACCTCTGTGCATTGCTATGTGCACCCAGCAAACAGCCACCCACGTCTGTCACACGACCACCCCTTAAAATCATGCAATAAGCGTGTTACGCCAAGCTGGCAGGCCACAGTGTCACACTGCACCTAACCAGTTGCGCGTGGGAGAAGGAGAAAGATAAACATAAGGCACATACACGAGCACACAAACCCCATAGGTATGCTCCTCAGGCAAGTAAACAGAGTGTATCTGTGCCTGCCATGCACCCGGCAAAGGTTAAACAGGCTCTGTGATCACAGCACAGTCCCAGCAACCCTCCAGACCAGCTATCCCCATCTCATGTTGGGCACAAGTACTCCAGATAAGTTTACGGTCGTGAGCATCCACCAAAGCCAACATCCATGCAAATACCCACACTATTTTCCACCCCTCTTCTTGACCTCCTTGCTAAGACAACCCCTGTGTGTCACACAGGCAACTCCCTTTTCGCAACCTTACCAGCACTTGCAGGGAGGGAGGGAGGCAGGCAGGTGTCAGCTCAGCCCCTGAACCCAGTTTGGAAACAGTCCCTCACTTTCTGGGTCCACGTGACGGAGATGAGCCTCAGCAGCACATACAGCCAAAGGTATGCTAACCAAATGACTGGCGCTGGGCCACCAAACTAGAAACTGAGCAAGAAAACACACCTGCAGCTAGCCAGAATCCCTCCCCTCTCCCAAGGATATGATTGCCATATCCAGGGCATTAACAAACAAGCTACACAGGTACAGCAGAGTCCTCACAGGGAGGGAATGTTATACCTTGCAGTGGATTTTTTACCACTACTGCAAAATAACCTGAAGGCACAGAGAAGCTATAAATCTTTGAGGGACTTTTATGACATGCAGTAGAGGAGTCACAGCTTCACTTCTTTTCCACAGTATGCAATGGCTTTCATTCAATACTTGTTTTATAATGGTACAGGGAAGCTAGAGGCTCCCCAGGAATAGCTCAAAGGACTGCTCTTCTCCCACTCCAGCTTGGAAGACACATTCCTAGCACTAACACTGAGGCTGAATCACAAGCACAGGTGCTACAGCTCTGTTTAGGGGGGCTCTGGAAACTGGACTTTAGCTGCAAGGTAGGGACACCCATAGTTCTCCCTCCCCTCTGAGATGGCTCTCTGCTTGCTGAGGGTCCTGCTTGATTTCAGCTCTTCCCTTGAGCAGCTGACAGCAACCAGGCTGCAGCAACAGGGACTTGAAAGTGCTTCAAAAATCACAGGCTCCAGCTGGACTCAACACCACTTCTGCAGGTGGGATACACAGAGAGCAAGAGACACCGTCTGGGGAAGGGACCTGAAAAGTTCCTGCTGACTTGTACCTTGCTACAGGGAGGGATACATGAGCAGCAGCACGCAGGAATTTGAAATTGAGTTTGCACAGGGGCTGGGGGTTCCTGGTGACTCAAGTCATATTTGCTAGCAGTGGTGCCACCAAGTGTTTTCACGGGCTTGAACTTCCCACTCGAGGGATCTGGAGTTAACTGGAGGGCTATTCTGTGGGAGGGGAGGTACTCAGCACCCACACTGTGTGCTGGAGACACAAAAGGCTAGCTCCTGACCCAAGCTCTGCTCTAAGGTGGAAGGGAGAGGTGCAAGACCACAGCTTCAGTTCTGGGAAACAGGCACGGCTCACAGCAACGCAGTCTGTGGGAATCCCCACAGGAAAACCACGGGCTGAGGCACTCCATCCCGCACCACACTCCCTCCTTCGCTGAGCTGTCTGAGGGAGTCTCGAGCTGCAGCAGATACCCTGTTCCCCATCAACCTTGTCACACTCACCCAGGGCACAAAACACTCACAAGGACTGAGCTATGCCAGCTTGTGTCACTCCAGCGGGACACACAGCTATTTCCAGCCCACAGAAAACCTGAGAGCCCTGCACCAGGAGAACTTGGGTGCCCACATCCCTTTGCAGCCAGCCGATGACGAGGGGGACTGTAGCCATCTGACATGGAGAGAGAGCAGGGCAGAGGGGGACGTATGGTGATGATGATACACATAAATTTGTATGGATGTTTTCCCTCCCACGCACGCACTCCTGTTACTCCTTCTCGCTTGCTGCAGGCTTGGCACGCATCCCCAGCCCGTGCCCTCCTCGCAAGTCGAGCCCGGGCAGCAGATGGGCCTTCGCTGCAGTGCCCCGGCCGGAGGGAGGGTGCCTCCACCCTCGGCGAGCCCTCCGCGGCGGGCAGGGGGCTGGCAGCATCACCTCCCTCCTCCCCACAGCCGATGCTCCCTAGCAGGGGATGCCGGGATTATGGGGGGAGGGGGGCGTGGGGAGGGGGGAAGAGAATAAAAAAAATAGCACTAATATAAATAAATAAGGAGCGGGAAGGTGGGGGCTCGGTGGGGGAAGCCTCTCCGGCAGCGCTTGCAAGGGATGACGCCGCACCCCCGGGCCGAGGCACAACTTGCAGGTGGCGGCAGGGGGGGACAGACCGATGGGGGTCCCGCCGCCGCTGCCCTCAGCGCCCGCCGCCGCGGGGCGGGGGGTGCGCGCTGTCCCCGCCGCCGGCCCCCGCTCCGCCGCCCCCGCGCTCGCTCACTCACTCACCCCCGGCCGGCGCAGTGTCGGTGCCCGCCGGGCCCCCGGCGGGGCGAGGCTGCCGCTCGCCCCCGGCCCACCCGCCGCCCCCCGGCATGGCTCGGCGCCGGCCGCGGCGAGGCGAGGCGAGAGGCGAGCTCGGAGCCCGCAACCCCCCGCCGCCTTCCTCCGCCTTCTCCTTCGCCGCCGCGCAGGGGCCCGGCACCTCCTCCCGGCCGCGGGAAAGGATGCGCTGCGCTGCGCTGCACAGCCGCGGCGAGCGGAGCCCCGCCGGCAGCCGCGGGCAGGGCTGCAGCAGCCCCTTTTGTGCCGCCCTCCCCGCCTGTCTCCTCCCCCGGCGCGCCCGCCCGCCCCCCCGGGCCGTCGCCGCCGCGGGCCGCCCGCCCCCCGGGGCACGGCCCTGCCGCCCCCCGCCTCCCGCACAAAGGAGGCTCTTGGATGGCGGGGGGATTCGGGCGTACGCGGGAAGGCCGAGGGTGGTTTATTGAGCGGGCTGCGGTGGCGAGTGCCGGGCCAGGCGGTGCACCCCAGGGATGCTGCGGGGCCGAAGCAGAGCCGGCGTGCCGCCCGCAGCCCCACGGCAGAGCCGCCCCGGCCGCATCCCTGTCCGCGCCCCGGCGGGCGAGCGAGGGCAGGAGCGATCGTTGTTTGGCGGGAGGGAGGCAAGGCAAGGTGGAGATGGGTGAGCTGCCTTGCCCAGCGACATCAGGAAGTTTTGCTGTGGTGCCAGAAATAGAACCTGCGTCTGCTGACTCCCGATCGTGCGCCCCAACCGCAAAAGCTGCCTTTTCTTAATTCAACTTTTCCCTGCCTTCTTCCACATTGGGCCCATCTTTGGAAAAGAAAACAAAGCCAAACCAAACCAAAACATCACCACCGCCGCCACACCCCCTCCCACCCCCTACGCCCCCCCGGCTGAACGGCACCGCTACAAACACGCTGAAACACAAGCGTGGGACCTCATCTCTTGCGACCAAGAGCGAGCAAAAGGTCAAAAGGAAACAGAAGCAGGGTACACCCTTCCTCGACATTTGATGAGAATTTAGAAAAACAGCACATGAAAAACAAAGCATTGGTGCCAACGCCTTTCCAACCTGCCATTTATCAGATGGGCGAGCTGGGCGGTTTGCTGGTGAGAAGGTGAGAAGCGGCTCTGCTTAACTGCCTCTGCCTGTTCTCTTGAGCAGCACTTGCGGCAACCCAATGGGAATGCACGAGACTGTGCCCTGTGGACTGATCTTCTGCCTGGCCAGCACCAGAGAGGGTTTCCTTGGAAAAAGGCTGTCCTAATTTGTAGTTTTAAGGCCAAGATGGGGATCGCGCAGTCAGGGCTCAGGCAAAGAGACAGCATAATTGAAGGGGAATTTTCCCCTCTGCAAACTCAGCTAGAAGGATGAGTCAAGACAGCCAGAGGTCAGCTGGATTCAGAAGTGCCTCAAGAGTACTGTAGAAATACTGAGGGAAAGGAATGAGGACGGAGGAGGAAGACTACCATACAGCAAGGGAAGTTCTCACAGTATGAAGGAGGTTGTTTTATGGCAGACACAATACCACACCAACACAAGTCCTTGATGATGCTGAAAGGCTCCGTCTCAATGACAGCAACAGCATATTGGTGGGAACACACTGGCAAGACAACAACATCCCCATTTCTATGGGTCCAGGATGAAGTTGCTCGCCAAGACTATACTCTTGAAGACAGTCATGGGTCCCCAACAGCCAACTGGGCTTGAAGGGAACCCTCAGCTCCTACATGCCCATGGAGAATTTGGCAGCTGTGATTCAACTTGCATTGAATCCACGACTGCTTTTTTTTGTTTGTTTTTTGAGAGGGCTGGGAGATGGCAGCATTAGCCTTGCATATCTGGGTGACTTCAGCTCTGAGAGTATAAATTCTATTAGGGATGGGCAGCAATCACCAATTCATTTCCCTCAGCCAGCAAACACCCATCACAGAAGGGTTGGTTAGCACTGACAGGAACAAACCGTTGCTATTTCGGACCTCCTTAGTTCATAAAACATTATCCCTTTGCTTCAAATATTATCCTTGGGGTGATTCGGAGACAGCCAACGCTTTTCCGTGTTAATGTGATAGAACTAAAGGCTTACCAGCTCACCCAATGAGTGCAAATGTTCAAGAACATCAGACCACAAATCTAGAGGCAGAGTAACTTCCTGTGCACGGAGAGGCAGCTGCAATAGCACAGCTCCCCGGTCCTGTGACAAACAGTGTTCGCCACGCTGAGCACTCCTAGCTGGAGAGACAGGCTCCTGCAGCCTCCCCAGAGGTGTTTGCCCCTCTGTTACTGTGCAAGGATGTGGAGGAGGGGTGGGATTTTAGCTTTGCCTTTCAATCTTTGCGTGAGGAAAGACAAGACTTTGCTCTTCTTTCCCGAGCTAAGCCCAGAGCAGAATGATGCAGAAGGCTGTTGTTTCAGCGTACGCTGGTGCATTGCTAAATGCGCTATCATGCTGGTGCCTCCTTCACCCCAGTGCAGCTGCATCTATACCTCCTCCCAAGTGGGACCTCGTTTCCAAACACATGTAGTTCTGGGTTTGTGGGTCCAGACACAGAAGTTGGGGGTTTCAAAAATTTTTATTAGTGGTGTTACATGCTTTGATGGCACCAGAGTGAGGCTGCAGTCTTGCATGTAGTATCCAAGCACCTCGTGATTTCTAATTTACTCGGTCATCATCTTCTCTCCTAAAGGTAAAACCCCCAAACCTTTTGCTCTGTTTTACGTAAAAGAAACAGAGGATTAGAAAAGTTGAGTGATTTGCTGGAGGCTAAACGGAGAGGCTGTGGTAGGGTAGAAACCTGGCTGTGGATCTCAAATTAGCACCCTAACCATGGCCGTCTGTGTAGTGTTTTCTCCCTGCTTTGCATACTTCAGTTTGAGACATGCTGGACAAGCTCCCTTGGGATAAGGAGTCATTTTTAGCCCGATTCCTTACAGAAATGAAGCTCTCACAATCATGTTGTCTATCTGCCTGTCTATCAGCCGCCCACAGCATGGTTTGAATTCACCGGCCAATTTCAACCAAACCCAGCAGCAAGGAAGGGATTTTACAGCAGAACAATCCGGATGAGCTCCGTGATAAGCAGAAAGTGGGAAGGGAAGACAGGGAGAAAGAGAATATGTGCCTGCGAGCTGCACGGTGTCCAAACACCACTTCTGGCATGGCATATGATGCTTCCAGCCCCTCTCTGGGGCAAGAGAGAGGGATTGAGCTCAGGTAGATGTGTGGGGCTGGTGAGGCCAGGAAGGAGCTGAGCACACTGCAGGGATGTCCTGGGTGTGCAGCAACTCCAGACTTGAATGTGGCAGAGATGTTCATCCCCGCTGCTGGCAGAGCAACTTCTGCTCTCCATGCTCCCTAACCCCTGCTGGCTGCTCCTCTGGGAAAACAGCTGATTAACATAGTGCAATGAGTTAACCTTAAATGGTCTAAAAATCCAAACCTCTGCATGCAAATGAATTCTGATGGAAGAAGTAAGATAAAACACCTCCCAGCCACAACCGAGCCTGTTTGCTAACCAAGACACTCCTGTGTTTGCAGCTGAAACCATCATGGTGCTCTCAGACCTGTGATGATTTGCACCTTCCCACCCCATGCTACTGCCTTGCCAGGTGCAACACTTTGAAGCCAAATATTGTTCAGGGGGTGGGGGGTTGGTGGTTTTTTTGGTGGCCAGGATCTGTGACATGACCTTTTTTCTTCCTCTTGGCCAGTGCCAAAAGTGGGTGGTGTGGGCAAGAGCCTCCAAGCAGGGTGTCAGGCATGTGCTGGGCTTTACAAACCCTGGTAGAGCTGGTAATTCCAACCTGCCAGCCAAAGGCAGGGGATGGAAAGGCCCTTCTCCATCACTTCTGGGTGAACCCAGCTCTCATCCAAGGGGCTGTGCTCAGTTTCTGTTAGGTAACTTTTTTTCACCTTATGGCTAATGCTGATAACTGATTCTTGGTCCCTCTGTGTGCAAGTCATTGACATTTGGTTAACTCCTTCGCACTGAGTTACAGAGCAGGGCTAATGGTGGCAGAGCCAAACTTTCACTGTCACTCTTTCTCCAGGAGATCACCAAAAGGTCACCGCTTCCCCCACCCCAATTCAGGATTGGAGTCTTTTTAATGCCCTTTGGAGCTAGACTCTGCAAACAAAGTCCTCCTTTGAGCCAACCAGTCTTGAAATCCGATGCCCTTGTTCATTTTGCACTGCTGGTGGCAGGGAGGGAAACAACAAAGTGACATTTCTATCGGTCACAAGGCAAACGGGATAAGACAATGATATTTATCTCCTCCTTGAGTGTTCTGAGACCTTGTATCTGAAGAAAATTACAGTAACTGGCAATCACCTTCCCAGCAATCAGACTGCAGTTGAGCAAGCGGGAAGATGAACAAGTGCTGGTACAAATGCTCAGAGACTAACCCTAATAGCAGGATCCGCCCAGAAAAGATGCCTTGTGTGCAACAGAAACAAACAAATGCCTTTAAACTTGTACTGGTATTAAGTAATGTAAAACTTTGCCAGGTAAGGATTGTTTGCTCTCACTTAGGGGTTTCTGGCAGCCCTGCTCCTTATATTATTTGCTGAAATGCATTCTGCTTTTTTTTCAGTTTGTGATCTTAAAGGCAAAGAGATCGAGTTTCATCTTCATCTCCCACTACCGAATGATTCTGGGCAGCATGAAAAATCCAGTCTTTCTGGAACTGGGAGGGCAAAGGAGGGCAGTGGACATGGAGGCAAGGGTGTCTGCTGCCACCAGCATCCTGACTGGTCCAGTTCACCCTGGTACCTGCTAACACTGTGCCTCTTCATCCTGCAAACTCTTTAGTGTGGAGCTGTATTTTGTGGTATGGTTTTAGACCAATTGATATATCAGTTTCCAACACTGCCTCTAAGAACAACGGAAATACAAGTAATAGCAAGTCAGCAGTGGCTTCTCAGAAGGGTGAATGACAAGTTAAGCAAAAAATTGGCCTGGCAGCAACTGAGTATGTTTCAACATAAGTTTGATAAAAAACTCCACCATGCAGTCAACAAAAAACAGAAGGAGAAGTGTCTTCAGAGGCTCTGCAGCTAGGCAGAGGAGGTTTTTAACAGCAGTCACATATAAGCAGCACAGGGCACTGAGGATCCTGAAATCACTGCATGTGCCTGTTCTGAATCACCTGTTCTGAGTATGACAGCAAACCCTTCTTGCAGAAGAAATGCTGCCTGGCTGGGTGTTTTCTGGTGTCTTCCCCTCAGGAACAACAGCAAACAGAAAAGGAGAATCTTATCTGCCTTCATTTCTCTAGCTCTTGTCACTGCATGAGCTAAGGTCAGCCTGCACCGTCCAGAGTGCAGGGGGCCGGTACCTGCCAGCTCTCCCAGTGACGGATGCATGAAGCAATCAGCAATCCCCATTTGGCCTTGGAAACCAAGTAAGCCAGAGGTTTGTTTGGTGATTTTGTTTTTCCTCCAATGTTCAGAATTGGACAAAACAAAGATAAAGGTGAAGTCAAAAGGAAGGCATGTGTATGAACGATGCAATGGCAGCGGTGGAAGGACTCTGGGAATATGCTGGAAGCTCTGTATGGGATGCCCATGTGCAGCAGCCCTCACTTGGGGATACACAGAGCTGTTGCTGCGGTCAAGGAGAAGCAGATGACCTCCTGGAGGGAGGCAGTTTGCTCCTTCCCAGAGCTGAGTTTTGCTCTTCACACTTAAGAGCGTTAATTTGCTTCTGCAAACATAATTATCACAACATGAGGGGAAAAAAGCCTTGAGAGAAGTTAACCACACTTCTCTCTCCTCTTCACACACAGCACCCCCAGCTATCACCTGTCACCCCTTTCCAGTCCCCACTTCGCAGTGTTGCAGATAGCTACACTGTATTTCTCCTCACTTAACCAGACTCAGGTTAAGCCGACCCACCTCCCTTGCTCCTCTGAGCCTGCTGCCTGCCCATCTCACGTGCTCTTCTTATCTCCCCTTGCTGCTGTTCTGACCTTCTGGGAGATCTGAGGGAGCGCTGAGAAGCACCACGGGGAAAGCAGGGGCAGCACAGTGCAGCCAAGGGTTTTTCACATTTGCCACTTGAGTAGTTTCCAAATCCCCTAAAATGGGGCTGTGCCATCAGAGAAGGAAGTGCTGGTTCCATGGGGATGCTGAGGGGGAAGACAAGACCATTGCAGGCTCCCCCCAGCCTTGCCACCCTTCCAGACCTGAATTCCAGCATCTATATGTCAAGTTACTCACCAGTCACAGTGTCTCCATGCACACCATTCCCTCCCAGCATTGTCCCAGGCAATAACTACAGCCAAAACAAGGATATGTTGAGAAACACCTTCTTTCAAAGGCCCATCCAGCGCAGCAGCAGCCATGTGCTTGGGCTTACTGAGATGTCTCCTAGAGTCACTTTATCAGCACGAGAAGGAAGGAAAATGGAATGCTGGTGTGTTTTGTGGTAGCTGTAATCTGGAGGTGTTTTACTTTGCTGTTTGCATTCCCTCCAGATGAATCTTGACCTCCATAAGCTTCTGCGGTGCCCCCAATGTGTTGATGCTGCCCACATCCATCCACAGAGAAGGAAAGCCCTGGTGCCACAGCACTGTAGTTCCGTGTGCCTCTGACCCAGAGCCTGGTGCTCTCAGCTTGTGGTGAAGGGAGGGACAGCATAGAGGAAGCTCTCTGTGGGTAGTGTGAAGCAGCAGTTAACTCCTTGGTGCATTCTGTGAGGGCCTAGAATGTTCATCAGCAGCACAGGAGACAGGAGAGATTTACCTTGGGGCATCCAGGAAGGGCATGTTCTCTGGGAATTGGGGCTGTTAGCCATGACCAGGTAGCCTCACCTCAACTGGTGGACTTTCTCTGGCTGCCTATTTCTTGGGGATGGCCCCAACACCTCTGAATTGTGACTTTTGCTCCCACAAGTCAAAGGTGGGAGAGACACATTAAACCACAGCCACCCCCATCCACTTGCAGAATTGCTCCTGGGACAGTGTTTTCCAGAGTTTGCTTTGAAACATTCCTCATGATGTGGTTTCCACCGCAGCTTCCCTGAAAGCACGTCCTTGCCTTCATGGTCTCAGGTGAGGTGCCAGTCCAGTTATCCCTTTTACTTTCCCCTGCCCTCACCTCTTAGCTCTTGATGCTGATCTGAGACTTCTTTGATTTGGCATCTTTTTCAGCATCTTTTCTTATCTTGGTGGGAATACATCTATCAAAGAGCCACAGTCTGGACTTTAACTCACCAAGTGATGCAGAGACATAGCAAGTAGATTTGGGGAGGGGAGGAGGGTAGGGTCAGAAGCCCTGCAGCCCCCAAATAAACACAACCCCATGCAAGGTTAGGCTGGTTCACACTGTAGCTGACCTCCCCTGGGAGCACAGCAGGAGCTGTTCCCTCATCCAGCCTCCGACACAGGCAAAGGCACAATGGGATTTGCAGCCGAACAAGTTAAAATGCTGCTGCGTGAATGCACTTTGACTGGGGCCAGATCAATTTCCCTGGCCCCTGTGACTGATACAAGCATGTCCAGTCAGGGAATTGTAAAGGAAACAGGTCTGAAACCAATTTCATTGCAACCAGCGCCAGCTGCATGTGTTGATAAGGCCTTTGATAACATTGTGGAGAGGTGTTATAGATGCTGGACTGGAAGGTACAGCTCCTTCACTGCTGGCAGAGAGGAGCTTACAGCACCCACAAAATTTCCCTTGCAGGTAGTGAGCAGCCAGGGCAGCCCCATGCCCTATGTCTGGGTTGGGGCAATGATCAGGAAAAGGAGGGAGACCTCTGCATGTCTCACACAGTGCTGGCAAGCTGCTTGCTCCTCCCTTGGGCACATTAACTCACATCTCTTCCACCCTTGGAGAAGATGGGGGCTTGGAGCAGAGCAACATCCTGGAAGTACAATAGGTGCCTGTCCCTTCAAAGGGGACCCCAAGGAGGGGCCTGTTTTCTACATGTGGAAACTGGCAACTACAACACATGGGCCATTTGCTCTCCCCTTCCACGCCTGTCCTGTCAGCCTCTCATCTTATTTTATTGCTCTTTTCTGAAGTACTTGTGAGATACGGAGGCTTATCAAAGCATCCCAGAGAGAAACATTTAAACTATCTTGGAGTTGGTGATGGGTGCAGGCAGGAAAGCCAGGGGGGTCATCGTCAGCAGGACTGCCCTGACCCTGCAGCCTTTTATTTGGCAAAATTTGGCTGCATTGGCTTAACTGTGGTGCTCACTCGGACTGCAGTGAATGAACCGTGTCTGAGGCATGAACCAGCTCGGCTCTCCCAGGCTCATTAATCTAGCTAAACTATTAAGCCCTGCTCTTGGTGATGGTTTATTGCAGGGCTAATGTGGTTGTGCTGCAGTGAGCTGCTTGCTCTGCCTGGCCTGGCACACTCCTGTGGAGACCCACAGTCCGTGCCTGCATGGGGGCTCACAGACCCCCAGAGCCCTCAATGGAGATTTACTCCTCTTCCAAGCCAGGACAGATTCCCAATAGCCCAGCAATACAAAATTAGGAAAACACACTGAAAGCAAAACGAGACCTGGAAAGGAAATAACACTAAAAGATCTGATTGCATCTGAGCTGCTTGCAGCTGAGCAGGGTTAAAAGGTAACCAAGACTGACTAGCTGTCACCACAAGCCTCCTCACTAGCAGACTTGGCCTCCCATGCACTTTCAAAATTACTGGGTCAGCCTCTCCATAACCCATTTTGCCCAAGTGGCTCGGGTTAACCACAACCATTTCATGGCCAGCCTTCGCTCACCCAGATCGTGTCGCCTGTGCCAGTGCAAGCAGGCCTTCACATGGGGTGACTGGCCAGGAGCAGCAGAGGGGGAGGAAGCACTGGCTTTATGTCAGGGTGCAGCTGCCAACAGACATATCCCTGTGGGTCAGTTAGGGCTGCAGAGCAGGCTTCGGTAGGTATGCGTGCTCTAAAGTGCTATCCAGGTCTCGCTCCGTCTCACCTTCTAGGTGGGACCAGAAATAAAGGCTGTGCTCGGGGAACCTCTATGGGAAGAACACCAAAGAGGGTGCTGCATGTTACCCCTCAGAGGGTAGTTCCCATGGGAGGAATATCCGGCTGGGAGCTGCCAGGTTTCCTGGTGGGGTTGAGCTGGGGATCAGGACAACAGAAAGCACTTCATCCAACAGAAAGCACTGCATCCAGGTGCAACATGCACTGGCCCTGCCAGGCTGCCACAGGGCCCAGATTACATGGAGGCACTTTCCAGGCTCTAGGTCTTGTCACCAAAACTCTCATGAGTTTGCAGAGGGCTGTGTGCTCCTGTTCGTGGTGTTCCTGCCCTCCCTTAGGAGGGCTTTAAGGCTCAAGGAGAGCATGGTGACAGCACCACAGAGGCACATGCAGGGGGAGTGGGGTGGGTGCCCTGACCGCGTGTCAGAGCAGAAGAGGGGGCTGGTATCGTCTCCGGATGCAGAGTCGTGTAACTTTAGCTCCAGACCATTCCTATTTGTCTTTGCTTCTTGCATGTTGTGAATAGATATTAGCTTAAGCTCAATGGGCTTCACGCAGGCCTTGGAACCAGATGATTCAAGCTGGGATTTGTTCCATATCTCGGGTTTCACATGTTTTCTTTAGCTGCATTTTAATTGTGGGGTTTTCCTTTTTGTTTGGTGAGATGTTCGAACCAGGTGCCGTCCTTTGCAGCTGTAAATATCCCAAATAAATCCCACTCCTGGATTATGTGAGGGTGAAGAGGAAGTGCCCTACAACATAATAGGTTCGGTTTTTATCACAGCTCTTCATCTGGAAAACCACTGGGAATGTGTCCACAGAAAATGTCTGGCGCTAGTCCGGAAAACAACGTACAATGTCAGCAGAGCCCTAGAGAGAGGACTGTAACATGGTTAAACAAAGCCTGGATTGAGTTTAGCTCACCTTTATTCCATCTTCAACCAACAAACCTCTCTTCTGAATGCAGCTGAGCTCAGGTCCTGCTGGTGCTGGGAAACAAAATTCCTCTTGTTTTCCTAGCTGCCCCATTTTTTTTGATCACTCCTGCTGCATTAACCCATGAGCTGTTTCATACATCCTGAGCCATGAGGGGCCAGAAAGAGGCTGGTGGACAAAAGTGAGATCTGGTCCTATGTGGACTTTGTCAAACCTCATACAATGAATTCCCATGTCCTGCTGCTTCCCGCCCCAACAGCCATTTGTTCCCACCGGTTGCAGCAGTTCTGTTGGGGTCATGAAGCAGGAGAGGGGCTGAAAGGTACCTCCAAAGGGGGTCCTGTATTTGGAGGACCCACCCCTCAAAGGCAGCACCTTTTCCATCTGTGGGTTGGTGTTGGGAGCCCTCCTACTTTGCGATGGGTCTTGCACCTGGGAGACAAGGATGCTCAGAAGAGCCACTGACTTCTTCCCTCAGCTGTTGTCCCATGCCAGGGCCAAAACTGCTCTGTCCCTGCTTACCACAGAGTGGAAAAAACAGTAACACAAGCTGTGTGTGCTCCCCCTAAGGAGACAGCAACATGTTTGGACCATCAGCCTGAGCTTTGCATTGCTGCATGGGGTCTACATCCCATCCTGGAGCCTGCCAACAACTTGTCCAGGCACATACAGGTGTTTAAGAGGTACTGGTTTGACAGGCTGCTCCTGCCTTTTGCTAATTCCTGCTCCCAAACTACTTTGGGCAACTTGCCACGGGCTGCCCCATCTTGCCTGTGCCCCAGAGCTGGGTTTCCCTGGTGTGCTTACACACTGCCAGCCAAGGGGCAAACCGCTGGGCTGTTTTAACACCATCTGAGTTGGTATCAGAAATGTCACAGCCTGGGGGAGTGAAGGGTGGCCCCATCCCCACGGGTGTCCCCATCACAGCCCACGACTTGGGAAATCAGGGCTGGAGTAGAGGGCAGTGTATTTCTGGGGTGCTGGAGGGTAAACTGTGCCTTACTTCATCTAGCCTTGCTGCTGTGACCACCACATACAAGAAATCCTTCCCGAGGAAGGTGGGAGTGAGGAGGGCTCTGCATCCCCCCTGCAAGTCCCCTTCCCCCTCCCCCATGCCTGAGGTTCCCTTGTCAGCCCACTGGATCCTGGCTGATGGATAGCTGCAGGCAGCAAATTTGAGCAGCATCTCCATGCCAATTTAAATAAATAAATGAGTCTGAATGCTTCGCCTTGCAGAATGGCATCTCATTCAGCCTTTCAAGCATCAAATACCACCGGGATTCTTTGGGTCTCAATTTGCAGAACTATTTCCCTTTCAAGTGCTCTTTTATTTTTCTTTTTATTTATTTAAACCTGTTTTTCCTGTAGTGAACAATCCTTGCAGGTGAAAGCAGACAGCTTTTGGATGTTGGTGGAGCTTTCCTCCAAACTGAAAAGGGATCTTTGGGCTCTATTTAAAAAGGTCTTCCCCAGCCTCTGCTTCCCTGACTGCAGCTGGTGGGGATGCAGAGGGATGTTCCGTGGTTCACTTTTAGTTGGAATTCCCCATGGCTGCCACTTCACTCACTTGAAGCCCGTTACTCACAGCAAAGGCTGAGCAGATGTGCTGGTGCCAAGGGGAAGCTCTTGCCCTGCCAGGGCCAAGTAGCAGCTGTGGGAGCTACTGCCAGCCCTCTCCTGAGTGCCTTAGATGGGTCACAGGAACCGGAGGGTGGGAGGAACACACATCTGTCCAAAATACCACAGATGCCTTGAGGACAGAACAAGCTCAGGCCTGGTGAAGTTGCAGTTAGCATCAGTGGGATGGGGAAAATTGATGAGCTGGGGAGAAAGGTGAGGAGGTGATGTTCCTTGGCTGCATCCCCCCCTGCTGAGACCCTTTAGCTTTTTAGGGAGCTCTGGGCCATGGATGTTGCAAAGAACCACCTGGAGAAGCTACCTGAAGCACCTCAGAGGCTGAAAGAGCAGAACATAAATGGAAAAGAGCTGGTATTACTTTTTTTCTTATTTTAAGCCAAACACAAGAATATTAAGTGTTCTGATTCATGGTGTTTGAACACCTGGGTTTGATGCACAGAAGAGCCTTCTCAGAAGCATGAGAATTTCCCTGCATACAGTCTAAAACAAACACCTTCCTAGCCAATCTCTAACCAAGGCCTTATGGATTAGTGAATAAGTATAGGGGCTTAGTAAATTTAGCAAGATCCATGTTACTGCAGGTGGTGGTGGTGATGTTTTTTGACTACTTCATTCCATCCACATACCCCCTTACACTGATCATCCTCTCCTGCCTTCGAGTGATCTGCTCAGTGCACTGGCCAGGCCTGGCGCTTCACAGGTATTTGGGAATGAGCAGCGATGTTTTGGGGCAGGACACACATACAGGCTCAAGCTCCTGCGAAATAGCTGAGAGTTTCCTTTTGCTGATGCTTGCATCCTCGTGCTGCTGCACCATGCTTCTGTGTGCAGCAGTGCTGCTCTCGTAAGGCTGTGGTGGCCTTTTGCACCGGTGTAGGAGGATTGTGGGAAGCAGAGGCTTTGTGCTGATGGCCTTTCTGAGGGCATCTGGTCTCTCTCTCTAGCAGCAGTCATTGTGATCAAAATGCTGCACATCAGACCATAAATAAATGGCTTGGCCTCATGTTTTAGGCATGACTAGTAAATGCAGTGCAAACTCTGCTGCATCTTTTCAGCTCCTCTATCTTCCTGCCAGCTCCCTGCAAGCCTTCCGTGTGCTGCGGGTAATGGAGAATTGACTCCATCCCTGTTGCTGATCCTCCCTGGGAGCTGTGGGGAGGATACACTCCCCACGGGGCCACTCTCCCCTGGTCTCTCTCATTTCCAACCAGGCTGTGTGCTCAGTGTAGCTGGAACAAGGGGGAGTGGAAGTGTCTCTCTGACATGCCTCGGTTAGCCAAGGATGGCACTTGCTCCCTCGTGGGAACGCCACTGCTGCTGGATTAATAAACTGGAGGTATTTGGGGATTTGAGAGGAGAGCGAGGGAGCCAGGGATGAGCAAGACATTGTTTTACGTCTCTTGAAACAGACACCACCACTTCTTGGAGCTAAGTTCAGGAGACGGGGGAGCCCTGTCCCTGGCTCTGCAGAAACAGGGGTTTCCGCCACTGCCGGGGTGGTTTGCAGATCTTTCCTTGGATCTCAGCTGTTAGAAGGGGACTTCATCCATTTTATAGTCCCCAATCTCCCAACCTTGCACACTACAGCCCTTCCTGGCTGCTGGGCACGAGCCAGCTCTCAGAGCCATTTGATGGCAGGAAGCTCAGGGCACCTTGGCCAACACTACAAGTGGCCAGGACCAGGATAAGAAGCACAGGCAGTCACTCTGCCCCTCATCTAATTTCTGCACTTGCACTATCCCTCTCTACCCTTCTCTCTTCAGCCCTTTCCTACCCCTTAGGGTAGCAAAATTCAGTTTTGCCCACATCACCACCCTGCTACCACCTGCACTGGCTCCTCTCCAGTTTCCCCAGTCCCCACGGAGGTGTATCTCACTCTGCCCCTTCCTGTCAGTGGTCCCGGTGAGGTACCAGCTCAGCAAGGCTGAGCAGAGTTTTCTGCATCTTGCTCATGCTTTCCAGGCCTCCGTGCACTTCTCCAGCCTGCTGTCCACACTACAACCCCCACGGTGGGAATGACTCCAAAACCGAGAGCCACAAGCAGCTTGGCTGCAAGTGAGTCCATTTGCCAAGCCCAGCTGGGGAACTGCTCTGGCTGAAAAAAATCCTCTTTTTAATTCTTTTCCCCCCCCTGAGTTATTTTTTAATCTAAATCAGTTCCTCTACCTGGTTTCCTCTGGTTCCTCCCAAAGAGCCAAAGGGCAGCCTGGGGTTAAGCAGGAGGATGGGGCCACTGCAGAGTTCAGCCCACCAGCTATAGAGCTGCAATGTCAGCAGTCCAAGGTGAGTTCAAACACTAAAATCTGGAGCCAATTCCTTATCCTCTTCCCCACAGAGCAGGAGTGACACCTTCCCACAGAATATCCAGTGCCCAGAGAGCATGGCCACTGCTCTCAGTTAGCAGGAGCTGGCTCAGAACAGAGATTCCTTCTCCTCTGCTGCTGAAGCCCTTTGAAATGTGTTTACATACCAGGCGGGAATAAAAAGTCAGAATTTCATTGGTGTTTGGCCAGGGAATCATTCTGGTTTGAAAACACTTGTGTCACTTGTTTTTTTTTTTGATTCTGCTAGCAGAAATAAATGGAGGCACTGAAACAGGCATGGAGAAATCAGCAGATCAGGATGCTTGGACATCCCAGCTCCATAGGGCTTTCTCACTGGAGGTTGTCCAACGTGGGGCATCACACCAAACCCTTTTGATTTTGATGCCCATTATGTTTTCCTAATGTCCACCAAGTCTACATGCCATAGCTCACTTTTGTGCTACCTCCTGGCCATGTGCCTACCCTAGGTGGTCTGCTTAATGTGGTTTAGTGAACACACCTTCTAATGAGGCCATCATGACCCCAGCACTGCTGCCTGGGAGAGTTTCTGCAGTGACACTGCTGCAGCTCACGCTTCTCAGAGCCATTTTCCAGCATGGGAACTTCATCAGCCTTGCATAAGTTGGGAACCTAGAGCAGCTCCCATTGCCATCCTCCTTTGAACTCATTAGTGAAGATGCCAAGGCTTGACTAGACACTTAGTTCGCTGGCACTTCCTTAGGCCTCTGTGCCCTAAATAGCACTCAGTAGTCATTTATCATTGCAGCCCAGGTTCTCCAGGCAGCATAGCTGTATTTATAGCCTTGTCGATTTTCATTCTCTTTCTCAGAGACAGAAATGCTTATATTCTCTGCTGAAATTTCCTGTCGAAGCTGCCACCCACCTGTGGTTCAATAAACTCCAGCCACCTGATGTTGGTTGTGACAACATAATCTTCTCTCATCCCTTGAACTCCTCCAGCCGTGGCTGCTTGTCTTCTGGAAACTGCTGGGCATGAAGTTGGCTTTCCCAGTAAATGCAGTACCTTGCCAACACTTGGACCTGACATCTCTCCCCTGTCATAGAGTAGTAGAATTGTTTAGGTTGCAAAATATCTCAAAGACCATCAAGTCCAACCACTAACCCAGCACTGCCATGTTCACCACATTTTGGTTTGTGTCATGGGGTTTGGCTGCCCTGAGGACACCAAAACCAGCACGCACCCATCTGGCTGTGAGGTGTGGGAGAGGCTGTGGCAAAAGGCTCGGTGAATCTTCCCAGATTCCCTGCATGGGGGGTCCTGCTAAGTCCAAGGCCCTGGTGGGGTTGGCAAACAGCCTGCAGAGCCATCCATTTCTCCAGGAACCGCAGCCCTGCTCCAATGCCCCGGTTCAAGAAATTGGTCTAATTAGAGAGGAGTGAAGTGTGTCTCCTGCTTGGAGAGCCTCAGGTCCCCAGCCTACTTAGAGCTCCACATAAGACCATTAGCACGACGTGTCTCCCCAGAACTACGCGCACGCTTGGCAGGCGGCCGACCAGATGTAGCCAGGCTGTCTGAAGGTGCCAAGCATAACAATTAACAGCGGCTTTGTGGTGGGATCAGCAATGGCAGCTGCAAATTGCAGGCATGTTCGGCCTCCCACCTTGCTGCCAGGCACAGCACAGTCCTCTTGCACCCCTCCAAGAGGCAATGCTGGGGTTCAAGGAGATCACAGCAAGGGTCCCTTTGTGCCCAACAGCTGCAGGACCTCAGTGACTTAGCGAGAGTGAAGTCTCATGGTGAAGAGCACCAGCTAATATGCACTCAGCTAAATCCTTGGACGTTGTACCTTATTTCTGTCAAAGTGCTGCATCTGTTTGGGTTTTTTCGTGCTGACTCAAGCTGCAGTTCTACAAACACAGAGTAACTTCATCCAGGTGAGCAGCCCTGTGGAGTTTGGGACGGATGGTGCCACGTTCCTTGCTTGCTGCGGCAGGCACAAACTGCTTTATTAGGCCTTAATTACATACTTGCTATCCAAAGTTCTTAAATTTGTCACTAAAGGCAGATAGAAATAAAAATGTTGCGCTTTTGCAGCTCAGATATTCGCAGCCATGAATAGTACACTCACACACTCATTTACTAATGGATACACTTCTCCTCTAATTTCTTTCACCCTCCAGACATTTGCAAAAGCTCTTTTCATTCCCATCACACCTTTAGTGAGCAGCAAGCCATTCTGTGTTTTGTTGCTCTTATCTCTTCTCTGATAGCTTTTATTGACTGCATGTTGGTTCTGTTTCCTCACCTTTTCCATTTCCCATATAGCCTTTTTTTTTTTTTTCTTTTTTTTTGTTTCAAGCCTTCAGATCATCAAGAAGTCCCATGTGGAGCTATTTTGGATATTTCTCACTGCAGCAGCTGAGAACTCCTGGAAGAGCTAATGACAGAAACAATAAGCAAAAGCAGAGTTGGATCCAGAATACATTTGGATTAGGGGGTGGGGAGTTCAGTAAATTATTGAACTACCTGGATGAAGAATTCGTATTAAAACCCATTTTACCTCAGTGCCTGACTCATTTGTATTTAAGAGCTGTGAGTGCTTTAGGGATGAGCTCTGAAGCTGCTCGTCTGTATGTTTCTTGCTTCAAACAGAGGAATGACCCTCTTCCCTCTTTGTGCAGCAAGTGGCTGCAGGTAAAAATTGCTGTGGGTCACAGGAGGGCCGACTGGGGCCAGTCTCCATGTTGAACCAATGAGCAGTGCCAGGCAAGCCCATTCAGAGGTGAGTTTCTGTTTCTCCTTTCACAGCCACCCTGCAGTGGCACCCACAGGAAACCTTTAGCCAAGACTAAACTGCATGACCCAGCCTGTTTGCTCCACTTTGCCTAAAAATAGGCCCAGAAGCCTCCCTTTCCTGACGTGGGTGGCCAGTGTCCCTCGCACAGGGATTGCACAGTGGGTCTGTGGTGGAGATCTGGTCGAGATAAGGCACTGGGGCTCTCCCCTCCTCCCATATGGTACCGTCTGCATGAGGCAACCGTCTTCCTGGCTAAGCGGGACCCTGCCCACCTTCCTTGGAGGTGATGGATGCACCAGGTTTTTGGCCATTTTGCTGAGCAGGTTTGCAGCCAAGACAGGGTTTCATTTTGCTGAGCAGGTTTGCAGGCCAAGCCAGGGTTTGAGGGGCTCTGGCACTGACAAGGGCAGGAGGAGCCCAGAGCACACAGGCAAACGAGAGGGGCTACCTGTTTTGCTTCAACTGCCAGTTGCCGTTGGCTGGAGCGAGGGACTTTCCGAACCGCTGAGGCATGAAACCACTAATAGCTCGGCTTTGATCCCCCTACTTTGAAAGGAGTCCTGAATTTTCCAAAGCAACCAACTCTCAGCAGAGGTTGGAGGCAGCTGCCTTTGCCCATTTTCACTTTGGTTGAGAGCTCTGCACTGTGTATCTGGAAAAGCCCAACTAAATGTAGGAACCTCAATTCTGGATGACTGGGCTTTTGTCTGCTTTTGGAAACAAACCACAGTGGGTTTCCAAGATATTTTGGTGGCTGCTGGCCACCTTACTCCACAGTAACCGTAAGGCCTTTGTGCAGAAGTACTTCTGTAGCTTCTGCACTGGGAGGTGGTGTGTTGGCTGCCCTTCCAGAGCCTCTAGCTTTCCGAGCCTTGCCTTTCCTTGTTACCAGTACTTCAGACATGAAAGCAGCTGGTTTGCTGAGGACCTTGCTCCAGAGAAAGGGGCTGCTGTTGCTTCCCGCCATCACTTGATGTTTTTAAGGCAGAGAAAAGCTTTTTGACCAGGCAAAACCAGCAGAAGAAATGCAGAGTTTCTAGGTCACACTGTTCTTGAAAGATGAGGCAAAAAGCAAAAACAGGTTAGAAGACTCTTGAAACATCTAGCAGCGAGAGGACCAATGCCCAGGCACTGCACAGCTCAGAAGACTGAATCCTCTTTCACGTGGCTTGGAAACACCTCATCCAACCTGCCTTCTGATGTGGCAGATCCCTTCTCACAGGGTTCTTGCTGTTTGCAGCCAGTGAGCCCACGGGTAAGCTGATGCTTGTTTGGGGGAAGCGTAGAAGGAAAGATTCACCTCCAAGCAAGAAGCCATAACTCTGAATCCATCCTATCTGCCCAGCCTCTCCTGAGCATTTCCAGGCTTTTTCTTTCCATGCTCCACTGGAGACTAATCCTACATACAGAAAATTCCTCATGCATTTTGCTCTTATTCCTTCAGGGCATCTGTATTCTCTTTCATTCTGCCTGGCTGTTCAACAGCCTGAACTCAGTTACTCTAATCCCTCCATCTTCAGTGATGTTCTCAGCTCCACATAATAAATATTAACAGCTTACACGTATCTTGGGGTTCTTATGCAAGGGCTCCAAATAGCTTTATGGTTCATACGCACATGGGGCTCACTTTATTCGCCAGCAAAATGCAGCCACCGATGAGACAGCAGTTGTTTAGCAACCTACAGCGACAACACACAATAGTTAAGACAGGAAGTGAAGATAAATACCGTATCCATTTGAAACTCCAGGAGGGGATTGGAG
Organism: Lophotriccus pileatus; assembly: GCA_035583135.1. NCBI lineage: Eukaryota > Metazoa > Chordata > Aves > Passeriformes > Tyrannidae > Lophotriccus > Lophotriccus pileatus. Next base: position 49,761,890 of record JAWWES010000041.1, read on the forward strand.
TTGGCAGAATACAAGTACTCATGCTGAATTTTAGCCAAAATGCTCCAAATAGCATTCCTGTGCTTGCAGAAAGAGCTATAGGATTTAAAATACCTAACCCAGTCCCGCTGGCTTGTTTACAATTCATGTTAATGGCATGGATGTTTTAGGATGCCAACAATGCTCTTCACCCGAGAAAGGCATCACTTGAGTAATGGACTATACAGGATTACTCTAAAGCCCTTCCTTAGACATTCTAAGGAAGGAAAAATCAGACTATTTTGTATAAACAGCAGTCTATTAGCTAACAAATTAAATGATACATCTTTTAGGCAGATTCACCCTTTAGCTGTGGCTTTCTCCAGCCTACAACAACAGAAGACCAATTGTGGCATTTTTTCAGTGGTGCCACAAACCCTTTGGCTAACTCCTAACCCTGTCAAAACCTTAATGTGATGGAAAAAAACAAGGGGAACACATTCCTCCCTCTTGAGAGTATGGCAGCTGAGGGAGCAGAGGCTCTGGTTGAGGATGCTGCATTACCCTTGCATGGTGCAGGGAGCGTTGGTGGCACTGACATGGCCTCCTCTTTCAGACAGCTCTTTCTGAAGGCCCTTACAGACAGTGGAGAGCTTACAAAGCCTTTTCCAGTCTTTGCTGGTTTTCTTCACACTCCTAGTGCGCAGCGAGGTGCATATAGCTTTGGTCCTCCCCAAGAGCATCTACAGGCTTTGCATCATCTTCATCCCTGTCAAATCCTCTGCACGATGCTTCAGCCTGGTTGCCTGCTCACCTCACTGCCTGCCCACGGGCATTGGGACCAGGATCTTCTCACTGGCCTGAGCACCTTCAATGACCCTCAAGCCAATGCCCACAGCTCAGGGGCATGCAGAGCATTCCCGCTGCTCATGTTCCAGGGATAGGGCTTCTCTTTTCTACCCCTGTCTTGCAGGGGGATAGCTCTCGAAAAATAAGATTAGCTGCCTTTACGGCAGACTTATTGTGCCTAGTCAGGTTTTAATTTGCCAGCTCCTCTCCAGCAGTCCTGTGGAGCATAGCTGCACTGTTTTTCTCTCTCTCTGTCTAGGACTTTACATTTCTAGTGGTTTTGAATTTCACTACACTGCAAAAAGGCCCCTGCTTTTGTTTCCCCAGATCACTCTGTCCTATTCCATTCACTCCTTCATTTTAAAGGGGCAGGGGAAAGAAGGTTTTTCCGCTGTTTTTACTGCCTGCATCTTCCCATCGCTCCCTGAGGACGATATTAAATACCAGTATTCGCTCATGAGCCTCCCTCCCCTGTACACAATGTTCAGTTTGTTTCTTCGACCCAGACTCCTAAGCCATGGCTTACATAGCATGTACAGAAAAACCATTTTCCTCAACTTTTTCCCAGTGGCTGTACAGACACAGCTTAGCGTGATCCACCCGCTCCTACCCACTTTATTTTTTTGTACTTCCTAAACTGGTAATGATGCCAAAGGATCAGTTTGTTTTGCATGATCTGCTTTATATAAGCACGTTTGGCAATTCTTAAACTTTTATCTGGAGCATCCACTTGCTGGAATATTTCCCATTGGAACTGTTCTCGGTATAAGTTCGCAAATACCATAGATAAATGGGATGGAGGAATAAGCAAGAAAAACTTGTTTGTACAGCTATTGAAATCTGTGCCAGGTTAGGGAACATAGAATAGGATAAAACCTTTTCAATTCCATTTTAGTCCATACCAGGATCATGCTGTCCTATTAAATAGCCACACGACAATCTGGAGCATACGATCCCCAGGTCAAGTGACATTTCGGAGCAGCTCTGCCCAGCAAGGCCAGGCTGAGCTCAGATACCTGAACTCCCTGCTCCACGCAGGGCAGAGGCAAGGGCAGAGGACAGGGTTGAGGGACTGCCAGTCCCTGCCTTGTTCAGCCTCGGGGACAAGGTACCAAACCTCACACAACTCTGCCGCCTTTGCCTCCGCACCACTGAACACCACCTCCCTGGCAGGGTTGGAAGGGTCTCAACTGGACGTGTCTGTGCTGGCACAATCAGCACCCGGATTTCCTGGGAACTATGAGGGGGCAGGGAAGCACAAGCTTCTGCAGGCAGCCCAGCAGCTCCCAAAACCTCACAGGGCAAAGCCGTGCCAATGGTACATTGAAGGGGCAGTGGCAGAGAGCCACCCACCTACATGCAAGGGATTCCTGTTGTGCCTTCCAAGGAAACAGGCATTTCTCACCCCTCTGATCCTACCCACGTATTTCTCAGTGAACTCAGGTCTTGCCTCAGGGCACTCAGTGCTATTTGATTTATCCAAAAGGATGAATCCCCTTCTTCTCCTTTCCAAGCTGGCACGCCGCAAGTGCCTTGAACCTGCACACATCAGGGTTTGGCTACACAGTGGCCTTGACTGTAGCATCCATCCCCTGCTACATCATCGTGTTCCCCTCCCATTCTCCTTCTGTCTAAGGTGACAAGCCTGAAATCAGAAATATAACCAGGAAGGAACCCAGGCCAGTTCTTTCACTTGCCCCTTCTCCTCTAATTCCCTCTAGCCCTCTCGTGTCTTTGCCTGGTGCCTCATCACAACTCCCCACAGACGTACCAGGCGCTGCGGCACAGAGGTGACCCTCAAGGCCTCCCGTGTTTGCTGGGGAAAGGCAGGGAGGGAGGCGGGCTGAAGGGGACGACTGGAGGAGGGAGGGAAGAGCCTCGCTTGCCGCCTGCTGTCAGAAAGCTGAACTGAACAGGAAGAGCATTGGGATCCCGACGCCTCCACCAGCTAGTCCAGGCCTCGGCTCACCCGCTGTGCAGCCAGCAGACCAGCAGCACCCCTCCTCTCCTCCCTGCACACCTCCTCGCTCTGACACGAGGGTGCACATCTGCATCTTCAAGGCATCACGACACGGTTGTGCCTTCCAGCTGTGCGCTACCAGGTGCCCGTACAGGAAAACTGCATTACAAACTCCACCTGCCCTATACAACTTTCCAGATGGCCTGCATTAAGGGAAACAATGTGCATTTTACCTACAAAAAAACAACTTATAGTTTAACTCCAAACCATAATCCAGAGCCAAAGCTCAACAAATAAATAAGCAAAGAGCTTATGCTTTTAAGTCACCAGCAAGGGCTCAGGCCACTTTACATCAGAAGCTTGCCTGCTGCAAGGTGCAACCCTCTGTTCTGGAGGAATAGAGGGCTTCACCAGGAGAAGCTGTCACACCCACACATGACATTATAAGGAAGAGAGCAAGCCAGATAGGTGCCAGTGACTGTAGCTATAAGTTATTTATTCTGCAAAATAGAGGTATCTTCTATGGAGTTGAACACTGGAATCACAGCATTATGAACTGAGTTGTGGAAACTTTATGACAGCACACACACACACACACAGGCACACATGTGTACACCTACACACACACACACGCAGCCCCGACTCTTGCAGTATCCAGAAGGAGCCCTCTCTGCATCTCTATTTGCAAAAACCTGCAGCGAGGGTTGCATTCAAGACCACTTCCCCTGTTCACAGGGTTTCCAAGGGAATGAGGCTGCTCAGGATTGGGAGCATGGCACAGGCAACATGTGTGTAGTGCACAAGCTCCCCTGCCCAGTGTCCAGCACATCCTGGGTAGGAGTCAGCCCTGGGCAGAAGACTGCCCTCAGTGGAGCACTGTCACTCTTTGCCTCAGTCTTTGCTCTCACAGACGAGCTTTGGGTGTCTGCAGGAGGCAGACCACCATGTTAGGACACAGTCAGTGCTCCCTGCTCGCCATGGTCCATGTTCCAAAGCCGGTAAAACTCTGCAAAATCCACGTAGGGCTCCACACGCCCGTCCTCATCTGGCTGGAGTGAGTGGGTGGGTCGGGAGCGGAAGAGACCTCCATCTGAACTTGAGCTGCTGCTCTGTGTGTGAGTATTAGTCGACTGGAGCGTCACAGTTGGGCTTTGGCTATGGAGAGAAAAAGAGAGAACACAAGCACCTTTATATTTCCCCATCTGATGCATTAGACAAGAAAAGCACCAGAACAAGCACCAGTTTCTTCACAGATCAAGCTATCTTAGCAAACAGGTAAAAAGTTGCAGTCACTTGCTCTACGAGAACACTAGTAGAGTTGAGAACTAATTGGAATTGACAAATATCAAAGATATCTGATACACATTAACTTGAAGGCCTTAAACACAACCAGGCATCTGATGAACAGAAGAGAGGCAGCAGAAAAAAAAAAAAGTCCAAAAAAAAAGGCATGCACTCTGCTGGCCTCCCCATACCCATAACAGTGCGAGCTTTATGGGAAGAGTCAGGCAGCAAGGAAAGCTATTCTTGTGTGACCTGTGCTGCAGCCAAAGCAGCTCTAGTGTGTCAGCCTCGTTGTTTCTGGAGCTACAGTCATAACACCCACAGCGCTTCTTCACTTTGCAGTGTGTATGCACACCATCCTGTACCAAGGGCTCAACCTAAACCACAGCCACTAACTAGTATGATCCCGCAAAGCGGATCCAAATAGGACCCAGTTCTAAGCTTTATACACGTTTTTCCTGGCCTCTGAGGCAGTGCAGCCTCTCCTGCAGCCTTACAGGTGGCCTGCATAGTCTCTCTTCTTCACTAAAACGAAGGGCACCCACACTCCCTCTGTGCACAGCACCCAACACACTTGGCACACGAGATCCAAAGAGAAGGGCTGCTCACTGCCAGAGTGCCCTCCACGAACAGCAGCAGATGCTGCTCCCAAGGCATGTTGCCAGAGCTGGCTTCAGAGCTGCTCACTTCACTCATTCCCACTCCTCACAGTCACTTTCCAGCTAACACATTATGCTGGCTGTCAGCTGGAGGGGGCCACGCTCCAGATAAGGGAATGACTGACGGGTAACTGACAGGTGTCTCTGCTTTTCAACCACTTTACACCATGTGAGGTGCAGGAAAAACTGTGGGTAGCAAGAGAGCAGGACTTTACTTAGTGAGGGTGGGAGTGGCTTCATCCAGAGTTGAGCTGCTGTGGGCACCATTGACCATCTGGCCTTGGGAAGGCATTACAAGAGACAGCGTGACACTTGTCTTGCTTGTGCTTTGGGAGCTGGAATATGGCACAGAGACTGGGTAGACACGGCCTCCTGAGAAGGGAGAAAACAGAAGTTACAAAATGCAGTTGAGACATGCGCAACTCAGGGTGCAATACAGCAGCAAAGAGGGCCCAAAGAACCTAAGCATTTATACCAAAGTGCCTTTCTTAGATGCTGTATTCTGTAAAATTGTCACAGACTCCACATCTCAAAAGCCAATAATCTGTTTAATAAGAAAATTCCTTCTACCCCAAGTACCTCCTCTCCTGATGTGAGGTCAGTGCTGGATCAATCAAGAGATCTGATCTTCCCCCCCTCCATTTTGTCTCATTCCCTCCCCAACACACCTTGCGTTGGCGTCAGCGTGGGCTGGCTCATCTCACCCAGGGGGTACCCAAAATTCCTCACAAGCAGCGTCATGTCTTCATGACGGGGACAGAACTTGGACCGCTCTCCACCACTGGCGAAAGTATCACAGTGGATCCGCTTAACCCGGTCCACTACTGCTTGTGCCACAGCATCCAGAGACGTCTGCTTGGCAAACTCTGTGGCTATCATGGCTGCAATTTCCTGAGCAGAGAAGGAAAAAAAACATCAGAGGAAGGATGTTAAGGAGATTTTGAAGGAAACCTTTTCCTGCCACCCGATGTAAGAGTTTTTATGGCAACTCATCTGACTGTGAAGCTTGCCCATCTCACCTGCTGATATGTGCCCTTGTGCCTTGAATCATCCCACTTCCTTTTAATGGGCTACTCCTAAGGGACAGGGAGCTGCCTAGAACTGGCTTGGCAAAGCAGCTCCCATACTATTACAGACTGGAATGTGGTGGCGCAGGCATCCAGCCTGGCCAGCACTGACAGGACAGACGAGGAGGACAGTCTATACGGGAGCAGCTGACGCGGCTGAAGTGAGTTAATAGCCAAGGGAATGTTCTCTGTGTGAGCCGGCTCACCTGGTTGGCCTGCCCAGGCCCATGAGCTGCCTCCAGTGCTTTGTAGAGCCCTTCAGACATGAGTACCAAGAAGCCAGTCACCCCATCCAGCGAGTGCCCTCCGTGGATTTCAGGCTCTGCTATGATGGGCTTAGATTTAGCAGCACTGGAAAGAGACGGTGTTATTTAGCATATAACGGTGACATATGGAGTGATGGTGTGAATGGAGTGATCATGAAGAAAAGGAGGTCTTGAAAGCCCAAAGTTGAGTTTTTCTGACCTGAGCAGTTCAATGTCAGTGTAGCCGTATTTGACTTTGTAGTCTCCAATGCGTCGAGTGCTTTCCTGACCACGAATAGTTCCCACTTGTTTTATTTTCCCTGCATCCAAGCCTGCCAGATTGAAACCGAAAAATGTTTAATTAACTTTGTGAAACTTGAAGAACTTCCTCTGACAAAAGAAATATCTACAGCTAAACAGAACTGTAATACAAAACCAGATGCCAAAGACTCATCAGGAGCCACACAAGGAAAAAAGGAATAGCAGTTTGCTGTGTTCCAAGGGACACCTTTTCATTAGATGTGATCTGGGAAGGGGAGAAAAAAGGAGGGAGACACGTGCAGCCCAACAGGCACACTGAATGCAACAGCTGGCCCCGAGACAAAGCCCACATCCTGGTCTGAAGCCACCAGCAGCAGCTGGCCTGGGCGCACAGGCATTTGCCGAAAAGCCAGGGGAACATCTGCGCCTGTCAGCTCTGGGCTGTGTGATGGGAGGAGAAGGCAGGAAGGAGGAAAACATATGTGAAGGATTCTGCTTCTTCTTCCCTCTGTTATTGATCCCTGTTCCAAAGCTCCATATGACAATTTCCCTAGTACACTGGACTGCAGGGAGAGGTTGCAGAGTCTCCCTCACCGGAGATATTCAAGAACCATCTGGATGCAAACCTGTGCAACGTGCTCTGGGATGGCCCTGCTTGAGCGGGGAGGTTGGACCAGATGACCCACTGTGGTCCCTTTCAACCTTACCCAGGTTGTGATTCTGAGATTCTGAGAAAAGAACTGTCTTAAAGAGACACTGAATTTGCTCAAGTGCTTAAATTGATGTGGGCTACTGCTAAGACAGGAACAATATCCCAACAAATATTTATAAATTTAATGGGATATACCCCTGGCAAGGACTAGGAAATAATCCCAGCTTGAAGAAGGTTCTAACAGAGACCATCTGCGTGCAGCTACTATTTGAGGGAGGGCTCAGACCAGATGAGCCACTTACCTGGCAACGCCCCTTTCCTGGTTATACCTAGAGCTACCAGCCAGAAAACACTGAGATTTTATCTAGGGACGACTGTCCTAAGTACAAGGTGAAGGCAGGGGGCCAACTGAAATGCTCCCTTTGAGTCAAACCAAGCCTCGCTGCCCAGATGGCTCCACACCTACCCCAGCAGTAAGACACAACTCCTCCATCTGCTGCAGACCACAGCTGACTCATCAACACGGCCTGGCTCATTTGCCAGCTCCTGGCAGGGGGCTACAAGCCACTGACAGACACAAACACAGGGAGGCTCAGAGCACACTGGAGAGGTTGTGTCTAAATCACTCTCCCACAGCACCAAACAAGTTGTGATGTGCTGGGTGAAGAGCCACGAAGGCACAAAACCTCTCCCTCCCTTCACCCAGGGAGGAGTGACACAGGGGCCATCACGACAAATGCTATCCCCACTACCTCTTACCACTGTGCTTCAACCTAGCCTTACAACAACCTCCTCTGGGCCCCCAAAACAGCCTGTGCACACTGTCCTGTTCCACAGGCTCTTCCTTCTCCTGGGACTGCAGGCAGGAGCACCGCTGCTGTGCCAAATTAAGGTCAGTATATCTAACAGATCCCTGTTCTCCTACAGACTGCCGCTACATTCTGCATTTTTGGCAGTAGAAGGGCAGTCAAAAGGTCTCTTTTCTGGGATTCTGGCATTCAATCTTCTGTTTCACAGCACATATCCCTTGTGCAGGAATAGGAGCAAAAGAGGAAATTACAGAGAAATAGAACAAACCAAGATCCAGCAGCAGAAATTATCACATCAACAGCCTCACCAGATAAGAATGTATCTGCCAGGTAAACCTAATGAAGAATGCCACCTTAGATCTACCTAAATAAAAGTAGAGAACCTAAGTATCTCAATAAGAAGAATTTGGTACTAGCAATCACACAAGTGGTCTGGGTTAGCCCTACACCAGGAAAAAAACATGTCAAACACTGTTTAGGAAAAGGGAAATTGCCTAAAGCAAAATGTCGGCATCAAGAGTTCAATAGTTACTGATGTGAGAGCAGTAAATGCCAGTGCTTGGCCTGCCTCTCTCTGAAGCGAAGCTGCTTTTTTGCAGCAGCAGCAGCTTGTACAAAGACATACTGAAACGTACCATCCCGAGGGTGCAGCATCACACAGAACTTAACGCAGCTTAACTGTGGTTTGCCTCCACAGGAGCACTCATATATTGTCCACCTGGCTTCTACCCTCTGGCTGTGTGCTTCCACTCCTGCCTTCGTATCGACTCCAGCAATCACACAGCTGGAGGGCAAATCAATGCTAGTTTGGCAGCAGGACACAAAACTAGCACTCAAAACTTGAATCAAAAGGATAGTTTTCTACTAGGTCAGTGAGCTGAGCTTACTCATTCTGTAGCCTCTGAATGGCTAGAAAGGCATAAAAAGAAGGCACTGAACTTGTCATCTGAAAACATGGTAAGCTTCTTTTTGTGGTCATTTATTATTTCCAGTGGCTTGAGTCATTCTTGGTGCCCCAGATAAACAGAGTCACGCGATGTTCTCCGCTAAGAACATGAAACCCGAACTTACCCAGCTGAGAGAAGCGAAAAAGTTCATCCTCATTCTCTGTTGTATGGTCCACGTTGAGCTGAGTCACCTGCAGCCCATCCACCGTGGACTTGCATAGCAGTGCCCGATTGGTACCTGCAGTGGGAGCAGCGAGATGAGGCACCAGATAGCTCTGCCGTTAAGAGGGAGAACATATCCCAGGGGAAAAGGAACAGACAGGGGAATAAAGACAGAAAAGAAGAGAAAGGCTCATGTACTGTCTCATCACGATCTCCAAAAAGTAGCCTTGCTAGCAGCAGAGTAGGCCTGCTAGGCAGCTCGTCATCCAGACCTGAGCCAGTACCTCACAAAAAAGTCCTCTGTTTCTCAGTGAACCTGCACTACTTCTCTCAACCCATGTTCCCTCTGTTCTTTGGTCCTATAGCCAACATCTGCAGGGATAAAGAGCCAGGCTGATTTCAAGTGCTCCTATAAGTAACAAGCATATCACTGCTTGGCCATAGACCTAAGAAACTGTCCCCCATATTCAAATTTCTTTTACTTCCTACAACAGCTGCCATCCTCAGGAATGCCGAGAGTGAGCCACTGACAAAAACCAACTCACCCACATTGGCGATGTAGAGCTTGTTGTTGAGAACGACAGCCACAATAGCCATGGCTCCTCCAGAGATCTCCTGCTCTACAACCTTCAGTCTCTCCACAATCTTCTGGTACTGAGAAGGGAGCTGGTGGTGAGGGACACCCTGGAACCCAAAATGATGGAAAAGCTTGAACACACAGTCCACAACACAGAAATCACAGCTGAAATAAAAATTCTGTAGGGAGGGGACTCGACATGTCTTAGCCTTGTGTCAAGCTTGTGCAAGACATAAAATTTTTTGTTCAATCCTAGCAAATGACACGGCTTCAATAAGGTTCTGGAGCAGACAGTCCAGTACACCTGAAGAACAGAACCCACATTTGCCCAGATGCCATGCAAATTTGAGGCCTTGCCTCTCATCTGCATCATATGGCTTTGCCCTGGAAGAGCCACATGTACAGCCTGAACTCCTCTCTGTGGTACTCTCAGTTCCTTACTCAGATTACCAATTACTAAGCAGTGCCAGTATGAACAGTGGGAAATCTGGGAAATGGACCAAAGTGCTTGCTTCACTTCATGTAAGGCCCCAGAGCAGAACCACTTACAGCCTCCCTTGACCAAATTGACTAATATGCCCAAACCTTATCCAGCAATCTGGAGCATGGGACCTCTCTATCAATCTCTGCTCTTAAGGTTACATTACCTCTGGTAGCTGGGACTGCAGGCTGGCCTTCTCTGCCAAGGCATCATCAATGGACTCCAGGAAACTTCTTTCCACCACATCAAAAGCCTAAAAAAAGGCCATAAAGAAAAACTAAGCTCTTATCCAATGCCTACAGACCTTTGAGGCTACCCATCCCCACCTATCTCAGACTGGCTCCTAAGAGTGGATGATCACTGTACCTGCAGACATTCAAGGATCACTACATCACATTGAAACACAATTGTTTCAGTGCAACTAGTTAACAGCTTGTAAAAACAGCCTGCAACAACTCAAAACCATAAAAATTACATTCACAGCAATGTCAGAGACCTATCTGATCTTGTGTGTTGATTTTAAGAACTTGCCTGTCACTCAAAAAAGCGCACTCACAAATCCATCTCCCTACCCATTAACTTCTCCCTTTCACTCATTATCATCTCCCTCACAGGCTGACTTGTTCCTACATGTCCAAGGAAGAGTAGCTGCAGCTTCCTGGAGAGCTCTCAGCACCGTGCTGACAGAGCCAGAGGGACAGATGGGAATGAGGCAGGAGTGAAACAAAGCACTTACAGATGCTCGCCCTGAGTGCAACTGCAACCACTGGCAGATGTTTCCAACCCACACAGAAACCAGATGCTGCTCCCCTGATGGCAAAAAGAGGAGGTGGGTAGTGTGAAAAGCAGCAGCCACTCAAAGCTTCTTTACCTGCAGCAGAACTCGACGCACGTCGGCATCGCTGTGATCTGCATGTAGCTGGCCCAGCAGCAGTTCTGCAGAGAGCCTCTGCCCCACGAAGTTGGTGACTCGGTTGCCATCATAGCCATTGAAGACACCATAGAGGTAGCAGTTGTTCTCACTCCTGCCAAGAGGGCAGAAGCAAAGAGGTCACAGATGTCTGTAAGACACAGACACAAGTAACAAGTTCCTCCAGGCACCTCCTGCGTGCTCAGGCCCCACCCTCTTCTTCTGAGCCCTGTGTGACAAACTAAATGCCACTTTTACCTGCCCTTGTGCATGCAGGAGTCTTTCCCAAGTGCAACCCCCTTACCTGAATTTTAACCAGTTATCCTCCAAGGGGTGACCCTCTGTCCCCTTGCCATCTGCACTGTAGGAACGGTTCGGAGCAGAGCCCACCCCGGAGAGATGACAGGATGGCAAGTCATCTGTCCAACTGGGCTGCTGTTCCTGGGAGACAGGAAGAAGAAAGAGACCATGTAAAACCCAAGCAGCTTGAAGCGAGGATCCTGGTCCAGTACAGGTTACAAGTCTATGCCCACCCTCTTCTCAACCCTTTTCCCTTTGCAAACGGGGCAGCACATCACCTCAGCCAATAACTTCACGTTCCCGTGCTGCAGAACAGGACCACTTATCATCTCCCCTCCTTCTGAAGCTGTACTCTGGCTGCACTTTGTCTCTTGCTAACAAGAAATCTGAAGTTAAATTTGCATGGGAGTTTTACGCTTGATACAGCACTGCTCTAGCTTAGCTATTCCTGTGGTGAATCAGACCCTCACACATCCCTGGCACGGGAGCACAGGGAAGGCTCTGGATGCCCGCTGGAGTACTCACCCAGGACAAGGGGACAGGGGCCTGGTGCTGCAGCCAGCTCTTAGGGAGACACCCCTGGGGCCGCCATCTCCCTCACGGCCTGCAGTGGCCAGCTGCCCCCTCACACAGCGGGGCACCCCGAAGCCCGCAGCACTGGCACGGCTCATGCCCCCCCTCCTTCAGCGACCCATGGCCCCCCCAGCGCTGCAGAGCGGCAGGTCAGCCCAGGGGGCGGATCGCTGACCCCGCAGGGCCTCCCTCCGGCCGGAACCCCCTGCCCTCAGGCGGCACAGGGGGCGGCAGGGCAGCAACCCACCACCCCGCCGAGGGCGGACCTCCCCCTTCCCACACGGCAGCGCGGGGGGCGGGTGAGGAGGAGGCCCGGAGACACCCTCGCACCCACCTGGGGGGGTGCGTGTGCGCGGAGGGGGGGAAGGTGCCACTCACACTCTGCAGCAGACTCCTCCTCTGCGCCGCCATCTTGCAGCAGGAGCGGCCGCCTCCCGCCCGCCCCCAGCGCCGGGGCCGCGCCCGCTCCGCCTCCCGCGCTGAGGCGGCGCCGGGCAGAGCGCGGGGAGGTCCCGCAGAACTGCAGGGGTTCGGAAGTTCCCTGCGGTTACACCTTCCTTCTTGTCGGGTTGGGGGGGGAATGCAGACATCTCCGTTTCTTACCCATGGCCGTGGGTTGTGTGAGAAAGTTCGCGTGTGTTCGCGCGTGTGTGTGTATGTGTATGTGTGTGTGTGTGTGTATGTGTATGTGTGTGTGTGTGTGTGTGTGGGGCGACGGTTGTGAGGATCACGGAATCGTCGAGGTTGGAAGAGACCTTTAAGATCATCCAGTCCAACCCTCAACCCAGCACTGCCGCTGTAACTAACCCCTGCACCGCTAAACCGTATCGCCCACTGCCAGATCCAGACACCTCCTAAACACCTCCAGGGATGGTGGCTCCGCTGTCAACAGGGCAACCTATTCCAATGCCTGACCACCATAACAGCAGAAAAAAAATGTTCTGATATCTGAATCTCCCCTGTCTCAGCTTAAGGCCATTTCCTCCAGTACTCTCACTGCAGACACGGTAGGAGAGATCAGCCCCCACCTCACTACAGCCTCCTTTCAGGTATTTGTAGAGAGTGATGAGGCTCCCCCTGAGCCTCCTCAAGACTAAATAAACCCAGCTCCCCCAGCCATTCCTCGTACGACATGTTTTCTAGACCTTTCAGGAGCCTTGTTGCCCTTCACTAGACATCCTTCAGCACCTCAGTGTCCTTTTTGAAGCAAGAGGCCTAAAACTGAACGCAGTACTCGAGGTGCAATCTGTACTGTGAATCCTGAATCCTGTGAAATGGGGTCACCTTGGGTGCCAGAGAGCCCTGAGGGAGCCTGGTGTTGAAATGGCTTTCTTAGCATTGCATTAGGTTCTGAGCAACCTCTAGGGAAGACCCAGCCCAGGTACAACTCTCAGCTGCATCCTGCTCCATAGATGCCACATGAGGCATCCACGTGTCTCAGCTTTGAGTCCATCTCCTGCCCTTTCCCACCCTCTTTTGCAGGCCATAATGAGGACAGAGGTGGACCGTGCCCTCAGGGCAGCAATGGGAAGGTGTCCAGAACAGCTGACAGGTGATTCTCAATATCCACCGCACTTTGGAGCAGTTCTTGGTGGTCTCGAGTCAGGAACAATAGTAAAATCACTTGTGTGCCTGCCTGAACAATACAGACAAAACCAGCGATCACTGATTTTGATCTTCTTTAAAATCCTTTCTAGGCAGATGCAGGCTGTTTCCATTGGATCAGTCCAGCTGGAGCAGGAGGGAAGACAGGAGATTCATTCTCAACACATTCTAAGTTAGCAGAAGAGCCCTCCAGCAGTGTGAGTACCATTGGCTGGCAGTCAGGGTGGGCAGAGGGGCTTTGGAGAAGAATGTGTTTCCCTGTGTGAGTCGTGGCTGAAGGGGCTCCAACATGAGAGACGTGCAGTTTCAGTCATGGGTAGTAGCAGTGCAGTTGTGGTGAGGGTGGGAGTGTTAAGTAGTCTTGACTTCCAGCAGTAGCTTGATACTCTTTTAATGACATCTTTGTGGCAGATATATTTGATTCAGATGCACTTCAGAAATAACTGCCAGTTAATTAACCTCATTCTATGGAACGATGGTTTTTGCTGCAGGGAATTCTGCCGGAGATTTCGAGCTTCCTTTCCTGTAAATCCTCTGTCTATTGTTTCGTTACATCTCTTTTTTCTGAATATACAAAGATTACAGATCCTTCGCCTTCACACAAGGCTCACAAATACAAGCCATTCAAGCAGAGTTAGGTATACAGGCAGAATTACTTTTTTTAAAGGTTATATTGGGCAAAGATAGATGAAAATGCTAAATTTAGAACCTTGGTCTACAAACAAGTTTCCTCATGGTTAGGCTTCTGTATAAGCTTGGTCTCACTGATGTAATTCGAAGTATTCCTGGGGATAAAGCTGTGAATAGGTACAAATAATTAAAGGAATGGGTCTCAAATCTGTATTAAAAGTAGGATGGACAGATTTTGTACTGACGAAGATTTGTTTTCTTACCAGTATCAAGAAGAATTCCCAGTGCTGCAGAAAAATGCAGAGCACAGCATTGTCCGTGTCATTAAAAGTCTACAGGCAAGTGTCTTTGCTTTAAAACACGATGACACTTTTCAGCATTGCAGCAGCAGCTTATGGTTATTTAATGCTATTGAAGGCTGCAGTCATGCACCTTGATGAGCACAGTCAGACCCTGTCCTTGCTCAGAGCGCCACTGAAATCAGCAAGGCTTTGAGTGTGCTCAGAACTGCCAGCATGTATTACACTGCAGAGCTGCGAATTTAGGAGTCATTTCTGTCTTTTCCTATCCATAACTGAGTGCTTTTGAGACCAAAAAAAGCAAGAGTCTGTGTGAGGGTGCGATAAGGCAGAATGTGAACTCAGTGAGAGAACAAAACAACTTTCCTAAAGATACAAGATAGAAAAGCTGCCACTTTCCTTGTTTGTACAACGGCTTGTCATATCTTGCAGTTAAAAATGTGCCCTGTTCCTAATTTAAATATCTGGCTTCAGCTCATAGTCACTAATCTTTGTCACTCTGGTTTATTTTTTTTCTGCCAGTTTGGGCTGGAACATAAACCTGGTGCAAAGCCTTTTTTTCTTGGTGAAAATACTTGTGCCAGAGTCTGCCTGGATATTTCTGTAGTTCTGTCACTGAGCTTCTGCCCTAACTTTGAGTGAGACAATTAACTACTTGGCCTGGAAAAAAAAAGTGAATGGTAAGATTTAGCAAACAAGGCCATTTGCAGTGTTAAATGCACATTTGTCCAGCATTTCACAGTCCTCCAAAGGAGAGTGCTAACGAAGCTGGTGTGCTGTTCTCTGAATGTCTGCTCACAGAGACTGAAAGCTTTGTGCAGCACTTGGAAGATGAAATACTGCACCAACTGAGTTTTTGTTGGCTGTACTGATCAAGCTTATTTTATCTTTCTCTTACGCTTCTTACTTTCTGTAAATCCTCTCAGAAATTACCATGCTTTATTCCCTTGCAGCCAGACTCTCCCCAGGAATGGAGGACATTGGTCACTGAACCTCACCATCCATGCACAAGTAAATAAATTATATGATTCGGTGACTACCAGATATACAGCTCCCTTTCTCACGTTAAACTCCCACATTTCTCATTCCTCTCTCTCTCTCTCTCCCCCTCTCTCCCTCTCTCCCCCCCCTCTATCTCTCCCCCCCTCTCTCTTCTTTTGTAATTACTCTCATATTTTCTCTGTCCCAAGTGCTAGGGATTATATACATGGTATTTCTGGTGCCAAGCTGTACCACTGCCTTCCTGTTTTTACCAAAGTTTTCTCTGCAGGAAAGGAAGAAGCACGGTCACTGCTTGGCTGCTGGATGAGAGGTGAACAGCACGACTGAACAACATGCCATGGGGAGCAGAGAGCTTGGGGCAGCCTCGGTGCAATGCTCTTGTAGGCACTTGGAAACTATACACAACGGGAAGCACACACAAGATTGCTGGCATCTTGTATCACATCACATTTAGTTTCTCTCTACTGATCATGTGTGAGATATGTTTAGGGAGATTTTTTTTTCTGCCTTGTTTTAATGATAACGGAGGCTGGGGCTGGAAAGGAAAGTCACTGATTTTTGGCAGGCCTTGCAGGAGGTAATACGGAAAAAAGGAAGGGTCTCTGATAGAGCCAGCTTGCTGCACTGGCTCTGCTCCTACGGCAGACAGAAGGGTGGTGGAGAGGGTGGAGTAGTGAGCCCTCAAGCAGCTCCACCTTGAGGTCTCCCCATCTACCTCTATCAACTTCAGCTTGATGCTTCCCACAGGTACAGGTGCCCAAATGCTCCTCAGTTCTCCGCAGGCCACTGTTTCCAGGCATGCTGGAATGGCAAAGAAACAAGATGGGGCAAATAGCACCCTCCAGGGAGCTGGAGAGCCAATGTGGAGAGCTACTGACAGAGGAAGGGCTAATGATGAGAGCGTGCTGATCCCCACAAGAGAGAGCCAAATATCACTGCAAAACAGTCTGTACAGAGCTTTAGGCCAGCGGGATCTTTGAGGGAGGGAAATGGGGTTGTTTCACTTGTGCCAAAATATATAATTTTATTGAATTCCTTGATACACTAAGCAAAGTCTCATCTCTGAGTCCCGGGATTATGTGACCTTTTTTTTAAAAAAGCCACAGCTTTGTAACAGAATTATGCTTCTGGACGTCATGGCTACAGGGAAAAGCTTCAAAACATGACTCATAAGCACTTGAAATACCAGAAAACAAAATTAAAGAGATTTCAAATTATTAGAAAACACAAACTAGTAATGTTGGAGTCTTATTCATCTGAAATGCTTGCTTTTGGCAACAACTTGTCTCACCAGTTTTTAATTCCACCTCTTGCCAACACAGACATTTGCCTTTCTGTGGGCACAGTATCTCCATAACACGTCCACCCCAAAAGCTGTGACTGTAGGAAGGGTCTTGTCCAAACAAAGATTAATCGTGAAACAGATGGGTTGGTCCGTCAACACGTTTGCATATAATTTGATGTGCAGTTCCAATGTGTGCTCTGTTGTGTCCCCAAGAGGGGAGACAGCTTGGAGGACTGGATAGAGCCTGTTCACCATCATGTGCCTCTGCTAACTGCCCTCAAACCCCACAGGGGTTGGGAAATGTGATACTCAAGTATTTGAGTAAGACTCATTACAAAAGGATGAGAAAGAAGCTTTACCTAAGCATTAGTGTGGGATGGGATTTGGAGTTTCATTTTTATTGCAGAGACCATTGAAACAAGATCCTTTTTAGTGGTGGGCTACCAATCACTGACACCCACTGTCAGCAGTGTCTTGACAGTTTGTTTCCCAGAATTTGATTATGTTTTGAAAACTTAATGCACTAGACCAGACACTTGAGCAATGGTCACACATAGATGAATAAAGACACATCAAGGGATAAACAGATATACTTCCCCAGGTGTGGAAATACAGGTATGTATTTTCATATAGGTTTGTATCCTATATTCCTGCACGTCCCCCTCCCATACCTCCTATTGCCATATCCGTTTCACAGTGAGAGTCCACTTCTAAACATGGCATGTCAGGTTCCTCATGTTTTCCTACTGATTAGGTGAGAGACACTTGATGGTGTGTAATTTGAAACTCAGGCCAAGTAAAACAAGTAACCATTAGCTCCCCTGAAACATCTCAATAATGGCAGTTCTTTAGATCTCTTTCCTCTGTTCAAACCACTGACTGTCAGTAAACTTGCCAGCTTGGCCATGGAGAAGCACAGGAACCAACGCTCTCGCAGCAAACCAAGCTGAAAAAACCCCCATCCCTCCCCAAAGAAGAAAATCCAGACCAATTTTTTTTCCATGTAGTTTGGTTATTTTTAACATCATAACTTTATTGAGACACCAGTAGTTACCACCTTCACTTTGTTAACCACAAATATATAGGACATTGTAAACACAGGTGCCGAGGTGGCGGGGTTCGCTGTAGTTGGATTTCGGAACGGACAGGGGCAGGGGGACAGGGAGGAGGGGTGAAGGGACACTCGGGCTTAGACAAGACCACTCAAGAGGATCCTGTATGCGGCAGGCCATCCATGAGTCATCATATATACGTATATATGTATAGCTTTATATTATACATCTCTTTAAATATATATATATAATATATATACTATACACAGGCAGTAATGTGTCAGGGGAAGGGGCAGGGCAGCCCAGGTGGTGTTACAAATGCCACGCAGGCAGCAGGGAGTTGTTTGGATGGATGATTTGAACTTGCTGCATGAGGTGGCCTCACTGGGCTCCTTGCCTTGTACCTGCTCTGGGGACGGGAGCTGAGACTCCTGTGGGAACCACCCTGCAATGCTGCCTCTCGGGTCCTCCCAAGTGCTTGCGAGGGAGCAGGAACAAAGACACCTCCTCCCCTGAGGGAAGTGTCAGGAATATGCAGAGAGGAAGGGTGTGTGTGATGAGGTGATGAACAGGGTGGTGGTGAGGATATGAGTGAGCCAGGGATGGGGACAGGTCAGGAGGCTGAAGCCACAGATAGAACTGGGGCAAAGTTTCATAATCCCTTTGCCCTTCAGAGCTTCCCTTCAGACACTCCCTTACTTGGGGGCTTCATAAGATAAGAAGACATCAAGGGGACATTGTTCCTAAGAGGGGATGGTAATCCTCTGTAATCTGGACAAATGGCAGAGGGGGAAGAAAGCTGCTTTATGATTTTGCTTATACAGCCTTCCCTCTGATCTCCTAATCTGTAGAGTGGGGCTGATATCACCCACATTTAGAATATAATAGGGACATGTTCTAGCCAGCTGTTCAGGTCTGGCCTATGATAACCAGAAATAGGCAGCACCTTATCAGAAGTGCCTAAGATAAGATAACCAGGGTTGGTCTGTATGTCTCATCAGCTGCAGAATGAGCCAAATGCCAATGGAAATTGCACTTTGCATTTTAAAGAGCTACATGCAAACAAGGAGACTCCCACCCCCAGGTCTGTCACCACCAACCCTCCGCTGCAAAGGCTGAAAGCATATCAACCCAAGGAGCTGTATGTCTTCTGCCATGAGCAAAAGCAAGAAGTTGTCTGAGTATCTACTGTTGTAGTGTCCTCTGCCACACCAATGCCTTTCCTACAATGCAAAGCAAGGAGAGGGATAGAGAGAGGGGCAGTAACCCAGGATGAAGCCACCTGGCTCATGTCTCACTGAAGTGCTGGCTCTGAGGGGGAAGCTCACACCTGCCTCAAGCCCATCTGAGACCATCCGCTGGTTACATGAGGGAAGCAAGCCAAAGAGGATAAAGAAAACCTTGCTCGTTAATCAGCCCCAAGTGGTGTTTAGTCATCTACATAACTGATGGGAAAAGGGTATGTAAGATGCTCCTGCACCACACCCCAAAACAGAGCCTCAGGTAGACCCCCACATATTTTCCGTACCTCTCGCTATGCGCCTGGGCCCTCACCGAGGAGAGGGGACAGGCACTGGGCAATTCCATCCAAAAGGTACAACGCATTTTTGTGCTGAGGGCTGGTTATTTATAGCATCCTCCTCCTCTCGGTTCCCTGCCCACATCCCAAATGAATGCATGAAGGATGACACAGATGAGTCTGGGTGAGTACAACTAATTTCTCTCCTCCTCCACCTCATCATTTGTTCATTCTTCTCCCCCAGGGGGAGACCGACTGCAGGGAGCTCCCCCCCAGCCACAGTCATAACAAACACCTCTCAAAAAAGTAAACCCATCCCAAGCCTAAATATTAGGCTGAACCCACAGAAAATGAAGCTCAAGGGGCTTTCTTCCAAAAAACACACCTCCTATTTACAGTATTGCATTCACTCACAGCCCCAGAGCAAGGGATGTGTGCCCAGTCATTCCTGCTGTGTCCGTGGGGCTAGCTGGTCCCCCTCTCCTGTCTTCACCAGTGGGTAACTACCAGCACAGTGGGGCAAGCCATGGGAAGGACAAGCCATGGTGACAGCCACCGGCAGCACAAGTCTGCTGGCAGGAGCAGGTAGAAACCGTGTCTATATGCAGTGGAGAACACTGTCCCACTTCCCTCTTGGGAGCCTGCTGCTCTACAGTTCCTACCCCATCCCCATCACTGTGGGGCAGCTGGGAAGGAGTCACACTGGGAGGAGGGAAGGACTGGTATCTCTTCCTCCAGAAGAGATGTTCACACAGCCACAGGCCAGACCTGTGTCTCATCCTCCCGATTCCTAAGGGTGCTACGAGGAATAGGCTGGATGCTCAGCGGGGGCATCTACAGATTTTGGATCTGCTCCCCCATCGCTGCTACGGGGACTAGTGTTGTGTCAAGCAGGGTGGCTGCCTGGGCAATGGAGCTCCTCACTTCTGCAAGGTAAACCCTGCATCTTGTGCTCTGAGAGATGTCTGTGCCAGGGACAATTGTCCAGATAGCTATTGCTGAATTACTTCCCTTCAGAGGAAATCTGGGAACCTGTCTTCACACACAGACCTTGCTTCTATCCTAGAACAGAGAGTGGGCTTCCACAGCTGTGTCTTTACTTGAAGAAAAATCATGAGGAGTGTGGAATGATATCCAAATGAGCTCTATCAAAGAGTCACTGCTGCCACCTAGGCGAGGCTTTAAAGTCAGCCAGGATCTGAGATGCTGCAGGAGAGCACTAAGGTATGGTCTATGGCAAGTACAGAAAGACCAGTCCTCAGAGAGCTCAGTCTGGCCCCACCCCATTCTCTGCACACCAAGACCTCCTCCCCATCTGAGTGTGAGGCGAAGTGCAGCTGTGCAGGACAGGATCCTTCCCCACTTGGTTGCACCCCTGTGCAAGAGCCGGATGCATGCTGGCCATCCCAGCAGCAGCATTTCTTTCCAGTTAGGGTCCTGCTCCCTTCCTGTGTGCTACAAAGATGGCATCAGCAAGAGGCTTTGCAATGTTGTAGCAGAGGAACAGAGGAAGGTAAGGACCTGAGGAGGGGAACTGTCTTTCTCCTCCTTCTCCTGCCCAGGATTAAAGGACAAAGCTCCCCTCTCCCCCTTGAACCAACCCAGCTGGGGTTGAGGACTCTCAGGGGCCCCAGAAGTCCACATCCTCCATCCTTCCTCCCAGGGCCACTGTATTTGGGCCCAGGGACTGGGCATGACTCCCCTCCTGCCTCATCGAACACTGGTCTGAGAAGAGCAGTGAGCAGGATGTACAGCTGAGGGGAACCACCTCCACCTCAATCCAAGGGGGCTGGATCTCATGGCACTGCCCCTCTGCTCTGCTCTGTCTCTTGCTGTAACCTACAGACATGCCTGAGATTCCTGATTGTACCTGCAGATCTTCCTCTTTCCCTTCCCATTTTTTCTCTTTGTGCTCTCCCCGCTCCAATACCACTTCTTCCCAAGCCCTCTGAAAGTAAAGCACCCCTCCCTCACTAGCACGTGGCAGAGAAAAGCCCCCGTCTTTACTGTTCCTGCTGCCCTCCAGGCCCCATCCTCACACTTGTGTATGCTGACTCCAACACCACTCCCCTCCCTGAGCCACCAGGTGCTCCAGACCAATGTGGATGCTCCCACATCTACTCCAGCCTTTAGCGACACCATCTCCTCTAGGAAGGTCCCTGGTCCCTCTGATTTCTTCCCTTCTACCTTCAACATCCTCTCCCCTACCCTGCTGGTACCATAGCCCCTCTCCTGCCCACCAGACACACTCTGCCATCTGCAGCAAGGCAGAAGGGAGAGGAGGAAAAGGGGGACCTTCCTTCCTGTCACAATGCAGATTTGGGGAAAATTTGGTTCTGGCAGGTAGCTTGGGGGGAGAGAAGGAAAAGGTGATGGGGAAACCTTTTTTTCTTTTTTTTTTCCTTTTTTAAAAACAATAAATAAAAACAGATGACCCAGAAGGCTGGAGCATAGCTGAGAGCCACCTCTAGTACCACTATGCACGTGTCTGGTTTGTGCCTCGGCTTTCTGCCGGCAGTGGGAAAGGGGGCAAAAGGGAAAGGGGAAGGGAAAGGGGCATCGGTGGCTCAGTAGTTCTGCGTTTGGTACCCCTGTGTCTCGGTGTCGAAAGCATCTGCTGGAGGGGGCTGCTGGTATGTCCCCACCGCATCTGTAGCATCCTCCTCGTTCGTGTAGGGAGCATAAGGCATGCCGGAGTCCTGGCTTGGGTCCATGTAGTCCTGGGAGAAGAGGGCCGAATCGGCACCCAGCTGGAAACGCTGATATGCCAGGAATGCCTGGCCCACCTTTAAGGGAGGAGGTGGAGGGAAGAAATGGGAAGCAGAGAGGGGAGGGAAGGGGAGAAAAAGAGGGGGAACGTACCGAAAAAGAGAAACAAACAAAAGTGGGGTTAGTAGTGGTTACGGATTAGTGCGCGAGGCCTGCCTGGCGGAGCACCGGTGAAACACCCCAAGAGCATGGAGGTCCAGGCTGTCCCACAGAAAGCATGAGCCCACCAGGAGAGAGAAGGGCTGGGCAGGGAAGTCTGCAAGTGCAGCTGGCTGTGTGCAGCCTGCCAGGGCTCCCAGCTCTCTCTGGGATGTGATGGGCACCTCCTGCCTGGCAATGGGGTTTCACCAACATGGCACAGATCGCAGAGGCTCAGTTGGCATGTGCTTATTCCATTCCACCCCTCCTGCCTGTGGGAAGGCAATATCTGCCTCAGCAAAACCAGAGCAGGTTCAGCTGCCAGGCTGGATGTACGCTGCCATTTGGCTTGGAGAGGCCAGGAAGGAGAGCAGGATTTGACACAAAGTAGTGAGGTAGAGGTAACCCCTTCACCAGTCAACATCCACACGGTGCAGCACAGACCTTGGGAAGGAGCAGCAGGAGGCAAGGTGGCTGCTTCCCAGACCAGGGGGTGGTCAGCAAACAAACTGCTGCCTCCTGCCCCAGGCACTGCAGGCAGGACACCTTTTGGTGGATTGAGAGAGCCTGGGCATAGGGTTCAGCACTGTGGACCCCAGCAGTCATGGTTTGTTGTCCCAGAGCATCCATGATCGAGGTGAGCAGTCTAGCAGGTGATGGGGGGAAAGGTTTTTGGGGAGTGAGGTCTGGAAAGAATTGGAAGAGATAAAGTGGTGGGGCAGAGGGCATCTCCTGGCTGAAGTATTAGGTCTGAGCAGTCATCTAAAGAAAGGCACAGTGGTGTTACAGAGCATTAGTTAGGGTATGGGTGAGGGAGAGAAGGGAGCAGAGGAGGAGAAGAAATTGCCAGTTCTGACTCTCCAGAGGGAGATCCCCTGTTCAGTGGATAACCCCACTCCAGTTCAATGGCCCATGTCTTCCTCTCCCATGCCCTGCAGTGACCACACACCCATGGTCAGGGCACTGGAACTGGCTCTGCTCAGTGACCTCCTCCAGCTGCATCCCTCCACCCCTTCCCCCAAATTCTCCCATCAGCAAGGGGCACTAAGGCAGCAAGGATGGGGAGTTAGGGAACAGGGTATTGTATTCCTCCTGAAAATTAATGTCTCTGAGTCTCCGGAAAGCCAGAAATGCGAGGATGCCCTGTGAGGAGAGAGAGGGGTGTAGGAAGGAGAATCAGTAAGGTAGAGCAAACCGGTGTTTGAAATAAAAACCCCAAGGAACCAGGTGAAGAAGATGCCTGTTTAGGCATTCACAAGCCCATGAACTGGGGAGGACCACTGCAGGTGATGACACCTCAAAAAGGGTCCCGAGGGACCCCTTACAAAAGCCTTGCTCCTTCTCAAACTTTCTGCTGGAGCTTGCAAGGGGATTTTGGCAGCACTCAAGTGCAGGACACAGCTCGTGAAGGGAACACACACGCTGCCATTCCTTGATCCTGCTTGGTGTGACCTTCCCCTGTGACAGCTCTGTGGTCTTATGGCACCCTTCCTATCTGGACCCTGCCCAACGTTAAGGCCTGTAGGAAGGGGAGAGGACAAAGCCACAAGCACTTATGCGTGGAGACAGGGTTAAAATGCTTTCCTGCTTGGCACTATCCTGTCACTTCAGAAAAAAATCACTTGTGCTTGGTGCTTTCAGAGGCAGGAGAAAATCATCAAGGATATTTATATTGCACACAACAGTTTTTCCAGGAAACTAGCAATAAAGAACTGCTGGGGAAAGGGCAATCTTAAGAGAGCGCCATCACCTTCCTAAGAGATGACCCAGTGAGGCAGTGCTGCAGACAGACAGCCCAGAGGGATGGACGCTCATTGCAGCCTCTTGCAGCCAATATGACAGCTCATATGACAGGAGCACAGCAGGGAGGGAGATGGGTACAACCCCTGGCCTGAGCTCCCTTATCTATTTAGCGTCTGTGAGGTGAAAATGCTGTTGAAGTCCTCTGACGCACAGGGGAAACAGGTTAACAGGTTGTCCAGAGAGGTGGTGGATGCCCCATCCCTGGAAACCTTCAAGGTTAGGATGAACTGGGTTCTGAGCAAGCTCATCTAGTTGAAGGTGTCCCTGCTCATTGCAGGGGAGTTGGACTAGATGGCTCTTAAAGGTCCCTTCTAACCCAAACTATTCTATAATTCTGTGATAATGGTGCTTGGGGAGCAGGCTTGTCCATGGTCATATTGGAAGTCTGTCAAGGACACTACTTAATAGGATATGGGACTCTCTTTCCCACTGTGCTTGTAAATGCTCTAAAACCTTCTTTCACGTAAGTTTTTGAGTCCTTGTTTCCCAAGTTTACCTCCCAACCACCTCCCTCCCGCTTTTCCTTCTTGGAAGCCATGTGAACTGAGATCCCAAAGGGAATCACTCTTAGCCAGTCACCTTCCATTCCCCACAAGTTAATACAGTACAGAGGACGTTTGATCCAACATCAGGACTCTGTACTCACCCAGGTGAAGATGGAGAAGAACGAGAACGTGATGGCTGCTCGGGCTGCATCCCCTCCCTCATTCAGTGGGTTGTCCTCTTCTTTTGAAGCTTGCCACTGGTTGGTTAGAAAGCAGAAGCCAACGAACCAGAGGAATGCCCAAAAGGCTGGGATGGACCACCACGGACATGCCAAAGGGGAAGGACAGAAGATATGTGTGAGCAGAACATATACATATCACATTTCTCTGGAGATTTCAGCCCTCTGAGACCCACCAGTACGTTGCAGACTGGGCCAAACTGACTGCACAGCCAGTCTAAGCTCATTGTCAAGGTGACAATAGGTGTCTGCAGAAAGTACCTCTGGAGAGTTCATTTGCTTGTGTTTGGTTTGATCACAGGACTTGCATTCGGCCTTGGGAGGGAGCCTGAAGGGCTTCCAGTACTAGAGCAATCACCTGGGCTGTCTGAAACAGCTTTACAACCTTGTCCTGCAAGGACAAGCAAAGAGCAATTCCTTCCATGGGAGCTGCAGAAAAGTGGGAAGCAGCTGGCTTGCAGTTGCAGAGAGACTGGCTTTTGTCAGGACAGCACAGCTCAAGGACTCGAATCAAGGAAAGGTAATGAAGGATCGTTAACATGCTGTGCCCCCAGGAAAGGGGTGAAGGTAAAGGGTAGCCTCAAGGGGGAACTTCCTCTCTTTGCCAGGTGCAGGCAGATACCCAGCAGGGAGGAAATGGACATTCCTAAGCAGAAGCAAACCAGGGCTTAGTCGCTCCCCTTCTCTTGTCAGTTGTACAAGGGACTGCCGGGCAAAGGGCTAACCGTGGACAAACCTGCAAGCCCAATGTTCTTAGCAAGTTCAGATGCTTCATCTGATCCTGTCCTCACTCCACTTATGGTCCCTCTGGCATACTCTGGGGAGGGCCTGATGTTGAGCAGTTTGCCTGAATGGCTGGAATAAGCCAGGAGAGTGACTGAGGATGACAGCACGAGAGCAAAGCACCTCCTCGTGATCCTGCTGACTGGCCTTACACACACACACACACACATATCTACACACACTGTCACTCTGCCTGTCACTTTAACACACTGCTGGGGATGGAGAGATCTGACTGTAAGTTAGAATAAGCCTCAGGGACGGATGAGGTCCTGGACAGTTATTCATATAGGGAATGCCAGGTAACTTAGGAGGACTAGTTAAGTCAGCCTGCATGAATCCCTCAACTTTTTTTTGTGTTCAAGCACCTGGAGCTGGAAAAGGAGGAAGTACCGTCTCCAGAGGCATCCACACTTGGTCTTAACAAGAACAAGGATGCAGGGAGCCCAAGACCGGCTGATCCTAAAGGGCTTCCTGAGCTACACCTATGCAGAACAGCTGAGAGGCATCAGCCAGATTGTATGGCTTCAGCCAGATTGAGAGGAAGAGAAAGGTCAAGAGAGACAGAAAACCTGAAAGAGTAAGGAACCTAAAGACTTCATTGTAAGCAAGGACCTGACCTGAAGGGCAGCAGAAGCTCCCTACCTCTCCCTTGCCAGCAGAGGAGAGAGGCACTACGGCCAACCAGCCAGGACGCTCACCCGAGACTCCGATATCCGAGAGCACTGCCTTCTTGCGGTCCTTGACGCTGCTGATCTGCGGGAAGTAGGCATCCAGAGCCAGGTAAAGAAGGCAGCTGAGGAAGGCGAGGACACCCACGGTAATGCCATAGTTGCATGCATTGTGATTGCGGTTGAAAATGCAGTGCTCCTCTGACTCGTCCAGGCGGTTCACGTACCCTTCATTGACAATGGAGCCAAACACCACGATGGAGAATATCTGGTGGGGAGGGAGGCAAGAGACATGTCAGGGCAAGCCCCATCTCTCCGGACCAACACAAAGGAGCAGGGGACAGACACTCTTTGCCAGCACATCTCTGCTCTGCTGAGCTCCCATCCCGCTGTCTTGCCTGGGCTGTAGCCACAGGGAATTTACTGGGGAGATGGTCTCATTTTATTTCTGAGGATTAACTTAAAATAGGACATTTTTAGATTGAACCTTTTTATCCATCTGACCTAAAGCAGTTGCAATCTGGAGTAAGGGTGGCTTCCCACGGGCACACAGGGAGGCAACACAGAGTGTAAATTGGGATATGGTTTTGGTGCGGGTGCCTGCATACAATGGCTTTCAAGTAGAGGAAATCCTCTTAGTCTGCACTTATTCTCCCACTCACTCCTTTCCCTTCAAGGGATTAATTGTTTCTACCATGCATTTGTTCACTGATTTTATCTATCAAGCTACTATGCTCTTTTCCCTATCCACCCTCCCACAATCCACAGCCCTGCTTGCTCTGCAGCTCCATTCTGCTGGGCTCCCATTCTCCCCATCTCCCCACACATCGTACACCTCTCTCCACCAGCTTCCCATCAGCTCAGTCCATGACACCACCTATCCTTCTGCTCACTAACCTGTATGCCAACACCCTACAAGCTTCCCCACAGATTTTAATGGCCAAACATCCTTCCTCCAGGTCCACCTGTCAAGGCTACTTTGAGTCCTCCCTACCCATCGCCACCACTGCCACTGCATGTTATTTTAAATCAGGTAGAATTAAGGATGAGTCCAGGTAGAAATGCCCTAATCCGCAGTTGCTGGTCTAATCTTTGCTCACAGGCTTAGCCTTCGTCTCCTGCCACAAGGCTGTCCCTCTTTGACACAGCAGGTTCACCAAAGCAGAGAGCTATTTACAGCACCCCCGGTCCTGCATCTCAAATAAACAGCTTCCCCTTGCAGCCACAGGAGAAAGAGGGGCAGCATGTACAGATTTTTCTTTGCAGGGTATCTGGAGACTCTCAATAGGAACAGCCCATCTGCAGGCTACCTGCAAGACCCTCAGGGAGACAGGAAATGGGACTTCAGGCATGGGTTGAACTTACACCTAACACGTACTAGGACATCACCAGGGCACTATGCCAGCCCAGGACATATCTGCCCAACAAGACCTGGCACCCTTGGAACCACCACCAGTCCCCAAGGAGAAGCAGAATACAAGAACGTGAAGAGGCCAAGTCTCCTGCAGGGAGCTAGGTCTGAGTGTTTGCTAGGTCAGAAGGACTCCAGTACCACTTAACCTGACCGAGCATCAGAAGACAATCCAGAAAGCAGAAAAGTAGCTTTGTGAGTTCAGGGAAAATTGTTGATTAATGACGAGCCAATGCACCAGTTATCATTGGTGGGGTTGGATGCCTGAGATCCCCAGCACAGACCTCTGCTGTTTGGCCTGTGGCTTAAAGAACGAGAGAAAAAACCTCACTCACAGTCCCCAGCAGCCCTTGGGCAGATACTCAACACCAACCGTGTTTCACCTGCCAAACTCCAAAAAGTAGCCACTGACACAGATGTTATTTTTTCACCCCACGACTCACAACTGGGTCACACTTGGGTTGCTGAAATTGGGTGTATCACACTAGAGCAAACTAAAAAAAGCTGGGAGCTGGTGTTCTGAAGTTCAGAGACCATATGGGTTCTCTGAAAATTCATGAGAGCTTTTTAAGCTTAGAAGTAAAACAACTGATTTGTCCTCCTCCTTCTTGAAAATTGAGATTGATCATATTTTGCAGAAATTGCCTGTGAAAATTAAATAAGAATCTCTTCTGCCAGCAGCAAAGGGTTGGTCCTCAAAATTTCAGCCTGAATGGTTTGGAAAGCAGAAAAATTGCACACAGTTACAGCCAGGCTCTTTCAGTGGGACGTCTCACGCACCTTCACAACAGGCTGGGCTGACAGGTCTGCCTGGGACCATTGACAGGAACATCCTGTTCCTCTGGCCTGAGGGGGAGCCAACAGACTCCTGAAGTGACATCCCAACATGAGGCTGTGACCAGCACCGATGATGACATCTGAAGTACCAACCTCCAGATATTGTGATTACAAAGTGGGTGCCCTGTTTTCTGTAGCACTAGACAGAAAGATACCTTTGGAAGATAAAGAACAGCCTCAAAAGTGGTGTAGTCTGGTGTTCAGTTTTGGTTTAGGGCTCAAAACTGGTGAAATGTTGATTCCCTGAGTCAGGTCAACCCTTGCAACAAGCTGTATTGTGAGTCTCTGCTTACTCATTCGAGATGAATGAACTTCTGTAATGGCCTCTCTCCAGAGACACCTCTGTTTACTCTGCTCATATCCTGATACACATCTTTCCTCTGCCCTTATCTTTGGATTTTCTGCTTGGCCTGGAAGAGCTCTCAATTGCGAGCGAAAGAAGCAAAATAATTCCTTTTTGAATTTGCTCTTTTGTACCTTTTTATGCTGGCACGTCATAAAGGCCCAGCTCAGAGTCACAAGACCAAAGCAACATCTCCTTCTCCCTAATTTTCAAGTAGAGGTGGCACTCCTAACATCCTTTCTCCATCTTCATTCAGCCAAGACACTGTAAATTCTATCCTACAAAGAGAAACCTGTTTCACAGCCCAGAGGTGCCCACGGTATGATTTACAGGCAAACACCTGATTTCAGATGATCTTAGAAGTTTTCTGGGGAGATTCCACTAAACGTGTTCTCACTTGTGAGCAGAACAAGACACTGCAGATGCTTATGTTCTGTGTCCTGAAACAGCTACCTCGAAGTACTCTCTGTCCTTAGGGATGCTATCAGTGGACCAAGGCACAGTAGCTTAAGGGATGTCTCCTTCTATCTGTGTTTTCCTCACCACTGGCATCAGCTCATTGATGTCGCAAGTCATCTTAGAAAGAGCAAATATTTTTTATTTCCTTGATTTCACAATCCGTGCCCTGCAAAGATGATCCAAGCTGCAAGTGCAGCATGAATGACTGCCTGGATTATAAACAAAGCACCAAGTTTTCAAGAATGAAGCATTTACGTTCCCATTCCCATCACACCTGCAGCACTTCTGAAGAAATGCCAGCAACCAGCAGCACTGGCACAAGCCTCTTACTGCCCTGCATTACCACTGCTCATTTCTTCTCCCCCCATTTGGCATAGCTGATCCTCGCTGTACAGAGTCTCGCCTATGGCCACGGATAAAATGGTCCAAAATACGCATCCAGCTGCAAAGATGAGGTGAGAAGATGGCAGGAGTCTTCTTCTGACTGAGCACCGAGATGCAGGCAAGTGGCTTGTCCACAGGCTGACAGGAGGCATCCCGAGGCTCCCATCATTTCATTCTGCTGAGGGAGGTACTAGCCACTTTCCTGTGCTCAGTGACAAAACACAGCCAGCCATCCCCAGCTTTGGGCACCTGAGTGGCCTCATTTCTTCAGCAAGGCCGCTTAAGTCAGCTAACAGGGCTTGAAGCAACTAGATTTTTTCAGTTGAGATTTTTAGGTTTCTTTAAGCCTCCAAGAACAATGTTAATTGGGCAGATGTGCAGCCTGTCTGGAGGTACACATTTAGTAACAGTAATATATTACACTCAGAAAAGGGACAGAAAACAGCACTTGGAGAAGATCTGCCCAACTCACCCCTGCTCCTGAGACCCAGCTTTTCTCCACTTCACCTCTCCTTAAACATTACACCCACACAGGTTGTTGCAATCATTTTCCTTGACTCCTGTTTTCATCCAAGAGCTCCAAAGACACCAAGTGCAGCCCAGAGCCAGGTGCTCTGCAAAGCTGACAGAGACAGAGCAACTTGCCAAAAGACGCAGCAAAATGAACTTAATGCTTAGCACTGCAGGGAGGAGACGGGGAGAAGCTGAGAGGTTTCCTCTCCTCGTTTCTCATGGGGCTCATGCTGGCCATTACAGGCACGTAAGGGCTTATTACAGCAAGAACAGGCAAAATTCTGCATCCTACCAAAAAATACATTTTTTTTCCTCTTGCTAAACTTGCTTATCTGATTTTGCCAAAGCCAAAAGTGAGAGGTGAGCCCTCAGAGGAGAGGTTCTCCAGTCCCTCCCCACCTCCCCAGTGCAGGCTCAGCCCTGCAGAGAGCTGGGCAAAACCTCCTGAGCATCATGTGAGGCTTTCCACCACACTGCCCATCCCCAGCCGTGCATCAGATGCTCCTGAGCATCATGTGATGGATGCAAACCACAGCCAGCCTCCGGCAGTGCACTAGGATTTTCCTGCTCCTCATCCCAGGAGGTTGTCATGCTGCCTCCTGACTTCATCCCCAAGATCCCCAGGGTAGCTGTGGTGGGGATGAGGCTGAAGAGGGTTTCAGCTGAGCTGCCTATCTGGGCTCACTGCAATGCCCTCTGGCCACAGCCTCTGTCGAACTGCATGCTGCCTCTCCCTCTCCCACACCCCCTTTTTATCCTGTTATAGAAAGAAAATAGTTTGGTGACATAATATTTCTTGTGGGACTTCAAATCAAATCCCCCTCGGGAAGAATAAAGCAATAACCTCTTCTGAGTCTGATCTGGTAATGACCAGGAATAAATCTGTTTAGAAAGAAAGCAAGAGCAGGGGAGACCGCAAAGGATAAACTGGCAGAGATGATCTGTCTTTCATTTTCATTCAGCCACTTGTAAATGGAGTCTCTGGAAAGCTTTGGGATGCCCTGCACAGACATGGATTATTATTACCGTCATTAAATCTACTTGTATTTAGTTCATTTTGAAGAAAACATATGCAGCTTTTAAAACGCATGGGACTGGCAGCTTGGAAACAGGCGGCCTCTATTTATTCCCTCCAGCCGGCACCGCACAGGCAGCAAACAACTCCTGCCCACGGTCTCGACGGCGTGTCTAAGCCCTGTGTGGGTGCTGGAGGGGGCCAGTCTCCCCACACACAGTTCCCCTGAACATGGGACAGGGGAAGAGCACGGCTATGCCAGCACTTCCCTCCCAGCTCACCCTCTCTGGCCATCAGCCACACGGCACTAGCTCCCAGCTCACCAGCCGAGGCTGAGCTGGAGCAGGTGACTGAAGGGAAAAAGGCTCCAAATCCCTAATTCCTGCCACGGGATCTGGGACAGGCTTTCCTGGTCAGCCAGCTTTTTTTTTAACACACATGGTTTGGCAGCTGACAGGCCAGCCATTAACCCTTCTGCCTCCCACCAGACCTGTGCCCAGGTTAATCTTCCCCACCACAGCATCCCAAGCCCCAGGTGATGATGGAGCAGCCATGCCCGCAACCCTGGGTAGGAAGGAAGAACTCTGCCATTGGAAGATGCCCAAGGTGTAATAGGAGGCTGAGCCCAAGAGGGCAACTTCAGGAAGCTTCATCCAGTCCCACAGGTCTCATGCTTTTCCCCTGGTGAAAGAGCATCTTCTGTCCCATCACGACTACTGACAACTCCCCATGACCACAGCTCCATGGTGGTATCCACGTCTTTTGTAGTCCCAACATTGCTATGTTGCATCTTTTTCCATAAAGAAGAGTTCAGTTTTCTTTCTAGCAACACATCTCTCCCTCCTTGGCTTGGCTGTGCCAACCTAGGCAGAGAACTGCATCCACTGCCACCTGCACCTGCTCCTCTTGCAGCCTCCTGAGTCCTCCCTGCTGCCTTCTCCTGCCACAAAGGTTTGCCTTGTCCCATCACTATGCAGTTCTCTGCTTCTCACCTGTGTGCCTCTCATGTTCTGAAACAGCAGATTACATATGATTCTCTTATTTTTTGTTTATGTTTCTGACTGTCTTTGATTCCTATGTGCTGCTTCCTCAGATCTTTATCTGCCGATGCCATTAACGAGAGATTTGTTCCTGTTCTAAGATTCTTCCTGGAAATGCTATGCGGGGAACAACACAACCTGCTGTATCCAACCTCAATCACCAGGCAACTGTGCACACTTATTGTTCATCTTCTGACATGGTCTCTCACCTAATCCCAGTGACAACAAACTCCCAAAAACCCTTTTGAAGAAGACCTAGGGATGGGCACTCCTTTAAAGAACTGTACCTAAGGCTTGACTGAAAGCACATGCTTTGAACCTCTGTGTTTCTTTCATCATGCACCAATGTATCTCACAAAGACACAGCCAGGGAGCATGGTGGCTAGGGCACAAATCAGGTGGAGGAGCACAGGCAGAGAGCATGAGCTATGGCCCAAGAACATGGGAAATAGCTAAATTTAATAATAATAATGGCCCGTCTTCGCGAACGAAGAGCCGGGGAAGGTCTTTACCTGCATATGCAGATAAGGCCTTCGAGCCTGCGCAGTGGATTTTTTAGGTGACACACAGTGTGCGCGGAACTGA
>JAWWES010000041.1:49800679-49845579 GCA_035583135.1 Lophotriccus pileatus
TGCCTGGCAGCCCGGCGGCGACGAGCCGCGCGCTCCCGCCCACGGGGCCGCGCCGCGCCGGGAGCGCGCACCCAGCCCCGCCACACCGCCACCCCCCCGCGGCACATCGCGGCCCGGGGCAGCCCCGGGGGCAAGGCGGCGCTGTCCGTGGGGCCGGAGGGTGCGGGGGGCGCTGGGGGCGCGGGCACTGAGGGTTGCAGCATGGGGGTCTGCGGAGGGGAGAGAAGGGGGGGGGCGAACACCTCCCGGTACAAAGGCAGCCCACCCCGGCGACCCTGGGAGAAGATGCAGGGGTGGTACCACGCTTTGTTTTGGTAGGGCCTAGCAGAAGCGCGGGGCCAGCCCCCCAGCCGCTCACACTCTCAACTTGGCCCTAGCAGGGCCACATCTGGAGTGCTGTGTCCAGTTCTGGGCTCCTCAGTGCACTGACTGAGAGGGAGACAAGGAGCTACTGGAGAGGGTCCAGCGGAGGGCCATGAAGATGCTGAAGAGTCTGGAGCATCTCATGAGACACTGCAGGAGCTGAGCCTGTTCGGTCTAGAGAAGAGAAGAATGAGAGGGGGTCTCATGAATGCATGTAAATATCTCAAAGGCAGGTGCCCAAAGGATAGTGCCAGACTCCTTTCAGTGATGCCCAGTGATTGGACAAGGAGCAATGGCCATAGACTAAAACACAAGAAGTTCCACCTCAACATGAGGAAGAACTTTTTTACACTGAGGGTAGCAGAGCAGCGGAATAGGCTGCCCAGGGAGGAGACATTAAAAACCCACCTGGCCACATTCCTGTGTCACCTGCTCGAGATGATGCTGCCTTGGCAGGGGAGTTGGACTAAATGATCTCCAGAGGTCCCTTCCAACCGTAAACAGTTCTGTGATTCTGTGATGTTATGCCATAGAGGCTCCTGCAGAGGAGCAAGTTTGGGCCCTTGGATGTGGCCTGTTATTCCAGAGGTGTGGTCAGTGCTGCTCCCCCACTGGACACCTGCCCCCAGGCAGAGGTTCCTGATGAGCCTCAAAATCAAACTGCAATGAAATCTGGGGCTCTGGTTTGCAACATCCCTCACCTTGCCCACACTATGTCCCTGGGAGGAGGCAGCAGGAAAAGGCCCTTTGTGAACACAGGGAACCCAGGTTTTGGGAAGACCCGCCAACTCTGGGAGGCAGAGACCGCAAGATATACACCTTGCACTCCTGAGGCTGCAGCCTTGGGAGTCACTGGACTTCTCTGGCACCCACAATACCACCAAGGTCACCAGGACAGCCAGGAAGGGATGTGTGAGGACAAGCTATCCAGCCTCAGGGGCAGTTCAAGCAAATTGGCCCATGCCTTTTGCACGAAGTAGCCAAGCCCCAGTGGTCTACTGGCTGCTGCAGAGTCCATGATGACCTGTATTAAAGGGACTGAAATGGAAAGAAGCCCTTGGATTGCAACATGGTTCCCTAAACTCAGCAGTGGAAGCCAAAACCATGCAAAAGCTAGAGGCAAATGTACGGGGGAGATAAAAGAGCATTTAAAGCTGGCACACGGTCACCCATTTGGAGCTGCACCCCAAAAAGTGAGCAGCCATTCTGCATCTTTTGTGGGGCTCCTTTTGAGGGGCAGGCTGGAGATAGAGGATTGACACTGCTCCCCTTTCTAGGGGACCAGTCTGCCAGGTTAGAGCAGGCAATGAAATGTCCTTCAAACACAGTACATCTTGGTCTGTATGGGCTTTTTCATGCAGGTTTGCACACAGAGTCCTTCCAGCAAAGCCTCCAGCCTTGGATTTTACTTAACCTGCAGGGATGGGAGTGGGGAAGGGAGGGTGGAAGGTCTCTGGGAGTTGAATAAGCATGTTTGACACCTGGATATGCCCTCCTTAATTACTGCACACTAGGTGGGTAACCAGCCTCTCAGCACTGAACAGCTTAGCCATGTTACACCTGTGCAGCTGGTGGTGGGATCTGGCTCTGTAGGTTGGTGTTGTTTAATTGATGTTTGCAGTAACTTGATATAACCGTGACACGCAGCACTGCATTGCATGTTACAGGTCAGCATCCCCACGGTGGGAATTCTGATGGCTGTGGTGTCGCAGTCCCTGCCAGGGAGGGAGGAGGCAGGGCAGGAGTCATCCCTGGGGGTACCAGTCTCCCCATGGTGTTGTGTTTGTCAAACACATCCTCATCTGTAAGTCCCAGGAGACAGTGGGGGCAAACTCTGGGTGCCCCATGTGTGGGCAGCTCCAGACCACCCAGCTCAGGGTTCCACCGTTGTTGTAGCCTTGAGTGTGCACCCCCTTTCATGCCACAGGCTGTGGTGGATTGAGGCCCGTGTTTTTTATAATAACACAAATTTATTTATTGATTCCCAATTTATTCAGCTTCTGGACGTCATAGGGCAGGATCTTACTACTCAGCAGTTTGATTATTTTCCACAGATAGCCTTTGGGTGCATCTAATACCATCTCAACCACCCAGCATCGGCTTTCTTGCTTTGCTCGTGTTCTGCATCCTCACTCCAGTGAGGGGCTGTAGGTAGCAGGATGTGGCCATCAGCTGAGCTGGCCAGGCTCTGAGATTTACCAGCCACCTGGGTGCCTGATGCCATGCCTGTTATCTGAAGCCCGGGTTCAGCCCACCTTACCTGAGCTGAGGCTCTCAGGCTGACCCAGAGGCAACGTGACACCCTGACAGTTAGAGCGAGCAGCCAGGAGTTGTTCCTCCAAAGGCATGACTCCTCTTCTCTTTTCTCTTCTCCCCCAGCTGACAGGTGCCTGTCCTGCATCTCCAGTGATGTGAAAAGTTGGGTAAGCACATTGCATGGCCTACGCTCACCCGTGGTGGTCCTTGAAGGGCACACATCTCACAGCATCATTTTCTTGACACCTCCTCACCTGGTCTTTAGCCAGCCCAGCCCAGCTGGGCAGGCAGCTGGGCAAAGTGGACAGCTCTGCTCAGCCTTGTTATCCTCTCCTGCCCCTCAGACATGGGTCCACTACAGACCATTTAGGGTGGTCCTCCTTCCTCTCCTCAGCTGAGAGATGCAAGATTTCTGGCTGAAGACCAGAGCTGCTTCAGGAGATGTTTCAGCCAGAGCTGTGCAGCACATCAGTTATCCTGCAAGGGTGCTGTGCAGTTCCCAATCCAGAGAAGTCTGAGAGAGCTTCTTCAGCCGGGTCCTGTTTGATTTTCTGGTGTCGATGAAGAGAGAGTGAATAATTCATATCCTGTCTCTCAGCTCCTTCTTGTTCAGGTTTCACCTCAACTTTGCTTCACTCCTGCCCAGAAGATATGCAGCACAAGTTCCCATGCTGGCAAGTTTCTGATGTGGCCCAAGCTATCCAACATCTCCCAGAGACACAACTGGTCCTCACGGTGCTCATCCACGTGCCAGAGCAGCAGTAAATGGAGCAAGAGAAATAACAGCATGAATAGCAACTGGTCCAGGCAGGTTCCACTGAAAGCCTTATTTTCAGTTCCTCTGTCACAGCACAACTTCAGCACGTACATTGGTTTTATTGTTTACTATTAATTCAGCTGCAGCACACAGAGGCCCTGATTGAGTTTGGAGCTGCGCTGTACCAAGCACTGTGGGAATACACAGCAGGACACGGCCCCTGAAGAACACGCAGTCATGTCCCTGCATGAAGGAAGAGAAGTTCTTTGATACCTTTTTCTATTTTGAGATACACGCAAAAATTATGGGATGGCGATGCTGACAGTGAAGCCCATTTTATCTAATTAATTTTTTTTTTCTCTCTTTTCACTGTGTTTCTTCACATTACCTAACATGGTCTTCAAGCTGCGATGTAGATTTGTCATGTGCCTTTTGCTCAGGGTTCATTAGAGCCTCCCATGGCTGTAGAGCTATTTGATAAAACCAGTCAAACACCGCACTGGGACACCCCATCCAGGCAGGCACTCGCTCCCAGCTTGGAACCAGCATATTGTTTTCGTGGAAAGGAAACCCCCGGCCTGTTCGGGTAGGGAGCCTGCGGTAGGATACACTGTCTGGCATCACATACATCCGAAGGATGAGACGGGGACTTCATGGGTTTGCATAACACGATAAAGAACCACAGCCAAACATTTACGTGAAGAGCTGCATCTGGTTTACTACGGTCCTCCCTTATCCTGCGCTCTTTTAAACCCCAGTGCCACATTATGCGTTACGACCCGTGAGCCTGGGCACTGAAGTTCTCGACAAGCCCCAACAGATGTCTCCATGTTTCCCCCTTTCCGCGCATCGCCGCCCGCACATCTTTCTGGCCCCGCTCGCAGCCCGTAGCAGTGCGCGCGCACCACGCCACGTCCTCTCGCGAGACCTGGCGCGGGGCGCTTATAAGTGCGGCGCGTGGGAGGAGCGTCCCTTCCGGCGGGCGCGGGGACAAGATGGTGGGTGCGAGGGCCCGGCCTGGCCGCGCCGTCCCGCTCCATCGCTCGGCATCGCTGCCAGCCCGGCTCCGCCGCCCGCGCCGCCCCGCCGCCGCCAAACCTGCGCCCTGCGCCACGCCCTCCGCCGCTCATTTCGGGCCGCGGGCGAGGCGTTGCCGCGCGGAGGGAGGCCCGGGTGGTGGGGGCCTGGGCGGCAGGGAGGGCGCTTGGTGCCTGTTCTCCTAGGAAGGGGGGTGCGGTGTTTTGGGGCTGTAAGCTTCGCTTGGCGTAACGCGTGTCGAGCATTTTTTTTTTTAAATTAAGACGTACTTTTTATTAGCTCCGTGGTTAACTGTGCAATATTTACTTTAAATTTGGGTGTGAGACTGAGTGCGTAATTCTCTTTTTGGGGTGAGAGTTCTCCGGATAAAACCCAGCCTTACATGGCGGTGAGGTTGTAGAGGGAGGCTGCAGGGATGGGATTCAAGGGGAAAATATTGGGAAAAAAATACTGCATTTCCATCTAAAATTGCTTATTCAAAGGAGGATGTTAAAATGCTATTTTACTGAAGTTTTTCAAACTGGAATTGTTTCTGTAATGCTTACATTGTTACTGGTTAGCTGAAAGGTATTGTGAAGTGTTCTGTGCTCCATTTTCTGGACTTGTGGGGTGGACTGAAATTATGGTGGCTTACTGTGGCTAAACTGCAGCTTCTGTGGTTCCCCAGTTACAGTGGGACTTAAAATAGGCTTACAAGGAAAGAGATGATAAATGTGGGAAGGATGTAGTTGGGACACGAGGATTATTAGAACATAATGGAATTTAGGAGCCATACAGCTGATAGAAGAATTTCTAGAATGCTAGTTGTCTGATGTGTGCATGATATTTGTGTTTTCAGGCAAGGAAGGAATTGACCCTTGAGTGGGTGTAGGCAAGTCCGTATAACAAGCACTAAGCGTTCGTTTTCTCTCCACAGTCTCACCGCAAGTTCTCGGCTCCAAGGCACGGCTCCCTGGGGTTTCTGCCCCGCAAGCGCAGCAGCAGGCACAGGGGCAAGGTCAAGAGCTTCCCGAAGGATGACCCCAGCAAGCCTGTCCACCTCACTGCCTTCCTGGGGTACAAGGCTGGCATGACCCACATTGTCCGGGAAGTCGACAGGCCTGGATCCAGTACGTATTCCTGTGTTAATGGGTGGTGACAGCTGGCCTGTTCAGTAGCAGCTCTGGATTTTAGCCCTGCCTTCTGTGCCCTTGAGTGGGTGGCATATGAAGCACCTAAACCCCTCCCACTTCCATGTGAGTGTTGTCCCAGCAGCAAGACTTCCATGTCTGGCAGGCTGTGGTTAATGGTTCCGTTCCTGTTCTGCGCAGGGACCTGGTTTGGTTTAGCTGTTGGATAGCAGGCTCCTTAGGATGGCTCTGCCTGATAGAGGCACATCAGTCAAATGCATTTGGCATTTTTTTTGCTGACTGTCCAGTCCTGAATGTGGTTCTGTTACTCGCTTCCATCTGTTTTGCCTGTTGGGATTT
Source organism: Lophotriccus pileatus (assembly GCA_035583135.1). Classification (NCBI taxonomy): domain Eukaryota; kingdom Metazoa; phylum Chordata; class Aves; order Passeriformes; family Tyrannidae; genus Lophotriccus; species Lophotriccus pileatus. The sequence goes on from JAWWES010000041.1 coordinate 49,806,563, forward strand.
GCTGTCCTTTTTACTGAGCCAGCCCCTAATTTTTGCGAGGCGTTAAATTACCGTTTATAAGAGTTGGTCACTTTAGCAGGTAAAGAGAACTTGAACCATTTTAACCTTTAAGGTGAAGGGCTTGGGGGTAAGAAGGAACAGGTGATGTTTAGTAGCTGATGCTGGTGTTAATTGTGCTGAATTTCTGTCTTCCTTCAGAGGTGAACAAGAAGGAGGTGGTGGAGGCAGTGACTATAATAGAGACCCCTCCCATGGTCATTGTGGGAGTCGTGGGGTACGTGCAGACTCCCCGTGGTCTCCGCAGCTTCAAGACCATCTTTGCTGAGCACATCAGCGATGAGTGTAAGCGTCGCTTCTACAAGAACTGGTAAGAGAGCAAGGCCTTGCCTTGTTGCTGTCATCTCATGCCATGGTTTATTTTTTTTCTGCTGGGTTGCAGATGATGCTCGTACAGATTTTTGAGCAGGCTTTTCAGCAATTAGTGTTTGGCCTTGATGAACTGGCCTAATAATGGAGTAGACTGCAGGGATTTCTCTGTGAGGGTGTTAGTTCATGCTCTTCTTGGCATGGGGGTGACAGTTCTGATTTTTGCCTGAGATGTCCTTAACAGGCTACACGTGATGATACTTCGACGGGCGGACATAAGGAAATCGCCTCTGGCGCTTGTTGTTGAGTGTCGAGTCCTGACTGTAGCCCTGTTTTCTCAGGAAAGGGGAAGACAAGTGTTACTTCTGATTGCAGTTCCAGGCACTGTTGTTGTGATTAGAAGTATGTGCATTTGCCTGAGTGCGGCTCCAACGTGTCTAGAGCTCACAGCCTGTTTATGAACTTGGCAGCCTGAAAAGACGTCAGAGTTGAGCAATAAAGATCTCAAGGGTGTTTCAGTAACGACCTTGCTGTCAGGCACACAAGGGGGGGAAATTGTGGTATTTTGAAGCAGATGGCAGTCACCTCACAATTGCATTAAAGGTCTGGTTTTTTTCTGTTATTGTTCGACATCTCTCTACAGTCCTTTGTCTTCTGTACTCTGAATGTTAATCTGCTTTGGAATTCATGGTAGCTCCGCTCAGCTTTGGCAATTTTGCCATGGTCTGATGAGCTCCAGGCTCCTCTTGCCAGTGGAAAAGTCATTAGAAGCTGGCAATGAGCCAAAACCAGCTAAGGTGGCAGCTCCTTCCGCTCGTCCCCACTTGTCTGGGGATTGATGAAGGGCTTAGCCAAACCTTGTCTCTGCTCTGCTCCTGAAGGCACAAGTCCAAGAAGAAGGCCTTCACCAAATACTGCAAGAAATGGCAAGATGAGGAGGGCAAAAAGCAGTTGGAGAAAGATTTCAATAGCATGAAGAAGTACTGCCAGGTTATTAGAGTCATGGCTCACACTCAGGTAAGTGTCTGCAGGACTCGGGTATGCTGGAAACAGCTGAGAGAGCAAGAATGAAACTTGATCCATCTCTAGGGAGATTTCTGCCCTTCCCTGCAGCCTGATGCTGACTGTTCAGCACAACACATACTCATTCTGTACGGAGCTGTGCTCACAGGATGCTTGAGCAGCCTTGAGGGGAACCACTGGCAGTCTTCCGAAGGAGCGTCCAAAAGAAACTGTAGTAGGAACTCCTTGGGCTCAGTCCTTTTGTGATGCCATGTGGAGCCAGACTTTCTTAATTCCACCTACAAATAAAACCAGGCTGAACACCAAACACTGGGGTTTGTGTGCTCAGCATCGCTTCAGGCTGCATTCTGTCTGAACTGCAAGCACTCAGAGACATTTGGTGGCTCCTCTTGCTCAGTGTGAGGAGGTTTACTGCTGAGTGGTGTGGTAGTGTCTCCCCACTTGTCAGTACTCTGCCAGGCTTTCTTGGGAGATGCAATTAAATCTTTTGCTGTAAGTGCAGTAAGATGCTTAGTTATGACACGGCTGACTGTACTAGAATTAGTTTTCTGTATTAAACAGCAAAGGTAGTAAACTCTCACCAGTTCCTCTGTATTAAATATAGTAGAAGTAACTGTAAATGTGATCCTACCCAAAGTGGCCTTCAGTGTGGCAGACTTTGTCTCAGAATGGTTTGGGTTGGTCCTTAAAGATCATCTCATTTCAACCTGCCTGCCATGGGCAGGGACACCTTCCACTAGGTTGCTCAGGCACTATCAAAGATGACTGAACACTTTAAGGGAAGGTGCATCCACAGTTCTCTAGGCAACCTGTGCCACTGACTCACCACCCTCATAATAAAAAAATTCCTTCTTGGATCCAGTCTAAATCCATCCTGTTTCAGTTTAAAACTGTCTGTCCCTTGTTGTCTCCTGTCCTTACTTGGTGGAGTTTGGTTGGTGGTTGCGGGGTTAGAGACGTGTATGGTCCTATGAGTGGCATATAACTTCCAGATGCAGTGAATTGTGATTTCAGTCACAGCCTTTCCCCTTAGTGTAGGGCCTTGTTGAAGTTTTCTGTATTGAAAAAGGATGTATATAGTAAGAAAAACTGATTAGGCCAGGACTAGAAGGATACTTGACTTATTAATATAAGGTCCATCTTGTAAGAGCGGGATCTGAATTGCCTGCTTTCTGTTTTCTAGATGCGTTTGCTTCCCCTGAGGCAGAAGAAGTCTCACCTGATGGAGATCCAGGTGAATGGTGGCACTGTTGCTGAGAAAGTGGATTGGGCCCGGGAGAAGCTGGAACAGCAGGTGCCTGTGTCAACAGTCTTTGGCCAGGATGAGATGATAGATGTCATTGGAGTCACCAAGGGCAAGGGATATAAAGGTAAACACGAGGAAGTTCTTCTCTTGTGATAGAACACAGTTTTTAATGAAATCCCAGCCTTGAATTTTCACGAGCACGTGTGCCACGGGCTGGGGAGGGAAATCCACATTGCTGTCACAGTTCAATGATGAGACCATGGAATGAGCGCTGGGCACAGCGCCTGACATCTGTGAGGAGTCATTCCATGCTGCCTTCCTTCTGAGAACACAACCCAGGGACAGCCGGGGGGGAGCTTCACCAGGAAATTAATTCCTGGGAAGCTGGGTTGGGGCTTCCCTTCAGTTGCCTGGGGACTGCAGCATGAAAGGTGGCTTAAACTCTGGTTTGGTGAGAGCTTGACAACACTGCTTTGGTTCGATGCAGGCGTGACCAGCCGCTGGCACACCAAGAAGCTGCCGCGCAAGACTCACAGGGGCCTGCGCAAAGTGGCCTGCATCGGCGCCTGGCACCCGGCACGGGTGGCCTTCTCCGTGGCCAGGGCTGGGCAGAAGGGCTACCACCACCGCACCGAAATCAACAAGAAGGTTTGTGTCTCTGAACTGCTGGGAGGAAACGAGAGCTGGCTGATGGGACTCGCTGCGTGACAGTGAACAGAGTAGAGAGATTTGCCTCGGATGTTTCGCTGTGTTAGAATGTCATTCTGGTGGCAGTAACCACAGTCTGTCGTGTTGACTAACCATAAAATGCTTGTACATTTTTAGATCTACAAGATTGGCCAAGGCTACCAAATCAAGGATGGAAAGCTGATCAAAAACAATGCATCAACTGATTATGACTTGTCTGACAAGAGCATTAACCCTCTGGTGAGTTGCTGCATCTCTGTGCTGAGAGTCTGCTTATGAGCTGCAATTCTAAGGGGCAAATGGGCCTGGTGTAAGTTGCAAAATGACTGAAGAGCTCTCGAGATAAAACTTTGCTGTGGGAGGTGGTGTTGCTTAGTCAGTCTCAGTACTGACTTGCATAACTTGCAGATTGAATTTATGTGGCAATAGTACAGAGATGTTACAAACCTGGAAATTGTACTTGTAAATTTACAAGGAATTAACTCAGCAAGGAGAGTAGCTTTTGCTGTTTTGTCAGCTTCTTCTGCTGTTCTTAAGAAAAATCTTACAGCAGCAAATAAATTGCTGTATCAAGAAATTTGACCAGCGAAAGGCAATACTAGAAACAGCATTTCAGTAAATGTGGGAATGGCCAAGGTCCAGAAATGGGACAAGAACATCAAACTGTAGGTGGATGTGATTGCTGGTCCTGTTCTGTACAGGGCACTAACTGTTCTCTCCTTGCTCAGGGAGGCTTTGTCCACTACGGTGAAGTGACCAATGATTTCATCATGGTGAAGGGCTGTGTTGTGGGGACCAAGAAGAGGGTCCTAACACTGCGCAAGGTGAGTAGTGCAACCTGCTGTCACATGGGCTGGAACAGCTTAAATGAGCTGTGCTGCCTCTTTTGCTGGCGTGTTTGCAGCTGTTGAGAGTCATACAGCCTGCTGGAAAGAAAAGCCCCATGTGCACAAACCCACCTCATAGTAATGACCTCGGGAGTGGAATGAGGTCCTTTCCCTGGGTAATTCAGTCCAGGGTTGTTTAGTCTTGAGAATTCTTACGGACCATAAGACTGGCAGCCTGACTGGGGCTCACCTGCTGCAAGCTGACCATCCTCAGAAGTCAAGGGTGCAGGATAGGATAGGTAATTGTCAAGTGCTCCTTGCACATGGTGGCAGCTGAAGGCTGAGGTCAGAGCAACTGAGGAGGCGGTGTTACACATGGAGGTGACAAGAAGTAGCCAGTGTACTGGCAGTCTGAAAGGGTGCTGCTGCGTACTCACCAGCCATCTCTCTCTGTAGTCCCTGCTTGTGCAGACCAAGCGCCGGGCCCTGGAGAAGATTGACTTGAAGTTCATTGACACAACCTCCAAATTTGGTCACGGCCGTTTCCAGACAGCTGAGGAGAAGAAGGCTTTCATGGTAAGGGCACTTCCTGGTAGCTTTGTGTTGTGTATCATTATATTGTCTCTAATGGCAGCTGATAGCTTGACCTTTGGGCTGTCACATGGCCAAAATTTCTGTGAAACGAAGTGTGTGTAACTTCAGTCGAGAGGCCTCCTGTCAACTTGGTTGTAACTGCAGTGGGCCTTAGGTCTCACCTCCCCTGTGACAGTGCTTGATGTCTGCAGGGTGTTGCCACATTTGGGCACAATTTGTTCAGTGGTGAAGTGTGGAACGAACACTGCTCCAATTCCTGTAAGAGAATCTCAGGAGGATGGTGCTCGCAGTGGGTGGTGTTCCCAGTTTGTCACTTGCTGGAGAAAGCAGCAGGGAGTGAGGCCCTTGTCAGGTTGGAGCAGTGCCTTGAGCTCCCCCGCCAGGTGGCACCAGCGTCGCTGCTCTGGCACATCCGAAGTCATCCCATCGGTGCAGTGTGGCTGCGCCAGTTTCAGCTCTGCCTGAAACCTCTGCCCATGGAGAGGGGGCTTAGGGTTTCCAATGGGTTGCAATATGGAGGGCTTTATTTTTTTTTTGCCTTTATTTCTTTGCAGCAAGAGGTAGAGAAATTACATCACTGTAATTGGGATATGATGTCTTCGGTGCTGACTGCTGTTTACATAGTTTGGTTTTTGTTGGTTTTTTTCAGGGACCACTCAAGAAGGATCGTATTGCAAAAGAGGAGGCAGCTTAATTGGGTGGAATGGTCCTGTGGCCTGTGTGCTCTCAGATCAAAGAATAAATATTTTAAACAAACTGACTTTGGCTCTTGGTTTATACATTGCTGGGTCAAGTCTGGTATTCAGTGTAGGTTCTACCTGTAGGACCAACCAAACCAAAGAAGTAAGTAAAGCTCAAGTTCATGAATATCCACATTGTAGCAGGGTTCCTCTGATAAGAATGAAGCTGCTATTAATGGTTTTGGAGAGCAAATATTTTGAGGCAGAGCAAAGCTGCTCTGGTCATGTGAAATTGTAAAGCAGCAGAAGCCCTAAATACATATGCACTTACTGAGGTGTTAATCCTCTACTGGATGGCTGGAGAGCTTAATGTAAAGTGGGTTCTTAAATAAATTACTCCAGACAGTTGAAACCACTAAATTTTAGTTAGGTGGCTGGCCCTTGTTGCCATGGAAACCTTCCAGTTTCTGTATGATAGGGGCTGTAACCTGCAGGTTTTGCAGATCCAGTTTGTTGCTGTTCCTGAGAGCAGCAAAAGGCAGCAGGTACTGTGACAAATTGGAAACTCAGCAGTTGGCTGTTCCTGAGTCCGTATCCTTTACCTGCTGAATGGTGACAGGAAGCAGGCCTACCTGCGTGGGGAGAAGGATGCCTTCTGCATCCCACCCTCTCAGAAGGAGGGAGAGCAGTCAGTGCCACTAGTATTCTTACTGCCTGAGTCAAAATAATGAGCTGGTTTGGTTTATCCTTCGCTGCCCATAATTGGAGATGTGGCCGCAGTTGAGGCAGTGACTCCAGACCTTCCCACCAAAGTGTAGTGCAGTCCTGAAACAGACCTGGCTTTGTGCTATTTGCTTTTCACTGAAGTGGGGAAAGGTGGGATGTGGAGATGCATGAGAGCCTTCCAAGAGTTAAAAGGTGGCAAGAAGGAGGAAAAACATTTACCTCGTTTCCCTAGAAACCAGACTGGGTGACTGTGCGCGCTGGCTGTCTCGCTGTCAGCCTCATTTAACACATGAACCTGCTGGCTGATTTCAGCCATGTGAAATAAGAGGTCTCACCTGCTAAATTTTTTTTTTCCTCTCACAAATCTCAAACCAGCAGGTATATAGAGAATAACCTTGAATTAGTATTCCCCTGATGCTGAAAAGTGGAATTCCCAACCTCTCTCCATCCTGAGGCTGCAGATTTATGGGCGGCTCTGAGGAATGAGGTCTCTCCCCCACCTGTTAGTGAGCCTTAGGTGGGCTTTTCAGTTTTTGAAGCTGGTATGTGCTAGGAACAGCATGACTAAGCCAACCGTCTGCCCCTGTTCCATCACACGAGTTGGATGCATCCAAGGGAACTGGGATTATCAGGATAAATGGATGTGCTGGGGATAAGCATCCATGACAAACTATGCACTACTGTGGTGAAAATCTGTAAAAGCGCCTAATGTTACCTAACAACACCTTGTGGTGGGAGCTCTGGGGAGGCTGAGGAGGTGCTGATTGTATTTTAAAGTTAGAGAGGAGGGGATTTTTAGTCAAATTGGCATCTAAGTAGATGGAAGCGGTCCTGAAGAAAAGTCCTGGTTGAAGATGCTCGGCGTGTCTGGCAGGAGGAGTTGCTTTGTCTTGGACCTCAGTGCCAGACTAGGGTTTGTTTATTCTTGAAGCAATTGTTGCTGACTGATAAAACAGCGGATGGGGGGAAAAACCCCCAGAGAAGTGGTTTCCTGGAATCCTGGGGACATCCAGTGTCAGGAGGTGGCGCTCCTCCCTCTGTAGATGGCGTGTGGGACACTTGTCCCCGAGGGCTTGCTGGTGGGACTGGCCTGGAGAAAAGCCCTGCTTAGCCGAGGCCAGGTCATTCGGGCTATGTGAGCCCTGTCGGCCCCTCTGAGGGCTCTCTGAAACCCCACGATAACACCCGGGCACTTCGCTGGGGAGCTCCTGGGATCCTGATTTGGGAGGTCCCTGTCAAGCCACGTGGGTGGGGAGCAAAGCCAGGCAATGCTAAGATGGCTTTGGCAAAGCCTTGTGCTCCTAAAACCTTGTTCCGCCCTGCAGCCCTTGTCCCCCAGCCTTGCTGCTCCTCTGTTTTGGGGACAGTCCCCAGTGCAATAGGCAGCAATTGTTGCAGGTCACACATTGGTACAGAAGCTCCTGAGAGCTAAGAAATGGTTTTAGGATGACTTATATTGAGCTTTTACTCTTTGGCACTGTCCTCTTATTCCCCACAGCTCCACAAATGCCTTGGTGGTGCTTCTTAAGTGCATCTTCCCTGCTTCGAAACGTCCAGCAACATCACAGCCTGGTCAGAAAAGAACCTTCACCCTGGTGAGACTCAGACCAACCCGAGAGCTGCAAGAGGACAGGGACAGCCCTGATCCTGCCAAAATATCACTGGGTGCCGTGGGAACGTGCCCTGTCCCAGCTGGTGGTGGGAGGGCTGCGGCTGGGAAGCGGGACTGGGTTTCACCCCCAGCACCCGGTGCTCCCCAGCTGCCAGCAGCTCAGGGGCTGGGACCCAGGGCTCCTGGTTGGGGGGCTGCTTTTCCAGCGGCATCTGGCTCCAGCACTGCCTCTTTCCCTTGCTGGAGATGAAACAAGATGCAGCTGGGATGCTGGAGCGGAGACCTTAGAAGTGTGTTAGGATGCCTGGGGGGGTAAAAAAAATTGGGTTCAAGTTGGAGGTCTTGGCTCCCACAGTCAGCTTCACAAGTGGCCCAGCTGACACCCTGCCTCCCACCCCAGCCTCTGCCTTTGATCCCAGTGACAGGCAGGGAGCTTCAAGTATGCTTGATGGGGGAGAGCGGCTGACAAAGGTGCCCTGGGGGAGCCGTGGCCGGGTTCATGCACTGCAGCAGCTTTTCTGCCAGAGCAGCTCTGCTGGGCTTTTCGAGGGTGGCGTGCATTTGATTTGTAGCCCCCCGGCCTGAGGACTCCTTTTGTACCTGACAACTTGCTGGCTTCTCACCAACCCTTAGATGTGCCTGTGGGACCCGGGGGAAGGGATGTGGTGGGGAAGTGGGTCCCCACAGAGGCACTCTCTGCATGAGGCCAGGGGGTGGCAGGCGACCCTGCTCCAGGATCACAGCCCTGTGGGCACCCAAGCTCCCTGTGCCAAGACAAAGCCAGAGCTGAAGCTCCCCCATTCCCATGGCCACCAGGACCTCCTCAACACAGGGATATCAGTGGTCCCAGTGCAGCGCTGCTCCATGGCTGGGTATGGGACTTATGGGAGCCCACGTGAGTTTTGGGAAGTCTTTTCATCCCCCCCCCCCGCAGTGTGGTGCTGGGGAGTCACATGTTTCTGTGACGACCGACGGGAGCAGTGGGGAAGACTGAATTTGTCTATTACAGTCTCCCAACTTCCCCAAAACACAGTGTGGGGCTGTCCTCCCATCCCAGCAGGGACAGCCCCTGTGCCAGGGTCCCCTGGATGCCCATGTGCCACCGAGCCCCCCACAAGCCCCAAAGCACTTCAATGTCAGGTGGCACTCTCGGTAGCATGTGTGGTACCGAATTCAAACCCAGGGATTGAATCAGGAAAGGGCACAGGCGCGGATCAGGCCTGATGACCTAAGGGATACAGGGACACCTCTTCAAGGCTGTCCACTAGGCTCAGGCATCACGTCACACCCAACTGCCCCATCACAGGGCTTTTTAAACATCTGTTTTTTAATTTCTTTATTGACACCAGTGGCAGTAGAGACTGAATTAAGCCAACAGGGGCTGTTCCTTCTGGGCACAACCATGCAGCGAGAGGCTGTGCCCACATACATCATTCCACAGGGATAATTCCCCCCCAGCTTTGTGGCTGGAGCTATCTGCTGTGTGCTCTGCTCCTATCTGCCACCATGTTTGAGGGGTGGATGGAAACTAAAGTTCATTTTTCCCCTTGGGAATCAGCCAGCAACTGGGGCTCTGGCAGACCAGGTCGGAGAGGAGCTGTTGATGGCGAGAGGTATTTATAATCTTTGTTTGGTTCCAGCAAGGCTGGACGCCCACTCCCGCTTCCCTCCATACAATAAGATCAAACAGCTCCGGGACATTTCCTTGCTCCTTGCAGATGAAATTCTTGCATCTGCCGACCTGCTCCGCCCTGCCTGGGGCTGCAGCCTCTTCCTTCGCTTGAAGACCTGGAAGGTTGCTGCTGCCATTTCTTCTGCCCCTAAATAGGGGAGTTTTCTCATTTTTCCCACCTCACCCCCTATATTTTCAGAGCTCTTGGGTGAGGGGTACAAGACTGGGACTGTGGCACCTTCTCCACCTCACCTTCATCCCCTTTCCCACTTCTGAGGGTCCTCAGCCATGTCTGATGGCTCACGTGCAGGCTCTGCACTCTGGACGTGAGTGCAGTCAACTGGTGGGCAAGAAAGCAGGAGTGTGCTTGCTCGTGGCAAGGGCAAGGTGCTCAGCAGGAATTTGTTTCAGTCTCACATGTCTATCCTCTTGATGCCTGGCCCTGGTGACAAGCAGAGCTAAGGAGAGGGTGAGGTTCTAGGAGTGCAGTACAGCTGCGCTGGACAGGTTGTCTGCATCCCTAGTGATGTGGATGCAGGATGTACATCCTTGCTGTTGGAATCTGCTGCTGCTGGCCCCTTCCCAGCCAAGGGCCCTTGCCATGCAGCCATGGTGGGGATCTCCCCAGACTCTTCCCCCAAAGGCCATTTTGCTCTGGGAATCCCTCCCAGGCGCTCAGCCATTGGAGACCAGCACCACTGCTGCCATTTCTGTGGAGGCACTGAGCACTGACAAAGGCTGTCTCTCCCCCAGGCTCTGCTTGGGGCAGAGCAGAATCAGCCCCTGGCACCCAGCCACTGGCAGGCAAAGGGGGTGGTGAGCAAATGCCAGCCCAGCTTCACTCTTCTCCCCCCCAAGAGGGGCTTTCCTGCGGGGCAGGAGAAGGCTCTAAGGATACCCACCAGTCAGCAGAAGCTATGGCTAGCCATATCCCAAGCCAGGCTGTGCTTTCTGGTCCAACTCCCAAGCAGGGATCCACTGCCCTCTCCCAGCAGGAGCCTTCCCAGGTGTCCCTGGTGTCAAGGGGCTGCTGTGTGGCGGGGGGGCCTGGCTGCGGGCAGGGCATGCAGCTGCTTTTCATGTCCCTCCTCATGGCATGGCTCACACTTAATCTTTCAGCAGGTCCCTATGATCTAGAGGTAATTATGGGTGCCAGGTTTGGGGCAGCCAAGAGGGAGTTTTAGTGGTGAGGAGGTGGCAGGGAACAGCATGGGGGCAGTGAGCGACTGGGGAAGGACAGAGCAGGGTGGTCACTAGCCGGATTTTGGCACCTTCACAGCATCTCTTCCTGAAGCATGCTGGGGTTTCAGGCTATGCTTGGAGGGCCAAAACGCACACATCACCCCCACTTCAAACCTCCGGCATCCCTTCTTCAAACCAAGCCTTCATCCCAAAAGGAAACCCCAGGTAGTATCCCCCACGCCTTCCTGCTCCTCCTCTTTGCCCCAGGTTGCTGAGCCGGGTCTCTCCGCTGCGGAGGCGTGGGATGTGTGCCAGAGGAAACAGGGGAGACGGCGGCAGGGCAGGGACCCAGGTGCAAACCCACACAGGTAGCAGGGCTGTGACTCAGCCATCCGAGAGAAAGCGCCGCGGTGCCCCAGCCGTCAGCACGGCCATGGCCGGGAGGGCTCCAGCGGGGAAACCAGACGAGCCACCGGCCTCACTGCTCACAGGTGTTTTGCTCCATCAGCCGTGCTTGCCTGCCCCCAGGGCTCTTGGGGTGCAGGAGCACTGAGCTTCCAAATTTAGCTCATTTCGTTTCCATGGGAAAAAGCACCTCTTTCCTCTGGAGACCCAAGAAATGTGTACCCCAAAGCTTTACCATCCCTCTGTCCAGCCTGATGTCAGAGTCTGACAGGGACCAAGCATGGAGACCCTTGCTCCTTGCAAGAACCTTCCCTCTTCCTCCCCTTTCTCTGCAAAGAGTTAAATCTCTCTCCAATTCAGCACTTTTCCCCTCCCTCCTGCCCCCGGGATAATGTTTAACCGAGCTCATTGCTAATTAAATATCGATGACCTCAGGCAGGTTTTGTTATCGTCTGGAAACACCTGACGCATGTGTCACCAGAAAGAGTTTTTCTCATCTCAAGTACACCGGCAACCCTTGAACTCATGCTGGCTTTTCCCTTCCCACCCTGCCGCCGGCCGCCCCTGCCCGCAGGCACCGAGGCTTTGCTGGCTGCTGAGCGACTCGTGTGGGCTTGTTGTCGCCACTCCTAATTGCAGGGGACAAACACAGTGGGAAGGAAAGGTTTATTCCTCCTTTTTTTTTTTTTTTTCCCCCAAAGCATGGCCATTGCTGCCTGCCATCTGCAGCTGAGCAGGCTCAGCTTGAACTGGCTTGGACTTTCTTCTTCTGGGCTGAACCTGTGGTTTCCCACCTCCTGTGAGCACGGGGATGGCCCAGCTGAGAGCTTGGCTCTTCAAAATATCTCCCGGGCTTTCCCAGGGACGCAGGAAAGTCCCACAAGGAGAACTCCTCATCCCCTCTTCCCCATCCCCCAAGGCTTACCTGAAGCAACACCACTAGGCTGAGCAGGCTGGAGCTGAAAGCCTTAAAGGCTGCAATGGTGAATGGGATAGAAAAAAAGCACACAAAAGAGAAAGACAGTGAGAAAGGAGAGGCTGTGAAGGGGTTGGAGGTGTTCTGGGAGGTGGTTGTGAGTCTATTTTAGGCAAAATGGACTTTCATAGGGGCAGATACATATCTTAGATGGGTTTGGGACAACTGTTGCCCTGAGCTGTGTGCGTGGAAGTAGAGGGGACTCCTCAGGAACTGCATGGCAGCTGGGGTTTCCTGCCATCTTCACCAGCCTTGTGAACAGCCTCTGAGCCACGCTGCTCAAGGAGGTCTCTGCAAAAATTCTTGGGGCAGGTTTTCTTTGTGGCGAAGAGCAGAGGCTCTGCTGACATCATTTTCACACTCTGTGGTATAAATAGCCAACCTGAAAAACAAAGGAAAACTCCCCATGAAGACCATGTAAGGCAGAGCTACAGTTGCACCATTTATTTATTCGCTCACCCTAGCTATTTCCTGCCTCTGTTGGTCAGAGACCTCCTGTGTTGGCCAAAAGTCAGCTTTTCCTCCCTCGACGGGAATTTATGGATCAGCAGCACCACTGTTAACCAGGGGATTACAACCTGGCAGGACAAACACACCTACAGTTGGTCTCACTCCCACAGCTGCTCCAAGGTCAGGTACATCTGCTGGGAATCTATAGGGCAGTGGTCATCTCCCATTGGAGCAACAAGGTCAGGGCTAAGGCTAGGGGGAACAGTAAGGCTGGAGACAGCATCCTGCTCCAGCTTTGCTCTACAAGGCTGGTGTTCACTGGGTGCTGCAGCAGGCAGGACTTCTTCCTCGATCCCTAGGACATCTCTTGTGTTGCACCACCTTCTCCCTTGCGTCAGCTGTGCTGGCCAGTTTTCCATGGAATGAGGTGGGCAATGCTTCCCCCACGGCTCCACCAGCATGCTGGGAGGGCAGCAGCTCCTCAGCAGGAAGCGACTGGGGGTGGGACCTCCTTCAGAAGATATAGACAAACATTTCAGGCCACAGGTGAGGGTTCTTCAAATTTCAGATCTCCACCTGGGATGGTAAGCAATCCCAGCTTTCCCTCAGGCTTACCTGAGGTGGAGGAATGGACACACGGGTCCTGGGCTACTGCTGCATGGGAGCGTATCTTCAGGCATTAGATCCCTCAGTCCTGCCTGTAAGCCAGATCTGCCTTCAGTGCTGCTCATGGATGAAGCCAAATTGCAACTGCTCTTTCCTGCTCTCTGAAAAGCTGGGAAATGGAGCTGGGCTGCTGTGGTACCTGCTGCTCTGCCAGCTGCTGATGAGCACAGGAGCAGCTGTGGGGACAGTCAGAGCTGCTTTGCCCCACCACCATGGCCAAGGTGTGGGGATGGAAGGAGGTGCTGGCAGGGAGCATTTTCCCTTTCTGAGTCATTCCCCTGCCTGAAATCCCCCCTGTGCACCAGCAGCCCTAGGGAACAGGGAAGAGGGGGTGACAAAGGCTGGTATAAGCTGTTCAGAGGCCCCACTCAGTCTCGCTCCGGGGAGGGTCCCGTCCAGCGGACTGTCTCCTTGGTCATTGTTATCAGGATAATTCTCCAGCAGCTTGAATCCTGTTTTTGTGTTGGTGTTGCCTGGCTCTACGGGAGTGAGGGGGGAGAGAGAAACACAGGAAACAGCAGCGACGGAAGCAGAATCATCTCCTGGAGGGAGCGAAGAGCTGCTGACGCCACCGAGGGGAACAAAGACTGAGATTCAGAAGGACTTACACATGAGCTTGTATTGGAGACAGCCCAGACAAGTAGTATCAGTCCCAGTCCCGCCCCTCTGGCATGCTGCACCTCCACCTCCCCCAGCCCAAGTCCCTCACACTGAACTCTGGAGTGCAAGGAGACCTTGGGGGTTCCTGGCTGGGGAGAGGAGGCAGCTGTAAGCTAACATCAATGTTCTTGGCATGGAGAAGCCCTGGGGAGGGTGACCTGGGGGATGTCTTCTGCTCTACCCCAGCGGCTGCAAAGGCGTTGGCTGGCATGGCAGAGCGAGGGCAGCCATGGGAACAGCACGGCACACGGTGGCAGCGTGGGCGCCAGCCTCGCCGCTCTCTCAAAGCTGTCCCCTCCACCGCTCCTGAATGCCGGGGGGGGGGCTGTCCCTGCGCCTTGCACGCACAACAGGCCCTCTGTCCTGCATCACAAATGGAAACTTTGAGTAAAAAGGTCAGAGGGCCTGGCTATCTGTGTCACCCAGGGCCAGGAGGAGCGCGCAAGCCCCTGCTTGGCAGAGTCACAAACTGCCCCTCTCCTCGTCCCCATCCATTGCACCTTTCAGGTCCTGAGGAAGCCCCCAGTTGCCAAGGTCTCTTCTGCATGGGTCTGGGGCAGGAAATCCACTCTCCCAGCACGGGGCAAAGCCCTTGGGTCTCCCAGCTCCTGTCCTGGTGCAATGCAGGTGTCCCAGCCAGGCTGGGGTGGGGAGCTTGGGAAGTCCTGGCTTTGTGCATGGCAGTGGAGAGTGATGACAGTGGACATAGCCTTCTCCACAACACACTCATGCCAAGGAAATTTCCCTCATACAGTCCCCATATGCCTAATTCTAAGAAAAGGATGTGTAACACAGCTGCAAGTGATAAAGACCCTATTTTTCTGTTACAAGGGGCAGCATTCACATCTCAGACCCTTTTGTGGCTGACGAGTAAAAGCCTGCCCCAGTCCCATCAGATATAGACCCCCTTGGTCCACAATCCCGTCCCCATGGCATGTGCACTGCCTACTCCTGACCAAGGGAGGAGGATTTCCTCCACCAGCTATGCCACCAGGCTGAGTGATGCTGTGGGGCACTGCTGACCCTTAGAAGAGCACTTGGGCCATGGAGTCATTCAGGGTGGCAGTGCTGGGGGGGAAGCTTACAGCACCCCTTACCCTGCTGCCTGTAGGAAGGGCAGCACAGTCAGGATGCTACTGCTGCCAGGAATGCTGCTAATTCCCAGAGCCTGCCTTTGTAAGCCATGTTTGTGGCTGGAACATAAGCACCAAAATGTCATCAGTCCCTTATCTGCAAAGTATCTGGGTCCTGTTGGTACCCACTCGGCCTCCAAAAATAGCCCAGCAGAGGAAAATAATACATCCCTAAAATAGCACAGCCACTTGGGCTCTCCAGCGCTGGAGCTGACACCTGGTTAAATGCCCACTGCAGCTTTGCAGGGAGATTTCAGGTCTATTCTTCCGTGCTTTCCCAGCCTAAAATAGCAGCCACACCTCACCACACTGGGAGGCTGGCATGTGCTTTCCAACTTTTTCCCAAAGCAGTGGCAGCTGCTGCACAGCTGCCCTGTGCCACCCCAGGGCACCACTGGCACTTGCCCTGTGTGAGTCCCAGGCAGGACCCCTGTGCCAACACTGCCCATGGTGCCCGTGGTGGGGCAGGGAAGTGAAGCCCTGGAGCACAGCAAGGGCCAATGAATCATCCCTAAGGATACAGCGAGAGATGCAGGAGGAGCAGTCCTGCTGAGTGCCTCTTCTGAAAAGGAGAGCTGCTGAGGAGGAGGAAGCTGGGAGGAAGGAAGGCCTTGTTTGTCTGTTCCCAGAGCGGTGCAGGAACTGCTATATGAGGAATTACCTGACCTCACATCTCCAGATGCTTTTCACCAGCTTCCTCGTTGAGCCTCCCCCAGCAATCCTGCCCTACATCATGTTGCTGCTGCTACCTCTCCTGAGCCACCCAGCACTGGCAGCTGGTTTCCTCCAGGCTGCAATTCCTTTTCCGTCTCCTTATGCTCCAAATTTATCTACACCTGCTATTCCTCCTGTATGGTCCACATTCACTCCCCGTATGCAGATCCAGGAGCCAGACTCTGCTGGTCAGGCAGGGCTTGGCCACAGGGCTCTGTGGACCTGGGAAGGCAGGGAAAGCCACGATGAGTGGATAGTTTGCGAGCTTCCAGTCACAGGGAGGGTGCTGCAGGTGGGGGGTTTCCTGTGGGATGCTCCGTGGGACCCAGGTGGGAATCTGGGGGACTCAGGAAGAAGGAAGTTGAGGCTCTGCATCTATCACTGACACAAGCTGGCCTTTGGCAGCACATTCTGATCCTACATATCTCATGTTGCTCCCTGTGCAGCCCCTGCCTCATGCAGTGTCGCATGGCCGGACTTCTCGGCATCCGTGAAGGATGAGGGGATAAGACCATGACGCAAAGGTTTCATGTTCTTTGTAGACTATTGCTTCCTCTCTTTCCCAGCCCTTTAGAAGGTCTGGGCAAAGATGTTTATGCAGAATACAAAGGGTTTAAGGATGTGTGTTGGATACCGGGGGATGTAGCCCAGCACAAGATAAATGCCAATCTGGAAGCAGGATCCAGCACTGCTGCTCTTCATATTGAACAGCGTTTCCTGGGGCAAGTGATGGAGAAGGGATGAGGCTGTTGAGTTTAGGAGGGCTGGGAATCATGAAGATAAGGTGATCCAAGGGAGTAGGATATAGTTAGAGGCTGGTTTGTTTCAGAGCAGGGATGGAGGCATATTTTGTTGCAGAACAGACCTAGGACTGTCATGCGTGTCCAGGAGAACAGCTGGGAAAGGACGTATAGAGGAGTGTGCAGAGGAAGGGGAGATCCACAGTGGTGTGTGCTGAATGGTGGCTAGAACAGGGATGATTTTGGATCAGGGAAGACTTCTTTTTCAGGGAGTGTGCTGGGAAGGGAGTAGATGCTCAACTACATCCAGAGACAGAGGTCCCCCCAAAAGCAAGCTTGAGGGATAGAGGCCAATGGAAACGGCTTGCTGAGGTACACAAGGGAGAGCTGGGAAGGCAGGGGGTGGCAAAACCTCCCCACCATGTCAAAAGCTTTGTTTTCCTCCAGGGAGGTTCTGTTCAACTGGAGACTCTCCAGCTTTTTGCAACCTCATAGCACCATCAACCATCAACCATCAACCTATGGTCAAATTAAGGGCTGAGGCCTTCCAGGTTAAGGCCTTAAGGGGGGATATGAGTCAAAACAGCAAAATCAACACTCTTGAGGAGGCCAATCTAAAGATTGGGAAGGATCTTCTAAAATAACAGGTTATTTCTAGTCTTAGGAAATGAACCAAGTAACCCACTGGCCCAGAAGGGACCATTGGGAGGCCTCATATCTCTGAATTCAACAACCTGCTGTGCGAGCTGAGATCACTGGTCATTACAGAGGACAGGAACTCAGGGAGAGGAAGAGGAGACCGGATGCTTGGCCAAAATACCTTAAGAAGTGATGTTAAGGATATCCCCTCTCCTCCAGAGCCAAGATGTGACAGTACCTCCCCAGGGCTCAGTGGAGAGCAGTGGTGAGGGGGTTGCTTGCACCAGATGTTCCCAGCGGTCAGTTGCCCCACACCTCTTCCCAGTTCCACCATTTTTCCTAGCCTTGCTCTGACTATAGTGCTGTTTCTCCCTGCTGCCCTTTTTTCATTTTGACATGAGAAGCAGCAAGCAAACTCTTCCAAGCCCAAGCAAACAGGATACACGAGTCGAAGACTGAGCAGGGAGTGGTGTAGTGGCAGAGGCGCAAGACTGCTCACCTGGGAGGTTTGGAAGAGACAACAGGCTTGTGCTGCCGTGGCAGAAGAAACAAAAGGCCAGCTTGAACGTCATGTTGAACATCATGAGAAGGGCATGATGTTTCATCTTTGAAGGCCTTACAAGCATATTAGCCTGTCCAATCCCATCCGAGTAGAAGTTTGTCATTGCTCAAGTCAACTGTGAACCCCAGCAGTGTTTTCCCAGGGAGGTGTGGGGAAGTCCTGCCAGCATGGGGATCATAATTCCTGAGGGGCCATGCCCATGCTTCTTGGCCTTCCTCTGTCTGGCAGAAAAGTCATGACTGAAGGACTCATGTTACCTCATGCAGGGAAGGTGGTAAAGCCCCTTAGAGTCCCTCTGGTCCCATGATGGACAAATGTGACTGTTTGAACCTTAAAATCCTCAGTAGACCCCTGTGAAATGTTGGTGGTTATCCAGAGAGAGTGGGCTGTGGTCATGAGTGAGAACGTGTCAGAACATGAGAAGAGATGCACAGCTTTCCTGGTTCCTGGGAAAGGAAGCCACCATCTGTTAACAGAAAGAGGAATCCTGATGGAAAAGCAATTTAATTAGATAATCTCTCTAATTAAGACAGGTGACAGGCTGCACATTTCCCTCCTGGAGAGACCTCTGGAGAGACCTCAAGCAAGGATGCTCCTGACCTTGTCTGTTCAGTCAAGGCCAAGTGCCAGAGCAAGAAAAAAAGCTGCAAGTCTGCAGCACCCTCCTTGCTGCTCCCCAGTACTTGAACCCCTCTGAGGCCATATGGGATTGCTCTGCAGACCTGGCTGGTCATCAGACCCTGGGGATGCTGGGAACCAGTAGCCAGACCAAAACAAAGTACCCCATATCTAGGACAGAGAGATTCTACAGCACCAGGCCAGGCTATATGAAAACCTGCTTTCCCTTGCAAGTCAACATCTGCTGAAGGCCCTTACTCAGGCTGCGCTTAATCCTGGCAGCTGCGTCATTCTTCCCTTCTCCCCAGCCCCCTTTTTCCCCTGCAGAAATTTTTTAATGGGCATTGTCCGTTTGATCCCTAGTTCCTATCCAGGCCAAACAAGGCATGCATCTTACTGGAGACAGGATAGAGGACTCTTGGAGTTAATAGTTTTCTCCATTGTCTTTCAAATGTGTGCTGAGATGTCCGTAGCTGGGCGACCCATTGTGCTGCCTTCCTGCTTGTTTTTCCAACAGTCTCCAGTGAATAAAAGCAATGCAGAGCTTGTAATACACTTTCCGTGACCTCTAATCTTGCTGTACGATCTATCTCAATTGCCAGGTCAAATACAGTATTCATTAGCAGTGGTTCCACCTCCATCTCATCTACTACTCCAAAATTCAGCCCCAAGCTATCCCTGGCTCTCTCCAGCTTTCCTTGCCTGCACCACCACCTCCATAGCCCTCATCCATACCTTCTTCACCCTCCTCCCTTCTTGCTGCTCTCCCAAGCCCTGTGTCTTAGCTCCTTCCCCGTAGCATTTGGTCTCTGGAGGTGCTGGCACAAGGGTGTGCTGCGGCAGGGAGGTGACTGATCCCGGTGAAGGTATGCCTGCACCTTCAAGAACATGCTTGCTAAGGACCATCCTACCTCCTTCTCCCACCACAAGTGGGTCGGGGCAACGCCACTTAGGAGTTACCAGCGTTGGCAACACAACAGGAGCCAAAGCAATGGCTGGAGGGCACTTCAGGGTGGACAAAGCCTGTGGGTTTGCCTTCCCACCCTGGCTATGAGCTCACTCTGCTGCGTGGGCTTGATGAGATTCCCAGATGCTCAGGCACAATGCAGCAGGGAAACCCTGTTCTCCTGCAGTTATTTTGCATGGCTTTTCTGGGAATGTTTGCCCTTCCTACCTCTTTCCTGTGACGCCGGAAGCCTTCAGGTGTCCCTCAGCTAGGACCGCCACCTGGGCTTTAAGGATGAGTCACCCTCTCTTCACATGCGTTCCTCAATCTTCCCTTTGGCAAGGACTGGCAACAAACAGCAGGAATGAATCAGAGACCAGGACTGCTGAGGGACCAGAAACCCATCCCTGGGCATCCCAGGATATGTGTCCCAGCCACAGCACCATGGGGGACTGGGCATTGCCCATCACTGAGTGCCAAGGACTGGTGACCCCAGGGGACAGAGAAATCTTTGAGTCATCTCACTGGAAGCTGTGCTTAAAACGTTCCTTCCCAAAAGGGCTGAATTCCAGCTGTGGTCTTTTCCAGCACCAAAGGGACATTCCTGAAGCTTCCTCTGGACAGAGCAAGGATCCCTTCCTGCATGAAGGATTTGTGCCCAGGCCAAGGATAAAACACCAGCTCCATGCTTTGGCCTTCTTGCTCCGTCCACCATCCAGCCTTTTCTCCTTGTTTTTTTTTTCTCTCATTTGCTTCTTCACACCAATATGTAGACCCTGGCCTGCCTGTCTGTACTCACTTTGAAGAGTTGGCAGGTTATTCCTCTTGAATTGCCAGAGTAAATGACCAATCTCCCTGCTGTTGTCAAGGAGGTGTAGGCAGGAAGGTGTGGAGCTGGGGCACCACCACAGCCCAAATCTCCAGCCAAACTCTTCATCAGTCACATCTGCTGAGGAGGCAAGTGCTGTCTTGCTCTGGGATTCCCGAGTGCTATGCAGCTGAGAGTCTCTTCAGAAAATTGGACTGGGCTGGGCTTTACTGGATCTGACTGTTTGCAACTCTTCTGACTTTTTCCCACTTCCCAGAGAGCCCATAACATGTTTGTACCACACTGTACCACACTACTAGGATTGGTCACAGGAGGCATCACAGCCAAAAAACGTGGGCTGGGGAAAAAGTTTGGCTGGCAAGATTTTTTGAACTCTGTCATGCAGGGGACAAGAGGATTGGACTAAGCCATCAGAGTGGTTGTCTTTGAATTTAGAAAAGGCAGCTGGAAATCAGCCTCTCCTTCTGGAGATTGCTCAGATAGTTACAGAAGGTACTCGTGGTTTTGTAGTGCTGTTCCTCTGTGCCTCTTTTCCCAGAGCTCTGCTCGATTCAAGTGCATCATGTAGTAATGCTCATTTCAAACCCATCACATAGTAATATTCATCATCATCACATCTGTGGAGGCAGGAGATGGACTCAGGGCCTCTGAGAACTAAGAACATGGCCTGGCTTTGCAAAGCCTGCACAGCCCAGGCTGGAAACAGCATGGGCAGGAGTTCAGATGCTTGCTGCTCCCTCTCAGGAAGGTAGTGCTCCAGTGAAACGCTACCCAAGTATTCTGCCATCTTTATCAGCCTTGGCTTTACCACCCATAATCTCACTCCCCTTTTCCGAATTGCTCCTCAGGTTACAGCTACTGATGTTAATCAGAGGGTTGCATGCAAGAGGACCCGAGGACACAGGTCGGATGGTGGGGAAGGAGAGGGGGCCATGGCTGGGCTGCTCCTGTGGGAGCCCACCAGAGATGGTGGCAGGCGTGGGCACATGCCCAGGGGGATGGGCACAGGGGTGGCTGCGGCTGACCCCTCTGCAGGCAGCTCAACATCCCGGTAAGGTGCCCAAGAACTCACATTATCTCTGATGAAAGGCAAACAGAAAGGGGAAAGTGAGAAGGAATTCCTCACCTGAGAGGGTTCTTATCACCTTTCCGCTTCCCTTGCCCTGGAGAGATAGGGCAGCAGCTCAATGCTCTGTTGTTCCTCAGGGCGGCCTCTCCTCCCCTACCCCCATCCACATGGGGATGGGATGGGGGCTCCTTGCTATGTCTGAACCTCTGCCCTCACCCGCGTGTCCACCACAGCACCTTTGGGTTTTGCAACTCTCATCAGGCACAGCGGCAATCCCCGAGGGAATAGAGAGCCTTTTGCTGTGCTTTGGGAGTGCCCCGGTCTTGTGCCGGTCCCAGCACACGCGCAGCTGGGCAGCCAGCATGGACAATGCATGCTGACCCCAGCCACATTACTGTGATATACCTCACTGCAACCTTGACCAGCAACACATAAATGTGGCTGAGAAATAAAACCCAGGCTCTTATCAGTCCTGCAGTGAGTCACGGTGTACTTACACAGTGACCAAAAGCAGTTAAACCTCTGACAGAGGCAGGATGGGTCAAGCTTGCTGGCTGAGGATGGGAGGAGACAGCCGCAGGTGGCTCGATGCCCCTAAAGCAGTGAGGTCCTCAGGGCAGGCAGAAGAGCTGAGATAGTCTGTGACATAGTGTGAGGGAGAGGCAGAGATGAGGGAGACCCATGCTCCTTCTGGCAGCAGCAGCAGGAAAAAAATGCTGGTCAGTATCATCGTGAAATCTCAGGGCTTCTTCCACCTATCCCTGTAAGAAGAGCACTTGGGAAAGATTTTTTTGCAGCACACCAGCTGCCAGAAATGGTGAAGCTATTGATCATCAGGTTACAGAGCTATGGCATAAAATCATGTGAATCCAAGGAGTGAACAGATGGCCAGCCTGAGCAAGGATGAAATTATTTTGTAGCAGATCTGACAAGCAGCTCGATTCAGTGTTAGTGCAAGAACCGGATTTGATTTGGCAGAGAAGACAGGGTGCTTGCAAGGCTTGGTAGTGCCACATTTATTCAGCTCTCAGATTTTTATTCATCCTGAGGTTGTTATGCTCAAGTTGGGGTTGCACTCACAACTCACTCAGCTGTGGTTCAATGCAGTTCCCAAATATTGGTATCCAGTTTCATTTTAGATACACTAGTGTATCCTGCCTGGCCTCCAGCTGCTACTCCAGATGGGTCTTGGTCTCCAGTACTTTCTGTGGCAGATCTACCAGCCCTCCTCATGTGTCTCAGATACCCTAACACATCTCAAATGGCTCTAAACCACTTAATTTTGGCAACAGGATCCCAGGATTATGTATTCATTGAAGAAAGGACTTAATTTTGCTTAACTTTTGTCCTTTCCTGATAGCACTTCGGGGATTTTAGGCAGCACGGACAAACCTCTGAAGAAATGGTCATAAGGCAATCAGACTAAAAGGGTCTGTTCAGCACAGGGATGGGGGACAAAACATTTGTATAGCCAAAGTCAAAGAAAGTGCAAATATTTCCACTCAGTTTTCTCATGCTGGAGGTTGCAAGGACCCTTTTCTCGGTGACTGAGGTCTTTCACAGTGTCTCTGAAGGTCTTGAGAGTTCAGAAATGCCTGCGGCTGACGTGCTGATTTAGAACAAAACCGATCAGAGACCACAGCTGGGAGCCTGAAGAAGAAATCAGCCAAAGAGAGGAACTCTGACCCAAAGAACAGCCACTGAGGCTCCTTGCAGAGTCAAGCCCTGTGAAGGTAGAGGGATATTTGCAGCTGAGAACAGCCTGTTTTCAGAGCTGTCTCATTCTGGTACCGCTAAAGGAGAATGCCTGGGAAAGTCCCCTTATTTTTTCGTTGCAGAGGAGATGGTGCCAATGTACAGAAGCCTGGCAAAGCGCAAGGGCAGGTTCAAGCAGGTTCAGTCAGGGGAAGTTGGGCTCTGGAGGCTTTACCAGCTCTGTGCAAGCAGAGAGCTGTGCTCTCCTGGGGTCTCCTGCTGGCAGCGTGCTCTGGTGGACCTCCTTCTGAAGGCAGAGTTTGGAAGAGTAGGTCTGCCTTACCCCCTCATTCCTTATTCCCCTGGCTTACAGAGGAAGGATATGGAGAATGTTGGGAGATGATAGATTTTGTAGAAGGATCCCAAAACAGAGGAGCCTCCTGGAGATTTGCAGACATATCCAGGGGCACAGCAAGGTTCCACAGGGTCTGGGGCAAAACCCAGGTCTGTGATCTTTCCTAAATGAGGATGTTTCATAATTTAATGAGGCAGGCCTCTCTCAAGAGGTACCCAGGGGCAAACTGCTCTCCCTTTTCTTTCTCCCCTGCTGCCCTGCCCACCCTCCAGCTCATCCTGGGCATGTTAAATGAATTAAAATTAAATGAATCTCTAATTTATCTCTTTTCTATTCTCCCTGGAGAATGGTTGTCCCAGGGTGATCCCTCAGATAATGAGAACTGCTTTGGAAAATTAAAAAATACTTGTTACAGAAACCCCAAAACCAAATGCCCTGAGATTAACGAGGAGGCTAAAAAAACCCGGTGAATGCAAATTTGCAGAGATTAGCAGCTGTTCAAATGCAAGATGATCACCCAATGGCATATGCTTCCAGAGTGTTGACTAAAGCCCTACAGAACCATGAATAGATTAGGAAAAAATGCTGGCAATTGCTTGACTTTGTGAGTGGTTTCATGGATATTCTTGCAGACACCCACCCCGGGATGGTGAACCCTGTGCTACAGAAACCAGGGTGAGACTCAGGACCCAGACATCTGATCATGAAATTGGAGGAATATTTGTTACCGAAATTCCAGCGTGTTTTCCAGAGAGCGTTTTCCAGAGAGCGGGGATGAGGGGAAAGGAAATGACTGCCAGAACGGCTCCAGCCCCGCTTCTTTTTGAAGCTTCAGTAAGAAGCACGAATGACACAAGGTTAACAGACCAGGGAGTGAAGGTCTTGATCAACAGGCGTAAAAATCCTTGGCACTGTGAAAGTAGCACCTCGTTGGGATGATAAAGGTGATGGGATCCTGTGCAGAGGACATTCCTTCACCATGTGGCACAGCAGGAGGTCAGACATAGTAAATGACAGCACTTGTCTGGGGACTGGGACATGTAAGAGGAGACTAGGTGATGTCGGTTGTAGGTGTGGTGCTAAAGTCATTAAAGCCTGCAAGTGCACTGCGTTCAAGATGGGAAGAAGAGAGAAGAATAGCCAGTTATGGGAAAAGCAGATTGTGTAGGAAAGCCTTGAGCTTTCTGGTGTTAGACATTTCCCTACAGGGGTCCAGGTGCTGCTCACACAAACACAAGCTTAACCCTGTGGAAGTTGGCCAGTTCCACACTGCATACACACACAAAACCTCCCCCAAGCAGGAGGCAACCCAGACCTTCTCCAGCATCCTTGTCCCTTCTATCCCCTCGTCCCCCTCTGCCCTCTGCTTCCCCTTCCCTTCCCCATGCTCAGTTGTTCCAGCAGCAGCCTCCACGCTCGCTGCAGCCTGCGTGCCTGGCTTGGGTGACCTTTCCCCGGGACAATGGCTGCTATTGACTCCATGCAGGCATGGCCAGCAATGACACGGAGCTGCAGACGCAACGGTCCCATCACTGCAAAGAGGGTCCTGCCCAGCACAGCTGGGAGCGGGGGAGGCTGGCCTGGGAAAAAAGCTTTAGCCACGAGACCGCCTTTCATTGCACTCGGTGGCTCGTGCGTCACACTCATGGCTCCGTGGTTAGATACACTTCTTAGCCCATTTAGTCCCACTGCGAGGTGCCAGAACCTCAGCACCAGAAATTAAAGCCCATAACAGGGCTTTAGGAGCTGGCAGTGGGGGTAAATACCTTCCAATGTGCCCACGCACAGCTTTGTAAGGGAAAAAGCCCATCTCAAATAGCTTCAGAGAGATGGATACTTTGATTCACCAAGTCCTTTGTAGCTGGGGTACCATGACAGGGTAGTTGTCTTTTAGTAGGCTTTTTCCACACAGAGTCTTGTGGATGTGGAACAAGGAGGCAGGGACCAGTTTATCAACAAAATCCCACTACTGACCCTCTCTACAGGACTTGGGGTGTCTGCTTCCCCACATCTGCCATGGGCTAACAATTCCTCCCTGTCTCATTGGGGAAAATAAATGAGTCAGTGCACACACGGAAATTTCAAGATGGAAATTGATATCTGAATGCTGTGGTGATGATGAATATTGCTATTGTTGCTACTATTGCTAGTGCCAGACAGGACCAAAGGATCTGTTCTGTATAACTCACAGTCCCTCCCCCAAGCCCCTTCCAGCTTGCCCATGTTTTTACAGAAGCATCAGTCTGAGTTTGGCATTTCTACCCAGCACTACCTCTCGACAAGAGTCACAGGTCTTTGTTATTCAGAGCCCATTGCTCTACTCCTGCCTGAGCTAAAACAGGACCAGAGAACACCTCGCTGCCACCAGCTCCTGACAAGCTACCAGCTCCCATTCCCTCAGCAGAAGGAGGTCAGCATCACTCCAGATTTGAGCTGCAGCAAAGGTGCAAATGAAGGGGAAGCCTGCTCCTTCAGCATGCTAGCTTGAACAACAAAGGCAGAGGGAAAGACTCTTGTAGTCCCACATAAACTGAAACCTCTCAATCCAGAAGAAGAGGCAGGAAAACAAATACCTAATATTAATATACTGAAGTCTTTAGATTGGTAATTTCCATCAGTGCTAAAGGCAATGTCTCTGGAAACATGTGGAGTCAGGCAGGAACCTCAGGGCAAACCTCGAATGAGGAAAGGCACCACATTACAGAAACGCACTGATTAGTCCTTCATTGGCAAGTTTTAAAAAGTGCTCACCACCCCTGGCTAAGCCATCAGCTGGAGTGCCCCTGCATCGGCTCTGTTCCTGGGTAGAAAAGCTCCAGAAGGAAAGGAGCATCCTCTCTCCAAATCCAAGCCAGTCAGCCAGGTGACCCTTCAGATCACCGGTGAACCAGCCTGTCTGGGGCCAGCAAACACCTTGCTGGCAATGCCTGAAAGCTCTCACTGCCCGTTATCTGCTGCTGCCCTGGGGGGTTGTTGTCTGTTGAATGAAGGAATCCCAATTACACAACACTACCTCTCCCTCCGGGCAGTGGGGTTTAAATGTCCATATCAACTGGTCCTTGAACCGCAAGCCACTCCAGCCTGAGTTCCCACACATGTCCTTGGGAATGTACCTCCCTCAGCGCAGAGAATAGATACCTGGGATTTGCTGTGCTTGCTGGGACAGTTTCCCTGAAGAGGTGGGGGGAAAGGGGGATTAATTCAGGGTTTCATTAATCTAACCGTTGATTGCAATGGAAACTTGTCCTATATGGGAATTGTGTCAGGAAACAGGGTGAGGAAGGAGAAACAGTGGGTTTTTGCAACCCTGATGCTTCTTCCAGACTTGCTTCCCTCAGCTGAGTCCCAGAAGAATGGAGCAGCTCGTGTGCATTTGTCTCCCGTCTCCAGGCTCATTCAACTCCATGTGGGCAAGGAAAAGGCAAAGCTGTGCATCTCTGCCTCACATAAGAAACACAGATGATCCCACAGGCATGGATATGGAGACATGTGAGTCCATAGAGAACCTCCAAGACATTTGCATGGCATTTATTCCCATGCAAGAAATTATATGGCAAAAATCTCCCTGCACACATTTATGTGGCCTTCTGGAGGTGTGTGGAACTTCTCTTGCTTAGAGACAGAGCTATAGATACATATGTCCCATGTAGCTGTAGAAATACTCCCCAGCATGAAGGGATTGGGAGTGAGTGGGTTTAGGTTTGGTTTCCACTGATCTTAGCTTCCAACCCAGCCATGTCTTCTCCAGCTTCCTGCGCCTGAAAGACTGAACAGGTAGCAGGGTGGCAAGTTGGAGCCGATCAATTTGAAAACAGCTGCAGCAAAATGAATGAACCAGAGGAAAAAAAAAAAAAAAGGGAGAATGCTCAGCTGGAGAGAGAGGGGAGAAGGCAGGAGAGCTGCTTTCTGCAGAAGCTTTTTTTTCCAAGTGACTCGCGCCAATTTTGAAACCACACCCTCAGTCACAGACAGAGATGTAAATACGTCTGTTCCCAAGCAGAGCAGTGTCGTGGGGACACCCCTCCTCCCCAGCGTGGCTGAGGCCAGCCATGTTGGGGGAGGAGGGAGGGAGAGAGGTTTTGCTCAGGAGCTTGTGGAAAGCCCTGGGAACAACTTTGGGAATATGTGAGAGCTGCAGAGGTGGAAGGAAGAATGGGGGAAGGAAAGAGGAATGAGGGAAGAAAGGAAAGAGCTATTGTCAATGGAGAAAGCTTTGTGTGTCTCTAGGCTCACCTGGGACCTGGCAGCTCTGCAGAGAATCCTGCAGGGAGCAAGCAAGGGGGAAGGAGAAGGAGAGGCCAGACAGGTTGACAAGAAGGTCCACACCATTTCTAAATCTGTGTTTTCTTGAGATAAGTCTGACCTATTTGCAGTCACTCTGAAGGAGCAGCAGGAGCTGGCCTTTACGTCTGACTTGACCTTCTATTGTGGCTCAGACATTAAAGGAGATTAAGGCAGTGATCAAACAACTCCCAAACTTTGAGGCAAAACCAGTATGGGGCCACAGCGATGCAGAGAAGCCCAGACTTGCCGAACACTGCCAGGTCCAAAACAGCCTGTCTGGCAGGTCCTGGTCTGGACCTATGCCAAGCAGATGGACTTGGGAGTCTGGGGTGTTTGAAGGGGTCTAACTCGCAGCATATGCATCTAGTCACCGTTCATCCCCAAATCCTGTAGGACACCTCTCAAAGCAAGAGCCAACCACCATCAATGGCTTGAAGTCAAGTCCAGGTCACTGTGGCAACTGAGCATGCCAGAAGCATCCAGCATGCTATTATTTTCGGCTTAGTTAAGACAAGTCCAGATTCAGGTCATAAATAATTGTGGAAAGAGGAGAGAATGAGAAAGATGGCAGAAAGATACCAAAATTTGTGTTTCATGTATCCATGGTTGGCTGCTTCAGTGGAAAGGACGAGGTCTCGTCAAACCTCAGAGCACAAGCCCCTTCTCAAACTGGGAAGCACTGGGTGTACAGTATGTGTGTGTGATGAATTCTGTCTGCCACTGCTCGCACAAATACCTGGGCAGATTGGCAAGGGTGGAAAATAGAGGACGTGTGCTCCTTCATTACTTCTGGACTTTAGGGACCAGGGCAGTCAGTCCTGGCAGGCACCTTTCCTCAGAAAAGGGGACAGGAGAAGAAAAGCAATGCCTCCAGGGAATCTCTTTAGGGGGAAACATGGAGAAAACACAAGGTTTTACACGTTTCAGTAGATCAGAGGTGTGAACAAAAGACTGTGTCCCCTTGCCACGCCTCGGGTGGGTGAATACTCGCGCTGTGTTGGACAATCCTAATGTGGTGGACCGTGGCTCTCTGCCAGCACTGCCAGCACTGCTCACGCTGGGGTGTGTGTGAGGGGTGCAGGCAGCCCTGTCCGGACAGTGCAAGGCCATGGGGAGCTCCCAGGCCCCATCCATCCCGTGCGAGATCAGGAGAGTTGCCCTGGCCAGTGCACGGGGAAGGGCTAGTATTTGAGTGCAGAGGGCAAAGACCGGCAGGCTGAGCTTTACTGCAAGTCGAGCCAGAACTTGAGACGGCTGGTATTTAAAAAAAAAAAAAAGTTCTGGTTTTTTTAACAGCAAGAAAGCATCTTTGGATCCCAGCTGGGTCCAAGGGCCTGTGAGACGTGAGGGTATATCTGTACCACACTCCTTTATCGCGATTTTTCCATTCTCTGAGGTATCTCAACCCTCCGTCTGCCCAAGATAATGGAGAGGCAGCCAAAATGGCATTTTAAACTCTTGGCTCCCTCTACCAACAATTGGACAAAGCAAAGAAGCAGGGTGGGAGAAACTGGCTTTCTGGAAACTTCTGTTAGATGGCAAGGGGTCACACCCCCTTCAATAGAGATTGGAGTCGGGGGTCATTTTACATCTGCCTTTAATGAAGAATGGTGGGAAGGGAAATTTAGCTCCGATGAGCTAATTAAATATATATATATTTCCACTCTGTTAGCAAGGAAAAAAAAGCCTTGGAGCAGCTGCTAGGTCATTGTTTGTGAATTTAAAAATAAAAGTTTCTTGGCATAGATTTCAGAGATGGAGGCAGTATCTTGCGTTGTCATTCCAGAGGGTAAGGGAGAGCAAGTAAAAGAAGGATGAGGCCAGGCAAGGATAGTTCAGCTTGACTACGTGTCGCTCAGGTGTGGCTTGGCTTTTGAGCCTCCTTTCCCTCTGGCTGGTTTAGGTAATCAACATCCTGCCCAGATGGTGAGCCTCACCAGGGGCAGATTTACAGGCCCCACACCCTAAAGAGCTGGAATATCTTGCCTGGGGATGGCTAATGCTTGGCAGTGCCCTGAGTACATTGGTAGGGCTAAATGGCCCCAACTGGGCTCACCTGGGATTATCACCTAATTTAAGCTCCATTTAAACTCAGGTCTAGGTACCTGCTCCTGGCCTGAGCTATGTGTATGTGTATCTGTGCCTAATCTTGCCCGCAGCTTTCCTGATTTTCTGACTGGTTGTTGCAGGTGGACTCCAGTCCTCAGCTGGTGGTAGCTTTGTCTCCAGGATGCACTTTAGACCTGTGCTGCAGCCTTATCTCCAGCCCTGTCTCCTGCTGCTCCTGACTGGATCTTGCCTTGTCTAAGGCTGTGACTGGAACCTGTCCCTGTCACGTGTGGGCTGGGGTCACTCCTGGCTTGTCCTCCCTTGTGGAGCAGCCCTGTTCTTGCTGCTTCCTCTCAATGGTCACAAGCCAGACCATGGTAGGAGGCCTCATCTCCAGTGGCCTTGATGCTGGTTTTTCCCTTCCCACCCTGCTGTATCCATTAGTCTGATGCTTTCTGGCAGCAGCTGCACATGGAACAGGAGACCTGAACTTTTCCATTCCCAAGCCTCCAGTGCGGCCAATCCCTCCGAGCTGGGAGTGGGCATTAAACTCACTCTCCACCAGCAAGTAGGTCCTGGCTCTCCCTCTCATTTCTTGAGCACGATGTGCGTTTCACCCTTTCTGAGAGGGAAGGAAGGGGAGCATTCCCCTGTGCCCCAGCAGGTCCAGCCCTGCTCAGCCTCTCTGCTGGCCTACACTATGTTGGCTGTGGCTGCTCTCCCCCTCCCTGTGAGCACCTAGTGCTGCTCCTTCCCCTCTCCTGTCCCACCAATGGCTCTGGCATACTTGGTGATTTGCCATTCTAAAGAGCCTGCTCCCAAATTCTTGGCAAAAGGGAAATTAATAGCAATAGTAGTAAAAAGACTTATAATCCCCTCAGACAGATTATGCAGCCAGGGAAAGAGAGCAAAGCGTGGGGGGCCCAGCTGGCCTCAAAGCCCTGTTCTACTGCTCACCAACTCAGAGACCAAGCTGGGGAGGGTCAGAGGAGGCTCTAGGGAGACACTGTTCAAAGACAAAGGAGGGTGGGAAAAGTCTTCCCTGCTTTTGAGTCAATCCCCCAGCTCACCTGTCTGGATTCCACTACTGGAAAGGACCACTGCACCTCCAGACACCCCACAGATACTTTGGCAAGCTTGAGTTAGCTCCTGGTGTCCATCCTTGTGCAGAAAATGCTGCTGCCTGTGCTCCCCTTTCCACTGACACGGAGCAATGCGGTCAATCTGCACAGTCTAGGCTCTTTTCCTCTCCAGGAGCAAGACAGAAAGGCTTCCCGTGCGTGCACTTAAGACATGTCTGTTCGTCAAGAGGTGTTGGCTCCCTCCTCACTGTGGTTATGGAAAGGCCTTTTTGTTTAAAGAGGAAAACAAATGAATAGATTCCCCTGACACCCAGACTTATCAGGCACGAACCCAAGGGAGTCCCTTGTTTAAACATTGGGAGTGCATTGCTGGATAACACCCCTCCTATTCCTACCCTCTTGGCTTTTTTTCAGTTTTGTTAGGCATTTTTCTGCCTCTGTTTGTTCTTTCTGAGCTTCTTGCTTCTGGCCAGATCTGCTTGGGGAAAGTGGGAGGGCAGCAAGGGTCCTACAGGCCAGAGCTTCTGGGCTGGAACAGCACAGGGGCAGGGCTACTCCCAGGACTTGCCATGGCAGAGCTGTAGGAGAGGAGCAGATTGAAACAAATGGACAGTGTTTGGGGCACGTCAGGGTCAGGACACGAGGAGGCTGAAGTGGGAGAGAAAGTTTCCTCTCTCATGATCTCAGGTTTCCCTCTCTTCTCTGCACATCTAAGCTGGTGAGGAAAAAAAACGGTGTGCTCTCCTCCTCCCTGCCCTGCAAAAACAGAATCTAGAGTCAAACTTGGAATTCCCCTCTGTCTCATCACTGGGGAGACAGGGTCTTGGTGGTGATCTCACCCCATCAGAAATCTTTCTGTGCACAACACTAAGAAAGCAATGAAGAGGGAGGCCGGGGAGGAGGAGGGGAGTTATGGCAGGAAACCAAGAACACATCAGACACTCTAAATTTAGATCTTTTTATTCAGCTTGGACAATATTCCTTGATTTCTCATTGTTCGGGAGAGGGCAGAGGGCAGGGGATCTATTGAAAGGCTTTGTCCTGAGAGATGCCACTTAGTCTGGGTATACAGGGGGTGGAGGAGCCACAGATGCTGCTGGTCTGGCATGGGCGAGAGCTGCCTGTCCTACAGTTCCAAATGGCCTTGGGATGGGGTGCTGTGTGGGCCCCTCCGAGCAGACCCGGGACCTGTGAGGCAGAGCTCAGGGCTCCCCCCAACCCTGCACACCCAGTGCCATTCACAGGCAGTGTAAGGACCGGCACGAGGCCCCTCAGCGAGCAGCCGTGACCGGCGAGCGGTGCCTTTGCTTTGGGGCAGGTCCCCGTGCCAGCGGGGCGTCAGGCACAGGGCGTGTAGGATAAATACACACCCGCTCTATACGTCTCACTGCCTTTCCGGCACTGCAACTCAAGGGCTATTTTTAAACTCCCTCCTTTATTACACAGGCCAGCAGATAGCGGCGGCCTGCCTCCTGCCATGCCGGGCGTGCTGCTCTCCCACGCACCCCGGGGAGCAGGGTGTCCCCCACACCACACGGAGGGCGCCCTGCCCGGTGATGGGGATGGGGCACAGGGTGTGCTGTGGGTGGGCATGAGCCCCCTCATCTCACCAGTCACAGGCTCAGGCCACAGCAGGTGCCTGGCTGCCTTCGTGCTGTTGCAAACCAGCTGCTGGTACAAGGGTGCCACAGAACATGTCATCCCGCTGTGTCGGTGGAATGTCAGTTTTGCTCAAGTCCCACGGCTTAGGAGAGGTAAAAGAGCTGAGAGCTGGGTGCAGCAGCATCAAATCAAAGCCAGCGTTGGCACAACCAGATGGGTGCAGGTAAGCACAACAGCTCTCGCAGGTACAAAAGGTCTTCACAGGTGCAAAGATCTCCGCAGGTGGAAAGCACACAAGGCTCTCCACCTTGGCCGATGCCCTGACACCCAGTGAGGAGCATTTTGAGTGGGTTTTGCTCTGTGACGTGAGCAGCAATAGCAGGTGGTGGGGTATGGGGAGGGGAGAGCTGCTTGCTTTTGGTTTTCGACCCTCATCTTCATTTCACATCATGAGTCATGTTACGTTCTGAGCTGAGTAACTGCTGGGGCTATTTTTATTTCAGCTCAGCAAGCTTCCTTCTCGCTGCTGCCACTGCCACCGCCACCGCCACTCGCTGCAGACCCAGGGGCAAAGGATGGGGAGATGGTGAGTGGCAGAGGGCGAGGGCAGGGGAAGCAGTGTTTGGGGTGGTGTCAGTGGAAAGGGGGACCACTGCCCACCTAATCAATTTGGAAAAAAAAATAGTATATGCCTTTTGAAAAACAGCAGATGACCTGCGATGTGCGGTGTATTCACACACACATACGTATATATTTATTATACTGGGAGAGGGGAAGGGGGAGGGAGAGAAATTCCTTTCGAGTGCTATTCACCAGTCTGGAAAAATAAAGAAGGAAAGCAGAACATTTTTTCCTTTCATCAAAACAGGAAAGAGAGGGGGAATGGGGTGGGGAGCATATCCATAGACATAATGGATGGTTGCCAGTGTAAGGAAATTGTTCCCTTCTACCCTAAACTTGGGGGTTGGGGAGGGGGAGAAATAGATGGTAATATGATCAGTGAAGGCTGCATCCCCTCCTCCCCACTTGATGTAGGAACGTGTATGCGCACAGGAAAGTGCTGAGAAATCAGTGCCCCCAGCTTTGCCTTCTCTCTTTGAATCCTGCTCGAGCTGCACATCCGCAGAGATGTGAAATGCCTTTGCCTTCTCCTTCACCTCAAAGCGTGGGGCAGGAAAGCACGGCCGGCACGACCCCTCTCCCTGTCTGCCTTTGTCGGGGACTGTGCCCTGCCCTCTGCATGCGTCTGCGCGCTCGTCCCCTTCCCCATCCTCTCCTCTGTGCCAGGTTTCTGCCAGGAATGGGTGAGATGAAGGAGGCGGTGAGGGGCTGGGGGAATCCCTCTGAACGGGGAGAAACAGGCAGAGGGGGGTGGTTCCCAGAGAAAGCCTGGCAGGTCCCATCAAACTCCTGCTCCCCGGGTGACACCTTCCCTTTCCCCTGGAGCCGCTGGCTCTGTCAGGGTTTTACTCATCCTTGGAAAGCATTTTCCCTGCCAGGGGCGGGAAGGCAAATTATGCAAGCCCTGGGTACCCTGAGGCTCTGCCTTTCTCCAGTACAAAATACAAACACCAGGCTCCCTGCCTGTCTCTGTCTCCTTCCTTTGGTCTTCTCTTCCCCTTTCCTCCTTTTTTCCTTTATTAGACTGAACTCAGTCATTAGGAAGTCAGGGCAGCTCCCATGTCAGCAGCCTCTGGAGCAAATGGTGTAAGCTACGAATGACAGTACTGTTCTGATCGCTTGGCTCGGGACAAACCTCACACAACGGGGCAATGTGATATAAAATCAGAACAAAACCTGACAGAACAGGTCTCCTGGTGAAAACTAGGTGTAAAACTTACTCTAGCTGCTTCATTTCAGTGTCAGGGCTGCCCTGCTCCCCTCCAGTGAGGGCTCTGGCAGCCCCAAGGTGTAGGCGTAGGGATTGCTCATCACTCTCCTGAACTCAGAGACCGGAGCAGGAGCAACACCTAACTTAGATACCTTGAGTGGGCGGGCTGAATGCACGTCGGCTTTCAACACCTACTAATTTATTTCCATTGATTGTTTTTCAAAATAGGACTCATCATGGAGAGGCTGAGACATCTCAGCTGTTCAGACTGAGTCTTGCTTTCCATTGTAAGCCCTGTTTTTCTTCCTGTTGTTTCACAACTCTCTCCCTTCTCTAAAAAAAAATGCAATAAATAAATTAAAAAAAAAAAAGGTGTCGCCCCTCACATCGTGCCTCTGTGGATGGTGGCTAGTAGATCATTTTTTCCACAAGATGAGGGGAGAGCAGCCTTGCAGCAAGGAACTGCCTATTGTCCTCGGACAAGTGTTGCTCTCCTGCCCAGTGATAAGAAAATAACTGAGGAGATGAGTTCAGCTGTTCACAGGTTTGAGAGCTCTGGTGGTGGTGAAAGTATTTTAATAAGAAAACCTGCTACAGGCTCCTAGGAAATCTGTTTTTGTTGTGGTTTGCCTGTGGGGCCATTGCCAGCTAGCACAGCTATGACCAGACCTTGTCAAGTTGTGATGCTCTAATGGGACATTTTTATGGTCCAGCTACTTCAGGTAGCCTTGAAACATTTTCCCAATATATGCAGTGTTGGTTTCAAACTCATGTCCTGTGACATCTGGGACAGTAATAGCCCCTCAGGCCTCCACAACCCTCCCACAGGCCAGGTGAGGGGAAGATTCAGTCATCCCCATTAGTTTTAGGGGTTTGTGGGACAAATGTCAAGCTAATTTCACAGAAAGTAAGAAAATCAAAGGAGCACCCGCCTGGCTCAAGGTACATCACTCTATGCCAGTGAGACTGGCCCAGATATTAGTGAGTCTCAAGACCTCACTAGGGAAAAATCTGTCTCTGTCTTAAAAAAAGAAAGTAAGGAAAAGCGGCTGAAGCCTGAGTGGCTTAAATATCACTTTGCTCTATTTCCAGGCAGGGTCATAGGTAGATGATTAGTCAAATTCCAAACATCCTCTTCCTTGCTGTCTGGAGGTTCAGCAGGGACTAGCTTTTTGTTTCTGATGTCGAGCTTCTAAAAACTGCCCAGCATCATCCACGTGAAAATAAATAACTCTATTTCTATCCCAGCTAAGATGTAATGTAGCCAGTTATTTAAAAAAAAAAAACACAAGACAAAAAAAAAAACCAAAACCAAAACCAAAAACAAAAACAAAAACAAAAAAAACCCAAACAAACAAAAAAACACCCCACCCCACACCACACATATTCTTCCCCAAAATCAGGCCCTGCAGCAGCTCTTGTTGCTACTGAGCAAGACATAAGCAGCAGCCCCTGCTAGCTTTCTGCTGAGTCCTTCTTCTCTCCGGCAGCAATATCTCTCCCTGCTGAGGAGTTTGATCAGCCCTCCCACACACAGGCTGTTCTGTCCTGGCCAGGCAGCCACTACAGCGTGGGGGACCCCCTACACAGCTTGAGCCAGTTGGCGAGAAGGTGGTGGAGCCACACTAGCTTATTTGAGGGCAGAAATCCTCAAAATGCACCTTAGCCTCCACTGACCCCTTATCAACCTTAAACACATAATGGGGTCATGGACATTCGGGACCTAGCTGCTCCCAGCTCCCTCTACCCAGATAGAAGGGCTTCCAGAAGCTGGTTTGGCCATCTCAAATCCTCAGCTTTCCCCCTGCTGAACAACAAGGAACCCAGGGCTACAGTGTTTCTTTGGCCGGTGCCATCTGGAGTGACGTGAGATGGACCCAGACCCTTTTAAAACCTTTTTTTGAGGCCTCCTACAGATTTCAGAAGGAGTTTCAGCCCCCAGGTAGACATTAGGGTAGCAACTCCACCCTGCTGGGTGGTTAGAGAAAATTATCATCACTTGAAATGGCTGGTACGCTTGCTGGCGGGACAGGATGGAGAATGAGGGGAATTCTAAGAGCGTCCTGAGGAATTTGGGGTGGGACAGGGCTAATGTGGCTGGAGCATCTAAGATAAAGACTTGTTAAGGTCTCCAGCGGTAGAAATGAACAAAGGTATGCCTTGCATTTCCACTTCCTCCCCCTTGAGCTCCAAAATTGAGACCAAGCCACTTTAGGCTTGGTTTGAGGGACTCCCAGGACACTCCTTATCTCTGCACTCATGCACCTCAGACGGCCCGGGCGTCAGGGCTGACAGGGCTCTGACCAACTCCCCACCTGTAGGGAAATCTGCCCCCTGTTCCTCTGGGCTAGGGTGAAGGGAGGTGATCCCTTATGACTCAAGAGCACCTTGCCACGCTGCCCTAATGTAGGGCCTTCCATTTTGTGTCTACATGACCTATCTCTGTGATGGGAGGAGCAGAGGAGCTAGGCTATTTTAGGATAGCTATGGGGGACCCCCAGTCCTCCTTGTGTCCCGGTGCTTCCTGACCAACACCCACATCCATGAGACCAAAGTGAGGTTCGGGGGTGTAGCTAGCCAACCTGGGAGCTGTTGTCAGATGCCTACTACAGAGGAGCATTTGGTGGGCTGCCTGCTGCTCAGTTCTGGTAGCTGCTCCTCATACCCGGGCGCTTGGGACGGTGCCTATACGAGTGCTGGTGTGAGACCATGTGTTTTAGAGAGGGTTTGGCTGCATGAAACTCACAGGCACCTGGATAGTCTAAGGGAGCATGTGTGATACTGCAAGATGAGGCCACTGGTATGCCAGTGGGTGTACGTATGTGAGAAAGGAAGAGAGAGGGGGAGAGTGAAGGAGAACACATGGATGCCCAGGGATGTGTGAATGAGACAAAATTTGCACGTAGCTGTGCATGCGAGTGGCTCGAATAGAAGCGTGTGCGTAGCATAGAAAAAGCAGGGAAGATTCTTGGGATTCAGAGTGAATGCCTGCTGAGTGCCTGCGGTGCATGACAGTGCAGGAATGTATCGGAGGATACGAGCCTGCACAAAGATGGTGCAGAATCCCCTCCTGGTCGTGCCTGGAGTGTGGGCTTTGCGAGTGTGCAACCCCACGCCAGGAGATCACTCCTATGCACATGAGAGGGCATGCGCATGGGTGTTTTTTCAATAGGATATGACTCTTTCTTGAACTCACCTGTTAGCAGCCTTCCCCTCCCCATCCCTCTCCCCCCACAGCAAATATCTGCTTGCTTAATTTCCCTTCAGATGTTTATTACATCGTGGAGATAATCATGCAGCAAAATACCTCCGGGTGCCACGAGCAACACCAGACTGCCTTATAGGAACGTGTAAATTTCTCTGACTTCTTTTTTTTCCCCTGCACACAAAGAGATGGAAGATATTAAAGCCGCCTCTCTCCCTGGAGCTAGTGCTGTAGCAGGGCAAGGAAGGCGGTGAGTGGAGCTCAGAGAAATGGGCTCCAGACTGAAACAGTGAGAACCTGGGGCCAAAAAAAATAACAAACTACCGTGCCGGGAACTCCTCTCTTCTTATCTCTTGCCGAGGAGGCAGGAATTTCTGTCCCTATTCCTCACGCGATATTAAAGCCACATTATACAGGTTACTGCAGCATTAGTCATTTTTAATTAATTTATCATTTAAATTAACACACTTTTTATTTTGTCAGCAATGGACTGCTACTCCCTCGCTAGATTTTTCGCTTGATACCCAGCCAAGAGGAGGGTGGCAAGTTATGCTCCACCCATCTCCTCTCCCTCATAAAAGGAGCAGCCCCGAGTGCCAGTTTAGTCTCTCTTGCAGCTCGCAGACTAAAATAAAGCCCCATCGGCTCACTCGCCTCTTCTGCAATTTTACCTTTTCTGCATTTTTTTGGTTTTCCTTCCTTGTTGCAACAGCGTGCAGGAGGCAGCATCAGCGGCTCTGCTCTGAGGCTTGTCAAGGCTCAGCGCACGCACACACACACACATGCACGCACGCAACCCAGAGTGAAAACATTTGCTCTCACCTGTCTCCAAACCCAAAGCAAACCTCCTGTCCAAGCAAACTGCCAACACTTGGAACGAGAAGGCACCCGAGGCAGAATCTAATGTAAGGTGAAAAAATTCCATGTACACTAGCAACTTCTTGCTAAAAAGCAAGAGGGCAAAAGGAAGGAAAGGAGCATTTTAAGAAAAGGACACCTTAAGGAAGATTTCATTTTTCGGATTTCGCACCAAACTTTGGAAAAGTTTTTTTTCTCTGTGTGTGGTTTTTTTTTTTTAGTTATTATTCTGTTATTACCATCTTTTTCTAAGAACACTGAGACATTTTTACCTGCATGTAAAAGCTTTTACATGTATATTTTTTTTTTTAAAAAAGGAAGAATACCAAGAGGAAGAATAGCATGTGGACCACCTAGCCAAAGGCACCACTGAAGCATCCCTTGCGGCAAGAGGGACGTAGACTCTGGATGTGTATAATTCCGAGGGACTGCATTTTTTTCCCACCGGGCTTATGAGATAGCACAGAAGCAGGCGAGTCACCGAGAATTACTTCTGTCTCCCCTCACCACCACCACCACCACCACCACCTCCACGTCCTCTTCCAAGGGCTCCTGCGATTCTCCCACGGCAGCTCGGCTTGGAGGGACATGGGAATGCGCGGCGCCCTCGATGCCTGAGGCCGGGCGGCCGCGGGGCTGTCTGCGGGAAGCGCTTCCCTGCCGGGGCTCGCCGTCCATGTGCCCGCAGCCGGCGGGGCCTGGAGTCGGGATGAATTTCGGCGTGGTCTTCGCGTTCATCCTGTCCCTGCCCCTGGCCCGCATGGAGGTAAGTTTCCGCCGCTGGCAGCGGGCGGTGCTGCCGAGCTGCCAGCCCCGGGATCGGGGGGAGAGCCGGCGGCGGCCGCTCCCGCCCCGCAGGTGCGGCGGGGGAAGCCCGGGGGCGGCCGCGGAGGGCGCGGAGGGGGCGAGGGGTCCGGGCGGGCGGGCGATTCCCGGCCCCTCTCCGAGGGAGGGACTGCGGCGGGCGCGCCAATGGCGGGCAGCGACCGCTGGAGCGGGCACCCCTCTGGAGCGGGCACCCCTCTGGAGCGGGC
>JAWWES010000041.1:49845679-49884084 GCA_035583135.1 Lophotriccus pileatus
GCGGCGGGCGCGCCAATGGCGGGCAGCGACCGCTGGAGCGGGCACCCCTCTGGAGCGGGCACCCCTCTGGAGCGGGCACCCCTCTGGAGCGGGCGCTCCCCTCGGGACGGGGCCGCCGGGGGCGCTTCGCCTGGGAAAACATCCCCCCCACCCCGATCTGCAGGGACAGGGGGCATACCAGGCCGAAGCGGCCCCTGGTTAATGTGGGAGAAAGGGTTTTGCTGGGGAGCTGCGGGGATCCCGCACCTTCCCGCCCTGCCTCGCCCAGGGCTGTCACCCCAGGGCTGGGTGCCGGCTCCATAGAGCCTTTCATGCCGTCCAGCGATTTTGGCATCGCTGCAGTGTGAGTGCAGCAAGGACCACGGCCCAGTTGGCACCCCTTGAATAATACACAGTGTGAAACCCACCCTGGCATTGCCAAGGGACTGGTGGAGAAAGGGCGTGGGGGTTTGGAGGGGGTAAGGAAGCGGCTGGCGTGGGTAGAGGCAGCAACACCGAGTGGCATGGTTGTAAAGCAAGGCGTGCCCACAGCTGGGGTGATGGGAAGAGGCAGGAGGTGAGTGTCTGCTGTGCTTCATACAAGGATCTTGTCCTGCAATCCTTAACTCTCTGCTCAGGAGGAAGCTGGGCAGAGGATGGGGGCCAGGTGGTGGATTTGAACAAACATCCCAACCCTCTCCAGTTTCCCTGAAGCCTCATCCCAAGACATGGCTGAGGAAAAGGAGTCCCAAGCCCCCAAATCCTTTGACCTCTGCCACCATATTTCATCATCGGATGGTGTGCAGATTGAGGGGACCAGAAAGCCCCTAACATTCCTACACAGTGCTAGGTTCCCACTTCAGCTCATGGCAAAACTGTGGGTTGGATCTGCAACTTGGTTGTCAAGGGCAAGACATATCCTTCCACTAAAACTTTCCTCCCTTTGCATAATTTCTCTCTTTTCCTTCCTCATTTTTGAGCAGGGGAGTGGGACATCCCTTGTGGGGTGTCAAGGAATAGGTTGGATGCAAAGCATCACATTACCTCCCTATGGGCCCGTTTTGCCCTTGCCCAAGCCACAAAAGGAAGCAGTTAAAGCTGTGGGCTGCCCAGTGGTTATGTTTGTTTTGGGCAGAGGATGGTATTTCCTCTGTGGATGGCTCAGATCTCTTCCTCCCATGCAGCATGAAACATCAGCTATGGTTGGTGCTGGGGAAGGGTGAAGGTGGAAGTATCTGATCCCGGGGGTCTGTTATTCAGTGCTGTAATCACAGTGCAATACTGCACAGCTCTATGATAGCCTAGGAGGGTTAAAGTTTGGGAATTCTGGCCCTAGGTTTCATAGGAGGAATTGTGATATTTGTCATTGTATGACCAGAAAACCAAGAATATTTCTGCTTGGGTAGAGGCTTCTGCCTCCAGCCAGTCCCCACATCTACTTTGAGGGCAGTGTGTTGCACCCTCTGCACCAAGCACACACAGCACAGCTCCTACCAGACTGCTGAACCATAATTGTCCTCTGAACAGAGCTTGCACTTCTTCCCGGCCCTGACAGAGAAAGTGCATGAGGAGCAGTAGCTCCGCAGATCAGTAGAGGCCTGAAGGAGGAGACGGAGCCTCCTGAGTCCCTCTCCCTCTGCGATCACACCCACCTGGAGCTGGAGGGCTCTGGAGCTCTTCCAGCCGGAGGGAGTACAAGCCTCAGCGGGAAGGTATTTGCCAGTTGGGAAGCGAGGATGCTAAACCTATTTGCATTTGCCCTGTGGGCTATAATAGTTGCCTTGCAACATTTACAGAGATGGGCTGAGCCCATCGTGGTTGTGCTGGGGTGAAGCCCCACTGGCAGGCTTTCTGGAATTCCCAAGGAATGAGGTGTGGCTGGGCGCTTGCTTATAACCTCGGCCCAGGTCCCCACTGCATTTTCCTGCTGCCAGGCTCCAGCGTTCTTCCGTAGTCTTCCTAGCATGAGGCAGTGACAAGGACAAAGCAGTGGAAGCTGGGATGGATGACACGTCTGGGGTGAGCTCGTGGAAGGAGCCAGGCGAGTCGTCCCTGCCTCCCTCTCACCATCAGCTGATGTGAAGCAGCAGGAGAGAATGACAGGGTTCCTGTGCTGTTTGCAGTGCTGCCGGTACACAACCAGCCCCGGGGGTGGAAATGCTTCCAGCGCTTGCAGGGGAGGTGTGGGGGAAGCATGGAGGAGCAGTGGAGTCCCCCTTGAAATGGGAAAAGGGTGGGTAGGTCTGGCTGTACTTTAGGAACGTGGGCTAGATCAAACATTGTTTGATTATTTTAAGGAGGTAAAACATAAACCTCCATCCCACATGGAAGGGGCTGATGTGATGAGTGTTGTGCCTGCTGTGGGGTCCTCTGGCACGCAGATGTCGGAGTCCCCGTGTAGCCTGGAATGGTGGTAGAAGGGTGGAAGCCCTGTGCCAGGGAAGGGCTAGTGGCAGGTGCTGCTGGTCTTGCTCTCTGCCAGGGAATGTGGTGGAGTCTCCCCTCAAGGTCCTCACATCAGCTTCAGAGGGAATTAAAAAACGCTGTTTGTTTGGGGTTTTTTGCCTAGCTGATCATTTGAGACCCTGCTGCCAAGATTCCTTGCCGTGTGGAGGTGCTCAGAAAGTTCTCCTCTCCTGGGCAGAAAAGCAGCTAGCTGGGTGCTTCCCTGCCATTCCCAAACTGGTACTGCTGCTACCTTTCTATCCTTCCATGTGCAGTCACACGTGGGTGTGTGTACACACACTAGCACAGAAAAGGGAACTGGAGGAGTCCTCACCTTGGCAGTATCCTTGCCTTGTTTCTTTGAGCCCTGAGGGTCTGCCTTCCCCGCTGCTTGCACAATCTTTGCTCCCTCCTCTGTACCTGCTGTGCTACCAAGAGACACCTTCAGGCAAGACTCTGAAATCCTTGCCCAAGGGAGGACTGGAGAACAGTCCCGCATATTTCCTGCACCACTTTGGCAGCAGGTGATGGCAAGGGGACCTTTCAGCATCCCTGGTGATCAAAAGCATATGTTGGCAGAAAAATCCAGAGGCAAGAGGTGGTGGGGTTAGGGAGGAGGCAGGTGTTGGAGGAGTGTATGTGTGGGCAGCAAGGCAGGGGAATGTCTTGTTTGCAGGGCATTGCTGCATCTGTGTAAGTTTGCAGTGGGCAAACAGCGCTGCTGGATGTCTGGGAGGAGGGAGGCAAAGCTGATGTGCTGAGAGGCCCTGGCGTCACAGCCACTGCTAGGGGCAGCTGCAGGGCAGGCAGGGCCCCTGCCCAGGTGTTCTGCTGCCTTCTGTCAGGTGTGCTGTGGTGTGCCCTTCAAGCACCAGCTCCCAGCTCAAGAAGGGGAGCGGACGTCCCTGCCAAGGGACTGGCAGACTGGGGGGTGCCCCTGCAGTTCAGGGAAGAGTCAGGAACTGGGGGGCAGAGGGAGGAAGGGAAGAACAAACTTTCTTCTAAGAATTCAGGGCCTCGCAGGAGTACAAGGCCAGGCCTTGGGGCACTTGACAGCCAGCCAAGAGTCCATTGAGACAAAAGTCTTCTTTGATCTGCCACACAGTTAAAAAAGGAGATTGTTAACCTGTGTTAGACAAATAACTCCAGAGGAGCTGCTAAGCAGGAAAAACACCAGCTGCTTGGGCTGGTCTGTTGGGGATCCCACCTCTTGCAATGCTCCTCCACCTTCTGACCCCATGGGATCAGGTGGACATGGCTGATGGACCCCTGCTTCCCTGTGTCACATCCCCACAAGTGCCCCAAGCCTGGGTGTGTGCAGTGCCCTGATCTCAGAGCCTCTCAGGCACAGGGCTGGGGGCTAGAGGCATGGCTGTTCCCAGTGACAGACCCTAAAGGGAGCAAGGACAAGGTGTGGCAGCTCAGGTTGTGTAGCTGTTCTTAGGCCAGCTTTGGACTTGGTTCTGCATTACAAGGGTAAAGGAAGGAGCTTCACAGGCTTGCAGTTGTCACTAGCGAAGTTGGCTTACAAAAATGGGGGAGGAGGACAGGATTATGAGCCATGTGGGCTGGTGTTACACCATAGCCATTCTGGTAGTATCTGCATCAAGAAAAAATTGGCATCTAAAACTGCTGCTGTGAGCAGGGAGTGGAGCTCATTCCTACAGGCAGTCCCCAGAAATCCTGAGGGCCTGCATTTGCAATCCCTGATTCGTATCTGTTTCCCCTGCTCAGATAGCAAGGTGACACCTCCCAGTTCGCTTCCAGAGTCCCTGAGTCTCGTAACACCTGCCCACACTCTCCCCCAGTGAGTGCCGCAGTTTAAAATAAAGTTCCGTTTCCTACACGTATTAAGTGTCAGGAAGGACCAGGGGCGTCCGTGCAGAGCAGCATTCATACACAAATGCATTTAGCTGACAGGTGCAAACATTAAAAGCCTGCAATTTCACTACCCAGCGCTGAGCTCTGACTGCAAGTACTGGGAATTGCAAATGATCCCTTTTCCAGCAAATGTGTGTGGCACAAGGCAGAGAAGTGCTGCAGAACCTCTCCAGCACTGGGCTGTTGATCCCCCTCTTCCTCACGCAGCAGGAGTTGTCAGAAGGCATCTTCATTTCACAGCTATTCAGTGATCCCTGAATTATACAAGTCTCTCTCTTGCTGTGCATTCATCACTGATGCTGCTTCCCTCTCCCTCAGAGACTGAAGAAGTAATGCCTGG
This sequence comes from Lophotriccus pileatus, assembly GCA_035583135.1. Taxonomy (NCBI): domain Eukaryota; kingdom Metazoa; phylum Chordata; class Aves; order Passeriformes; family Tyrannidae; genus Lophotriccus; species Lophotriccus pileatus. Next base: position 49,850,325 of record JAWWES010000041.1, read on the forward strand.
GGATGTAAAATCTGCTTTTTGCTGCAGGCGGAGAGCCAGATCTGTGGTGAGATGTGACAGTGACAGGGGTGGACCGGGGTAGGGAGGCTCGATCTGACTCAAGGTCTCTGGGGGATCTGGCTGCAGAGGTTTAGGACACTAGTGTTGTCTGCTCTGCAGCTCTCCCACGAGGTTTCTGCCCCATGACGTGGGCTGCAGCAACCTTCACACCACCGTGTTTTAGTTTAAGTTATAGTATTTATAGGGTGGTCTGGCAGGGCTGAGGAGGGACTAATCCTGTTGCCCTGCTATAGAAATGAACAGTGGGTGTCCAAGGGACAGGCACATGTGAGAGAGTGCCAGGCTCAGTCAGCCATGCAAAAGTCCTCAAGCTTTAAAGCCAACGTTTAACCACCTGCCTGGTGGTTTTTCTCAACTTTGATCGGAAGGGAAGTGTTCTGCACTGAACACAGGCAGGGAGAGAATAGCTACACACTGGAGGACCACACACATGCCACCATAAAAACCCATAAGAAAATCTCCGTGTTTCATAAGCACACGAGCCAAGTTCTCCTCTCAGTTACAGGGGCATGTGTAGGGCTGTGGCTCAGACACCATCCAGCACCCAGCTGAAAGAGCAGCTTTTCCGCTTGAGTAGCCCTGAATGAAGAGAGCTGGGAGAAAAGCAAACACTTTGGCCAGTACTTTCCTCCATCTCTTTTTCTAGTCTTTCGGAAGTATGTTTTAATCAGCACTTATTTTCCCACACCGCTCCTTTGTAGTCTTATTAAGTGCTGTCACTGGGACCCACTCAGAGTAAAATTCCCAAGATGCTGATGAGATTGCACCTGCCTGCTCAAACTCTGAATCTGGCCCATTGTCTGGTGTTGCTAAACCTGCTAATTTGAGTTTTTCTGGTGCTGGTATGCAGCGACATCCAAACTCCCATATGTTTCTTACTCCAAATCAGCTCCTCAGCCCACCACCTCCCTGCAGTCTTTGTGGTTTCACTGTGGGCTCATGCCAGAGCAGCCTCAGCTGCGAAGGTCAGTCTTCCTCTCCACCCCTCACCTTTTTTTTTTCCTTAAAAAAGAATATGCAAATGGTGTATATTATTGGGCCTCTGTGGTTTGAAAACACGCGCACGCACACGCACATACACACGATAACTGACAAAGCCCGTGAGGGAGTTTCATAACAGAGGGAAATATTGGGAAGGTTTTATCTGATAGCGTAAGGGAAGTCTGTTAAAACGCCTTTACTGCAGGCAGCAGGAATGAGAAGCCACCTGGAGAACTCATACAGCACCGGACAAGGAAGCCTTGTTGGCTGCTTGCATAGTGTTCAGGGCTCTGCTGCACAGCCTGGGTATTTTTTGGCTTTTTCAGTCTCCAGACAGCTTTGTGAGAGACAGCAAGAGGAGCCCTCTTGCTTTTGCTTAGGTTTCAGGCTTGTGCCTTCATGAGGCACAAAGCCCTCAAGGTTTAAAAGCCAATGCAAGACAACACGTGTCTGCATTTTGCTAGTTCTGTTGTGTCTCCTGCGTGCTTGATTTCCCCCATCCTGCTCCATGACACAGTCAGAATTTGCAGATCATCTCTCTAATGCTTGTTTCTCCCATTCTTTTCTTTTTTGTTTTATCTGGCAGGGGGACCCCATACCTGAAGACATTTATGAGATTTTGGGTGGCAGCTCAGTGCGCTCCATCAGTGACCTCCAGCGTGCCCTGCGGATAGACTCCGTAGGTAAATCTCTTCACCAAACACTCCTCTATTTTTTCTTAAGTCTTTGGGGGGTTGAGCAGGGTTATTCCATTTTTCAGCAGGCACATTATCAACAGACCTCACTGCAAACATAGGAACCATTTAGGAGCCAAGACCTGGTTATTTACACACCTAATCCCCTTGAAACTTGTGGGAGTTAAAGGCAACTAGATGCCTTTTTAGATCTCCTACTAACTGTCTGGTCTAAGAAGGGACACTGGCTTCCAAAAATAATAGGAGATGGGTAAGGTGCGTCCAAAGAACTGAGGTCAGCACTTTTCACCCAGGCAGGAGGGCTTAAGACATAAACTTGACATGGATCAGTTTAGGAGGTAGCAAAATGGGAGGTGGAAATAGGGTGACAGAGGAGGGAAGGGCTGAGTGGGTTTTCAGGTTTTTAGCATCCACAGAAGGCCATGGGCTCCCAGAGGCTCTCAGGATAAAGGCTGCAGAGCACATGTCCAGGGGTGAGATACGGGACAGGGGCTAAGTCAGGGTACCATCGCTTCACCTTCTGCCTGTAGATAAGAGCTCCGGGGGCTGCAGTGCCGTGGGGTCACTTGGCCAGGGCTGAGCGCAGTGAGCAGCAGGAGCAGCGAAGCGTGGAGGGGTCGGCACGTGTGGGAACTGGAGCACGCGCCACGGCGGCTGGGCTGGCCCAGGAATTTATTTATAAACGGTCTCTTCAGAGCAAATTCCTTTCTATTCTAACCCTGCTCCCGCCCGTCGTCCCCCAGCCCCCCCAGCTCGCCTTCTCTCTCGTGTTTTGTCTGTTTGGAGCTTTGTAATCCTTGCCGAGACACTATCTACGGGGGAACAGAATTTCCTGCTTTTGTTTCCTATGCCAGTCCAACCACTGGCGCAGTCTCAAAAGCATTCCCGCTGCCTTTCAAAACGGCCCTGGAGGGGCAGGGGGGGAAAGCGAGGGGGAGGGCACCAGCTGCGTTCAGCTATTGTTTGTCTTAGAAAGAGGCGACGAGGCTCCCCACCACTGCCAGGGCCACTCCCTGCCCTCACCAGTTCCCTCCTCCTTGTCCACGAGCCACACAATGGGGCAACTTCCAAAATTAGCTGTGCTGGATTGTCCCAGGCTGGTCCCCTCCATCCCAACTGTCTTCAGTGCTGACCTGAGGTGTAGAAGGACAACCTGGAGGACAGAGGGAAGGTTTTCAATAGGAGATTCCTTTCCAGCCAACAGTTGCTGCAATTTTCCCCCTCCATTTCTGTCCTCTCATCAACTCAACCTCTCCTCAAAAGGCAGCATCCGTGTCCGCCCCCCCGCATTTGATAAAGTGCCAGGAGGCAGAGGATGGAGGGGTGGGGAAGGAGTGGCTGAGAAGATGTGTGCAGTCTGTCATGGCCTGGTGTCTAAGGAACAGATACATCTCTATCACAGTTACTAACCACCCTCGTGGCTAAGAAATAAAATGGGCTTCTCTTGTTGTCTCGAGAAGCCCAGAGGTATGGGAGAATTCTGTGGAGCTTTGAGTCACTGGTTTCACTTCAGGTCCCAGGTGGGAAAGGCTGGTGAGGGAAACAGGCTGGTGCTGTGAAGCAGTTTCTTTATTGCACCCCGTGGCTCTCATCTGCTCCTAGATACTGACCGAGGGGCACTGACATTTGCTTGCCCTGTGTGGAATTAGAGTATTTACTAATTAGTATGTTAGCAAAATAATACCAAAATGTCTGGAGCTATTCCCTGTGCTGTCCTTGCACCCTGTATGTGTCACAGCTGCTTCTCTCCACCAACTGCACAAGGAGCCAGAAGGAGGCAGCTCCAAGAGGCAGATGAGCTGAGATAGTGCTCTCTTAACCTTAGACACTACTGTATTCCCAGCAACGGAGGTGTGTAGAGTGGGAGTCATCTCCCTTAACTGTGGCTGCCTGCAAAGTAGGTGTGTCATCTAAGCCAGTCCAGGCATCTTCTCTTGCCTCAAGCGAACTACAGGTCCTTCTTCAGCGTGACCCACCAGTTCTCCTTTTGGGCATCTGCCTCAGGGAGAGACAAATGGCAGCTAGAATTGATCACACCTCTCCAGCTGCTTTAAAGGGTGTCTGTCTGTCTCTCCACCACACATGTAGATGTTGACTGCTCAGGCATATATGATTCCTGCCTCTGTGCACCTATCCCAAATCCTTCAGCAGCTGCTGCAGAGCTGAGCAGAGAGCAAAGTCTCTGCTCCCCCTTATAAGAGGGCTGCACTAGAGTAGGGCTGAGGAAGAGGAATGGGACATGATAGGTAAGGGAAGTCCGCTCCACCACGCATCTGATAAACAGAGATCTTCCACTGGCCCCAAATTCCCTTTAAAAAAATTGCTCCCTTGATGCTGACGTCCATTCAGTTTCCTTCAGCTGCTAAAGCAGGTCAGAGAAGGAAAGAGCTGTGGCTGGGTGGGAGCTATCTTCGAGTGCAGCCATTGTCCGGAGCTCAGGAGGGGCTGCGTGTTGGAGTGCTCCATGGGGATTATGGGCATTTCTCTATTCAGCACTTCCTATGGGAAAAAGCAGTGGGGTGGGAGGGAACCTCTCAGGGCTGGCCTGAATGCTATCAGTCTTCCTCTCCCATCGCTGACTGAACCACCTCCAGATCCTGCCACTTACCTAAGAGTCGTATAGAGGAAAAGTAATTTTAACTCTATTTTTCTGTTATTCTGTCACAAAACTGCTCTAACCTAGAGCAGCTGAGGTGTGGTGGGAGGGAGAAAGCAAGCACTCCACCTATCACACATCACCTCCTTCACCTGCCCTCTCACCTCCCAGCACTCCCAGTCTCAAGGCACCTCAGTGTTACGTACCAAATGCTCTGCTGATCCCATTTGGTCTTTGATCCTCCTTGCTGTATCTTGGTCTCAGCTGGCCGATCTGAATCCCTCTGCTACTCCTCTCTGATACCAAAAAGCCCTGGCATGGGCCTTATCATTCTTGAGCTGGAGTTTTCCTCCCCCAGACCTGACTGGGACCCCTCTTTCGTGATAAGCTTGTTGCTTTGAAATGCCCAGTCTGAGCCAAGGGCAAATCTGGAGTGTACTCCAGCACAGCTGTGACCTTGCTGGTGGGTTTATACCTAGTGTGATGTTCTGGGGTTGTGGCTTATGCCATGTGCCTGCACTTTCCCTGATGATCTGAGCACAAGTGCCTGTTGTCTTCTCCTGCCTGTACCTGGTGCTATAGGGTCATGTCTTTCCCTTTGCAGAGCAGGATAGCTCGAGCCTGAGCCTGAATGCAACTCAGCCTGGTCAAAATCCTGTGGCCCTGTCGCGAGAGCGACGAAGCCTAGGTGAGTCAGGGGTGTTGCACCTTGTGATTGTTGGGTCACTTACCTCAGCAGCCATGGCTGGGTGCAGATGTGTGTCTGAGATGCAGATGTAGGGGTAGAGGTTGTAGTGAGCGTGTATGTGTACACAGATGAGAATGAGCCTTGAGTAGGAGCTGGGTGTTACACCCTGGGATGGCAGGAGAGGGAGTCTGGAGCTCTGCAAGCTGCTCTGCTTTAAATCCTGCCGGACCTGGTTTGCTCTAAAGAAGTGTCATCTCCTGCCTAGGACTGCGCTGCAGCGAGAAGCATCATTCTACTGGGGTCTGCTCCACAGGGCATGGCTCTGTACAGGGAGGGAGCTGGAGGGGTGGGAGAAGGAGAAAGAACATGTGTGCGTGTGTGAGAGCCGTGCAGGGTCTTTCTCATCCAGCAGAGGTGGCTGCGGTGGGTTGATAACAGCTGCGAAGCCCGTTTCATCCCCCGTTCTTCTCTTGGCCCTCACAGATGCTCTGGCAGCAGCAGAGACAGCTGTCCTGGCGGAGTGCAAGACGCGGGAGGTGGTCTTTGAAATCTCCCGCAACATGGTGGACAGCACCAATGCCAACTTCGTGGTGTGGCCACCCTGTGTGGAGGTGCAGCGCTGCTCCGGGTGCTGCAACAACCGCAACGTGCAGTGTCGCCCCACGCAGATCCGTGTCCGGCACGTCCAGGTAAGGGAGACACCTTCCACTGCTCCCTCCTCGTGCCGCCCACTGCCATCCCAATGCCCCAAAACCAAGCCCATGGTGGGTCTCAGCTGCAAGGCTCATGCAACTGCGTGCCTTGTACTACCTGTGTGGTCACAACCTCTGCACTGTCCACGCAGCGCTGCAGCCACTGGTGCTGGTCACGTCCATGCCAGCTGCTGGGAGGGTTGGTGCTGTCCAGCATCTGGGGACTGTCACCATGCAGAGCTACAGGGCACCATCTCCAGCTGCAGCTCCATGCCACAGGTCTTCCTGCAGCTTGAGGCAGCCTTGTCTGCTGCGTTTGAGCAGAAGAAATGGGGCTCTTTCATCACGGGAACTGTTTTTATTGCAAAAAGAGGAGGGCTTGCAGCATCAGTCTCCTTCCTCCCACTGCTGCTGCAGCTTCTTTCCAAGACACGCACTGAAGCAGCTTCTCTTTCTCAACCCACAGTTACCTCCTGACCTGCTCCAGCAGCCAGCAGGCACCTGATGGCTAACCTCTTGCTCTGATCCTCCCCTCACAGCTACCAGTGATCTCCTCGCAGTTTCCTCCCAGACAGCTTGTTTAAAAATAATATTCATCCCGTACTAATCCTCTGCCTGAGCTGTAAGAGACTCCCCCGGGCAGGCAGCAGAGGTTGGCTGGGAGAGATTGTATTCACACAGCCCTTTTCATCAGGAAATTCCTTTCTCAGAAAAGCCAGGCTGAATGAGGGAAAAATAGGGGGGAGCAGGAGTTGTTTTTCTGGAAAAAAACAAGTGAGAGGTCAAAAGCCAGCCCGAAAAAGTGACCTGGAAATGGTTTCTTTGAGGACAGAGGTCTCTCTATTGTTTGGCTGGAAGTGTTTGTCTAGTGAGCAGCGTGTGGTCTGAAGTGTGTGGAGTGGGCTTTCAAGGAAAGATAAACAGCCTGGCTGCTTCAGCACTGGCTGAGGGATGCTGCTGGGGGCAGTGGGTTTAGAGGAATTCCATCCCAGACACACAGCACAGTGAGTATTTATAGCTTGCGGAGCACTTCAGGGACCGCAGCCTTGTTAGATAAGCTGAGTGGGGTCAGGCCCGGCCGCTGCTGGAGTGGGAGGACCCCCTAGAAAGCCTGTGCCCTGTGGTGGGATGTGGAGCAATGTGTCTTCCCTCTGAGTCAGCACTGGTGGAGAGTCCGAGGGAATTTCCAGAGCACCGCCTTTCCCATGAAACACAGAGCTGAGGGCTTCAGCCCTGCAAGTTGTTAAAGAGCTTGAGACAAATTCAGACAGGCCTCAGCAGAGCTGGTGAAGATATGTTAGCTTGCATTGAGTTTTTCTCCTTTTGCCCTTCCTGTAGTTTGCTGTGGGAGTTAGTTCTGGTTGCCTTCAGGTCTTCACCATCACATCTGTCAGAAGCAGGCTAGCAAGTTCTGCATGCTCCTTGTTTCTGTCTGTGATCAGCCAGTCATCCTGTCTGAGCAGCAGCAATAGTTAGGAACAGGGGAGCCAACCAAAGACATCCAAACTTGAATGGTCTAGGTCTGCCCTGCTGGTGTGTTCAGAATTGTTTGCCATACACACCACCCTCAAATTTGAACCATGCTTCATAAGCTGCCTTCTGACCCTTTAGGAAGAAAACCAGTACTGAAGAGCACTGACACTGATTATTTTTATGGAGTGGGAGCTGCAGCTGTGTTAATCTTTTGCTTGCTTCTCTCTTCCAAACAGGTGAACAAGATCGAATTTGTCCAGAGGAAGCCAAAATTCAAAAAAGTTGTTGTGCCTTTGGAGGACCATGTGCAGTGTCGGTGTGAAGCCGTGTTCCGACCGCCTCCCAGGAACATCCGTCCGGGGCCACGTGAACAGAGACGTAAGGATCTTGGCATTAGTAGAATGGAGGGAGGCATGAGAAGGGAGGCTGGGGAGAGAGGGAAGGGCCCTCCACTGGTTTCAATCTACCGAGTTCCAGTGAATCCCACGGGCCTTTGCTGGTTCATACCAGCCGAGGGACCTTTCCCAGGATGTCTGCCTGCCAGCAAGGGGCTGAAACTGAGGGAAGTGAAGGAGGGGAAGGTGAGAGGTGAGGGGAAGGGCACGGTGGGAAAAGGAAGAGGGCAGAGACTGTGGAGAACAGAGGACAAGGGACAGAAGAACAGAAAGAGGCCTTGTGGCCCTCCTGTTGCAGAGCTCTTTGTTGACAGTGTGTGGAGAAAGATATTTCAACATGAGCCTGCTGCCCCTTGCTGTACAGACACTCTCCCCTCTGTTTTGGCAGGCTTGTCACCGTCGTTCACCACAGCCGCTGCCTCTCAGAGGCAGCGAGTACGCCGGCCGCCGGCACAGAAGAGGAAACATAAGAAGTACAAGCATGTCAACGATAAGAAAGTGCTGAAAGAAATCCTCATAGCATAGAAGTGCTGGCAGGGGAGAGAGAGCACAAGGCAGGTAACAGCAAGCTACTCTTCCAGTTGGGACACATGTCCTCCCGGGATGTGGCGTCTTGGACCCTTCCCACAGCACTGGTCACTTATTCAGCGTGGGGCTGCTGCAGGATCAAACCCGGGCTGAAGAAGGGGGAAGGACTAGGTTGGGTGCCAACATGTACAGCTTATTTATGCCTTTAATTTGGAAAGATCAGGCCATCCTTGCTCCAGCCATCCTTGCACTTGGGCCCTGCCCTCTCCCTTCCCTTCCTTCCTTATAGACAGAAAACAAGCCTGACTTCTCTCTACACCTAAATCCCCTCAGGGTCCATGTAATTCATCTCTTCTGTGGAGCAACTCCCGTCCTCCTTTCTCTATTGATTCTCCATTGAAAGCAGAGAATTAATGGTGCTCTGGGGATCCCTTTTCCTTTTATTTCATTAGTCGAGTTGGCAGAAAGACTGAAAACGAGCAACACTTTCAGTTCATCATTCTCCTAGCGGGAAACCTATGTGCATAAGAAAGGTCATAGCAGGGAAAAGGAGAACTGGAATCTCTGGCAAGAGATCTGGACTTCATCAGGCCAGGGTCTGATTTTTCTCTCCATGACTTGTGTAAACAGGAGTAACTCCCTCATCAGAAGAAGAATTTCACTGGTACAAGGGAAAGGAGAATAAGCCCTGCTTCCCTGAGAGAGGGAAAGGTACAGAAAAGAGAGAAAGAGTAGTCAGGGCACAGATCAGGGGGAGCTGAATTTGGAGAGAGGCAACACAGCTTAACAGGGAGAGCCCTGACCCATGGCTCAGTGGTTCCAGCTCTGCTGCAGCCCCTTGAATGAGGCCCAGCCACTCACTTCACATTCGCTTCCCCTCACCTGGGAGAGGAGATGGCGGGCTTCCATCTGTGGCATTTTAGGAGCTGGGGGAAAGGGGCACCTGGCAGTGTCTTGGGATTGGGATTCCCATGCTTAGTACTATGAGGGGTCAAATTATCCCAGGATTCTGCTGGCCAGCCTGAAGTTCCCAGGGTAGAAAATGATGCAAACCCATGCAAATCTCAGCTCTGGTTCAAGCTGTTCAGGGTGAAAAATAGAGAAGGTCAAAAGTCCTTCCGGCCTTCTAATCTGGCATTTTGACACAAACATTTACAGAGAAGAAAGGGGAATAGAAGGGTAGTTGCAGGGGAAAAGGGTTACATATTCTAATGCTGTGTTTGGTTTTGTTTCACTTTCAGGTTTATTTAATATATTTGCTGTATTGCCCCCATGGGGTTGTTGGAGTGATAACTTTTCCTCTTTGTCCATCTGCCTCGACGTCTGATTCAGACGGCAATTGGTGCTTCCCTTTCCATCAGTGGACCTTCTCCCACCAAAGTCTCCCTTCTTTCATTTATTAGCATAATTTTGAAGTTTTACACACACACACACACACAAAAAGGACAGAGATGACCTTTATATATATATATATATATGAGAAAAGAACAAAGTACAGATAAAACCATGAGCGCCAACAGCCACATCTTGTGACGAGGACAGGACAATGCCTTCCCTGCTACAGAGGACAGGATGGAAAATGTGAAAAGGAAAGTGGGTCCAATTTCTTCTAAGGGAAGGAGAAGACCACATGGACAGAGGGCAGAAGGGAACATTCTCCCTTTTCCTCATGCTTCTGGTAAGGCTGGGGGGCCCGTCTGAGATCTACACCTGCACTGGACCTACGTTTTGGAAACAGGCGTGTCTCAGATTGCAAGCGGCGACCAATGATGGAAAATGCACTAAGGACTTTTATCGGCCTACCTGGACAGATATATATTTTTAATGTGCGTGTGTATATTTTATTTTAAAAGAGAAAAACCAAAACCACTAAGGTATACAGCATCTCGGGGAACAGAACAAACAAGCGAAGAAACAAAACAAATACAAAACAAAGAAGCCAAATGCATTCCCCCCCCCTCCCTTCCCCTCCCGCTCCTGGTGCTGACTGGAAGGTGTTTGGATCGTGGGGAAGGAGCACACGGCGGCAGAATCGTCTCCACGCCCCCGGCCCCTGCCAAAGGAGCCATCTTTGCACATGCTTGTGGAGAATTCAACTTTCCAGGCTCGGACTCAAATTATTTTTTAAATTTGCTCTGTATGTGTGAGCGTGTATATGTGTGTGTGTGTATATATATATATATATATATACGTGTGCGTGTGTGTGTATGTGTATTTATACATGCATATATAAATATATATATATAAATACGTTCTTAAATGGGTTTCATTCCCCAGTGGCAGGAAGCTCAGAGGCACGTGCATGCATTGGCTTCACTGGGCTGGCAGAAAAGCACACTGTTACTGCAACGTGCCTGCGAGGCCTGGGATGGGGCAGGCAGAGGCATCATCTGATCTCTCTCTCTCTTGTTGCCCTTTTCTCTCACTCTGCACCATCCCCCCAGCACAACTTCCTTGCAGGAGGCAAAGTGGCACCACAACAAGACCAAGGACAGCCAAACTTAGAAGCATGACTTAATCTCAGTGAGCTGTCCTTGCCTGCTCTGTGGTCCTGAAAGCAGAATCATGTTATTCCCATGAGGTTTTTAACCCCTTCTTGGGTGTCATGCATGCCATGCCTCCCCTAATCTCTCCCTGCCAATGTCTCTACATCTTCTGTCATTTTCCTCTAATTTTTCTTCTCAAATTCCTTCTTGGTCTCTTTGCCCATTAGATGATCCCAATTCACGTAGTTTGGAAGTTGATCCATGATGTGGGCAGCTCTGTGTAGCCATAGAGAAAGAAATGAGGGTGGTCTTTGCAGTTGGCAGCAGCCATCTGAGACAGAAATGAGCTCTTCTAAGTGAGGAGGACTTGGAAAACAACTTGGAGGGTCAGCTGTAGAGTCCCTCCTGGGCCAGTGCCTATCTCCAAGGAGGGAGGAGGACTGTGTGGGCAAGGGCTGTTTCTGCACACCTAATACTCAGTCACCATTAGCAGAAATGTTACATATGATGGAAATTCCCAGCTTCACCTTGGAGTCATGGTCTCAGATGGTGCCATGCTGGGCGCTGCAGTTACTCATGAAGTTACTCACTTGCCAAGAGTGACTGCAGTAGTCCCCCTGCCCCTCCTGCCTCCAGCCACTTCTCCCATCACACACACACACACCTCCCTACTGCAGGGCAAAGCCCTGGAGGGAGATTGGGGAAGAAGCCAAAGCCACAACCTGGGACCTGTTACAAGTTGTGGAGGAACCCAGTCCTCACCTCCTGCAAGCCCAGAGCACTTCTTGTACCACTGCCAAGGTGGCACATTTCTCCCTCCCTCTATGCCCAAGCCCTCAAGTCTTAAGATACTTTGTTTTGCTGTTCCAAAGTAATTACTTTTGGTTTGTAAAGATGTTTTATTTTAATTTTTTTTGCTTTTTTTTTAATGTAAGATTAATTTATACTCAGTACTGTATTTAAAGTTGTAAAAAAAAAAAAAAAAAAAAAAAAGAAAAGAAAAAAGGAAACCACCTCTCAAACAGCATTTTCTCTTTCTTTTGTGAGCTAAATGAAAAGCAGAGGCCAAACCAGCTAACTGCAGAGCACAGCAGGATTCCCAGGGCCTCCAGTTTCCTTTTCAGGACACTTGTTCTGAGATTGCAGAGAGAAGCAACCAAAGCTGGGAAAGTCCTGAGAGCCCATGCACAGCCCTGCCCACGGCTGGCTGTGCTGTGCTCCTCCTTCCTCACTTGGGCTGGTTTTAAATGACTCAGGTGCTGGGGATTTTGTCTCAAGAGATCCCCTCCTCCTTAGCCGCTCTGCTTGGACACCTGGCCAGAATTTCCCTGTGCTTTCATCCTATCTCCGGATTCCTCTGCTTTGAAGGACTTGGGACAGTCGGCACTGTTTACACTCCCCAAAGCTGTACAAACAGTCAGCCCCTTCCCTCCTTAGTCACCTCGTCTAGACAACAGCGGTCCTTCCCTCGGTCGGAAAGGCCGCTTCGTTTCCCTTTCCTCCCAGCAAGGGAGGTATCACATATCTGGCACTTGGATGCAACGCTGTGAGGAGTGAAGGCAGCTGCTGCCCTGTGCCTCAGTACTGGGGTCCCCTCAGCATCCCTAGTCCATGGCTCAGCTATGAGGAACATAGACCCAAGTGGGGACTTGTGTTGAAAAAGGTGAACCCAGGGACCTCAGTGTGCAGGAGTGCTCCAGGCTGTCCTTAAAGGGCGAGCCTGGCACTCCCAGGTGTGCACCCTGCTGGACAGGACCATTTTGGGGTGATGAGATGTTTTCCCTGATCCTCTGAAGGGAGTTGGAGTGGGGGTGAGCTTTATCTGCCCTCAAGGATGGAAAACACAGGCAAAGTCACAATGAGGATAGTAATCATGTTTCCACTTAGGATAATCTGGTGAAAAGGACATTTTTGGCATGAGACTTCTTTGTGCTTGAGGGTCTGTCAGCAGGGAATTTGGGAAGGAAAGCGTGCAAAGAAGGGCATAAGGCACAAAAAGCATGGGTCCATCATCCTGTAGCAGCAGTGGGAGGAAGGAGCTGGCATCCCAAGGGTCCAGCACATCAAGGCAGCCCCTGTGCAACCCCATCTGCGAGCTCGCATCTCTGCTTTTAACAGCTCGAAATTAATCAGTGCTGAAAGATGCTGCGGGCCCAGGTGCCTGGAGCCAACACCTCCACGGCTCACAGCGCCACGTGATCAGCTGCTCCCCCAGGGGCAAGGCTGGATGCCGATTGCTTTCCACACAGGTCAGCACAGGGTGTGGGAAGGAGGGCACCTGCACCACTTCTCAAGGCTGGAGCCCATGGTTTGCATCCACCCTGCCAAGCCAAGCTCAGGAACTAAATCCTGGGAGGGCTGCAGCACACTGCCGGAAAGCATCTCGGTGTGGGGATGCCAGCTTGGTGCACTCAGTGCTACAGGTGATCTCAGAGGAGCCGGGGAGTCTTGGCAGCATTCCTTGATTTAATTGCTCAACTGCTACTTCACCTAAAGGCCCATTCTCGGGAATATGTCATTCAACAGGAGGTTCATCTTTTGATGGAGGAGACGCATCCAGCCTTCCAGGCAGTGGAGAGAGGCTTCGGCAATAGATTCTCCTTTCATAGCATGGCTCCCGAAAGCAGCAGTCAGGGGGAGAGCAAGGCTATCCACGTGCAAAGAACAAACCCTTTGAGTTTTAAAGCCAGACTTTGGGGTTTTTACCATCAGCAGTTTGCAACACTAAAGCTGTTGCATGGCTAAATGCAGTGAAAAAAACAGTTTGCAAGAGTTTCCTCACCAGGCCCGGGAAAACCCTTGACTGCCTTTTTTACTGGTGTCCAGGAATATGAACTACTTAATCTCACCCCCAGGCTTGGCTGTGGCTCCAAGGAAGAGCCTTCTCCAGCCCAGCCACGTGAAATGAAGCCCACAAAGGCATTTTCCTCCCTGTGCTCAGCTCGTGCCTCCTTTGCCTAAGCCATGCCCCCTCCTCAGTGACCACCCTGTCCTGCTGCCCGACCTGTCCACACTCTGGACATGGCTGGAGGGACCTCGGTGGAAACCACTGACATCCTTCTTTATCCCAGGGTGGAACAGGGATGTGTTGGAGGGTGGCCCCATCTCACTGTCCATGCACCAGTATGTGGTGGGCCCTGGGGGTGGAGAAGCCAGCTGTGCCAAGGGAAAAGCAGGTACAAAGAAGGAGGAAAATACGAATCACTAAAAGCTATTTAGGAAAAAAAAGAAAAACCACAATAAAAACCCGTTTCCAGAGCATGCAGCTGTTCCCCACTCTCCTTCACACAGCCCGTGACCAAATGGTGCTGCCCCTCCCTAAACTCTGATCTGCCCGTGACCAAGTGAACTTGTTGCAGGCTTGGGAATTTCCCATCTTAAAAGACACTGTGAAGAAGCCAGGCAGCTTCAGCTGTTTGTGGATTTCTTCACAAGGTTAAAGGAACAATAGAGCCTCCCAGACCTTGAGTGCTGAGAGTGTGTGAACTGAAGGGAACCCCAAATGCTGGGGTGTGCCTGCAGGTAGTGCAGACACTGGGTTAAAGCAAAGGAATTAACAGTCACAGCAGTGGATCCGTGGGGCTCCTGGCAGAAGAGCCAGGAGGGCAAAGATAGGAAAATATAAAATGATGTCAGGGCTCACCTACCGTTTTTCCTACCCCCAGAGACCAAATGAGATTCTCTGGCATGATGGACTGCCTTGGATTCACAGTAAGGGCTAGAGTAAAGGCAGCCCCAAGGGAAGCAATCCTGCCCTTTTTATTACTTTTTTATTACTATCTCAATAAAGCTGTTTGCAAGGGATTAAGCAGCAACCCAAACACAGCAGGGACCTAGGCAGTGGGGAGGTTTGTGGTTTGACAGTCAAAGCACATTTCGAAATGTTTGCTGTGAATTTTTTTTCTGCATATGCTGCAAAAATTCAATGGATGCTGCAGAAATGCCAGGCAAGCAGCTCAGCCATAGGTCTTGCCCCAGCAGCTTTGAAAACCCCCAAGTCCCCAAATGTCCCAACCTTTGGCCCTGGCCACCACTGGCTGATGCAGCTGGTGAAGGTGAGCTCTGGTCCCCAGACCCAGGCCCTGCTTGGCTGTTTTCTTCATGAAGAGAAACTATTTTTCGGTAGGAATCTCGGCACAGACCCAGGGAACAGCAGAGGAGATGGTGTCAGCTACTGCTGGTCTGTTCAGCTCAGAGCTGGCTGTGAGCGATGACATCAGAGTCAAAAGTAAATGAGGTCAGCAAAAGAAAAGTGCTGACAACTGAAGCAATGTGTGCTCGCAGAAAGAAGCTCCCTGCACGCCCAGTGGCAGCCCAGGGCACCCCGAAGGTGGCTGGCCAGAGGGCTCTGGATGTCCCGCAAGTGATCTTCTCCCACAGCGACGTCGGATGCTGCCCCATGAGGGCCTGGCACACAGACAGCCCAGTTTACATGCATGGGGGCCACATATGAATCACACCACACAGCCACACGAGTGCTTTGCCTGCCCAAATTAGGCAGGGAGCTGCAAGGAGGTGCTCTGCAGTGTGTAGGGCAGGCAGGATGTTCTCTTTCTCCTGCAGTGGGCAGGGGCCGGGGACCCCTGAGCGCAGGCAGGGCTGCACAGTGGCAGCACAGCTCAGCCAGGTGTATGCAGGCGGGTGCAGAGGAAGACCTGGGGATAGCCATCCCCATGGAGGCGATTTCAGCACTCCCCAGGCTTTGGCTGGGGATGTCAGCAGGCTGCATGGATATTGGCAGGCTGGGAGGGTGCTCAGGAGAGCTGACATTTGGGAATGCTGTGGTGTTAGCTGCTCCTAGAAAGGAAGGTGGGAGGAGGGGCGGGGAGGAGGGTGCGCCGTGACCCTGCACACACCGGCTTGATGTCTGTGAGAAAAATCTGGGAAGTGCCTGCATTTCTGCAGGGTGCCTGCAATGCCTGGGCAATGCTTCCTGGGTATCTCTCATGACAGGGAGGGGGTGGGCTGTGCAAAGGGTCCTGCGCCTTTAAAATCTGCGGAGGTATTATTTAGGTGGAAAAAATGTTTCACCATGACCATGGATATTGTTTGTATTTCAGTAATTGACCAAGGAGAGACACAGAGAGAGAGAGAGAGAGAGAGAGAAAGAGAATGAGAAAAGACCTTCCTTCCCTCTGACAGGTTCAGGAATTTTTTCCATTAATTAAGAAGAAAAACAAAACGCTTGCACTGAGAGAGGGATGGGAGGAAAAGGGGGTCTCCCTGGTGTCCTATAAACCTGGTAGCCATGGACAAAACACCACAATCACAGCATAGCCTTGCCCTGGAAAGTTTGAGGCACTGCTGGCCAGTGGAGTGAAACAGGAGCAAAACTCTTGCTCACAGAGGACCTTGCTTTGGAGCACCCCAGGCTGGGTGACGGGCAGCTCACTTCCAGAAGGAAACCTAGATGAAGCTCTTGATGTGTGACAGGCAGGACCAGTGCCTGCTGCAGCAAGGTGAAAGCCAGTGATGCAGGTTTGCCCCTTGGGAGGAGTGGGGGATGCTTTACACATCAGAGCGTCCAACTGGCTGCATCAGATGGTTGTGAAAGGATTGAAATGGGCATTCTTTGCATTCAGGTTTGGCTGGGATGAGGTTCTCCTGGGTCCGCTGAGGCAGGTATGAACAGCCCAGTAATTGAATAAAGCATTTTCCCAGCATGGCCACATTCAAGGGTATTAAATGAAACAGAAAGGAGCAGCTGAACAGGATTTGCAGCTTTTTCCCCATGATATGTATTTTCCCTTTTCCATGGATAGTCCCACTGGGTACGCTGTGACCTATTGTTGTACTTATTTATTTACACAGGTCTTGTAGATCGTTTCAAAGCTCATGGCCAGGAAGGAGCAGACAGATGCTGCTACCATGCAGGACAGAAAATCTGCTCTAGTTTCCCACTTTGAACACAGATGCAGAGCCAGGTGCAACCCCCAAACCCAGGGCCGAACCCCGTTCCCTTCCCTCCCTGCTCTAACATAGAAAGTGGGATATTTCATTGCAAATTCATCCTGCGTGTTTTTTTCCAAGCAAAAGGTTAGCTGGTTGGAGTGGTTCAGGTTAAGGAGCTACTTCTCCTTTTGGGGAGAGAGCTGGTTTGGGGTGGATGGGTGTAGGAGTAGCATTGGGAGCTTGGAGACTTCCTGCTGCCTTACACCTCCAATCCCTGTAGAAGGAGAGCCAGCAACAGGGGATTTTTTTTTTCCTAGCTGGAAAACATGAATATTTATGAGCTTGGATTAAAAAATCCTCTGAAGAATCTGGGTGCATTGAACACCCATCCAAGAAGTGGAGGTCCTCAGGCAGTAAATGCTGGAAGCTGGCACAGTGCTGCTGTGCCCACCGTGGAAGGATGTCATTGCTGATGGCAGAGTCCCTGGCATTTGGAGCACTGATGGCCACAAAGCCACAGTGTCACAAGCGTGAGCTGTGGGTAAGGCAGGTGGATCCTGAACCTCAAATGTGATGAGTCCTTACTGAACTGGAGTGGAGGGAAACAAAAGCCTTGTGAGAGCCGGATGCCTGCTTGGCTGGAGCAGGTACCATCTGGGACTTCTGTGGGCTAAAGGAGGTGGTCACTGCAGTCCTTGAATTTGGGAGAACAAACTCTGCTGCTCCTCAGTACTGGTAAGGCCTGGCTCCCTGTGGTATGTGTCCCTGGGGTATGTATGTGGATAGGAGAGGTCACAGTAGCCAGGTTTTGGCAATTAGCAGAGCTGCTTGGATATGGGCATCTGCATCTCAGGTCTCCATTGCTAGGCTAGCTTGGGGTGCCAATAGTTCCCATCCACAGGTTTGAAAAAGGACCTGAGAAGTTTGCGAGGAGCTGCCAGAACCAGAGAGACCAAGGGAACTTGTAAAGGAGTAGGAGGGCGAAGGTAAGCCCAAAGGAAGGATTTGCTTTTTGGGAACTTCTTCTTTCACTCTTTTCCACCCCTCACCCAAAGACCCCTCCTGCTTGCCAGGAAATTTGGTCGGGGCAAGCATTTTGCCACCTGGCTTATGCACACACCAGTCAAGGAAACAATTCTGCAATTGAAAGAGGAAATCTCCGTCCTGGCTATTTCCAACCTCTATTGTTTGTTGCCCAACTCATGCATTACACAGACCAGCAAGCAAAGCAGAAAGATTGCAACACTATGCATGTGCTTTCAGACACTTAATTTTAGCATTGCATCCTCTGAATTGTGGTACTAAAACCCAGTTCTAAGGAAAGAGGAAACCTGTGATTCTGACACTTGATTTTGACCATAAAAGGAAGCAGATCATCTGAGTGACCTAATAGGTTTAGTCATTTAGGCTGTAAACCTCTGGGAGTCCAGTGAATCCCTGATGGGGTTTTCCCATTCCCAAGGTTGCTTGGGAGCCCTGGGCAGGGCTGAAGTCCTTGAGCAACTGGAACTTTATGTGTCAGATTGAGCTCCTGATCTTTGAACCTTTTCTCTGGGCAGTGCAGACTCATGCACGCCCCTTCCCAAGCAATCTTGGGATGGGACAGGCTTTGCCAGCTATTGTCAGACTTTGACAACTTTTCTCCTACAGACCCAGATGTGTTTGTAAGGCACTTGTCCAGGTGTTGTCCAAACCCCCCTCCATGCAGAGCCAAGGCAGTTTAGCTGGTGCTGACTGCAGTCCTACAGACACTCTGACCCGGTCTTGTGGGATTCCCCCAGCAGCAATACAGCAAAGCAACATGCAGATCTACCAAAATCACAGCGGCTTGTGGCCACCCCCCAACCAAGCAACAAAGCAAATCCCAAACCTCACCAGATCCTCACCCCGTCATTGCCAGGGCAAAGGCAACAGGAGCTGGGATGAAGCTGAGATCTCTCCTGTACACCCATTCATAAGTAGAAACCATACCCAGAATACCCAAATTTTCTCCCCAAGTCTGCAGGGAGGTCTATCACCAGGATTCCCGTGAGAGCTTCCCACAAGCCTGCCCAGGCCTCAGCATGGCTGCACTGGCCGCTTCCTAAAATACAGAAGCATCCTTGGTTGGGTTTTTTTTTGCAATCTTGCAGACATAACATGCTTTCAATTCCTCAAAAATAGCATCTTGCATGTGATCAGAGGCACTGTCCTCTTTCCTCCTGGTTCCTTCCCCTTCCAATGACACGTGTGTGCAGCTGTTGATGGGAGCCAGGGAGTCTCCTTTTCCTTCTTTTTAAGCTGTCAGTGGAACTATGACATGCACCTGTTTCATTGAGAAAGTTACCAAGCCACAGAAGGTTGTGAAAGGGTAAAGTGGGAAGCTGGAGAAGGTGGAACAGGGGTGTGCTTTAAAGGAAGAAAGAAATCTTTATTTTTTCCAAGTACCTGGTTGTGCAAGACCTGCAGACTCTGATTTGACTGTGAGACAAAATCATCATGACATAGCTTTGGCCAAGGGTTAGCATTGGCCCTGTTTGGTTTGGTGTGTCAGTGAAAAAAAAAAAAAAAAAAAGTAAAAAAAAGAGCTCTTCTTACTGCATCTCTTGAAATATCTGGGTTGCAGATCCTTGTTCACCTCTGCAAGGGCGGAGGAGCTGGGAGCAGGTCCAAGCAGCCAGCTGAGTGGCACCCTCTGTGCTTTCTTTGGGAGTAAAGCAGGGCTGTGGGTGTTTTCTTGCACATCCAAGAGCTGAAGCAATGCTGAGATAAGGAGGGTGTCCTGTGGGGTCCTCTATTACCCTGCTGGTTCCCAATAGCTGCTTGGAATCAGGGGAAACATGGAGCATCCTTGTCTGGACCCAGCAAGAAGCCCAGCCTGGCTGATGGGTCCAGGACTGTGGAAGAGGAAAGAGCAGCAGAAACATGCTTATTGTGAGCTGAATTCAACTGCTCAGACCAGGGTAACTTCTACTCCTGCATATCCCTGTCCTCCCCATGCACACATCCCAGTAGGGAAGGGAGGGGGGCTTTCTCATCCAGTGAAACCCCAGACTGCGAGACCTGAGCACAAAGTCCTCACAGGGGTTGGCCAGGGTAGCCAAGGGCAGGACACAGGGACTCCACGAGGCTCTACAGCCTTTCATCCCACAGCAGGCGCCCCCGACCTCCCAGCGCAGGTTCACACCAGCATGCCCTGCTGCAGGGCTAGGCATGGGGGCTGTGCCAGAAAAGACACTCTCAGAACACTGCCAGGAAGATCAAACTGAGGGACAGGTGCTGGAAAAGTGGCCAAGACCAAGACCATCAGGGAAAGAGGACACATAGAGTGGGCCAGGCTGCTTCCATCTGGGGACCCGGTGGCTGCAGAGGGGTGGGGCAGGCTGGCCCCCTGACACCGCCATCGTGGTCACCACGGAGGCAGAGACAGAGGCAAAGCATGAGTGTGCAAGTGGCCAGGGTAGCCATCCGTGGATGCTCTGTCCTCCCTGCAGGGCTGTTTTGCAGTCACAGGCCAAGACAGGAATGCCAGGAATGCAAAATTCCGGCGCACTGCCCTGTGTCCCGTCCCAGTCCGTCCCCCATCCCCCGCCAGCTGCCCCCCGCTTCTCCGGCCCTTCGCAAGAACAGGATATTCACCCGAGCGACATACACTCACACACGTCTTGTTATCAGGAAAAAACACTCAGTCAGCGTCTGGAATGGGCTCTAATTAACCATGTGGCCACCGGGACTTCCTCGTGGGGCTGCAGGGAAAGCACCCGTTCAGAACAGGGTATGGGCAGGTGGGCAGCAGTGGGTTGGAGCTTCCAGGGCTATCAGCATGGAGAGGCTGGAGGCGAGCACTGAGTGCTGCCATAACCCTGCCATCGCCCAGTGGTCCCTTGCCTCCAGCTCTCCCTCCTGGCAGAGCCACAAGGCAGTGGGGAGAGCCTCTACAGAGCAGAGTATCCACCCCCACTGTGAAGTTTTGCCCCCTCCTTGCTGCAATGAAGTCAGGGCCCTCAGGTTGAGAGGTGCCCCCAGCCCCATCTCCTCGCCTTGGCCACTCTGAGTCATGTCAACATGTCCCCGCTTCCAGCACGAGCTCTGCAAAGACGTCCTGTCTCAGGTAAACAGGATCTCGCTGCGCTGTGTGACCTTGTTTACCTCCGTGAAAGAATTTGGCTGGAATTTTTTTTCATTATTTTTTTTCTTCCTAAGAGTTGGTGAGTCACCCTGCAGAAATGCGTGCTGCTTTTCCACACTGACTCACCTCACTGCCCGGACTCCTGCCTGTCCCTCCTGCCCCCCAGCTCTGGGGCAGTCGAGAAGCCCCCATTCTCCTGGTGATGCAACCCGTGCACCAGTGCTGGTGCTGGTGGTGGCCGTGGCAGTGGCATCTTTGCCACAGGAAGGACGGCCAAGTGTTTGGGCAGTCCCTGTGCCAAAACACAGGAAAAGCACTGAGAAATTACCCCGTGCATTGTCAACTCCGAAAACACCAAAGAAAACAAAACAAAGCAAAAAACAACCAAAAAAAAATTGGCCTCGCTAGAACAATTGCCCAGAAGAATAGAAAAGAGAAAAAAAAAAAAAAGAAGCCAATGGACCTGGCCCAGTGCCAGGACCCTTGTTTTCCTTTCCCAACACAATGCACGTTAAATAATACTTCCTTCTCACAACAAGGCCCTCCTGGGCTGGTTTTTGTTTTTCTCCCCCGTTGTGCAGGGGTCGGTCAGTGCAATTGGCTCCTGGGAGCATCGGCACTTCAGGGCTGCTGCTCTTCCCCGCTGCCATGGACCACCTGTTCCCAGCGCCGTGGAGGAGCGAGGGCCCTGCAGTTGGGCTGCCCACCATCCCCCAGCTTTCGTGTGGGAAGCAGGGGGCTCTTCAGTGCTTCTTCCAACCTCTCCCATCCCCTGGCATGATCCAGGCTTAGCTGCTTTTCAGGATAACGTCTCTTCAAGGTAAGCGAGGTAGCTTTGCCAAGCCACTGCCATAGTGTAGTAGTGCAGCCATACTCAAGCTATGAGAACACCCACACAGACTAATCATGGCAGCCACATCATATATGTCGATTCATTGCCATATTAAATGTAACAGAATGAGAAAACAATAATACGATACGTGTGGGATGGATGAACAGTTTCATGACATTTCTTGCCAGGCTTCCAGACTGGGATGAGGGGAACCCCTGTTACTTGCACCTTGGCTCTTCAGTTCCCATTTGGCTTGTGCTCAGTTTTATTTCCTTCAGGATTTCTCTTCCCAGTGACAGTGTCACTAGCACCCAACTGACTGTATTTAAATGTCTGTGTTGCAGAGAAATCCAAGTAAAACTGGTTTTGTTTATTCTAACTTCTTTCCTGAGAAATTCAACATCTGAGATACCACGCCTCTCATTTGTTGGTAGTGTCAATCAACAGTCTCCAAGGGGCTGATCAGATCCACATCTCTGTATCTGAGAACTCCTGGGATTTCTGATTAAATAGCAGGTGCAAGAAAGAAAGGAGTTGTGCTTCTTTAAACCAAACTGAGGACTCTGTACACAAAATGAAACCACTTCAACTGTGCACCTGTCTCTCCAGATTTCTACTTTCTTACATGAGGACATAGGCTGCTGGGAAAAATGGACCTAGTGGTTCTTGGATGCTCACAGACAGGGCAGGTCTCTGTTCCTGACAAGGCTCAATGCTCAGTCACTAGGTCACACATCTGGCCAGCCTTGTCGTGGCACAAGGGAAGAGGGACAGACGCTGCAGTGGAGCAGCAGACGGCAGGTGTAAGTAGGCATTTGGCGTACTTGTCCACTGACGCCCGAGGTTGAGCAAACTCATTTGTTTCAAGGATTGACTTTGCGCACTGACGCTCCTGAGGCAATCCAGAAAAGACAGATCCAAAGTCCCACCTACCTGCATTGCCTGGACTCAAACGTCAGTTCCTGCCTCGGGGTGATGGATTTGTGTGCTGGGTAATAATAAATGCCTTGTGAAAGTGAGATCTTCTTGGCACTGTTTTGGTCTGTTCTTCTCCCAGCCAGAAGATGAGCCTGTCTCCTGCTACAGGGTGTATGGGTTCAGTCACATTAGCAGTCAGGGTAACCTCTTGATCAGTGAAAGATGGTTTCTGAGCAAAGTTAACCATGTAAAATTGGTGCTGGAGATGGATTAGAGGGAGATTAGGAAGAAAATTAATGCAGAGCTGGAACATGGCACACCCTGCAGAAGCCTGAGTGTTTGTACTGCTTCTGTGTTTGCTGTGTCCTTCATGCATTTCCAAACCTGTTCATGTGTGGTGGACAACGGAGGGATTCACCTCACAACAGATGTCCAAACATTGGCTCTGAAATCTCAGCCAGATGTCTCATTTGTCTCAACAGTTGACAGAACGAAATGGGCATGTCCAGGGAAGAACTCAATGCCCTGGATTAATTTTTTTAAGTTTGGGATGAATCATGCTATGGCAGTGCTCAACACTCCCTTTTGTCTAGAGAAGGAGACAAGGGCTGCTAGTGTTTGACTGCTTCATTTTCAGTCAGCTCAATTTAGGATTCTTAATTTTTAGCTGGCAAACACCAAGAACAGTGAATCCCACCTCAGGAGAACAATGTACCAGTGTATGACAAGCAGCAGCAAGTCCAGGAACACAGGTCCTCTCTTGATTTAACAGCTACAGTTAGTGCTTGAACTTGATCATGGGAACCACTGTCTCAGCAAAATCCATCTTGCTCAACATGCAACAGTATGCCCTGTCCTCCAACAGTGCTGTCAAAGAATACGTCCCTCGGAGACATTTAAACACATAGGAAAGAATTGCTGGAGCTAGCAACTTGCTTCTGAGTGCGGGGTTTTCCCTGGATCTGGCATGGCACTTGATTTTATCAGCGCCAAGCCCTTGGCAATTCACCAGCTCCTGATAACACAAGTGAAAACCTGAAAAAGACAAAGCCAAACATTGAGCCCGAATTACTGTGTATAGGTGTCCTGATGCCTGGTGAGAGCCACCAGGTTGCCCATATTTGCCTCTGTGCCCAGGTCAGCTCCTGGACACCAGGACTCGGTGATGAAGAGCAGCGCTGCTGGCAGATCTCCCTCCTGCCAGTGAGAACTTGGTTGAAACTTCGATCCAGGAAAATGTTTGTTGCTTGACCTCCCCTTGGAAGGGAGTAGATGCTGGAGGTTGTCTAGCTGATGAAACAACTCCCAATGTTTTCTGCCACGTGAAGACCAGCTGAAGTCAAGCCTTTTCACCTGCCTCATCCCTAGAAGGCCATTGAGCAGCAGTGTTCAGCAGCTCAGTTACTGCTGAATATTCAGATTTGAGGCACAGGCCGTCATTCTGGCCATAGCCCTGATGAAAACCTTGAGTTCATTGTTGAAATGGCTTTAGAAAACACCAGATAAGCACAATAAAAAAGGGGAATATTCAGCTCAGGCTCTGAGTGTGCTCTTCAAACCATTTTTAGGGTTCTTCAGGACTTAAGCTTGAGGTCTGTGTAGATAAGTGGTGGGCTTGGCTGGTCATGGGACACCTCTCTCTTGTGAGCCTGTTGAAGGCTGTATCACTGCCATGCCAACTCACCAAACTGAGGTATTTTCAAAGTGACTATCAGAATGATCACTTCCCATAGCAACCTGTCAGAGGGAATGTGCTATTTCAACTGGGAAAGTCCATTTCCAGCTCCATTTTCTCCCCCACTTGCACCAGGTACACATCTGAGATGTGCGATGAAAACCTGCCAAGCTGATCTGTATCACAGAAAGTGGGAAGCAATGGTGGTGACATCAGCCATGGCTGAGTGATGAGAAGTCATGTGAACATTTTTAAAAGGCGATGTAAGGCACTACCCCATTTGTTTGGTATCTCCCAGCTCCCTCCACTCAGGTATAAACCTCCCACCGATGATGACAACCCCACTAGTTCAATGATCTACCAGTGCATGACCCATTGTTGCTCTGACCTTTGATGAACACAGTGTTACTGGAGATACATTACTACTTAATGTTTTCATTACCATATCTTTCGTAAGCTCCTTTGCAGCAAATTACTCACGGCCAGCACTAAAAGAGGATCGATTTAGATCAGATATAAGAACTTTTTTACAGTGAGGTTGGTGAAACACTGGCACAAGTTGTCTAGAAAGGTGGAAAATGCCCTATCCCTGGAAAAATTCAAGGTCTGGTTGGACAGTTCTCTGAGCAGCCTGATCTAGTTGAAAATTTCCCTGCTCGTTGCAGGGGGTATTGGACTAGATGATCTTTAAAGGTCCCTTCCAACCCAAACCATTCTAGGATTCTATGGAATCCACTGGCCATGGTCATGCAGAGCTGCAGAAGTCTGCTTTTGGATGAGACACATCCATAGTGACAGCTTTATGGTGACATCTATAATGTTGGTTGTCTATTTTTTCTTTGTTTTTTTTTACAAGTTTACCCTACAAAATGATTCTACTCATTGGTAACTTTCTTGACATGAACTTCCGGGTGTTATGATGACTCTACAGAGTCCTTCATCTTTTAGGGGGGTTCCATTATCCATTTGGCCAAATTGTACCAAGAACCATCTTTCTATTGGGTTTTGCAAGTAGACAGTGCTGTACCTGTCAGTCATGCTGAAACAACAGTTTTCCTCAGAAACAAATCTAGCTACACTGCAATTTCAGCTTCTTCCTAAGAAATTTTTTTTCTGAAATGCAGTATAAGGCTGTGTAATTTCATATGGGAAGTGTAACTGCCTACTGAGAAAAACGGGAACATACACTCCATTTTAAGCCCATTACAGAAAGGAATTAGAGAGTCACGGGGATGCAAAGCTAATATCATTCTCTAGATAGTAACTGCTGCATCTAGTACTGCTCAGCAATGTGCACAAATAGAAGTAGACAAAAATCCACCCAGACAAAAGCCAAGAATTTTTTTTTTCTTTTGTCATTTGGGTGCACAGACTGAGCTCCTGAGCTTCTGGAGCTGTGAACATCCCATTGGCCTGACTGTCCCAGCAGTCACTCCTTGCCCCCATTCTCCCAGACACCTGCAGTTTTCTTTGATGCAGGGACACGGCAAGCGTTTCCAAGAGACATGTCAGGACTCAGAGGGAAAAGCAGAGATGGATTCTATCTGTCAAGTCACAATGAAATACAGTGACATCCCTCCCCAGTCCCAAAAGAAAGCTCAATTTTTTCTAGTTAAAAAAAGTGTTTGGCTCAATCCCTAGACCAGCTGCTTCCTACATAAGTAAGAGGCATGCACAGTGTAAAGAAAAGAATATTTGACATTCCTAATCAATTAGATAAGGGGAAAAAGCAGTCCATTTTCCTGTTCAAAATAAAATTATCTCGGTTACTTCAGATTTCAAGGGCATTTATCTTTCAGCTTCAGACAGAGGGGCACTGAGTAGACTGCAGGTTACTGACCCGGGGCTGGAGAATGACTAAGCTGCCAGCTGGGATGGAGGAGCCCAGGCTCAGCTCTAGGGGAGCACTGGGATGGGAATAGCTCTGTCAGCTGTCAGCCAAGTCAGGTGTGCCTTAGTAGAGCCAAGACTATGCCAGGCTGGGAATAACTGGCAGCATGGGAGGAGGGAGTTAAAACACCTCAAACCAAATCATTTAAGGGAAGCACTCCCACAGCTTGCCCGCACACTCCCTGGCTTTGAAAACTTGTGTAAACATTTAACCAGGGACAGGGTTTCCATGTGCCAAGGAAATCAAGGTGAGGAAGAAGGTGGCTGGGAGGCTGTAAGAGAAATCAGACACTTTCCCAATCCCAGTTCACCTCAGGATATTTCAGTGGAAGAGGCACAACCTGAGATGTGTTGGGTATCTTCTACTCCAAAGCACAGGACGCTGCAGGACCCAGGGCGGGTGCCAGGCACCACTGCCAGCTCTGCAGCAGAGGCAGGAGGCATAGGCACAGTGGCATGGTGCCCTCTCCTTGAAGAGCTCGCGTCTCACAGGCCACTGGAGAAAGGATATGGTCTTTGAGAGGACTAGCTCTGCTGTCTCCCAGTTCAGGGGAAAGTAGCAGCTCCTCTGCAATCAGGGCAAATAGGTGGGCTGCAAGTCGTTAGTATGGGATTTACCCGAGCAACTCCTGTGCAGTTCCTGGAGACTTCAGTCCTGGGCAGCTCTATTGAAAGCCTCGATTGCTGTTCCTTTGCACTTGCAATACCAAGTCTGTATTCTTCCAGTATTTGTCAGGACAGAAGGTTTCCCCAGGAAAAATATATATGCAAATAGGGCAATGAAGCGTCCGAGCCTACAAAGCCCTGCCCAGACACGGGGGAGCCCTCTGGAGACAGAACTCACCCGTGTAATCCTGGGCCTGTAGTGCCACCTAATGAGCAAGCGCCGCTCAGAGCCCACATGGATGCTGCTCTGTGCAGGGAACCCAGGCCAAGGGTTTGCGGAGGCTTCCTTAAGGCCCTTCGTTACTCTAATGCCTTTTGTCCCTCTCCCAGTGCTTCCAACATTACTTATTTGATCCTTGCAACCCAGCTGTTAGGTAGCAGAAAATACTAGCTGTGTTCTGTGGACAAGTTGTGGAGGCATCCCAAAGGACAAACTATCACCCAGGGCAGGGAGCTGCCTTGAGGCAACAGGAAGAAAACATGGCAGAGCTCAATCCCTCCCTGGAGCTTAGGAGTTAGGGCTGTGCATTCCTCCTTCTCCATTTACTTTCTTCATCATCATCTCAGGTCAGGCACCCACCAGAGCAGAGCCCTCTTGTAAAGGTGCTTGTGTGTAAATGGCAGCCGTGCAGTCAGAGCCCTTCCCTAGAAAGCAGAGATCCTGGAGGGACTGTAACTCGCTCTTTCCACCAGCCTAGTCTGCTCTACCTGACACGGAATGGCATGGCAGGGCATAGTTTAATTTGGTAGGTCTGTAATATGTGTGGAGAGCACCTCCCAGGTTCTGCATCCCAAGGGCATAACCCAGGTGTGTCCTGGCATGAAGGCTGGGAGCCTGCTTCTGGCACCAAGGCAGGAGACCTGATCACAAATGCCAGTCATGTCACAACTGCACAGATGCTGAACACTCAGCTAAGTGTGAAACAGACTCTGGCCCCCTACCTGGTTTTTAAGTCTTTCAAAATTTTCAGAGTGCTTCAGGGGTGAAGGAAGTGAGTGTTGTCACTCTGGCCCCTTCACAAGAGAAGGAACAGGGGACATACACTGTCTCACATGCAAATAGTCCTCTGTGGAAAGAAACCTTTTTAGGGCTGGATGCTCTAGAGGCAGGCAGTGCCAGGAGAGGATCATATATGAGAGTGGGAGCCTTTGGAAGTTTTAAGCAATGAACAGCTGAAGAAGTTTCCATAGAGCATGTGGGAGCCAAAGCTTTTCAAAGACATATCATATGTCCACAGATGGGCAGGCTTTCACTAAAATAACAAAACTCAAATTAATTGAAACAACACAACTCAATTTCATTGAAACCACAAAAATATTTTTAAAGAAAGCAAACCACAAAACCACTTATTTTCTCTTGCCCACCCACACTTCTAGTCTAGGCTTCAGAGCAATGAAAATCCTACTACAGCTTCCTGTAGAGGAATTTATCTCAAATGTGTGTTTTGTGTACCAAACCAGCATGGTTCACTGTTGCTGTGACAGTCAAAGTGGCCCAGAGAGAAGGAAGACTGATCTTTAGCTAAGTGTTTATCTTGGAAAGCAGAGATCAGTGTTTCAGCACCTTCATAGGACACATTTGGGTATTTTGCATGAGTCAGGCACTGGATGACACGTACACACAGCCAAGGGTTGTCATCGGGACACCAATCTCCTCTTGCCTGGGAAAAGGACCATGCCACAGTTGCTCCACGGCTCAGTGAACACTGAATTTTTCTTACACCAAGAGAGACAACTTCAGTGGGTGAATGTGTACTCCCCTTGCCCTTGAAAAGAGAATAATCTGGTGTTTGGGCCAGTCTCCCAGAAGATGGGATTTTATGGCCTGGAAAACAGAGGAGAGACTGGACTCTTATCACCAACACTGCTGGGTTTGTACATTAACTGTCCAGCTATCATTTAACAGGTAAGAAAACAACAAGCCCTCTTTCAGTGGCATTTGCAAAGGAAAATGGAAGCTGCTATTTGCTGCACTGATCCTGCTCTGGGAAGTAGCTGAGCTCTTCAAGGAAGCCTGGGAAGAAACATTTACCTAGCAATTCCCTGTCCCTGTCCCACCTGGCTGTGAGCCAAGGTGCACAGGAAAACAACTGCCCACCAAGTTGAGCTGACACTAAAGGACCAGTGCCACTGTGCGGCATTGAGAGGATCACAGTATGGGATTCTGTGCTTATCATTCCACTAAGATGGCACTCCAGGTGCCTTAGATCTGAACCCAAGGCATGACCACAATGAAAAAGAAATGCTGGGTCAACCAGAGCTCTCAGGGGGTCCTGTGCTTGGGCCAATGACCTTTCCTCTACCCTCTGGGACCAGGTCCTGTGGCCAAGGCTGGGGGACTTCCACATTTATTTTCCATGTGTGTTTTGTGTAACAATGGGAGACACAGCACTACTTTGGGCTGGGGCTCCCTGGCCATCCAGTGTCAGGAAATCCCTGTGGTGGGAACAGATCAGAGCCAGGTGAAGAACACACAGCAGAAGCACAGCTTTAAACACGTTGTTTGCTGGCTGCTGGTGCCAAGAGCTCCGGGTAAACGGCGGAGCTGCCAACTGGCAGCAGGGGGCAGCTGCATTCCTTCCGTGGGTTTTAAGAAATTAACCTTACAAGTACTAATTGATGTGAGCATACCGACAGGGTAGTTATTCTGGTGCCCTTGGGCTTAACTGCACTGATACTCCGTGCATCCTGCCTCTGCCTTCCCGCGCTTCCACCCATCTCAGGGGGTGAGGGGTCTTCTCCCCTGGGCCAGGGCAGCACTGACTGTGCCCGTTAACTGCTCTTTATTTCTGTGACGTGTCGTGAGGCTGCCAGCCGAAAACACAGCCTCCGTATGAACCGGACCTGCGCTTGCAGAGCAGCACGATGACTGCCATCTACTGATAATTAAACACGCAGCAGCGCAGCGGGAGAGGCGGGTTCAGGCAGAGACTCAGTGGTAACATCGCAACCGGCACGGACAGCATTGCTCTGCATGGCTGCCAGCTCCGTGACTGCGGAGTCGTGGCAGCACCCTACTCGCAGGCTGCCAGGGCTGGCTTCTGCTGCAAGGTCGTTTCTTGAAGCTTCATCAAGCATCATTTCTTCAGGGACGTGCTGGGTGTTTTTGAAGCTGTGCTGATCTTTGCTGCAGTCCTCCGGG
This sequence comes from Lophotriccus pileatus, assembly GCA_035583135.1. Lineage (NCBI taxonomy): Eukaryota > Metazoa > Chordata > Aves > Passeriformes > Tyrannidae > Lophotriccus > Lophotriccus pileatus. The sequence goes on from JAWWES010000041.1 coordinate 49,880,042, forward strand.
AAAATAGAAAAAAATCTTTGGCAGGATGAGGCTTTACAGAATATAAATGACCATTAATAAATTTTTAGTGTTAATGTAAGTGCTTGTATCAACTGGAAGCTGAATCGTTTAATCAGGCTAGCAGCAATTAAAATTGTAATTTTTTTTCTGTACTAGATTCTGCTTGCAATTTTTACTCAAGTAAAACTCTTTGAAGTTAATTGGAATTTTGATTAAAGCCTCCTGGATCTGGGTCTCTGAATTTGTACTAGGGAAGGTTCAATATTTGCTTTGGTTTTCTGCACATGGAGTTCACTGCTATATATTAGTGTGACTGTACAATTAGTGGTAACAAGAACAACTCCAATAAAGATTTCTATAATCTAGTTCTTGATATACTTCAGAAAAGGTCTTTTATCACAGAATGGCTTTTAAAGTATTGCTAAAACAGGTTGTAAGATCTGAAAAACTTGATTGATTAAATTGTTTGTCTTAATTATTTCCTGTTAATGGCTTAGTAACATTCACTTAATGGTAATTCAAAACTTGGAATGGGGTGGGAAGAAGGGAGATGTTCTTGCTCTTCGCCTTCAGGGTTCAGGTTTTGGTTGCCAATGCAAACGAAAAAACCTACTCAAATTACATTATAACTGTTAGTAGAATGATAAGTAACTGCGGTGTAACAACTTTAAAAATAACATTTTTGTCCAAAATATTGCAGAAAAACCCCAAACCAAATACTCTGCCAAAAATAAAAATAAAAAAAAATTTTAAAAAATTTAAAAAAAAAAAGAAAAGAAAAAGAAAAAGAAATCAAAATAAAACCTCCACAAAACCCTGACCAGACTGGCATGAGGCAGTTTGTGAAAAGTACAACAAGCTCCAAGCAGCGTGTTCTGATACCAAAGGCACTCAAAAGGCAGGGGAGTGTGGTCACCATAGCAGTCCTGACTCACGCTGGTTTCACTGCAGCCAGTACAACCACTTGGGAGAATAAGGCCCCTGTGAAGGAGTAAGACTTGAATGGAAAAACTCCCCAGCAAACAAGGAATACTTATTTTTGTTGTGTTATGGGATTTGCCTGGAATTTTGCTGCATGCTGATGTCATTCTGTGGACACATTTCATCACTTATCCTTCCAAAGGAGTGCTTTTCTGAAAGCTGCGACATAAGTGGTGCAAATATTGCCTAAACTTCAATTGGGTCAGTTGCTGGTGCGGAAAAAGCAGAAAGAAAGAAGGGAACAATCAGGTGGAAACTGTACTGGAAATACCAAGCATATGGGTTCTTATTATGTATCTCTGTTTGTAACAAGAGTATTATACCTTGTGATCAAAATGCAGAACAATTTGTTTTGAGAACTCTTTTGGTAACTATTAACAAAGGTTCATACATATATATATACACACACACATATATTCTTGATCTTAAAGAGGTGTATATTAAATAATGAGTTGTAAATATCCTAGACTAAGAAGCGCAACAGTTTATCACTAATTTCAATAACAATAACTCTGAAATTTTGGTGTGACTGTGGGTTTTATTTATTTCTTTTATTTCATCCTAATGTAGTCATTGGAGCACAGTTTCTTCCATTTTCCAGTTCTACGCTGCAGCAAGCAGATTGAAGTGTGAGGAAAGCAAGTAAAAACAGATCCTTGCAATTCAGAGAAATGTTCTGATCTTCTTCTGTCTCTACTTTTTCTGAAGGTCTTAATTTTGAGAAACAAAGAAAATTTTACTTTCAGTATTTTTCTCTATTCCCTCTAAAACACAAAGAATATGAGAAAGGATTAAAAAGATCAAAGCTTTTATTATTAATTTTGCAATACAGTATAAAATTCTTGAATATTCAACAGCTGTGCTATTACAGTTCCAAAACCATGTTATAAACTGCTAGTTCTGCTTAATTGTTATCCCAAGGGTCATGATTCCCTGACAGTGGACTTTGAGTTCTTAAATGGCTGCAGCAAGGGTAAGTACCGTGCCAGTTACTCAGTCCACACCTGTGGACACAGTATGTTGTGTGAAAATTAACATTTGCAAACTAAATGACTAAAATTAACACTTATTGTATAATATTTGCCATCTGTACAGTCAGGTTCACCCCGTCTCAGACTTTGCATATGAACAGCACCCAGTGGTACCCAGTCGCAGTGGAGGAGCAAGTGAGCACACTCCTGGGAGAATGGTAGTTACATATGTAGAAATAAGTCCCTGCTCCGATGTAGAAAATGTCCTAGGAGACTTAAAAAAACCCCATCTGTTGTTTAAAGCAGTGATCGGGAAGCAAAAGCACATTTCTGCATAGCAGATTAGTGCGCAAGAAAGCCCGAACACCTAACAGGTGTGAATGCCTGCTCATGATATCCCTGTTTTCTTGTGCCCTACCCAAGACAGCCTTGGCCACCTTGAAGAGGTGGCCTGAGGTCCTGCTCATGCCATGAAACTAAAAGCTACTCGTGTGCTACACACACAGAGCCGCTCAGCACTTGTAGATGTCCACAGGCAACCCCAGGACTCTGGATCTGTCATCAGCTGGACCAACGCAGCCAGATCGACACTGAAACCAGGACTGACATCCCATCAGCTGGATCAACACTGGAACCAGGACTGGTGAATTTTCTCTTTTCTTTTTCTCTCTCTCCTTTCCCTTTTTCTCTCTCTCCTTTCCCTTTTTCTCTCTCTCCTTTTTCTTTCTCGCTTCTCTTTTTCTTTCTTTTTCTTTCCCTCTTTATTTTCGTTCCTTCTCTCTTTTTCTCTTTCTTCCTTTTCTCTTCAGTTTCTCTTTCTCTTCCTTTTCTCTTTCCTTTCTCTTTCTTTTCTTTCCTCTTTCCTTTCTTTTCTCTTTCCTTTCTCTTTCTTTTCTCTTTCCTTTCTGTTTTTTCTCTTTCCTTTCCCTCCCTTTCCTTCCTCTTTCTTTTCTCTTTCCTTTCTTTTTCTTTCCCTTTCCTTCCTCTTTCTTTTCTCTTTTTCCTTTCCTTTCTCTTTCCTTTTTCCTTTCCTTTCTCTTTCTTTTTTCTTTCTTTCCTCTTTCTTCTCTCTTCTCTTTCCTTTCTCTTTTTCTTTCCTTTCTCTTTCTCTTTCCTCTATTTCTTTTCTCTTTCTCTTTCCTTTATTTCTTTCCTTTCTCTTTCTCCCTTTTCTCTTTCTTCCTTTCCTTTTTCTTTCCTTTCCTTTCTTTCTACCTTTTCTCTTTCTTTTCTCTTTCTTCCTTTTCTATATTTTCTTTCTCTCTTTTCTTTCCCTTTTTCTTTCACTTCTTTCCCTTTCTTTCTTTTCTGTCTCTCTTTCTTTTACCTTTGTTTCTTTTCTTTCCCTCTTTCCTTTCTCTCTTTTCTTCCTTTTTCTCTCTCTTTTATTTCTTTCTTTTTCTCTCTTTCTTTCTGTCTCTCTGTTCCTTTTCTTTCCTTCCTCCTTTTTTCACCCTCTCCCCTCTTTAATTCTTCTCTTCTCTCTTCCTTTCCATCTTACCCTTTTATCCAAAACCCACTGCCGTGTGCTTATACAGTAGGTCATGGGACTAACGTACTGATTTCCATTCCAAGCGTGTAATTTAATGATAAAACTTTCCGATCGCTTGCGGGCCCTCGGACTCATGTCGTTCCTTTCGGCCGCGAGCACCGAAGAACCTCGGGCGCTCCCTTCTCCCTTCAGGCTGGGTCGTCACCGGCACCTCGCGGCGACGCACCTGCAGCGGCTGCCCGGGCAGCGGGCCCCGCCGTGTTCCTGCCGCAGCGCCGCTCCCGCCCCCCTCTCCGCCAGCCACCGCTTCCCGACCCGCCGCCGCGCGACCGCCGGGGGCCGTGTCCCTGCGGAAAACGCCCGCAAATGCCACCGCTCCGCCGCGGCGGCGACGGCGGCGGGCAGCGCTCCCTCACGGCGCTCCCCCGGGCTGCGGGAGGAGCAGGAGGAGGAGGAGGAGGAGGAGGAGGGAGGCGGGAGCGGCCCCTCAGGCGCTTCCCGCCACGGCCTCGCGCACCGCCTCACTCCCCCCCCCCCCGCTCCCGCCCCCTCGCGCGCGCGCCGGGGAAAACGTTGCGCAGGTTCTAAAGCGGCGGCGG
>JAWWES010000041.1:49884184-49971395 GCA_035583135.1 Lophotriccus pileatus
CCACCGTTTGAAAGGAGCAGGGCTCTGTAGCCCAGCCTTCCCGTTGGGAGCCCGGAATGTGGGAGCGCTTCTGTCCCTGCCGCCGCATGGAGCTGTCGGCCATCGGGGAGCAGGTGTTCGCGGTGGAGAGCATCCGCAAGAAGCGCGTGCGGAAGGTGGGCAACGGCGGGGCGGGGCGGGGGGAGCGCACCGGGACATACCCCCCGCCCCTCCCGCCGCGCACCGGGAGGGGGGCGTGGTGGGCGCGCGCGCGGTCGCCTGGTCCCCCGTCCCTGTCCTTGTCCCTGTCCCAGCCACGTTCCCCCCGCCCCCGCCGCGGGGACACCGGCACCTGCCCGGGGCAGGCGAGCGGGGGACGCACGTGTTGGCTCGGGGGTCTCCGGGGCGGAGGGGGAGCTGTCGCTGCGGGGGGCTCAGCCTCTCCGCAGGATGAGCGCTGGTGACACCAGACGGAAGAGCCCGACCCGAAAGGCCTTTGGGAAGGCTCCCGTGACTCCGTTTCCCCGGCCGTGGAAGCCCTCCCGGCCCCGCAGGGTGTTGCGAGGATGAACCTGTAGGCATACAGTGTGTAGAGATCCTCCGGTGGAAAGTTCCTTATAGGGCAGTGTTTTCCAGTCTTGGGAGGCTGATGAACGAACCCCCCCATGAGGAAAACGAAACCGGTTCTTTGGCTCAAGTACCCGAGTGCTTTTCTTGCTCTGCTCTCCTATAAAGGTGTCTGCAGCTGCAGCAGTGCCTATTGGAGAGTGGTTGTCCTGTACGCACGAAGGCCTTTGCCACGCTTTGGGAAGTGCTTAACAAACCCCTCAGCATAACATCAAACCTTTTGATTGTTGTACACATTGCTCACTGAGCCCTTGAGTACGGTTTACAATCACCGCAGGTTTTCTTGCTGGTTGTTTTTAAATCTTAGAGTGAGCAAGTAAATGGATAACTCTGAACTTCAGCTGGGAGCTTGGGTCGAAGAGATGAGTGCCTGTGATGGATGGAGCAGAGTTTGAGTAGAGCGTGTAGCAAATGGAAAGGAACATGCCGGGGATGCTTCATAGGTTCTGAAATACTGTTTCTCCTCTGTGCTTAAAAAAAATTCATCTGACACTCACTTCTGGCGTACATCTGCCTCTTGCATTTATGCCTGCTGACTTCTTGTAGGATTGCCTGTAAATGTGGGAATGGTTCAGTCTTACTCTGGCTGACTTTTAGTGTTCTGCCTGCGAGACTTCTGCAAAGCTGTGCTCCAAGCTGATGGGAGTGCAAGCATGCTTAAACACCGCTGCATTCTGGGGAAAAAGGTATAGCAAGTATAGTTGAATGAGGAAGTGTCTTTGTTTTGAAAATAAAGTGATGGGAAACAAGCTTTTTGGTTGCAGAGTTAAGTCCCATTGATGGTTGTGTTTCATACTGTAGCCCGTATTTTGTTGCAGAGTTCATCTGTTTTCTTCTTTCTTTTTCCACTCTCAGGGAAAAGTAGAATACCTAGTGAAGTGGAAAGGATGGCCCCCAAAGTAAGTTGTGTTTGTCTTTTTTGTCTTTAATATTCGGCACTAGCTTACACTGTGTCTCTGCAATTGAGCATCTCATTCATGATGGGTAATTGCTTGTGCCTCATTTCAACAACAATAAACAGAACCAAAGAGCCGCAAACCAAACCCAAATCTGTTTGTGAATTGGCAGCTAAGGAATACAAACTGCATGCCGGTCTATTCAGACTGGGTTTTGCCACCGCTGAAATATTTCATTGAGATACTTTCCAGATACAAATGTTTTTAAATTCATTATGAGTTCAACAAAGAACCCAGAGTCTTCTGAACTTGGAATGGCTCCTGCTTTTCTGAGCCAGCACCAAGAGGACCCCACTTTATTTTTAGAGCTGTCTGAAGTCTTTTAAAATAGAATACATGTTGATGGTCTTGTTTTGTTGTCCTACTGCTTCCCTTCTGCAGTTTACCAACGGAAAGGAGCAATGTTTCAGATTTATTGATTGTAGCCAAATGCAGGTGATCTTTGCCCCTTGAAAATTACCGCCATGCCTTCATTTCCTTGTCTGAAACCTTCTGTTTTTATTAGTGCCTTTTCTGCTTTTACTTTGGTTGCTACATTGCAAAAGGGGGGGGGAAAGGCTTTTTTTTTCAGCATTGCTGTGCAGTGTTTACAGATACTTCTCTTACTCAAATGCAGCTGCCTCTGAAGAAGAGCAATTGGTCTGTGCTTAAACACTTTGTAAAATGCTTTGAGATTAGAAAGATTAGGTAACTGGAGAATATTACTATGTCAGCTGGCAATCTAGTGGAAAAGCCTCCTGGCCAACCCATACGGGGCCCTGTTTTTGCTTTTCTGTTTGTGACTGTGTTTGTACATACACAACGTGGGTGGGTACAACAGCATTACACATGCAGTTGCTCTGTGTGTTGCTAAGCAAAGGGGGCCACTTGTTACAGGTTCGTCCTCGCAGCTGCAAAGCAGGGCCCACGAGGATGGTTCTGACAGGTTGTACTTGGTGTCCAAGAAACTAAAATGTGTTCCTACATGCCCAATGCATGTGCCTAATCCTTATGCTTATAGGGCATATGTAAATACAAGTGACTTCCCCTCTCTGGTGGTGGTGGGAGAGGGTGACTTCATTCTTGACTGTAACTCCTGCTGTCAAAGTAACCTTGTGCGCTTGTTGAGCACCAGCTGCCTTGTAGTGTGGGTCATTTCTTGGACTGCTTCAGCCTTAAGGAGCCAAGTCTTATTTAATTGCTGATAGAGGGTGGGACATGTATTTGGAGCCTGTGAGGCCCCATTCCCTTCTGGCCAGAATACTGATGTTTATCCCATTCTCCTTTGAACAAATGCATTGAGGTCCTTCCTCTCGTAAAAGTCCCTTGCTAAGAAGGTGGGCTGAGGCATGGCATAATGTTTCCTTGGGCAGAGCAACCTTTATTCTTAACTGCTGCCTTTCCTTGTTGTGCACCTTGGAATTCTGGGGGAGACAGAAACTCTTCTGGGAATTTAAAGTGTAGCTCCTCAGGGAGCAAGGTGGTGTCAGGGTTCCCTACTTTTGATGCTGTGACATGTCCCAGCACCTTCCCTCTTTTCCCAGACTCCAAATCTGAAGAGCACTGACTTTTTTTCTTTCCCCCTCTCCCCTCCATTTTAACTATTCAGTCAATGGTTTGAGTTATTAAAATCAAGATCAGAGCACTGAAGTCACTTTCATCCCACTAGCACTGTCTGTTCCTTGTTTCTAAATATGCCCAGGATATGTTTCTAAATATGTTTCTAAATATTTCTTACATATGCCCAGGATAGCATGCAGCACCACTGTTTGCATCTTTTTGTCTGTTTGTTCATCCCATGTCCTGTTTCTTTTCATTCCTCTTCCCAACCTTGTTGCATTGCTCTTTGTAATCTCTGTACCTATTATACCATCATTCCCATTGGAAGCATCACAGAAGGAAATAAGGATAGGTCAGTAGTTTACTGCTTTCATATGTAATTCATGTTTCACTTCCCCCCCCTCTTTTAAATAAAAAATTCTTGTTCATGCCCTGCACCTCAGATTTCTGGATTGCACTGCTGGAGTGAGGGAATGGAGGAGGAGTGTCAACCTGATTCTAGCTACAAGCTTGTTTACAACTTGTCTTGGAGTTAAGAGGGGAGGGGGAAGAGGAGGAGTAGAAGGAGGGGGAAGGAAGATCATATGATCTATGTTTTCCAGAGTGCCTGCTCTCTGCAGTTTGCTGCAGCCTGGGCTGTGTGTACCCGTATATAAAGCTCTGTGTGCGCGCGCGCGTGGCAAATTCAACCATGTTTTTTTTAAATGCAGTGTTTTGCTACTGCAGCGAAGCCAGAATCTGAACTGCAGAGAAAACGGCAACACCCACCAGGGGTTTTTTATAAGCAAATCCCTTTTCTTCTCCTGCCTGTGAAAAGCAATCTGACTTTTTTCCCCTCTCGTGCTGTTATTTTTCTTAAATTTGTAGGACGAGTGCCAGAATCCCTGCAGCTGGGCGGAAACCTTCCTCTTTTCAAACATCGTCTTGGCTTTGACAGCTCACAGTCAGGTTGCTGCAGGAGGCATGAGCAAAGGAGGAAGGGAGGGAGAGAGAGATCAGCTGGTTATGAAGACATATCTGCTTTTAACTCTCTGATGTTCAGTGTATCTTGGAATATCTGAATTTCATATTTTTGTTTCTCCCTTTTGTAAAAGGATTGTATTTTCATTTCTAGACCCGTTCTCCAGTAATGCTCCTGTGTTTCAGTACCTTTCTTCTCTCTAATAGATGAAAGGGAAAAGCATTCCCCTGTGCACATGCAGGCATGTATCGTGTGCTCTCATGTGCAGCCTATGCTTCATCCAGAAATGTAAACATCCTGAAATGCTTTCTCGCTTTTAAAGGCACTGATACAAATGCACCTTTGCACACCTGCAAGTGATTCCTCTCTGGTCTTCCTTCCTGGGGTCTGGGAGGCGCTCTGCTTCCAGGCCTGGGCCTCACATTCCAGGAAAATTAGTGTTCTGAGGCTTTTGGGGTTTCAGACTTGCCTTCTTGCCTTAGAGTTTGTACAGTAGAGACATGCATGACCTCTTAGAAGCAAAGATGCCACAAGGACCACCTTGTGATCCTTTTGGCTTCCACAGTGGGAATTTTTGGCTGCCTCTCCCTGGTATAAAGTGCAGGTGTGCTCTTCGGCAACCAGTTTTGGAGTTGCCTGCTGGATGGGTTCAGTCCTTTCCTGAGATCTGGCTCTTGTCACAGCTGTCTGGCTATCGAGGAGGGAGCTGGGACAGTGAGTGACGCTGCTCACAGGCTGCTGTCGGAGCATGAAGCCTGTTTGGAGCGGTGCTGGTGGCCCTGCCCGCAGTGCAGATGGTTCCTCCTGCGCCGGTACCGATGAGCTCTGTTCCATAGGAACAACCCGCAGGGGGAGCCGAGTGGGAGGAGGAGGCATTGGCAGGTGGCCATCAGCTTGCCCCAGGGGCCAAGTCTGAACGTGTTTGGTTGAACGGCATCAGTGGAGAAAAATTAAACTCTTAAATGAATACTTTCGGCTTCAGTGATTAGAGGTAATTAATAATGCAGGTGAGAAAGCGTACTTACTCTTTGAGCACTCTAAATTAAGAGAGACCTATTTTTCAGAAAGCTGTATCAGATCACGTCTCATTGTTCCATGGGATTTTTGGATTTGAGGGAGTGCTGTAGATGAGACCTTTTAGGCATGGACTTAAAATCAGTTTGCAAATGTCTGCATAGGCTTTGCGAACAGCGTAGAGTGGGCCCTGGGGAGGAAAGTCTTCCCTGTTTTCCTACAAAGAGCTGCTTGACGGTTGGCCCTGCCTGTTTTGGGAAGGGGAGGTGGTGTCTGTGGGAAGCTGGGGAGGGAATGGCTGAGATTCCTCAGAGCTCTCGCAATGTTGTGGCAGGCCCCACCGACCCTGATGAAGGCAGTATCCAGGGCTGCAGCACACTGGTAGCAGGCTTGTGGAGAGAATGTTTCATTTAAGTATTGTTTACTTTTTATTCCTCATGTTTTTCTTCAGATACAGCACATGGGAGCCAGAGGATCATATCTTGGACCCTCGCCTGGTAGTGGCTTATGAAGAAAAGTAAGGGTGCTTGTTCTTTCTCTCCCTGAACACAGGAAAAGAAATACCATCTTTATTTCATCTTTATTTCATTATGTGCATAAACTGCCCTGTTATCCCTGCTTAAGTCAAAGATGAGATGTATAGCAATGAATCCTGCTTGATTTTGGTACCCTGGTGTTGGTTGAAACAGACAAGACAAGGTTAAAGCAGCTTTGATTGGCACTGTTCAGGAAATGAGGCCAAGAACTGGCAGCATTGAGCCAAAGAACCATCAGTCTCAGGTTTTAATCAGGTTCAAAGCTGGACTGGAGTGATGTGAGGTGATAAGTTTCTCTAACCCATCCTTCATCAGCTGTGTTAGAGAAATACCCCTATTGCAAAGCTTTCACTCCTACGGAAGCAATTCTGGGATGTTTTCCAAGCCCACCCTGGTCACCATTGGGTTTTAGTGAAGTAAATTGAGGGAGATGTGCTGTGAAAGGTTGAAGTCCCAGCTAGGTTTTATGCTGCGGTATTTAGTATTTAGTATTTAGTTTGATTTGTGTTCCTCTTTCACAGGGAAGAGAGAGACCGTGCATCAGGGTACAGGAAAAGAGGCCCCAAACCAAAGCGCCTCCTACTGCAGGTAGCCTCTTGCTCTTCTGTGTATTCCTAACTCTTAGCTGCTGTGCTGCTCCTCTGCTCTCAGGGAGGTGGGAATTATCTGTTTGCGATTGCATGGACAGAATTGGAGGTAACAAGCCAACACACCACCATGAAATCAGTGGTTAGGCAGATAGTTTAAACCTGTTAGCTGGAGAGCTAGTTAATTTGTCTTTAAAAAGGCAAAACAAAATAAAACAACAGCTCTTGCCCTCTGAACTGGAATTTTATAAAGCAAGGGCCTGAGTGGTTGCAGGTTACCTGGTTTGTATGTTCTTTTAATTTTATGCTGAGCTTGGATTTTCCATCAAGTTAAAGGTGGCCTGTGTTTGGCAGCAGAGTTTCAGTATGTTCCCAAGCAAAGCAGCCAATCCTAGGAAGCAGGTATTAGGAAGGGCTTTGATGGCAGTTGAAGAGGTGAGAGGAACGGTGTTGTAGAAGCAGCACACCTTAGAAGCAGCTCATGTAGATGTTCAGGGGCTGAACAAAGAATAGTTTCCTGGCTCCCAGGGGGGAGCCCTGCCTGTATGATCAGATGTCCGCTCTGACCCTTTCCGTGTTTCTTGGCAGCGGCTGTATGGCATGGACTTGAGGAGTGCCCACAAGGGAAAGGAGAAGCTCTGTTTCTCTCTTGCGCGGAGGTTTGCAGGAGGAGACAGTAGCCTGCCAGGGGCCAAGACAGGGCAGGCAGAGTTCCCAGAGAAGACTGGGGGAGCAGTCCTGCCATTTTCTCTCCGAAAGCAGCGCAAAAACCAGAAGTACCTGCGACTGTCAAGGAAGAAGTTCCCTCGTATGGCGAGCCTGGAGAACCGAAACTGCAGGCATGAGTTTTTCCTGAATGATGCAGTGGGCCTAGAGGCCAGGCAGGGCCCTGAAGACTGGGAGGCCATGCAGCACACCAGCAAAGAAGGTAAGGCCAGACACCCTTTGGCTGTGAAGTTCTGGGGCGTGTGAAGGATAGTCTGTGTCCTTTCTCCTTGGTTATCTCCTCCTGGGATTGTGGTTTAGGTCAGGTTCTCAGAGCAGCTCTCACTGCTCATATTATGGCCCTCTTGTTTGCAAGGTTTTTTTCTTGTTTGAAGAGCACAGATTAATCAGATTTTTTGGTGCTGTTGCCTCTCTGTAGTCCTACATCCATGATGCCCCTCCCAGTGTTAGAAAACATGCAGAAGATACTGCAAGTTTTTCCCCTCTTACAGTTTCCTCCCAGCAGAGGTGACACACAGGTGTGATAGTGATGAACTCTGCCTCTGTCCACATATCCACACATGCTCAGCTTGCTGCTTGGCTTAAAGGAGCTTGGCTGACAGTGGACAAGCTGGGACACCAGCACTCCTCTCCTAGTGGTGGTCTGAGAAGCATACAGAAATGCCACTAGGAACCCATAGTGCACTCCCCTGCCCCCTCCTTCCCTTTCCTTTCTGCACTCCTCTAAAGTCTCTTGCTGTAGAGCTATGTGAGGGGGGGATGAGAGAGGTGAAGTGAGGATGGTAACTCCTGCCTGATCCCACTGAGTAGGCAGCAGGAGTGTGGGCATGGGAGATGTCCAAGCACATTTGGCATTTTGGGGAGGGATACCAGCATCTTGTGCAGGAGGGCTGTGGGATGTGTGTGTTGCTCTCAGTTACCAGGGAAACTCTATCCGTGCATTATTAGAGCTTCTGAAGGCGTAGCTTTCCTGAGGAGTGGAAAAATGGGGCTTATGCTGCTTGTAGTAGCTGAGGGAATCCTGTTACTCACTGCTAGGAGTAGCTGTTAGCCGGGCTGGATTAGGCAAGATTTTAGGGAGAGGGCTGTGTTCTGGGAATCAAAGCTATTCCTTCCTTTCTGAGAGGGACTGGAACAGTGCCCAGAATCCCGGGAGGCAGCAATGGGAGTAGCACAGAGGAGCCCAGTGTTACATCCTGGCAGTGGACAAGCCTATGGGGCTCGTTCTCCCCTAGCAGCGTGGGGCTCTGAAGCGCTTGGGGATCATAAGAGTGAGTGGCGCTACAGAATTGTAAACCTGTTTTTGTTCTCCCCTGGACATATGGCCTGCATGGTATCCCAGTTATTTTTAGGGGGGATTGGACTCTTTCCGAGGTGAAAGGAGGCACCCCAAGTGCTTGAGACAGAAGCCAGGAAATATATTCTTGAGGGAACTTGTTCTTTGCCCAGGTTGCGATCACAAGGGATATAGTACAGGTAGAATGACAGGGAAAGGATGTGTTTTCCTTCACCTCTCTCTGTTTATGTTGCAGTCTCTGGGGGCTGGGGGGAAGTGGGGCTTTAGGTGGCAGAAGACTGATAATTATTCATACAGTGAGAAAGTGCTAGGGTGCTGGGGTGTCCTGTATGGAGCCGTCTGGGAGCAAAGGAAGGATATGAGAAAGGGAGAGCAGCATTTCCACAGGGAAAAAAAAAGGTGGATTTTTGAAAATCACACCCAGGCTGCATTGCAGGTGCACTACGAAGGCAGGCCCTCCATTTTGGATCCCTTTGACTCCTATATGAGTATCTGAAGAGTGTGTGTAAGAGTTTTTGATTTTAGAGTTTTCAGCAGGGTAAGGCATTTAGAAGCAGGTGAGCTCACAGTGGGATGAGTGTGCTTTGGTGACGCAAAACCCGTTAGGGGTTGAGATGGGGTGAGAGGTATCAGGGAATTGGTTAGATGAACTGAGTGTTTTTGCCTGATCTTTTACCTCTCTGTAGTCTGCTCTGATGCCACTGTGTGTCTGGACACATTTGCTACTCTTTCCTTTTCCCATTATGTCCTGCAGTGATCCTCCATTTTCCCTCAGCCTCCGAGGGGAGGGCTTGCACGTGCTTTTTCTTGCTTTGTACGTGCAGAGTCAGCTGATTTCACCTACTGTTTGTCAGAAAGGAGATCCTTTTTCCATCCTTCCCTTCCCTCTCTTCTTCCTCCCTCCTCCCTCACTTTCCTCTCACTAACATGCTCTTATCTGCCTTTCCTTCTGCAGCAGATGTGGATGCCAGTCTCCCTTGGATCCCCACTGTGCCCCCCAGTGAAGTGACAGTGACAGACATCACGGCAAACTCCATTACCGTCACTTTCAGAGAAGCACAAGTGGCTGAGGGCTTCTTTCGAGACCGGAGTGCACAGTTCTGAATCTCTGTTTGCAGTGCTCCCCAAAAACAGTGTTTTTAGGGTGGGGCTAGGGAAGGGTTATGTTATCCCTTAAGAGAAAAAAAAAGTCCAAAATGTCTCCTCTTAAAATGTTTACAGAGACTTTTTTTTTTTTCCTCCTTTTCCCCCATTCAGATACGCAAAAAAGGGCAGTGTAGGGGGTGTGTGTTTGCCATTGCTTTGTCCAGCTGAAAAACTGACAGCCCTTTCCCTGGCAAAGACTCCCCTCCTTGATGTGAAAGCAGCAAGCTGAACAATTCGCCTTTTATCCTGTCAAGTGGCGGCAGCTGCATTTGTGGGGAGAGGGCATGTGGAGGTGGAAAGAGAGCTGGATCTCTAGCCTGCCGCCTTGTTCTGCAATTGATATCCCTTGGATAAAGATACATCTCTCTGCATTGCTCTTCCCACCTTCCTCCTCCCTCTCTTCCTGCAGCAGTGAGACGCAATGGATCCTACCTGTGTAGATAACTCCAGCCTGTTAAGACTTTCTCTCCAGTGCTGTTTTCCCTGTGGCCTGCTGTCAGGACTTCAGAATCCTATTTGCCTGTCTGTGGTAAGTCAGTCTTTGCAGCACGGGTCCATATAGACAGCAGAGGTTTCTCCCTTTGATTGCTGATCATGCGGAAAGACTGAAATGCATCTCTGAAATCTAAATTGGCAACGCAAATTCAATTTGCCCTCATTAAAAGCTCAGAAACCCAGCGCAGTCAAGACATACCATTCTGTATATGCTAAACAGGATTTCCAGGCTCGGCTCTGCTGTGTGAGGAATGCGTTATGGAAAGTGGGGTCTTCTCACCCTTTGCCAAATTCAGTATTAATAACAAATGCTGCCCTGGATCTGTGGTAATAAGTTGGTTGAAAACTGACTCCTCTCCCCTGGGAGGAGGGGCTAATAGGACAACTGAAGCATTGCCTGGCACTGCAAAGATATTCAAGAAACTGGCACAGGCCCAGGACACAGGAATTGGACAGAACTGAGCTAGAAATGGACCTTGATTAGCAGCAAATTCTGTTTTTGGATCCCATAGAGAGGTCCAAGGTAAACAACATGTGGGGAAGGCATGTATTAGATTTGAAGAGGGGAAAAAAATTTCTTAATTCTTAGCAATGAGAATGCTTGGATTGTACTGCCTGAGTGATATTCTTCCATGACTCCAGTCTCCTCACAGTATCTGTGATCCTACTTTACTGATGGGAACTTCCCCTTGGAAGGCTTAAAAATCTTTGCCAAGGAAAGCGGTCTGCATTTCAATAGACCCTGCCTAATCTTGCACTTAAAAATGCCTTGTGCTGGACTGCCTGTGACACTTTGAGGTTTTTGAAGAATTGCTGTATTTTGAGTTGGTAGTTTAGCATAGCATCTGTTCTCGCACATGCATGTTCTCTTCCATTTTTAAAAGCAAATTTTATTTAAATAACCTAATTTTTTAAATATAGACCTTTTCCTATGGAAAGCAAGAAAAGTAAGCTAGTCCGAAGTGGGAACTGCAGGACAGAGTCTGCAGGGTAACATTGGCTACTGCTGTGATTTCTGAACTCAAATCCTTTGTTTCCTCACCACACCCCACTTGAAGCATCTCTTGTATGCTGTATTTATTCTAAATGAAGCTATGAGCCTTCTGAGCTGTGAGACCACCTGTGGAAATCCTCAGTGTGTTCCTGTGAGGGGCTTGGCTGCTGGCCTGCAGAATTTTGGAGCTCTGGGGTTTCTGGTCCTCCAAACATCTACTTTTTGCAAAGTTCTTGGACAGCCCCTATGGTTTTTATTAAAAGCAGGTTTTACCTCATATGGGACATGGCAGCTCAGTATAGATTTAGGATTTGCCCTTCCATCTCAAAGCTGTTTGAGCAAGCCTGTCTTCCACTGCATCACAGCAGTTTCAGGACCTCTGGGAAGGTCTTGAATTTTTGGACTGACCTTTTGTCTCTCAAAAGAAGTAAGATGTGAGTTTTATTATGGAGAAATTTGAGAGGGTGAGAAGTGGAAGCTGTGGTGGGGGGAATTACGAGGTAGGAGGGAGAGTGAGTGGGAAATAAGCTTGCAGTAGCTAGCAAGGGCAAACTGATGAGGTAAGCATGCAGGCGCAGGATGTTTGTTGAACGTGGGTGTCCAGAGCGAGGCTTCTGTGTCTGGAGTTGCACCCTCTTTTGCAGGATGTGGGGTCAGACAGTGTTGTTATTATCACCCCCCCCACATGCACCCTCTTCCCGACACCTGCCGAATGTGCTGAATACCTGCATCTCTCTTCTGTTGTGGGCAGTGGACACACCAAATGGCTGAGTCCACTCTTGTGGGTTGTAGCAAGTCAGGTAGTGATGGCTGCAGAAGCATAATTTGTTAGCTTTTTTTAAAAAAATGTTTTGAACTGCAGCTCACCCTGCTAGATCTTTGTGGCATTTATAGGATCTGGTTTCTCTATTCTTATGCAGCTACTGATGCCTTTGTCATGTCTTCATCTCAGAGTACAAATACACCAAAAAAAGCTTCCTATTTACTAAGTTCCTGGCTTTGGCTGACATCGGAAGCAATACCAATGCTGCGGCAGGAAAGAGCTTGTCCTAATAAACTAGATTTCCATCTTCTGTTTTTCTTTCCACTCGCCAGCTGACACTTCTCAACGCTTTGTTTTGGCGTTTTTCTTTAAACATATTTTCTTCCTCTTGCAATGGAGTTTTCAAAGACCTGCGGTGGTCTTTCAAAGAGGATCCACCCACAGCTTCATATCTTAATCATTTTTTGGATCAGGCTAGCTTGTGTTCTGCTGGTGACTAATCATCTCGCTGCACAAAGTGTGGAACAAAGTACCTGGCTGAGATGCTGCTTTGTGTCAACGAGGAGTTAACTATAATCGAGTTAAGACGCAACAAGCTGCCTGTGCGTGGGTTTGGGGGAGGGGGGGTGTGAAGAGGAGTTTGCGGTAGGAAACTAAGCAGTTACTTCGTTGGCGTGGACTTTTTTTTTTTGACATTCATGAATTCTTGTTTATCTTAAAGATGTTTTTGAGAAGATTTTTCTCCTGATCTTTTTAAAAAAACGTGGCTCTGTTCCACATTGTCTGGTGACATATTGTTGTAAATTTCCTTGGTAGAGCTGGTCTTCAGGGAGTTTAAAATTAGCTTTATTCCATCTCTGCAGGTGTAGAGATGTATGGGGGTTTTAGTAGTGATGGCAAAAGAGGTTGTCTCGGTTTGTCTCTTCTCCCCAAAACTGTCCATCTGCCCGTTCGACCCAAAACATGAAAATTGAATTGGGACCTCTTGTACTAACGTATCGTGAAAATCAGATGCCGTGCTCGGAGCTTTGTTAAGCATTCCGTTTGATTAGAAGAGCCAGAATAGCATCCAGCTGAAGCTGAGTTTAATAATTCTATTTGAAGCACAAGCTGAGAATAGAAATGGGCTAACTCTCCCATACCTCGTTTGGCTCCATGGCTGTAAACAAGAAAAACAAACTTCAGCCAGTGAAAATCACTGAACTGTACACAAGAAACAACCTTCTCAGAGAAGAACGGTTCTAATAGTCATTCTTAGAACTGTTTCCATGTGAGAATTTACCAGCAGGGTTTGGAAAACAGAGGTTTTTATTTCATAGATCTCAAAGTGAACTCGCTGTATATATGACAGAACTGAGGGGCTTCATGAGATTGGAAAGCCTTTATTGTTAACACTGTGTTTAAAAAAAATATATATGGAAAGTGAGGTATATATTCCTCTGTGCGGTATATATTCCTCTGTTCCTGAATGGTTATAAACTAGATGTTATTGCTCTGATATATAAGTGATGCCTTGGAACAGCAAGTTTTAACGCGTAAATAGTGGCATTAAGTAGCCTTGTAGCTCCTGCATGCTCCTTTATTGTCTCGCATTTGCTTGGGGGCCCTTCTGCTTGTGAAGTCAGACCAAGGTGATTTTTTTCTTTTTTTTTTCCTTTTTCTTTTTTTTTTTTCTTTTTTCCAAGCAAGGCCAGGATATTTTTGTGAGAACACCGAAAAGCAGTTCCATTTGCCAAAATAAGCCCAAATTTGTTAGTGAATTGACTCTTGTTTATGTCAGAGCCTCAAACATAGAGAAGCTTATTGAGAAATGAATGGCTTTTTTTTGTTATTAGTGTAGTGAAACTGTCTGGAATTGTTCTTCTGGTATTTTGTGACTGAATGTATAAAATTGTTTGTTCACCTCACAGGGGGCCCTTGGCCCCAGTATTGTTTCCTGCTGTACGCCAGCTAGTGCTGCTTGATGGTTTCACTGGAATAGAGAAGGGAGGCCTCACACAGGTCAAAAAATAGGCAGGGTAGCTCATGCAGGACCCTCTGTGGTAGCCACAACAGAGGCCAGGGTGCGGAAAACAGCGGGGTCTGTCAGCCACATCTGTGTATTAAGCAAAGCAAAGTCTACCACCACCTCTCCACCCCTTCCTCTCCTCTCAAGCTTTAAGCTTTCTTCTTCTGAAGTAGGGAAAGTGCAAAAACCTCCTTTTATAAAGTTAGTTGATATTTATTCATCTTCTCTTCCTCCCTGGCTTACCTACAGCCTAGGAAGAAGAGGGCAGTGGGCCTTTCTGGGAAGATAATAGGGGCAGCTGCCAATCAGGGAAGATAGGGATAGAGTTGCTTCAGAGTTGCTCTCACAAGGTCATTGAGGACAGGCCTTTGGGTGAGCTGGTGGTTGAGGGAGAAGGTATGTTGGAAACAAAGAACTTGTAGTGAAACTGATCCCTTGCATCTGCTGTTGGAGTTCTGCGAGGGCCTTGTGGAGAGGAGGTGGCGATTGCTACATTTGTGTATCTGTCTTCTACCATTTGGGAATGCAAGGGAGATGTTAGCAGCTTGCATAGGGTAACTTCTACATGGGAATGCATAGCACTGGCCCATACAGGTAGAAGGCATGTGTTTGCTTTTGCCATACCTGTCATAAAGGTTTTCCTGAAGGGTATAATAAACTTGTAGGAGATGATCCCTAGTTAACTGGGAGTTGCAGAGAGGTGCGGAGCTCAGTGGGAGCACATAAGGGCTGACAGGGAGGGGATGGATTGCTACAAGGTCGGGTTGAGGTAGAAGCCTGGCTGCTGAGGATGCCTCTATCTCCTGTGGGCTGCCCCGCGAAGATAGTAGGGGTTCTTCTTCGAGAGTGCCAGTCAGATGTTGAAAGGGAGAGCTCCTAAGACTGCTTGGAACCTCTGTCACAGGTTATTTCTTTACTGGGGTAGCAGAGGTTTGGCTGGGAGGGGGATTTTGGAGGAGGAGGTGGAAAAACCTTTTTTTATTATTATTGGTTTTTTAACCAGAAAATGTAGTGTCAGCACGAAGAAGCTTTTTGCAAATCTGTCAAAATGTTAAGTAGCTTTTTTTTGCTTTTAAATCTGAAGTATGTTTTGAAGCACTTTGGAAATGCAAAGCACTAGGAGTGCTAAGTACTCCTTATCGTCTGTCTAAAAGTGGCATTTGAAAAGCAAAAGATGTATCTGTTTCAGGCTGCTGGCTGCTCCTTATCATTTTTCCAGAGCTGCCACCGAGCCCTTTGCCTCCCTCCCATGGCTGGAGGGGAGCGTGCTCTGCCATGCCGAGGAACGGAGGGCTCCCGGAGGGAGTGGGAGAGACCTGCTAAGTCCCTCACTTGCCTTTGGGGTGCAGGTTGGCTTCCTCCCTCCCCACCTCCTTTGACTGAGGAAAGGGAAAAAAGAAGTTGAGTTTCAGTTGGTGTGGTCCTAGTCTGGAACTATGACCATATCTTCCAGCTCGATCTTCATAGAATTTCCTGTCTGAAAAATTGCACCTTATTAGCTTAATTGAGGAACAGGGAGATGTCTGTCCTTTTGCAGGGAGTGGAGAGAGGAAGGGAGGGTGAACCAGGAGCTGTATTCAGGAGCTGCTGGAATTTTCTAGAGGCCGTTTCCTCACCTCATCTCCAACAGAATGGCAACAAAAGAAATAAAATAATGTAGATGGAGCTTTTGTTCTGTGTATCTCAAGAACCTTTTGAGCAGCCTAAGGGGAGAGTCCTTACCTAGCCAGCTCTACAGCGCGGGGGGACGACACCCCAGTTCTCTCACTGGGTTTTCAGCACCAACCTTTTCCTTCAGCGTACGCGCATCGTTCAGGCTCTTTTGCACACTGATTTGGTGTGCTCCCTCTCTGTTGGGGGGGAAGGTGGGGGATGACAGGGTCAGTTAGAGGGGAGGGTCCCCGATGTTTTTATTCCTGTCTCTTCAGTTGTTGCTGTTGTTCCCGTCAGCACGCTAGAGTATCGGAGTCTTTGCACACAGAAAGCTTCCTTTTGCACAGAATGAGCTTCTAGCTTTTGTACAGACTAATTGAATGTATTTGGGGAGGGGGGGAAATAGGGAGTAAACCAATTCCAAACAAACCAATCAGAGTATAATGCCTTTTCTGAGCAAGTACGTGGTATAAAAGGAGGTTGTAATAGCAAAGGGAGGGCAAGCTCAAGTATAATTTGACACAAAGTGTGGTTTTATTTTTGTACTGATATGGATAAGAGACTGTACAGCATCTATTTATTTAGATGATTTATGTGGTAAATGTTGCAAACAAAATTATTAAAATATTAAATATGAGAACTGACATTTACCTCTTGGTCTGTTTGTGTGGTCATTTACCTCCCCTTGCTTTAATTCTACAGCTGAATTATTTTCCACCAGTCACTTCTATTGCTATAAACATGCAGTGCAGCTGGAAAAAGAATGGAAAATGTGCGTGCATGCGTGAGAAAGATCAGTAAAAAAAGGATCGATGAAGAATGGAGCCTGCAAAAGGCTGTTTCTGACATTACTCATTACTTTGATTGGAGGAGGTCAGGTTTTTATTAATTTTTAACCCACTGGGTTAGTTAGAGCTGTACAGAGGTGACCTGGGACGGCTGGTCTTTGATGGATTATAATTTGAAGAGGAGAACACCAATGTCAGGGTGACTGCTGCCCTGGGTTTAGGGAGTTCTGTACATCCTTGCACAAGGCTGCGGTGCCAGGACAGCTCTGCCAGCACCAGGAGAGTGCTGGTGTGCCAGGTACATGTGTCTCTTGTGGGAATGGAGAAAGTCTGAGGCAAGGCCTGGGCTACCAGGCATGCTGCACACTGTCTGCCAGCAGGGAAGCAGCTTTCCTCCAAGCCAAAGCCTCCAGTAGGTTTTCCTGCAGGGCTTCCAGGAACCTCTTCAGGAGCAAAGCCGCTCCTCAGCAGAGTTTGGCCCCTGGTTCACCCCAGGTAAAGCAGGGCTTAGCCAAGGAGCCCGAGTACTGGAACTGCTGATACTCCTTGGAGAGAATCCCAAATGTCAGTTAGTCCACTTCAATGTCTGACTTGCTCCCTTGAGGCATGTCCCTCTCCATCCTCTGTGGAGGGGGAGGATAAGCTGTTTCAGGAGGTACCTCAGCAAGCGAACGGGGCTGCCCAGGATCCCTTTGGTAGAGGTAAGGTGGGGGTGAGCCCTGCACCTGAGCACAGCTGTGATGTGAGTCACAGACACATGCAGAGCAAAAGCAGAGGGGGATGGGGTGCATTTCCTGAGTTGGTCATGGCTCAAGGGAGTGTGATTAGGTTTTCCCCGTGTTACGAAAGCACGGTCAGCATGCTTGCCTTGAGCCAGGGCGGCTGGAGCTGAGTGATGCCGTTGGAGCAGGACTCCAGCCAGCCACTTACTCTCTGGCAGCAGCAGCAGCAAAGGAGTCAGGTGAAGTTGGAAGAAACTGCAGTGCAGAGTTACGGGAAAGCCTACTCTGGAGGTTGTGTCTTCCTACCCCTGCCAATGCTGCAGAGGCTGGCTGGCAGTAGAAACTCACAACAGCTTGTCCTTTCGTATGCATGTGTTGGTTGGATTAAAGGTTAATCTGGGCAGAACTTCTATTTTTTAATAATCTGTTGCTATGCCACCCCTCTGATCTGTGCAGTGCAGTCAGCTTGCCTTGCCCAGCTCTCCCCTTTGGATTCCTGAGAACAAGGCCACTCGGCAAAAGGGGAAACCACACTGTTTGGGCAGCTCAGTGTTCTCTGAGAAGTACAGGGTGAAATGCAGCGTGGGTGACCCCTGCAATGGCAGTCACCTCCTGTCCATTCAGTGCCACAGTGCCCTCTTCCCTGTTCTTGGTCCTTCTCTTTCCAGCATTTTGCTCACCAAACCACTGCTTTTGACTCAAGAACGCGATAAACGTGGGGGACTTGTGTAACACAAGCGGCAGCCCGGGCAGCTGGGCCTGCTTTGGGCCCAGGGATATCATAGCACCCAGCGGTGTAGGCACAGCACAAACCCCATAGGCCTTCTCTTCTCTCTGCTACATCAAAAAGTTAGTGGGCTGGAGGGATGGTTGTTCTGACCGCTGCTTGGGCCACGCTGAGCCACCTGTACCCGGTGCGTGGGGAGGTACTTGGTCAGCTCCGTGGGATCTGCCTTTGCTTGTGTGTGTTCCAGACTTGCAGCAGTGAAATCTCAGCCCGTGTGCAGGACCATAGAGTGCCCAGGTGCACGCAGTTGCGCCTGCTCCTGGGGTAGGTGAGGGAGTGACCGTTTCCTTACCAAAATCTGCTGCTCCTGACAGTGACCTCCCTGGAGCAAACAGCACTGGAGTCAGTTGATCGACCCTTGGAGCTGTTCTCATGGAGATAAGCGCTGCTATTCCTGACAGGTCCACAGAAAATGAGCCTGGAGGCAGCTACTGGCTTTGAGCAGGTGAGATTCCCATTATCAAGTGCCATTTAAAAGATACATAAAAACATTCTTGCACCTGCTGCGCTCCTCGTGTGCCTGTACACCTCAGGGCAGTGGTTCTGGTGAGAAAAGTCCTGTTGCTTCTCCAAAGCTTATTGCTTCTCAGTGCTAGCAAGATGTGGTACAGTGTATCCTATGGCACCAGGGTCTTGCAGACATCAAGGTGCCGGAAAAATGTTTTATTCCAATGTCTGTAGTGAACAATAGCTTTTCTGGAAGAGCCATCTTCCCAGGTGGATTTTTTTTTTTTTTTAAATGTTTTACTGGAAAAGTGAATGAAACAAAGGAAACGCCCAACAATGCCCTGAGCAGCTGGATATTCTGCTACTATTTTGCTTTGTGAGAGTAAAAGTTAGATGAAAGTGTTAGGCAATACCTGTGGCATGGCAGCTTGCAGTGATTTGAGCAGTCACTGAGGCTGGAAAGAAAGTTCTGCTGACAGGTGGAAGGAGAAAATAACTAGAAAGAGCACATGGAACTCTCTGAAATGCTACTGCCCCTTCTGGTCCATGGATCAGGTGTGCCCTGTGCTCCTGCCCTGAGGCAAGGTGTGCTGTTCACGACCCATATGTCTGTTGGGGGACAAGACCAACCAGTCTTGGCTGCTGCACATGTGTTTGTGTAGCGATGTAAGGACTTTTGCCCCTTTTGGTTTTAGGGGTGGCTGCTTTTTAGGGTGGATGATGTTGCTGGTTGAAGGTTCAGTTACTTGACACTCAGCTACAAGTGTCAAAGCAGTTGTTTAAACAAAGTGAATGGTAACAAATACGCTAATTTAAATGTGGATGGTGTTAATGAACACTTAATGTGCAAAGTTAAAAAAGTGAAAAGCAAAACACAGTGGGTGTGGTGGACTTGCTCTTTTAAAGTCACCTTCAAGTGTATGAAGAATTGAGATTAAAATAAGTGGCATCTGGGGAAACAGGGCAGTTCAGAAGAACTTGTCCCAGTCTAGGTGAGAGTCTCAGGTTTTAGTTCTTGCCTGGTCCATGAAACCAAATACCTGAGAAAGGGCCTCTTACAGCCTATTCTGGAAGCGAGGAGTATGACCTAAATGCAGAATTATCAGTGGTGGAGCATGCTGTGGTTCAGTCCCTGACCACAGAAACACCTCAGTTCTCTGAATTGTTTGTATCTTGTGGACCAGGGTCCATGTGACTGTCCATTTGCTGTCTCTGTCAGCATTCAGCAATCTCTCTGTTCACCCCCCTTCAAATGGGGACACGGTGGTGGGGACTAGGTCCTCTCCTGAGTCACCTTTCCTCTAGGCAGGGAGCTTGTGGTGGCTTCAACATTTCAGCCGCTAAGGTGAGAAAGAACAAAGCACTAGGATGGATCTTGGCTGAATCGCAGGTAGTGAGGAAAGCATTTGTTTTCCTACCTGCCTGTCTTGACTTTGGGAATTCCATCCCTGCTAATACTGATATTATAGCCATAATTTAGCCATTTCTGGAATATCCTCCTTCTTGGTGAAACTGCTGAGCCGGAGGTGGAAAGGGAAGGTGAGTATAGGTAGAGAAAGGGTTAGTGAAGGCCACAGGGGCTGTGAGTGCTTTCTGGCAGGCCAGCTGAGGAACAGGGAGCAGAGGAATGCCAGTGCTCTGTAGGTACCTGCTGAGATCATGGTGGGCTGAAAAAGAGCAGCAGAAGCAAGCTGGACATTGCCTATGGCCCTCATCACAGCTCCCACTTTTTCCAGAGGGTATCTGAAATGGCCCTCCTCACCCAAGAAGCAGGTGGGAATTAAAGCAGGAGAACAGCCTGTGCCAGGTGGTACCTCCAGGTAAGGGAGGACCCTGAGCTTCACATGACAACAGCTGCAGGACTGTAAGCTTCCATTTTGAGTCCCGGAGAATGATTTTTGACTGAGTTTTTTGTTTCGTTGTCTTTATAGCACCTGCAAGAGAGTGTAAAGCACACTGCAAATTAATTAGGGTTTTTGCAGAAGCAGTCAGAGCAGGAAATTCCTCTAAGTGACTTAACATTTTTCTGGGGTTTTTTACAGGTTTGTGTAGCATGCTTGGCCCATTTACTTTGCAGTACCTTATACTGGCTCAAAAACTGGATCTTATACTGGCACAAAAACTGTACCTTATGCTGGCACACATGCACGCCGGCCAAAAATAGAAAAAAAAAAATAAAAATAACAAGGATCTAAGCGCCTTTATTGCTGATTTTTGCCATTGGTGGTAGGTGCCTTGGGGTTGCCTGCTTCCCCGCTGGCGGGGCGGGGGGGGTGACGGTGCATCTGCAGCGGGAAGAGAGGCGGCTGCCGCCATTGTTTTAAGTAAAAAAAAAAAGGCCCCGTTCGGGCGGGAAGGGGCAACACCGCCGCCATGCCGGGGGTCTGCCCGGGCGGGATTCGCTCCCCGTCCCTCCGTTCCCTTCCCCGCCCGCCGCCGTCCCGCGGGTCCGGGGCGCGGCCCCTTTAAGGGCCTTTCCCCGCGGGCACTCGGGGGGGTCACGCGCGGCCGCGGCGGGAGGGGGCGCGCGGGCGTGCGCGAGCCAGCGGCGGCGGCGGCACGAGGAGGGCGGGGCCGGCGGGCAGGGGGCGGGGCGGCGCGCGCGGGCGGGCGGGATTATTATGGGCTGTGGGCGCCGCCGCCGCCGCTGAGGGGGAGCAGCAAGATGGAGCTGTCTGCAGTGGGGGAGCGCGTCTTCGCCGCCGAGTCCATCATCAAGCGCCGCATCCGAAAGGTGAGGAAGCCGCCCCGAGTGGGGCCGCGGGATCCCCCGTCCTGCTCCCTGCTGCTGGGCCGCGCCGCTGGCCCTCCCGCCGGACCCCCGCCTCACAATCTCTACCCCCCCACCCCCATTTTCTCCCCCGTGTGTTGCAGGGGCGCATCGAGTATCTGGTGAAATGGAAAGGCTGGGCCATCAAGTGAGTGCATCCCGCCCGGGCTGCGGGGGTGGGGGGCATTGGCTGGGGCAGAATGTGATGGTGGGGGGGAGGATGTCCCTGTGTGCGGCTCCGGAGGGATTTGGGCGCTAACCCTTTCGCTTGTCCCCCCCCGCGGCTGCTCCCGCCCCGGCAGGTACAGCACCTGGGAACCCGAGGAGAACATCCTGGACTCCCGCCTCATCGCTGCCTTCGAGCAGAAGTGAGTGCTCATCCCCCACCCCAGGCTGGGGGGGCTGCAGCAGCAGGTTTGGCTTTGGGTGGGCGAGCGGGAAAGAGTGTCCAGGCTCTCCTTGTTTCTTTTTTTATCTTTTTTTAAATCAAACTTGTATGTCTCTGTTTCTCTTTTGGGAAAAGTTTTAACTTCTTGACAAATTTGACTCCCTAAAGGGAACGAGAGCGTGAGCTGTACGGGCCCAAGAAGAGAGGACCTAAACCTAAAACTTTTCTGCTGAAGGTAACTCTTATTTAAATAACTTGGGCCTAGCCAAATGTGTCTCAAACCTTTCCGGTGCATGCCCTTGGAAGGACTGGACTTTCAAGTGACTTGTGCCTAATGCCTGGCTCTGGGAGCGCGGGGAAAACCGACAGGAAAGGGGGAGGGTGGGCAGAGGCACAGAAGCGTGTGAGGGGAGAGCGAGTGTGCGTGCGACGGGTGCCTCAGCAGGACGATCGGCACACGCAGATGTGCATGGTGAGGCTGCAATCTCTTTTTCCAATATCCTCTCCCTCTCACGGCCTTCTGCTGCCGCAGTGGAGAGCTAGCCGGCCCTGCTCCCTCTTCCTTCAGCAGCCTGTTCCATCCAGCCCATGCCCTGCAAGTTAGCAGCACGCTGAGCAGTCAGGCAGCTGAGGCGGGAATCCCACTGCCACTTGTACTCCTTTGATTGTGTTTCAGGACGTAGGTGCTCCATGGGAGTTTCATGAAGGGTTCATGTTTTGATCGGTAAACTGCGGGTGTGTTTTGCTTTTGCGGAGGGCAGGGGGAGTGGGTGAAGAGGAGGAGGACGAGGAGGAGTGTTTCACCTCTGCATAGGATGGCAGCTGAAGTTTCCAGTTCTCCTCTGATAGACTCAGCATCTCTGCAAGAAGATGTTGTCATAGCATCTCTGCTTCCTGGCAGTGAGGAGCAAGGAAGATAGTCCCTAGTGCAGGCCCTCCCTGTATTTTTTACTTTCTTATTTTAAAAGCACCAGTAGCTGCATGACTGCTACGTGAGCTTTGTGTATTTATTAGTTTACACACAAAACACCTTGCTCTGTTCCCCTCTTCCCCCTTCTTCCTCTCCAACTGTTACAATCTCAGACCTCAAATGAGCATAGAAAGAGCACAGCTTTGTACAGTTCAGACAGATGAGCAAGTCCACAGCTTCCCTGGTTTTATTCTGCTATAAAGCCCTGGAAAAGCCAGTGTGGACCCTGTGGTAAGGCATCGCTATCACCAAGTCATCCTGTGGCTTTGGGCAAGTAATTTAGCCTTTGTGTGTGTTTCCCCATCTGTGAAACAGGTTAATACTTTCCTTTGCCTGGCAGCAGTAGGAGCTTTACTCAAGTCAGCGCAGCACTTTTAACTGCATGAGCCCTGGAAAGAGCAGTGGGGGTAGGGTGTCACCTCTTTTCTGCTTTGAGAGGACATAACGAAGCACACGGAAGAAATGCAGGAACAGGCGTATTCCGATGCTCTTCATAAAACCCAGGGGACTGTGGTAATCCTCGGAAAGTCCTGCTGATGGAACTGTCCTTCCTTATTGCCTGTTTTTCTGCTAACAGTGTTATGTGTCTGCAGACTGAGAATTACAAACGTATCTGATATGTACTACTTCTTACGCTATATTCAGGGAAACCAGACTAGTTGGCTTTTCTCTTTCTGGCAGTCATGCATTAAATGTAACCCTTGTGTTTAGATTTCCAACAATGCAGAGGAACACTTAAAGGGAAACCAGCAGCTTAAAATAGTTCTCTGCCTGAATTAAAAAATACTGGTATTTGTAACACCTGACACTGTTCAGAGCTGTGGAGAAGTGATTATGCTATGTGTAATCAGTTTCTTTTGGTTTTGATTCTGAATGTGATATGGCAAAATCTGTTACCATATTACTCATTTAAAAAAAAAAAGTAATTTTCACTCATCTAGAAAACCAAAACCAACCCCCAAACTCAAAACCTACTCATTGCTTCTGTTTTCCCCTTGCCCTTTAAAACCCCCCTAAACTTGGAACCTGAATTATTCAACAGCATCCTTTGAATCACGTCGGTGACACGTTTCTGTGGCACATCTTCCTTCTGCCAGCTCCTCAAACAGTAATGAAAACCTGTAGGTTTGTGGAGCTGGCTCACTACTTTGTAGAAGGTGGATCGTGATGGGGGAGCAAGATTAACTCTCGTGAAGGCTGGTGCCACATTGTGGGAGAGGCTGGCAGGGCACGGCGCTTCCACTGCCACTTGGTTTGCACCTCTGGGAAACAATGCTGGAGGAACTGTTAACGCTCTGACTTGCTGTTCCTCTGTGACTTCGGATCCTGCCCTAAAAATAACACCCCAGGCCAGGCAACAAGAAGTAACTCTATCTCAGCCAGCCCTATCTGAACTTGTTTGCGCTCCATTCAGGCAAACCACAATCAACACAGCCGTGGGTAGAGTTGTGGCAGAGACGCTGTGATGGTTTGCATCCCTCATCAGTCCTTCTGACCCTCTGAGGATGCACGTTTGACCTCTGCCAGACCCACAGCACCGGTGCTGTTATGGGAGGAGTGGGACGGCCTCACGCCTCGCTAACAGTGTTTTCAGTTCTTTCAGCTGCAGAATCTCTCACCAGTGAGAATTTCAGAAGCAAGGGAAGAAATTTGATTCTTGTATCCCAGAGGGAGTATTTGGAGTTGGCAGTTAGAACAATATTCTTTTTGATCTGTTAACTGAACAGATTAGATCTGATTGCAATGATTTTTAAGCAGAAGTCTGGCCTAGGACTGCTTTGGTAGACTAATCTGCCCTCAACTTGGTGGCTCGCTAGGATTTTTCATGTGTATCAGTGCTTAAACTTAGCCTTCTGAGTCTCCAGGATGGCATAAAAATAAGTGCCCTGATACACCACTCAGTCCCTTGGGTTGTGTGGGTGTTTTAGCTTGCAGTTGAGGCTAGGTTTATCCTGGGATTAGTTCTCAAAAGTTGCAGATAGGCACCCAAAGGGATTTGCAGAAAGCATTCCAGCAGGTTAGTGGCCCACGCCTTTGGAAAAGCTTTGAAAAGCTGCATCTTTGGCCACCTGCTGCCTTTGTAAGCTGGGGTCCTGTTTCTAACACTTGCCCTTTCGATCAGACTGCAGAGGCAAATTACAGTCCAGACTTTGTAAGATCACTGTCAAGATGGCTGATGTTGAAAGCTACCCCTGCAAACTTGAACTGCGAAGTTTTGGGCAGGAAGTGGGTCTTTATCCTCTGCATACTAGGGGCAAACTTTCCCACAGCTGAGATCAGGCTTGGCGGGAGGTTGTAATTCTTGGGAGGCTGCTGGTATGCTGGAGCCTTGTGCTGAGCGGTGGGAAGTGGAGTCCTTGGTCTGAAACAGGCAGCACTGTATATAAGGCTCTTACCTTGCAGTAGATGTCTGGTGGAAGTGTCTGCTCTTACCTTGCAGTAGTGTCTGGTAGGTGTCTGGCAGAAGTTATCCTTGAGGACAGGTCCTTAGACTGCGGGTCAGAGTGGAAGCTGGTGTGAGGTTAGAAAGAGATACAGCACATGCTGTAGTGATCTCCCTCTTATTTTCCTGCTCGATTTGCTCTTTTTATTTTGCTTTTCCCTAGGCACTCTGCTGTGCGGAATGCAAAACTCACCAACTCATCTAATAAAGTCGAGCAAGCGCTGTTCAGAGACAGAGCCCGATCTGCAAGCTCAGTGGGTGGCTGGCAAAGACCCTTAGTCAGGGTGGCCATAAATACTAAGGGGACAAGGGTGGAGAAGGTTAATGGGAAGGAAGAAGTAAGGGAGAACAGAGTAAAGGAGATTCTTAGTGAGAGAGTGGGGGAAGAAGGGGCTGAGCAGCATGGTGCTCTGTCGCTTTGCCCTTTCTTGAACTCTGAAGTTGGAATTGGGTTTCTTTTGATCTCCTCCCTGTTCGTAAATTATCCCCGAGTGGTTTGAAAACAGACCGTTCCCCTTTGTAGCATTTTGTTCCCCATCTAGAGGGAAACTTTAGTTTATGGCAGTGTTGCTTGGGAGAACTGTGCTATGAACTGGCTTGCTTTTGCCTTGTCACTTGGAAGACTGCAGAAGAAAAAGGGTGATAAAAAGGCAGAATGGCAGCCAAAAAGGGGAAAGAAGAGCTCTTGCGAATGCTGTTTGGAGCAAGGACTGTGGGAATGCAGGTGGAGAATAAAAGACAAAGCAGACCCAGTAATTTATGAGAGAGTTGTGCTGCTATGGTGCAGCAGTGCTACTGGAATTGGCTTGATTTTGAAATAATTAACGAGAAATCCATTTTGCCCTACACGGTCTTTGTTTTTTGTTTTTTTTTTTCTTCCAAATTGGAGAGATTTGATAGAAATCAGGTAAGAGAGGCCTTTCTAAGCACGTGTCTGTGTATGTGCTTGTGTGCCTCAGTGTGTTAAGGGAATAAATGAACAAATATGCTTTCTGGGCCTCAAGGGACATTTATTCAGAAATAGTAGGGAATGGGGGAGATACACCAGTTCCCAGAGGCAATGAGGGAGAGCTGTACAAGATAAATAAAGGTGATACGTATCCCAGAAGGGAAGAGGGGGAAGGGAAGCAATCCTAGCAATTGGCACGCTCTCGTGACAGAGCACTGCAGCAAGCCTCCAGAAGCTGCATCCTGATGTAGGCTGAGCTGTAAGCAGAAAGTGAATTACTTCGTATACATGCTGAGTACCTCTTCAGCAGTGAGCGCATCCTGCGGGTGAAAACAGCAAAACCCAGAGAGGGAGCTTCCGTTGGGAAAACTTGTGAGCCAAGTAGAAAACTATGGTGACACAGCTGAAAGGATTAAATGGGTTTGTTTTTTCAAAGACCTTCTGCTCATATGGCTTGTGAGCGTGATCGAGAAATGGATCCGTAGCAGGGAAAAGTGCACTTCCAACGATAAAACTGAATGCTGAGTCTTCTCCAAACCAGAGGTAGCAAGTTGCTTAATGTGAAGTTGGAAGCAGGGGAAGGAGAGCTCAGAAAATGTGCTGTCCTCTGCAGTGAAGGGATGAGTTTGCATAGTTGATGTCTGAATAAACCTGATCCTGTGGTAGGAATACTGAGCTTTGCAAGTGAGAGGGCTCTGGGGGTTGGTCTTAGATAAAGCATCTGATACCATTTTTCTTGAAACCTTACCTGGAAAAACAATCTCAAGGTAAGCTGAATATTTGCATATTGCTCTTTGGAACTTGCATTGAAGCTTGTCACTGGGGATAGTAGTGTAGCACTGGGGGAGGACTGCTGGGTTCAAACTTATCCTCTCTCTTAATATTATCTGGCCAAAGGTATTGATGCTGCTTGCAGTCTATCTGGAGACTACTGAAACTGGAGTTTAATAAACATAAACAGCTGAAACATGAGTTAGAAGCAGCTTCAGCCTTGAGGAAGTGCCCCAGAAGTAACTGACATATAGCGAGTAAAGGAGACCTAGTGGTTCTGGCACACTGGAAAAGTCCCAGCCCTGCACCAGGGCTCTGCACTAGATGCTGTGCAAGGGCAAAACCAAGACAGGTCTCTCTGTCAAAACAGGACAAGAGCTGATTAATGTGCACAGGCAGAGAAAGTAAAATCAGCAGGACCGTGGAAGTGGCCAGGCAGTGACTGTCCCAGCATCATCATTTAATGTGATTGATGGGAAGCTTTGCTGAGGAATTTTGGGGTGTACAAGGAAACTGAGGGTGTTTGTGACTGCTCTCCCCACCCTTGTGGGAAGCTGCCTTCTTTCCCATGGGTGATGGATGGCGGTACTGATGGAAGGTGGCAATTAGATTTGACTTGGAGCAGAATGGCACAGAGGGGGCAGAACTCACTCCAAGGCATGATTACAGGGTTTGGAATTAATCTGAAAGATGTGCAGTGTTGGCACTAGGAAAGGCCCTGAGGGATACCTGGGTTTATCTGCTGAAGCTGTAGATGAAGGATTTTCACTAGTGCATCTGTCTGCACCCTCTGCCTGGCTTTCCTGTCCCACATTTTGGAACGGGACATTGTGCTGCACTTTGCTTTCGGCTGAGCAGTGGTAAATTGGTAAGAAGCCCAATGCACAAGAGCAGCAATGCTGGAAGGGCTAGCTGTGATGGGGAAGGGGAGGGAAAAGAAGAATAAATTTGTTAATCCAGGCTGTGCTGATGTGTAATGTCAGAAAGCAAACTGTAGCTTGTCCTTGTGTCTGCCATCTGCTTCAGAGGGACATGTGAGGAGAGGGAGCAAGCACAGCCTGTGCCTGTGACCTCCTGACAGGGTCTGCAGTGGGATGGGATGGGATGGGATGGGGAGATGGTACGTGGCCCTGGTAGTTCATCTGCTGCTGCTTCTGTGCTCCAGCCTGTAGGATACCTGCAACAAGAACTGTGTCAAATTATTTTCTCAGCGGTTTGGGCCATGGAGCAATGCACAAGGCTGAGCAAAGAGAAATGAGCTGGACACTGGGCTGCTTCCTGCTACAGCAGGATGTGTTTGGGTTTGTGTGTGCTGGGGACATTTTAGCTAGCTGGAAACAGTCCTGTTTATTAATGTGGAGAGTGTCTGTGCCTGCCTTGGCAGTTATGTCAGCTTGTCCCTGTTTCTTTGTCAGTCAGCTAACACAGAGTTCCTGGTCTGGATGAGCCCTCTTTCCGTATTTTCATGTACAGCTTGAGAATGAGGACTAATTTTTGCAGCTGTTTTTAAGCCAGGATACAAGTAGTACTTGATCATCCATGATCATCCAGTGTTAGCTAGAGAGGAACAAAATGTCTTCACGTCTCCATTCTCAGCTCGTTTGGGATCTTCTGCCGTTCCCATAGGGACCTCGGCAGGAGAAGTGGGGCACTGGGTAACAGCAAAGCTCTGAGGCTGTGAGGCCAGGGCTTTGAGCTTTTTGTGCAGGGGCTGGCTGGGCCCCTTGCTTAGATCTGTTAGATCCCTGCCTTTACACGCACATTTTTTTCCCTGGGCGTTTCTCTGGTAGGAGGCACAGCCTGCAGGGTGACAAAGGAGATGGAGTTGAGTGCTAAGCTCTTAGCTGGCAAGAAGCCATCTCGATCTTGGCGTGTGCAAGGGGCAACGGGATGGAAAAGTTGGGGAGGAAAAGCAGCTGTCATCTTCTAGCACTGCAGTTCTTGCTGTGCCCACGAGGTGGGGGAAGCTGCTCACTGGATGGGAAATCACAGGGGGGCTCTCCTGTCCCCTCCAGGCCCATTTGGCTTCTACCTGTCACCACTGCTGAGAGGGAATATGGACGCGGGTTGATTTGGGCCAGTAGCAGGGTGCAGGGGGGAGGCTGAGTTCTACAAGCAACAGTGCTATGGTGGGGTGTGATATAAGCATGCACTCTGGGTTTCCATGCTCACAGGGTCTTCAGGTCAGACAGCATCAGCTTACCAATGAAATTGTTGTTCCTGCTGCCAGAAAATGTTCCTGTCTCTGGTGCATGAACCAGGGCAGGTTTTGGAACTATCTCCAAGCACCAGAAGAGCTTAAAAGTCTTGCTCTCCTGGCCTGGCTCCTAGGGAGGTCTGGCACAGTGCAGCTGAACTAGTGCTGTTCCTGTTCTGGTCAGTACTAGGTTTCAAACAAATGTGATGTTTAAAGGGACAAGGCAATCTCTTCTTTGGAGGTGCAGTTAAAACCTGACTTGAATTCCAGCTGGCCTAATCTGTGGCTTTAAACACTGGACCTTGCTCCCACAACACAGTGAGGATGAATGACTTGCTTGTGGCCCTAGTTAGAAATGAGCTTCAAATCTCTGCATTTCTTGTGTTTAGCTAAGACAGCTCCATCAGACCACTCTCACCTGCCTCCATCTTTGTTCCTCAAGACCCCCTTCTACCATGCTTTCCAGAGATGATTCTGGCTGTGGGAGGAAAAGAGGAAACTGAACGCATTACTTGTCCTCTCTTGTACTCATGTTGTACAAGATACAATCCCCAGTCTTAGGACTAGTATGTAATTTTGAGTGCTAAGTCAGCACTAACAGCCCCAGTGTCTGGGAGGACGCTGCCTGGTTTGGCTGACAGTGTAGGGTTGTGTACGTTTGACGATGATGACCCGGGGGGCCTTGGAAACCACTAACTGTAACCGTGAAACACGAATGGGGAATTGGCAGTTTCTCCCTGGGAAAGCAAGGGTCAACAGGAGCACAGTTTAGGGAGACGTTAGCTGCCTGAAAAGGATATAGACACTGCCTCGTGCCTGTCTGGAGGCCGCGCCATAGCTATCATTAGCCTGTAGGTGTGTACCCATGCTTACCATTAATGTTGGGTATAAATGTGACACAGCATTGCTGGTGAGTGCTTGGCCTCAGGTGAGCAATGCCTGGTTTGAGATTGGGCTGCACCTAGGCTGCCTCTCTGACCCTGTTTGTTTTCTTTCTCCCCACCACCGCAGGCTCGGGCCCAAGCGGAGGCCCTCCACATTGGGGATGTACACTTTTCTGTCAAGCCTGGTTCTAGTACCTCCTCTCCCAAGCTCCACTCCAGCGCCGCAGTGCACCGGCTCAAGAAAGACATCCGGCGATGCCACCGCATGTCCCGGCGCCCCCTGCCCCGTCCAGATCCCCAGAACAGCGGGAGCGTGGGCAGTGGCGCTGGCATTCGTCCTCCCGTCTCCCCCTTCTCGGAGACCGTCCGCATCATCAACCGCAAGGTGAAACCCCGCGAGCCCAAACGCAGCCGCATCATCCTCAACCTCAAAGTCATTGACAAAGGTGGGAAGCCAGCCAACGGGACCGGGGGCCTGGCTCGGCCCAAGATCCCGTCCCGAAACCGTGTCATTGGCAAGAGCAAAAAGTTCAGCGAGAGCGTCCTCCGCACCCAGATCCGCCACATGAAGTTTGGCACCTTTTCCCTCTACAATAAGCCGTCTGCTGCACCTACCCCCTCTTTGGAGGGCAAGGGGGAGGCAGAAGGCTCCCAGGCAGCCTCCTGTGGGCTCATTATGGGCTCCACCCCCTATGATGCTCCCAGCTCCAGCTCCTCTGGCTGCCCATCACCCGCTCCCCACTCCTCCTCTGACCCAGATGATTCCCCTCCGAAGCTGCTCCCCGAGACCCTTAGCCCAGCCATCCCCGACTGGCGTGAGTCAGAGGTCCTCGACCTCTCAATCCCACCCGAGTCGGCTGCCACCAGCAAGCGTTCTCCCTCAGGAGGGTGCAGTGGGGGGCAGACGCCCTCCTTGTCCCTCTCCTCTTCTGACCCAGAGCAGGAGGCCGGCGACTGGCGTCCTGAGATGTCCCCTTGCTCAAACGTGGTGGTCACGGATGTCACCAGCAACCTCCTCACCGTAACCATTAAGGAGTTCTGCAACGCAGAGGATTTTGAGAAGGTGGCGGCGGGTGGTGGTGGAGGAGGCAGCAAGTGAGCAGCCAGGTCCCCCCGCTCCAGGGGCGTGGGGGGAACTCTACCTGCGAGAAGTCGTGGTGTGAATGGCTGTCCTTAGTTCTCTCCTTCTCCCCTTGGCTGTCCCTCTGCCCTCACTGCCACCCTTCCTCCTCCTTTCCTTCTGCCCACTTCCTCTTGCCCGGAGGCTGGAAGCGTGTCAGTGGGGGTGTGGGAGCACCCCCAGTTCCTGGGTGTTAGTGCTGCTGGGAGGAGGCAGGGAGGGTTGTGGTGGGGCTGGGGAGTGATTGTTTGTCCTTGAATGTGGTGTTGTCCAACGGGCGGTGGAGCCTTTGGGACTGAGGGATGGGTGAACATGTGTCTGTGTGTCTGTGCAGGTGGTGAGGAAGGTGCTAGTCTTCCTCATTACCGTTCCATCTTTGACAAAAACTGAAGAGGAGCTCCAGACCCTTGAGGGAAGGATGTAAGAGGATTGGAGCCCTTGCCCATGTCCTCCAAACCTTTTCCCACAATGTGCATGCAGTCTCTTCCATTCTTATGTTTCCCCCTTGCCATGAGTACGATCCTGCCATCCTTTCCCCTCTTGGCCTGTGGCCTGGATCTGCCCTCTCCTCTACTGTCCTCATGGCAGTTGCTGATCCAGATGCCCTTAGAGTGAGGGGAAGAAGGGCAGGTGAAGTGTCATGCCTGGAAGGTGCTTGAAACAAAGCTGGGGTGGTGGGGGCGCCCCATGCAGCATATGCCCCACATTGGCTTCCCCTTTCCTTTGACTATTGGTGCTACCTTGGCAGTTGTATGGGTGCTTTCAGGTGCCCTAGTCCCTCCCTTTCTCCTGCATCTTCCAACTTGCTCAGCTCTGCAGGGGAAAGGGAAGAGGAGTCTGCTTCCAGCCCAGATCTTCCTCCTGATGTTCATCACTTGCACTTGCTCAGGGGAGAGGGCATGAAATGCCCTTCCCTGGCCTTTCTGTGGTGGAAGTGGGAGTGGGCTGTGCATCCACCCTTCAGTCTGGGGGAAGGTGACGCCAACAGCATGACGCTGCCCCAGCCGGGTGAGGCTGGTCTCCTGCCTTGTGTGTGAGCTTCCCCCGACCCTCTTTGCTTCCTCTTGCTCCCTCCAAAGGAGGGAGGGGTGGATGCTAAGGCAGGTCATTTGCTCTTCCTGCTTGCTTTTGCTTCTCCTGCTCTCCTTTCCCTGTGGTGGGTGGCCTAGAAGAGGTTTCCCCTCTTGTCTTTTCAGCATCTGAAACAGCCCTTACAACTGTCAACCAAAGGTGCTCATAAGAAATACCTGTCTCTCTCACACCATATGCATGTGTGCTGGGATCTCTTCCCCCAAGCTCCTGTGAGCTGATCTAGAAATTCCTTCTCCTCACCCCTAGCAAGTAGGAGGGAGCAAGATCACAGCTTGATGTTCTTTGCCCAAGCTCCCTCTTTCCCTGACCACCTTTGTTCACATCCAAAATAAGCTCTTTTTTGGCTGCCGTTTCTGGCTTGCTCCATTTCTGTGTGGGTCCTAAGCTTCACGGTGAGGTGCCGTTCCTTTGCTCTATACTTCCTCTACTCTCACAGGACTCGGCCTGTAGGGGCAAGGAAAAGAGGTGCTGTTCAATTGGTGGGAGAACCTCACCCTTTCAGCTCTGTCCCTGGATGGGGCAGAGGGGTGTCGCTTCTACATAACATGCTGTAGAGGTGAAAAGGGTGGAAAAAATTCCCCATGCCAGGGCTCATTGCCCTGGGTGGGTAAACACAAGTGGAATTGGCCCCTCTGGTGCTTTCACACAAGGGTGCTCAGGAGCTGCTGGCTTCGAGGAGTGCTCTCATGTGGAGTAGCGATTTTGTGGTTGCAGTGATCTGAGGGTAGAAGGGAGGCAATTTGTGGGAGGGAAGTAATATTTGTCTGCCCGAGGGACATCATCAGAGTGGTAGAGGGATAGACCAGCTTTTGACCTTAATTAGGGCTTCTGTGCCCAGAGCTTGTCTATTTCCTTCCTCCAGTGCCTGGGTTGGTGTAATAAAATCTTTGCTGCCCTCCCTACAAACCTTGTCTCACAGCAGGTGGCATTTCAAGCAGTGGGTCACCGTGATTTCACACCAGTTGCGGTTGGATGTCTGTGCAGACAGACCGAGGGGGATTCCAGGTGCTGTTAGCACCACCCTTTGTACACCTCTTTCTTTTTCTTTCCTTGATTAAAGAGCTTAGTGGACTCTTTGGGGATGTGCTTTCATTCAGAGCTAAAGCTAGGGACAGAGAGAAAGAGACTTCCCTGATCCATTCACCAAGCTAAGGCTTCCTATAACTTGTTGGACTTGTGTGCGTGTCTGTATTAATACTGGCTCGTATTTTTTGTGGGGGTTGGTTTGTGTTGGTTTTTTTGGGGTTTTTTTTTTTTTTAGGTTTTGTTTTTTTTTTTTATCCTTCCTGTGCCTGGCACACCCAAGGATCCCTTATTTTAGCATAGCTTATCCATTTGACTGCAGCTTCAAAGATGAGCAGTTTGTAGGCACAGGGAAAAGCTCTTTCTTAGGAAAATAGCGAGGAGATTCTTCTCCTTTTCCTCTCCCTTATGAACAAGAACTAATCTGTGGCTGCAAGATAAGAGGAGCTGCTTTGTGGGGTGGATGCAAACCAGCCAGTCACTTT
This sequence comes from Lophotriccus pileatus, assembly GCA_035583135.1. NCBI lineage: Eukaryota > Metazoa > Chordata > Aves > Passeriformes > Tyrannidae > Lophotriccus > Lophotriccus pileatus. Next base: position 49,917,302 of record JAWWES010000041.1, read on the forward strand.
AGGTTGTTAAGTTACTGTTTGGTGTGTATGTGGTGATGTGTTTTGTTTCGTGGTATCGAGGTTCTGAAAAAAATATTGAAGCGTTTAAGTGGGAGATAAAAGGGAACTTTAATAGGAAACTCTTGATGTGTTTTGGCCAAGATGTGTTGCTTGGCAGAATTCTTTTCCCCAGTGTCTCTTGTATGGTGTTCTTTGGGGGCAAGGGGCAGGAATTGTTTAATTGAAGGGGTTTTGCCTTTCTCCAGAGTGACAAGCAAGGGAACTGTCTGTGAAGAACAAAACAGTGGGTCATTGTAGGGATGCTCCGCAAGGACTTTCTTCGTGCAGTGAGGAAATGAGAGGACTTGTTGCAGCAGAGAACTCGTGCAGTAGATCCTCTGTGGAGGAAGAAGGGAGTATGATCCGGCTTGCAGACACAGCTCACCTGCTGGTGTGACAAATCCCTCCCTGGGTGGGTCACCAGGTGAGATCCAAACCCTGAACCTCTGGATCCGAAATGAGGATCCTGTGCTGTTTTGAGTTAGAGGTTTGCTAACTTGAATGCAGCAGCAGCCTCAAGTTCCTTCAGGTGGACAAGACACTTGAGGCTGACTAACCTACCTTCGTATTCACGTGGGTGATGCTCCTCCTTCTGAATTTTTGCCCTTGCTCCTTAGAGGGGAGATGGGAAAGAAGATTCATCCATGCCTTTTAAAAAGGGCATGGAATTGAGGGAGGAGTTTATTTGAAAGTATCCCCTTCCCTTTCCGATATCCCCTAGGAAAAAAACCCAACAAAAACAGGGAAATATTCTCTGTGTCTGTGCCATGTTTGTTCTCGTTGTCGTGTTTTTAGAGGAGATTTTATGATGGAGTGGAAAAAGTGAAATGATTAGTTTTGCATAAAAAAAGAAAAGTTTTAAAAAAAATTTCTACAGGGAGAGAGCGAGAGTTTAAAAATGAATAATAAATGCAGTGATTGCACAAACTGTAGTGGTATTAGATGGTCCTTAGAGAAAAGAGTATTTTGTAGTATCGAAGCATGTATGTCTGGGATGGTGTTTGGCTTGCTTGAACTGGAGGGAAAGGCATTCTAGGACTAAGCAGCGATCTCCGAGCTGAAAAGGCAAGTTGCATGTTGGAGGAACCCTGTCTACAAACCTTTCCCGTCCTTGCCTCCCAAGTGTTGGAGTGAGTTCCCTTCCCTCACATACCTCTCCTGTGAGCTACGGTGGAGTCTCCAAGTGGTTTTCTGGCCGAGCGGCCCTCAGAAATGGCCGGTCACGTTCTGCCAGAACGTGGATTGGGCCATCAACATGGAAACAGTTGACTTACTTTGCATGCACAGCAAGCTGCTAAGATTTGGGGTTGGCATGTACTTTTCCTGCCAAGTTGCTGTCTCTTCTCTTTTCTGTCCCCTATATCCAAGCAGAATTAATCATGGTGGGCTTATTTCCTGGGAAGCAGATATGCCTCCCCTCTGTAGGGTCTCTTAGCTTCTTCCAGCATCAGGTGGGGAGTGGCATTTTTCTGTATAGGATTCATCAGAACAGGACAGAGAACGGAGTCCCATTGGTATGTAGTCCAGTGTCTCTTCTACAACAGTGGCTGGATCTTTAGAGGTAGATGAGAGAGCTGCCCTGTGTGCTCTGAAGGTGTTGCTGAGTGAGGTGCACCCTCTTCTTGAGGCCAACAAATGCTGGAAGTCTTTGATATGGGAAGGGGAGATGAACACCCTGATAGGACTCTGCTCAAGTAGGGCAGCCTTCTGTTTCATCTTTCTGCAGGGTAGCAGGGCAGAGTTGCCTGAACGTTCCTTCAGAGCGAGAGGGAGCTCTTGTGTGCTGGCTTCCTCCTCCAGGATGTCTGCTGGGTGTTTATCTGGTGTGTGGGAGTGCCTGGAGGAAGAGAGAAGCTACCAGATGTTGGTGTCTGAACAGAAGGTGGCAGGCAGGGACACTTGGACAGCTTTTCTTCTCTGGACTTCTCCGGTGCCCTTGGCTTTGCAGTGGCAGGTAACAGATGTCTTGATGCCTCCCATGGCCTGGGCTGCCCCTGGGAACTTCTCTTCTCTTTGCCTATTGAGCTCTGTCAGTGCTTCCCACAGCTTTTTACTTGGAGCAGCAGCCTCCTGTCTCGTGCCCTCTTCTCACTGAGCAGAGTGGGACTGGGGAGGCGTGAAGCTAATGAGATACAAGCTCCTTTTGGGATGGAAAACAGAAATAGTGTGGTGAGCAGACCCGGCTGTGGTGAGCCACTGCTTAATTTCTGTTTTCAAAAGAGAAAGGGAGCATTTCTCTGGGTCTCCTCTTACTGAAGTTCCCAGGGAGATTTTACAAAAATTAAAAAAAAAAAAAAAAAAAAAAAAAGAACCACAATCATGCTTTTTACCAGGTAGGAGCTGTCTCTGAGCTGAGTCTTCCTAGGGATTTCACTCCCTTCTCCAGCCCCTCTTTGTAGAGGAGGCTTCGGCAGCTCCCGGTGTTTGGAGATGATCACCTTCCTGGGGACCTCCTGGCAGAAAGGGGTTGCCATGCTGAAGGATGGTGGTCCTGAGTCTCCTACACTTTTGCCTATTCCAGGTCATGGCATTAGTGGGGCTGCTCAGGAGCCAGGTCCTTCTTCCCAGGGGGGTGTAACAAACCTGGAGTGCGTGTTTGGCTAAGTGCTTATTTTTCCCTTTGCCTCCTTCCCCACCTTCTGACAAGACTTTTTCCTCCTTGCCTGGCGCATCCTTTTACTCCAATGTCGCTTGCTTTTGCTGCGTTTTTCAATTGCCCAATAATCACGCAAGAGCTGGGATCTTATTTACTTTTTATATATAAATATATGAATATAAAAGAAACCTCCCTCTCCCCTCTTTCTCCCCATCTCACCGTCCCCCCGCCCTGCCCCATGCGCAGCCTTCTTAATCTCCTCTCTGAAGGTGGTCTGCTGTAGAGGGTTAGTTTGGGGTTGGGGATTTGGTGTCTCCTGGGTTCTGTTCCTTCTTGGCTTGCCATGGCCTTTCTCTCAGCTGTGTCACCGCCCTGTGCCTCTGTCTCCCTCATGGGAAGGGGATGGGAGTGGAGGGGACCATCCTGCTGAGGGTGCTGGCAGCCCAACTCTCGAGGCATTTGCACAGAAGACGGAGTGCTGAGCATTGCTTCAGAAATCCCCCACTCCCTGTCCGTGCTTCCTTCCCCAGGTAACTCCAGGAAGTATCTTCATTTCACCAATGCTTCGGGGTTGAGCAAATAAGTGTCTTTATTTTCTTTTTTACTTATATTTTTGGTGTCGTTCCCCAGAGTGCAATGTGTATGATTTCTTTTTGGGGGTGTAGATGGGAGGAGATGTTGGAGTCTGTCTCCGTCCTCACCTTGGCCTTTCTGTCCTCTGCTCCTTTGCCGTTTCAGCGATGCCCTCTGTCAGACTGGTGTGCTCAGAGACATTTGCACCCTTGTCTGTGCAGTGTCACCCTTGGCACCAGAAGCTTCGTGTGCGTTCTGCGTGGTGCATCTGAGATGCCCTGTGTTCCACCTGCCTCGCCTGTAAGGATGTGGCAGGGCCCCGAGTTCTTTCTTCCCTTCTCTAAATTTCTCCTTCCAGGAGTGAAAGGAGATATAGTCAGTTCCCCTTCCTGGGGTGGTAGGCTGCCTCTGGCAGCTCTTCTGTCCCTTCCAGCTTTTCTGTTGTGGAAAATTATATGTTTCCACGGCCATCCAAAAGCATAGTCCTTGGGGGGAGGGTCCTTCCACCCAGGTAAGTGCTGTGCTTTGAGCTGGCTCCCTTCAGGTGCTGGCAGATGGCACTGTGATGGAGGAGTGGGGATGCCCTCTGCACTCCTGGGCTGAGCAGAGCTGGGAAAGGGACAACAAGCACCATGCTGTGGCACAGGGAAAAGGCAGGTGACAGAAGAGCAGTAAGATGTGCAGTCAGGGTGATGCCATCTTCAGCAGTGGCTCAGAAAATATATCTGGTGGGAGGGAAGGGGCATGGTTGGGACATGCAGACAAAGTTTTAATTCCCATTGCAGGGCCTTGGTTCTTCATTCCTTGCTCAGCTGAGTACTTAGAGCTCACACTAAACCTCTGGAATGCAGTTGGGTGGGTCAAAACACTGGTGGGGCTTCAGGGCCTCGTAGGACTAGTGGGGCCCATTTGTGCTCCCGAGCAGCCCCCCAGCTGCTCTTCAGGTTAGTTCCTCTTCAGCTGTCTGGAAGGAGCCTGCTGCTTACGGCCCCCAGCTGCAAAGGGGGCCGGAGTGTTAGGTCAAGTTCTCAAACGGAACAAAAATATTAATCGTTGTGATGACTTTTTTTAGGAATGAGTTGTCATGCCTGCACCTCCCCCAAGCAAATCAACTTGGTGTGCTGTCCTCCCTCGTCTTCTCTCCTCCACCATTAAGCCTTGTATGCTCCCAAAGAGTAGAGGAGACTCTCTATTTTGGGATTTTTTTCCCCCGTTTGTTTTCTTTTTGCATAGAAAGTTATCTGCTGGTGGTGGAGGACAGGGGCCTGCCTCATCTGTTCCTTCCTTTCACCTTCCCCTGTGCCAAGCTTAGGCTCAAATCCTGCAGGTTCCTGCAAACACTGAACTTGGAGTAGGCGAGTGACCCCACTGAGCTCTGTGGTACTTGGGTGCTTCAGATTCTGCCTGTGCTTGAGCTTTGGCAGCACCAGAGCCCTATCCTTTCTCTTGGAGAAGGTCAGCCCTGACTCCTAAGGGTGCTGATAGTTCTGGTGCAACCCATTTGTCTCTTCATTTCCCCTCACTTGGCCTACAGAGTGAAGGTGGTAATTTTTTTTTTAATTTAAGATAAACCTAAATATGTATCTTGTATTTTTTTTTTTATTTTGAAAAAAATGCATTTAAGGATTGTGCACGGATGAATTGTATATCTATATATTATTTTTTTTTTGTCTTGCAATTTTCATTTTAAATATAGTGTTTGTTTGGTTTTGTTCTGTTTTGTTTTTTTAATCCAGTTCCCAGCTGGCTAAACTCTGTCTAGAGTGGATGGGTGGGAGGTATAGCCATTGGAGGGGTGATTGAATCACCCCTTCCCTTGGTGCTTCCCACAAGAAAATGGTTTGCTCCAGGTTTGGGGGTGGGGGTTGTGCTAATTACTCTTGTATTCTTGTACATTTTGTTCTTTCTGCTGCTCTTGAATATTGTATCAATGCCAGAAATGGGGAGTTAAAAATTAAAACAAAAAATTAACCCCAATAAATTGTTACATTCCAAACCCTGTTATTGTTTCCTTGGGTGGGCTGTGACCTGTGGAGAAGGGAGCCGGGGTGCTGAAACAGCTGCCCTGAGCCAGCAGGGATCAGCTCTGCAGTCAAACACAGACACACTTGGTACCTTCTTGGGCACTGTGGGTGAGTCGTGGTTTGAGTCTTTGGACCTTTCTGGACATAGAGAAGCTCTGACAAAAGACAAGGGAGAATTCTGGAATGTTAAGGCAATAGGAAGCACTTCGCAAAGGCCAAGCTGTAGCAAGTGGAACCTGAACCCCTGCTTCCAAAGTGCTTTGGAGAATCTCCCATGGGTCTCCCACGTCCTTTTCTTTTAAACATGAAATTAGATCCGAGTACTACCTAGCACTTGATGGCTAAAAAAAATGCTTCAGGCTTTTCACAACTCCAGACCGTGTGCTTAAGCACAATGTCTGACATGCTAATCTAAGAAATAGGGTGAAAAATACTCTCCCTGTATGTAACTGAAGCCCCATGTTCACTCCATTAGTCTCCAGCTCACAGCAGCTGCATCAAAAGGCTACAGCAAACCTTCAGGTGGGGAGGCGCTGGTGGTGGAGATGTGATAGGAGGGCAAGCAGACATGGTTTGGGCAGCAATGCCCTTCAGGCAGGTGGGAGAGAAGAGCAGGAGGGTAAGACTTCTGGGTGCTGGGAAAGGGCAGTGTTTGGGCTCAGCTGTGGGGTGTCAGCAGCTGGCTCCAACCAAAATATCTTCAGGGCTGTCCTTTGGGATGATGTGATCTGGTCTCCCTGGAGGGGAGAGATGGGGCTGAGCTGGGACTTCCTGGGGGAGAGTTGCTTTAGATAGCTCTGCAGTGTCTGAGGTTTGGAAAGCCACAGGAGAGCCCTCTCCAGTGGTGACGGGTCTCGGCTGGCTGGGAGCAGGGAACACTGCCCGCCAAAGCCAAGCACAGCCAAGGTGTGCTATTCATGCCACACTACCAGGCTCACCTTGCCTCTGCTGCGTGCCAAAGCGCCCACAGGGCTGGCACCGCCTCCCTTGTCCCTGCACCTGGTTGTGTTCAGAGGCCAGTGAGCTTTCAGCTGGATTCAAGAACAGCCAGTGAAGCCACCTCTGACCCATACTTTCTGGAGCAGGAGGAAGGCTGGAGAGGCAGACACCAGCCTGGATGGACACATCCAGTGAGGTCCTGCACCAGTACACTGGTGCAGGCAGGCCATCTAACCAGGGCAAGGTGGTGCAGGGCTGAGAGATCTGGAAATGAGAGAAGCCAGGTTTTCCATGGTATATGGAGTCTGCAGATCCCCCGGCAAGACAAACTGAAGGCTCCAGGTCTAAGGAGACTGGAGCTGGGTCCATGGAGTGGTAGTGGCAGAGGAGTCCTTTTGTGTCAGTAGGGTGGCCCGGGGCGGGGGGGAATCCCCCACCCCAGAGGCATGAGGTTACCGTCCTGTGGGAAAAGGCTCTCCCCTTTCCTCACCCCCACCACTCTGCTGACCTGAGCATCGTGAATGGGCCAGGATTTCACTCAGGTCAGGATTTCACTGGGACTTTCTTGTTCCTGCAAGGGGGGTTGGATGGGGGCAGGCTTGGAGCAGCAGGTATCCTTCCCCTCATGCCAGCAGTCCCTCCCAAATGTCCCTCTCACAAAGGGGCCACAGCAGGGTGGCCCCTTGTTCTGCCTTGCTCTGTCTGCAGCCACCCCTTGGGGACAGCTGCCAGCCCCAGACATTTTTAGATGGAACAAAATCCCTTAGAACCTTGCTCCCTGTCCCTCTGGGCTGAATCCGTGAGTTCTTGTTAAATCCAGCTTCTGTCACCAATCCCATTCAAAACAGGGCTACCCAAAGCCTCGCATTTCCTTCCCCTAGCCTGTCACCTGCAGGAGGGCTGGGTTTCAGCAGCACTGTGTCCTTGTCCATCCAGCACCTCTGAATTGTTATTCATGGGACAGGGAGGTTGCTCTGGCTACTCACCAGTCTGAGTCATCACCCCCTGTGAAAATCTATTTTCGCCACCTCTTTTGTCTCCAGGAAGAAGTTGTGCTCCCCACTGAGGGGGAGGTCAGGACCCCAGGAGCAGAGAGCCATGCCCTGCTGTGATACCCAACTCTTCCACATCCCAGCATGGGTGAGTGGGTCAGGGCTGGTGCAGAGGGGCTTACCCACTCCCCTCACCACCAGAGCAGCATCTGACAGAGGTATAAATCTTGCCACCACAATCCCGCAGCCTTTGGCAATAAAATTTGGATGTCCAGGACAGTGCAAAGTCCCCAGCACAGCAACGCTTCCTCCAACTGGCTTCACAAAAATCTTTGCAGAGGTGTACAGCATTCTTCTTCACAGGGATGCAGGTAAAGATTGTCCCTCCCCCCCGGATCTTTGCACTCTGGGGTAAGGTAGGCTCCACTCACATGGGTTCCTTTCAAGTCTGCTCCTGCCTGGCTGCTGCCAGGGGTGGGCATGCTGCAGGCAGGGGGTGACTCCGGGGGGTACAATCCCCTGCCACCACTAGGAAGGGCCAGGTTGGAGGCTGGTGGCCTCCCTTCATGCTGTGGGGTGCAGGCTTTTGTTTTCTTTGCATCTCACAGCAGCGTCCCCTTGTCTCAGCACACCAAGCACTCACCCTCCCAAAGCGCTCGCTGGCCTTGCTGCTGGGGCCAGACTCTTGTTGCTTGGGCTTTCCTCACATCCACCTGCTCAGCCCGCTCCATGTCCACCTCCACCTTTCCTTCTCACGATTACCTGATTCTCTTCCTTAACTGGCCCATCTGTCTTCCTCTCCTCCTCCTCACAGCCTCCCAACACCACGAGTAAGGCAGGTCTCTTGCTGGCGCCAGGGTGAGGATTTTGAGGGGCTGGGGTACAATATACTCTGTGGGGAGAAAGGGTGACTGTATCCTGCCAGCAGCATTCCCCTCCCTTCTCCCATGAAGCCAAATCTGAGGAGTCTTTGTAGCTCTCGCTCCCTTGCTATCCACTCAAATATGCCTGGGGGGAAAGAAGATGTAATCTTTACTGGTGTTTCATATCCAGCACTGGAGCTGTTTTAAACGCACATGCTGCCGATTCCCTGCTGGCTGAGAAGGATTTCCTGCCATTACTGAGCAGAGCTTGAAATCAATTTTGTTTTCTTTCCCTCCTGTGCTCCTGGCTTGGCTGAGCTGTGTTGCCAAGGCCCCGACGTGCCTGGGGAACAAGAGAGGGCATGGCATAGCTCATGTCTCATGGGCAAGTGTGGTGTCGGAGCAAGGAGAAAGTGGTTGTCTGAAGTATCTCCTTTATGAGTGGTTTAGAGCAGAGCAATGGAGGGGGAAGATTAAAGATGGGTATTTATTTCCCAAATGGATAGCACAGGTGTGCGGGTTGGAGGGTGAGGCATCCCATGACTGCTCTCTGCAACAGTCCTGTTTGAGGTGGGAGAGCAAGACAGCCGCTCTGTGCCCTCCCCAAGCGGCATTTCCAAGAGCTGGAAAGTTGCTGGTTTAATTTTTAAGAGAAAGGCAAGGAGGGAAAGGCCTGAAAGACCCTCCCAGGGAATGCCTGATGCGGAGGCACTAACCCTCGGAGTATCGAGGGGCCCTTTACTTCCAGCCTAGGCACCTCGCAAGGGAAAATCCTCCCTTAGGCTGTCCCGGAGGAGCACCCTCTCGCTGGAAACTCCCGCCGGGCTGATTTCAGCGAGCCCGAGCCAGGGCTGCCCCGTCCCCAGGTGCCCCAGGGGTGTCGCCCCTCCTCTCCCCGTCTCCGGCGCCCGTTGCCCGCTGGCCTCCCCCTGCCCGGACCCTCGCCCTTGCAGCCCGGCGAGGGATGCTCGGGGGCAAGGGGGGTCGCTGAGAGGGGCACGGCCGGGGCGGGGGCGGCGGCGGGGGCGGTGCGGTGCGGTGCGGGCGGCGCCGCCCGGCACATATAAGCGCGGCGCGGCGCGGTGGGGCTCCGGCGCTGGTGCTGCTGCCGCCGGCACCGTCCTTCGCCGCCGGCTTCCTCCGGGCTGCCCGTCCGCCTATCCACCCCTCCGTCCGTCCTTCCCCCTGTCCATCCCCGCCCGCTTTGTTTTTCTCGCCGTCCGCGGGCTCGGGCCCCCCACGCCGCTGCCACCCTGAAGTTTCTGGCGGTGCTGCTGGCGGCGGGCATGCTGGCTTTCCTGGGGGCCATCATCTGCATCATCGCCAGCGTCCACCCGGCCGGCACCGCCGCGCCCGCCGCCGCCGCGGACAATGACTCTGCCGCCGCCGCCCTGCTGCCCGCCGCCGACAAGGGTCTGGGAGCGCTGCACGGCCCCGCCGAGGCTCTGGCCAGCGCCGGGCCGCGCCTGCCGGGGGGGCCGCCGCTCTTCAGCCGCTTCGTCTGCACGCCGCTGAGCACCGAGTGCCCCGCCACCGGCACCGGCCCCGCCGCCGCCACCGGCGCCAGCCCCGAGGAGCTGCTGGCGCTGCGGAGCGCGGCGGCCCAGCTGCGCCGCACGGCGCTGGAGCAGAAGGAGCGAATCCGCATGGACCAGGAGACCATCCGGGAGCTCACCGGCAAGCTCAGCCGCTGCGAGGGCGGCCTGCGGAGCCCCCCCGCCGCCGCCGCGCCCCCCGCCGCCGCCGGGCTCCGCGCCGCCCCGCGCCCCGGCACCATGGGCCACCCCCCCGACGAGCCGCCCGCCGTGCGGGAGCTGGAGGAGGCTGTCCGCACCCTCCAGGACCGCATCGACCGGATAGAGGTGCGAGAAATACTCCCGCGGGGTTGGGAGGGATGTCCCCAGGGGAAGATGCTCCTGGGGATTTGGGAGGGATGTTCCCAGGGGAAGGTGCTCCTGGGGCCGTGCTCCCACACGTGCCATTCCCCGGGCATGCAGCCACGCACACAGCCCGAACCAGCTCATGCCCCTCATGAGGCTTCAGGAAGGTTGTCCTTGCCCTGCTCTTCCCTGATGTTTCTGCTCAGAGGCAAGGGGTTCACCCTCAGCCCACATCTCTTCCCTCTATGCAGGGTAGTCCCAAGGGGCCAGGGCTGCTCTGCTTTCCCCCCCATCTATACCAAGGTAGGGTGCCTTGCTTGCCCGATAGCAGCTGCCAAGGACTCCTCCAGAAGAGGTTGGCAGCTCAGGGCCAGACCCTGTGCTTTAGCAGAAAGTAAATCCCATCCAATCCATCGCTGTTATGAATAGGACTTCCCACAAAGTGGAGTGCAGTGTTGCCCGCTGTGAGCCCAGCACCTCTTCCCCACATGGTCCATAGGAGCTGGAGAGAGAAGGGCGCAGCTGCAGTCACTCGCTGTGCCCATCCCTGCGGCGTTGGGCTGTTGGCATTTAGGATGCAGACCCCTGGTCTCCCCACTCTGTAGTGGCTGTGCAATGTGAGCCCGGCAGGCTCAGCCCTGGCCCGGCCACAAGACAGTGCCACTTAAGGCTCTACCGTGACATCTGTGATGGGGCACATCTTGGACTGCATGGGAGTGTTAATTTATTTGATCTCAGCAGAGCCCTGAGGTCTACTGGGTATCAGAACCACCTCCAAGAAGCTTCCTGTGAGTCCTCAACCTTCTCATCCTCCTGTTCAGTTCCCTGTTGCCCTCTCCAGTCCTCCCTGGAGTGTGGAGCTGGGAGTGGGGCAGTACCCCATGGTGTCCGTCTCCTCAGCTTTGCCCTTCTGCCCCTCTCACTGTAGCCACACAGACACAGCAGCAGCAGGCAATGGGTGAGGAAATTCTGAGCCACTAAGGTCACAGGCTGAAAAATGAGGCTGGGAGAGAGGGTTATTGTAATGGATGGAGATACAAACAGGTATAGAAAGACAGTGAAAGACAAGTAAACACATGCACACAAGATGGAAAAGAGCTGGAGACTAGAAGAAGCACCTGTGAGCTGCCAGGGTAATTCACACACGGGCACAGGAAGAAACACAGAGGCACGCCAGGCATGTGCAGGGAGAGGGAGATGTGCAGCCTGTCTGAGCATGTTACCCAGAGACAAATGCAGCCAAAGGGAGGGACAGAGTCACCGTGAAACCCCCCCTGCAACCCCCAAAAATTATTTCCCAAGAGTGGGATAGCACAGCAGGTGTGCTTACCCAGAAACAAAGGGGAGAAAATAAGTCCTTGCACATATATGTGCTTCCAGTGTGTTTCTGAGGACAGGCGATGCATGGTGGGATAGTACCCAGCACATCAGTTTGAATCTTGCGGACCATCAGAGCTTTAGCTGTTCTCCAGCCATCCTCTCCCCCTTTTCCAGTGGGAAGCACCATCTGTGAGCTGCCTTGGTCCCTGTCCTGGGGTTCCTGATGATGGCAGGAGATTCAGGGTGGAGGAGGGTGAGGCTCACAAGGATCGGAGCAGGCTCTTCTCTCCCAGGGAACCTGAAGCGATGCTGGGATGAGGTTCATGCACACACTGACGAGGAAGCCAAGTGGCTGGTAGCCAAAAATGTTCTTTTTTTGTGCTGCCAGGAGCCTGAGGGTCCCAAGCGTACTTTGCAGGGGAGACACAGCGCTCTATGGCTCAGTGAGCCCTGCCAGATGAGGAAATAGGGCAGCGTGTCACAGGTGGGCTGGACCTCGGATGCCCTGGCTCCTGCCTGGTATAACGTGCCACCTGTGTGCATCACACCCTGGGAGGGATGGCCACAGCCCAGCCAGATGAGCCCTGGGATCACACCTCAACCATCCAGAGATGGTTGCCTGTGCCTTTCCTCCCTAGATTGCTTCCCCCTGCCCCGGGAGCAGACGCCTAAAACTTCATGGTGCGGTACCTGCACCCCTCTGTCCCACGTGGCTCCAGCTGTCAGCCCCGGGAGCCTTCCTGGGGTACCCCATGACATGGGAGGCACCCCCAGCCCCCACAGCTATCCTGGATTGTGGTGGTGATCAGCCCAAAAGGTGACCTGGATGGGGACAGTCCTGGGGTGGCTCCCAGTGTGCCGGAGGCTCTGTGAAACCCATTGGGAAGGAGAGGAAATGCTGTGAAGTCTGTGGTGGCTTAATCTCAGGAGAGGGATGACACAAAATGCCATGTGCTGCCCTGGGAAGGCTGCATCCCAAGGCATCTTCAGGCAGGTTTGCCAGCAGGGATTACTGCTGGAGGTTTTGGAGTTGGGACTGAGAGGAGGGGGCAGGTAGAAGATTGCTGATCTAATCCAGGCACTCTCAGCACCATCTGTAAGGCATAACAAGATTTATTCATGCACTGAAAAACCTATTAAGACGTTTGTTTCTTAATTTTGTCAGCATGGCAGCAGGATTTCCCAGGGGAGGATGCAGGGAGGGACTCCACAGTCTCACTGTTTGTCCCCTGCCATTTCAGCAGGGATGGGCTTGCATTGTCACAACACTGACATGGGAACTTCTTCCCTCACCTCTTCCCAACTGACCACAAGGTATCCATTGTCCTTTCCTCATGCACAGCAGCCTAGTTTGGCTTTTTCTGTCTTGGTTTTGAGGGTCCCCTCTATCTCTCAGCAGGTGCTCATGTCTGTGTGCTTGAGTGTGTCTTGGAATACAGAGCCAGGGGGCCCAGATGATCCTTTTCCATGCTTCCAGTTATTGCTGCAAATGGAAACGGAGTACAAAGGGAATCACCTTGGCTTCCTGGGCTGTGCTGAGATGCAGATGCCCCCTTTCTCCCCATCATCCCTTGCACAAGAGAGGAGCAGGAGAGGGGACAACCTGATGGGCTCTGTGGAGGACCTGGCAGAACTGTAACAGCCTGTTTGCTTCTCAGCCAGCATGTGGCTGTGCCAGTGTGACTGAGGACCTGGCTGCTGGCAGGAAACCCTTGGCTATGAGAGTGGGAATGGTAGTGACCTAGCTGCCTCCCTTCTGTCTCCATCTCCAGCAGTGTGGGGATGGAAATCCCCAAGTTCTGATAGTCCCAGGCCCTGAGCAAGGTTTTAGGGGGGCAGGATCACTCGTGAGCTCTTCCCTTGTTAGGAGGAAGGCGAGGCTGATGCATCCCTACTTGTCTTCTACCCCATGCGCTCCTTCTTGGTGTTTAATGACCCCCAAGGATTTGCCTTGGTCCAAAAAGGTGGCAGGGTCCAATAAACAGTGGTGCAGCAAGTGTGCCATCCTGCAGCAGTGAGCATTCCAGGGTGGCAGCCACAGAGGAGTTTTGTGCAGTTTTTGTGCAGAATTCCTGGGCCCAAGGAACAGAATGGGGCTGCTGCGTGCACACGCCCAGCTGAGCGTCACAATCCCTGGGATGTGCTGAGGCATCATCCCGTGGTGCTGCCTGCCCTGCCCCAACAGCTAAGGTGGGCACTTGTGTGCTGGCATCCGAGGGGGAGCAGCAGATTTGCCAGTGCATTAGTAAATGAGGCTCTGATCTCCTTACGTAAATCAAAGGGCATTTGCCGGCTGAGGGCTACAACCCCAGCAAGTACACACCAACGTGGCTGCCGCGACCTCCTGCCCCTGCCTCCCCCTCCCCAGCCCCCGGCAGCCGCTGACATTTAACGTGATTAATAATACCTGGCATCTTTCAGTCTTTTTTTGCCCGTTCTAGTGGCCAAAAAGCATGGAACGAGCCTCCCCCGCACCCGCTGCCCACTCCCCTGCTGCCTGCGCGGCGGCAGATGGGGAGCCGGGCGCCTGCCGAACAGCCGGGGAGAAGGCGCTTCCCCCCTCTGCTCCCCCCAAAGGTTACTGGTAAATAACAGCTGCACATCTACCGTTAATAGTTTTACGAATAATTAGGTTTGAGAGAAAGATGCTTGAGCGGCAGCTTGGAGATCGGGTGGGTGGTTAGGGGATGCAGCCCACCCGTGCATTGGAGGGATCACCCGGCACATCCCAGTTGCACGGGATAGAATGGTCCAGTCTCTTGTCCAGCCATGGTGTGGCTGTGGGGATGGGGATGGGGGATGGGGATGGTGATGGTATCTGCTGGGATGGCCCTGAAACTCTGCCAGATGGGGCTACTGGCTACATTCCTTTCCAGAAGTAATAGGGGGTCAGCAACGGTTCAGTCGGCCATGTGGATCTGTCTGTCCATGCACTGGCTGCCAGGCTGCAGGGGTCAGCAAGAGCTGAAGAGAGGGCTGGAAAGGGAAAAACTCAGGAAGAGGGAAGAAATTGAGCAAAAAAGGAGAGATAGCATGTGTGTGCACAGAGGGGAGCATCAAGAGGAGACACTCCAAAGCCAGATAAATGAAAAATCCATAGGGAGAAAAGTTACAGAGGGAAGAAAATAGCAGCAGGGAGAAAAGCAGGAGGAAGAGGGAGGTAAAAAAAGCACTCTGTCACTACTGAATAATGTAGGGCAGGCTATCGGGGGCTAGTGAGAGTGACAAAAGCTCCCAGCCTTTTCTTTTTTCGTCATTAACAGATGGAGCCGTGCATGAGGCAGGGATGTAGGCTCCAAACCCGCAGCTCGAGCAGTCAAAGCGTGCGGCAGACAGGAGCGTGCCAGCCTCCGCTGTAGCCGGGCGGCCCGAAAGGATGAGGAAAGCTCTTGGAGCCCACGGGACGCAGACACAGAGGCAAAGGCAACCCAGCCAGCTCTGCTTGGGTACAAATGCAGGCATCCACCAGTGGGAACTGCCATTTCAGCAGGGATGTCCCTGCCAGGAGGATGAGAATTAACCACTCCACTCACCTTTCCTTCCCTCCTGCCAGCCCTCCCCTGCCTTTCATCCAGCCTTACCAGCAGATCCCCAAGCTAAAGACCTAAAGCCCCTTCCCCTTTGGCTAATCCCTCTGTTTTACAGAGATCAAAGGAAGGATGCCCTTTGCTGGGCACCTTTCCCTTCCCAGAGAGGTTCTGCTCTCTGCAAGAGCATCCTTAGTGCTGCTGGAGCAAGCCAGCAGCGGGAGCTGGCGTTTGGTCAGGGCTGACAGATGTCCCCTGCACAACCTCTCTTCCCTTGCTGGGATTTGCTTCTCCGGATTGGTTTTCCTCACAGAACCTGTGGGTTTGCCCCAACAGACCTTGCTGGCACCTCTTGCAGACCCTGGGACATCACAGCCTCCCTTTTATTTGTAGCCTGAGTAAGTTGCTGCCCACTGCAGGTACATTTGTGCTCACACCAACACCACACTCTTTGCTTTTCCTCCCCCTGCAGTTCCCATCCGCCAAGGCTGCATCCTGCCCAGCCAAACCTGGCTGTTCTCCAGCCTCCCTCTTGCCTCAGTTGTTCATGAGGGATAGCAAAGATTGGGTGTGAAATGGGCAGGCATCCCCCCTTCAGCTTTGTGTGCATGATTATCAGGTCCTGTCCAGTCTGGAAAAGCGGGATGTTGGGAAGAAGAAAAAGCAAGAAGCCATAACCACAGATGAACATGCTGACCTCCTCCAGACCAGTTCTGGGGCCACAGGGAGGCTGTTCATATCAATAGGAATGGCGTGTTTCGCCCCTCATGTCCCACCAGCGTAAGCCAGGATATCCAGGATATCCATGGATATCCAAGCAGCCACAGCAGTTCCAGCACCTTTGGGAAGATCTGGAAATACAGAGAAGGGGGTCACCATCTTTCTGAACCCATGGCAGAGAGATTAATGTCCCAAGGACATGGGGAAAGGAGAGGGCTCCTATTTACAGAGAAACCCCAGGAGCATAGCAAAGGGTCACTTCTTCTGGTAAAGTGGGATCTGGGGTCTTTGCAGAGTGCAGCAGCAGCTGGGAGCATATTCACCAAATGCCATGTTAGAATTGCCATGGGAAGAGTTTTGGTCTGTGTGTTAACCCTGATGAGACAAGACACACTTGATGTCCCCAGGTGATGGCTCATGTCTTGAACCAGACACACACAACAGCCTGGCCACTGGTCCCACTTCTCCATGGCATCCCCAAGGCCTGGGAGAGGCTGGCTTACAGAGAGCTACCTGCCCAACCCGGCGCACGTGCACACACCCCCACACGCCGGCTGAGCTGAGCTAAAGAGGATTACAGCCCCATTAATTGATGTTAACGTGCCGGACATAGGTAAGCGGCCTCACAAGTGACAGGGGTGGAAGCTCCAAGGTCCTTCGCTCATCATGGGAGGCTGCCTGCAGGAGCAGAGCCAAGGGATGACCCAAACATCCCACCCTTGCTCTTTCTCTGAAGCGGCAGAAAGTCATTAAGAACAGCCAAGCTTCATTTTGCAGTAATGAGCTCAATGGGGGCTCTGAGAGGGGAGCTACAAAGTCAGCTGGAGGCTCTTGGAGAAGACCCCAGTGCGGATATGGGACTGTCATCTCAGCACTTCCTGTAGTGCTGCAGGCTGGGCATGTCCTTATTTAACCTCTTACAGTGACACCTCCCTGAATTTTCTCTTTTCTCCCTCCTGTCCCCTCTGTTGTGGCTGCCGCCAAGTGCAGCAGGAGCTCCCAGCCCGCACCAATAGCTCAGCACCCACTGCCCCCGCACTTGCTCGCGATGCCCTGCACACCAAGATGGAGCAGCTGGAGGAACAGCTCCTCTCCAAGATCCTGACCCTGCAGAAGGAGCGCCAGGCCGCAAGCACTGACCGTAGCCAGCAGCAGCACAACATCGAGAAGGAGCTGAACTCCCTCCAGAACCGGGTGACAGAGCTGGAGCACGGTGAGTCCTGTCCGATGGGATGGAGGTGGGACAAGGGGGTCCCTAGCCCAAGGTGCATCAACAGGACAACCCCAGGACAGGTTACCCTCTACAGGTGCTGACCCTTCTCTCTCCTCCCCATCCTTGGCACGCAGGACCGCTGGGTTACAGCCCTCCTGATGCCTTCAAGGTGACCATCCCGGTGCAGAACAACTACATGTACGCCCGCATGAAGAAGAGCCTGCCAGAGCTCTATGCCTTCACCATCTGCATGTGGCTGAAGTCCAAGGCCCTGGCAGGGCTCGGCACCCCTTTCTCCTACTCTGTCCCAAGCCAAGCCAATGAGATTGTGCTGTTGGAGTGGGGCACTAACCCCCTGGAGCTGCTCATCAATGACAAGGTCAGCTCAGTCACAGGAGGGAAGTCTCTTCCCTCGTGTTCCCTGTTTAAACCCACACTGGTGTGAGGGAGCTGGGAGGAAGGAGCCCAGGCTTATGGGGAGAGGGAGGAGAGTGGGGAAGATGGCTCACTGGGATGGGTTTTGAGAGGGAGAAGCAGCACAGTGGGATGTCTGTAGAATTTGGATTGTCGCCACCATGGGGATGCACCACTTGCTTTGCGAGGGTCTGGGGAGACACAAGGGTCCCCCAGCAGTCCCACTGAGCCCTGGGCTCTTGCTCTCCCCTGGAAGGTTGCCCAGCTGCCACTGAGCCTGAAGGACAAGGCCTGGCACCACATCTGTGTGGCATGGACCACCCGGGACGGCAAGTGGTCGGCATATCAGGATGGTGAACAGCGGGGTGCCGGCGAGAACCTGGCCTCCTGGCATTCCATCAAGCCCCAGGGCGTCATCATCCTGGGCCAGGAGCAGGTATGTACCAGCTCAACACCAAGAGCTGCCAGTTAGCATTGCTCTGGTAAGAAGCTGGCTGAGGGGAAAAGCCCCCAAATGGGGCAAGGGCAGGGGGTGGTGAGGGCATGAGCACTCAGCATGGCGTGTTGGCTCTCCTGCCTGCTCACCTGACCTCTAGCCTGGCCACGGGCACTCATTGTCTCCTCTTCCCTCTGGCCTCCACTTTCTCCCTGCCTCGTCTTCTTTCATCTCCTCCACACATCCATCCCTTTCCCTCCTTGCCACCAAGCATCAAGCTTTGCTTCTCCCCAACTTCTCCCTTTCCCCTTGCCCTGTCTGCCCACTTGGGTGCATGTTCCTCCTCTTCTGCTCATCCCTGTCCGATCACCTCTCCTGCTCTTTCCCAGGACACTCTGGGGGGCCGCTTTGATGCCACACAGGCTTTCGTGGGGGAGCTGGCACAGTTCAGCGTGTGGGACCACATGCTGGCACCAGCGGAGATCCTGGGCTTGGCCAACTGCACCTCTCACCTCCAAGGGAATGTGATTCAGTGGGACGACCAGGCGGTGGAGGTCTTTGGAGGTGCCAGCAAGGCGGGCTTTGCTGCCTGTGAGGAAGGGAGGAAGGCATGAGTGGCGCCGAGCCCTCTTCCCAGCACCGAGGAGACCAGTGGCAGCCCCAAAGCAGGGAGCCCCTTTCTCCCCTCCCAGGCCAGTAAGCCTTGCCAGGGCGATGCTTGAGCCCCTACACTGGTGTCTCAGGGGGGAGAGGGGACCCTGGAAGCCTCCCTGTTGCGCCTGTGCTGGTGGTGTGGCTTGTCTCCACCCCTGGCACAAGCCTGCTCCTGGGTCTCATCTTGCCCTGCTTCTGTTTGGGTGGACCTTGCTGTACCTGCAGGTGTCCTGGTACAGCAAGGGTCCTCACCTTGTCAGCCCCAACAGGGAGTGGGAAGGAGAACTCTGTCTATCCCAAATGCAGTCCAGCGTCAGTGGGATGCCAGGGTGCAGGCACCCCCTGAATACACCTCCTTTCCTTATTTATTTCTAGCAACCCCACTGTCTGATTTTATGAGCCTGCATTCCAGGATGTCCCCTCCAGTCCCATCCCCTCTTCTGCTGCCCTGGTTTTTCAAGCATCACGCCAGGGAAGCTGAGGGAGAATGGCATGGAGCCATTGGGGCAGTACTCACCCTTCTGCACCCCTTCCCCTTCCTCTGCTGCCTGTTTGGGCAGGGCTGCCCGAGAGGAGCCAGGCTTTGGAGGCAGTGGGAAGAGAGCATTCCCCACCCCTTTCCAGCCAGGTGGTCGGTTGGCCACCAAGGGAATGGGGGAAACAGGGCAAAGCATGTCCCCCAGCGCTGGCCGAGGGGGAAGGAGTGCAGCACTGCCGTCAAAGGGAGTGAAAACAAGAAAAAAAGAGACGGAGGATGGTGGTGGTCAGAGGAGCCCTGCCACCCATCCCCCAGTCTTTTGGTTACTGGATCGGGTTGCTGCCCTTGGTTCCACCCAGGTCCCCTCCTTTAGCTGCTCCTGGCCAGGAACAGGGCTGCCGCTGGCCTTGGAACTGGGAGGGTGATGGGGCGGGCTGGTGTTTTCCCTGTGGAGTGCCTGAGAATACTCTGTTTCCATGCCGCGTGGTCACCAACATTTCGATATGTGCGTGTGTATGTGCACATGTGTGTGTGTGTCTGGGGTGGGGTGGGAGGGTTATTTTGGGGCTCTCATGGTTGCTCAGTGCAGTGTCCAGCTTCCAGTGCTCCCCCCTACCCCAAGTCCCACTTTGTGCTTTGGGAGACAGCCGCCCCCCTCCGCGGGGGAGGCGAGGCTGGCAGAAGGGACAGCCCTGACACCCAGCATCCCCCCCCTGCAGGGTCTCCGCCTTCGCTGGGGTGGCTCAGCCTGCTGGGGGGGGACGTGGCAGGGATGGGGTGCAGCCTTTGTGCCAAGTGGGAACACTGTGACCTTTGTGCACCCTGAGGAGCTGCCCCTCTTCCTCGCTCGCTCGCGCGCTTTCCCTAATGCACGTTCGTGACGGGGCCCCTGACGCGCACCCGTGGTGGGACATTTCTTTTGTAAAGCTGATCGTGAACAATAAACGTGATGTTTTCTGTTCGAGCCTCCCGCGGGGCGCGAGGTCGCTGGGGGGACAGAGGGGACTGACCAGCCCAGGCCGAGGTGTCCCTTCCTGTGGTGCTTGGGGTTGCATCCCTGAAGGGAGATGGCCGGGCCCATTGCTGGAATTACAGAAATATCATCGCAAGGGTCTGGTATCATTGCTCCAGAGGGGCAGGGAGGTGGTGTCACAGTCTGAGTACCTCTCATCTACCACACTGCAGAGCAGCATGGGGTACAGGCTGCTGCTGGTGTGGGAGGAGGGTTGGGGGAAGCACCTCTCCACAGAGGAGGAACCCCCATCCTGACAACAGGAAGCAGAACAGTGAGAAATCATGGCCTCTAGGCCAGACCGTGGCATCGAGGAGCTCATGTCAAATATAAAACTAATTAAGTACTAGTAATGAGTTTCTGACCTGGATAGGCACAAGATGGTTCAGGCACAGCTCTTGGATCTCCTATTGTAGAGCAGCTCGTGACCAGGTCTGAACGGTGCTTTTGCCCCTCAGTGGGTCGTGCCGCTTCTAGGAAAAGCACAACTTCACCTGTATTCTGGGAAGAAAGAGCACAAAGCCAGAGGACTCGATTTTCCCTAAGGCCCTGAGCCAGAACTGACCCCACGAGCTCCCACTTCTTCTGGACGGTATTTAATGCCATAAAACAAAGTCTGGTGCTCTCACCTTCACCACATCTCCACAAAGTTGAGGGTTGTTTTGAAGAAAAAGTATGTACTTCAGGTAGAGCATAGGCTCAAGGGCTTTGCTGAGCTGGAGGCTCATCCCCACATCACTAAGAGAAGGGAATTCAACAGGTGACAGACATTTGCTTGTGCTCCCAAATAACAGCAGCATAATTAGGAAGGGCAATACTTTTTAGAGGAGAAAATGTCAAAAAACGTTGCTAGGGTCACAAACTTAGAAGGTGAAATGGGGAGGGGCTGGTCTGGAAAACCCTCCTGTTAAAACTGCAGAAGCCCTGCCAGAGGGTTCTTGGGGCTGCCAGCCAAGGCAGGAGAGATGCAGGAGGACGAACAGGGATGGAAACAGCCTGGCCACTGATGTCGGCTATTGGCATAAATCTTGTCTCCTCCGGAGCCCGGAAACCCAGCCCACACTGAAACTGTGTGTAAACATCCTTCAGAAACGCAGAAAAAAGGGGACACCAGGAGATGCTTTTGCAGGGCCTTCCATGCTGCCCTCTTTGTCCCTGCCAAGTGATGCTGGCATGATCCCAACCCCAGCCATGTACCTGGGACGTGTGGATCTGTCACTTCTGGAACAGGAGAAATGGGGGCAGCACAGCTTCTGCAGGGAGACCTCCTCTCCCACAGAGGTTCACAGCCAGTTGGGCAGACCAGGGGGGCACACAGGAAAACTTGACAGAATTTTCCCAGAGCTTTTAAAAGCTTCCAGCAAATGCCTCTGCATAAGGCTTTTCAGGAAACAAAGGCATTATGGAGGGATTAGAAACTGGTTGAGAAACACAAAATCAAGAGGAGGAATAAATATTTGATTTCCATCCTGCCCTGGCTCTCTGCAGGAAGCAACGTCTGCTTCTCAGCCATCTCAGGAGGAGAAGAGCAAGATGAGACCATTTCATTTCAATAGGCTGAGCCTTGCAAGAGCAGCAAACCTGCAACAGGGCTTAAAAGGTAGAGGAGATGACAAATCAATGGCATTGCTGGCTAGAAGAAGTAATTACAATGACTTACACATATTGCTTGCTTCTAAATTAACCAAGAGCACTCAGGAGAAGCCCCATATCTCTCTAAGGGCAGCTGGCTTGAAAACAATGCGTTGCGCTCAGAAGAGATGAGGAACAACAAAATCACCCCTGGGGGGCTGGGTAAAGAGGGGAATTTTTAACAACGGTGTGAAGAACGTTTTGTGGTTGTGGTAGGTGCTTCAGCTGGATTGCTGGGTTGTGTCTGGATATACAGAATAGGGGGGAAGAAGGTGGAGGGGACCCAAGAGGTGGGCAATGCAGAGGCAGGGGCACCGTTGGGCTGTGGCAGTTCAACAGGAGCTGTCACAAGAGGAGATGATGTGGGAGACAGGTTGGGGAGGTGGATACAACCTGTGTGCCCTCCCCTATCTGCCTGCCCAAGAGCTGTTAACATGCTTCGAGGTGGGGAAAGGGACTTCCATTTCCCTTCCTAATCTGAAGGACTCACAGCTTCCTGCGAGCCAAGGGCTTAGCCAGACTCAAACCTACCCCCCACACATCCCCCAAGGGTTTTGTCCAGCAGCAAAGACCAAGTCAAACGTGGCAATGGGAAACCTTCAAGCCCGATGGCTATTAATTATTGGGTTTGAAAACAAAGTGCTAAAATTCCGGAACACCTCCAGTCCCTGCCTGTATTTCCAGAGGGCACAACTGGCCATGCAGGCTCTGCCTTCCCAGGGACATGGACAGTCCTGGGAAGGACTCCCTTCTTTGGAGTGGGCTTTGGGAAGCTCCTGTGCTCCCCAACAGCTACAGCCTCAGCTTTGGGTTCACATGTCAGGGCTCTCTGCAGTGTGTCAGCCTCCTGGTCCCTCAAACGAGGTCAAGCCAGCCAATGCTTGTCCCCAGGAGGTGACTTACGAAGTCCCCATTACCTGCTCTGCCCTAGCGTGGGGCGCTGCCTTAATTGCATCCTTGCGCTTCCCTGTCATGCTGGGAGCCTCCTCTGCTCCCTGCCAGAGCCGGGAAGGCTCATTAAGACTCGTGCAGCACTTGCACGGGGAATGTGCCATGATTCCAGAGCATCTGGCACAGGAACAGCCCCCGCACGGCTGCTAGTGCTGAGGCAACAGACCTTACTAGCAGTAGCTGTCATTACTAGAGGTAGTAGCTACGGGATCATATGAGAGGTATGCTGCATTTCCCAGCAGACCAAGGGATCCGGCTGTCCCAAAGCAGGTGTCTGTGTCCTCCGGAGCAGAGGGTTGAGCTGCTTTTGTCTGCCTCCAATTCCTGCTCACTGGCATCCCCACCTCTGCCTTCCCTCAGCTCAGTGCAACATGCTGGGGCTCTGATCCCAGTGAAATGTGGCTTCAGCATCTCCACAGGGCCTCCTGAGTGTGCCTCCAGAGAGCTGCATCTCTACCACCCCAGGATAGCTGCAGGGCGGACCTCAGTGTGTCCCAAGTCCCCAGCCTGGACCCTCCAATACTACCCAAGGTGGTGTGGAGCAGTGCCCAGTCCCTGGGCTGTGTCTGACAGGCTGGACAGCAATCTCCAGTCCCCTGCTTTATCACAGAGAGGAGACAGGACACAGCAGTGCCCATGGGGATGATCGGAAGGTCCCAAAACATGGCCTGAAGCAGGAAAGAAAGGAAAGGAAAGGAAAGGAAAGGAAAGGAAAGGAAAGGAAAGGAAAGGAAAGGAAAGGAAAGGACCGGAACGGAAAGGAAATGAAAGGAAAGGAAAGGAAAGGAAAGGAAAGGAAAGGAAAGGCAAGGAAAGGAAAGGAAACGAAAGGAAAGGAAAGGGGAAAGGAGAAAAGAGAAAAGAGAAAAGAGAAAAGAAAGGAAGAGAAATAGATGAGAGGTGCCCTCCACCTGATGAAGAGTCAGCCTGTTGTCTAGTCAACACAGATGGCTAAAAGAAAGCATGAGGCAGTATATATATAATATATATGTGTATTTTGCAGCTGGTGCTTGCATTTCTGTGCTCAGGTAAGGAGTACAATGCACCCTCGTGTCAGAAGGCAAATGGCACTTTGTTTTAATGCTTAATGCTTTCAGCAGCCACAGTGAAGTACAAACGGCTGAAAGAGTTTCCATCTGTGATTAGCTGCAAATAAAGAAGGACCAGCCAGAGCAGAGCAATGATTCTAGCTCCTTACAGATCCAGAGGGGTGAATGGGACCCTTGCTCTGGACTTGCTTTCACCTACAGAAGGGCACCTGGTTGCTTGGAATGGAAACTAAAGACCAGTACCTGTTACCTGTGTTGGCCCAGTAAGACTCTGACTGGCTTGCAGTGTTGTACAGAAGCAGCCTGCACCTGAGGGTGCAGAAACCAACTGCTCACATTTTGCTAAGCCACAGTAGATGGAGACAGGGCAGCAGGATGCTCTCCTTCCTCAGGAGGCATCTCTACCTTGCAGCCTGACCATATCACCTACCACAATCACAAAAACCTACTTTGTTCCTATCTTTGAGTGCTGGGGTTGGCAATTTTCCCTTAGCTTCTCACCTAGGAGCTGCTGCTGAACAATCCTCACAACCAGTCCCAGCATTCCCTGAGGGAAACGCTCGCTGGGGTCACATTGATCAGAGCCAAGGCACATTTAATTGCACCCAGAACTGCACAGGCATGCGTGCTCCCCTCCTGCCCCATGCACAGGGGCACGGGCACACAAACACACCAGCTCGCACCGACTTGCTGCTTGGTAGTAAAAGTGGGTGAACTACACGGGGATTAAAGCATTAAAAAAAAACACAGCAAGAATACGATGTTTGAAAGAGCCGTGTCCCTGGAGAGATTAGAGTAGCTGCCTGCAGATAAAGCAATGATGATGGAAAGATCTACTTCCTCGCAGAGATTCTACTCCTAATTATCTCGTCTGAAAAGAAAAAAATTATGATCTCCCAGCTTTTATCTGTCTCTTGACAATTTTAGCTCTGTGCCTGCCTCGTTGCAAGAGGCTGATGCTTGCTGAAAGGAGGAAGGGGAAGGAATCAGCCCAGAGGGCAGGAGCGGTAGGAGAGTGAGGGGCACAGGAGGCAGCGCTTCATTTCTGTCGCCACCTGCAGCGACGGCAAAGGGAAGGATGAATGATCACTGCAGCATTCTCTTTCCAAGCCCAAAGGCATCTCAGCTGCCTCCAGCACTGGTCTGTCAGGCAAAGGATAAGCAGGAGGTTGGATTCACTGCTTCACGAGCAAAAGAGACAACAAGGCCACAGGGCATAGCTCAGTACTGCAGTGCGAGAACAAGGCTCATGAGCTGGCACGGGCAGAAGAGTGCCCAGCTTATTCCTCCCCCACTCTTTTCCTTCTCAGACAGCCAGAAAGCAATTCTGTCAGCAGACAGCCAGCAGTGAGGACATTTCAAACAAACCAGTCAGAAGGACCACGTGAAAGATCAGTCAGGCCCATGAGCCACTCTGCAAGACAAGGATGGGCACTGATGGAAACCCAGCGTCATATCCAGCATCGGAGGCTTTTTACAGAAGTGTTTCCCCTCAGTGTTATCCTGAGGCTTGCTGCTTCTCCTGTTTTAATTTCAGATGAATTCAGTGCTAGACCCCCAGGAAACTGTTTAAGCCCTGGCTTAGAGGCAATTGGTGTTTGGCTAGCAGGGTGCAGGGGCAACAGAGGTTTCCCAGCAAGCCAAGAGCCAAGGAAAACATCAAAGCAAAGAGACATTACAAGCTCAAAGGCCACGGAGGGCAGGAAGGGGACTACTGTTATAGGAGCTGTTTGAAAACTCATGATCCATCCTCGCAGCACCACTTTCTCCTTCTGTACAGTCATACTGACATGCAAATGTGGGTGGTTGCCTTTCCCACACAATGAAAACTGTGCCCAGATCTGGGCTCCTCAATTCTGGAAGGTGATGGAGCAGGTCCAGAAAAGAGCAACAAAGCTGGTGAAGGGTCTGGAGCACAAGTCTTACAAGGAGCAGCTGAAGGAGCTGGGGTTGTTTAGCCTAGAGAGAAGAAGGGTTTTGGCTTCTTGGTCAGGTTTGGGAGAATTTTGGCCTCTTCTCCCAGGCAACAAGGGACAGGACAAGAGGGTATAGCCACGGGAGGTTCAGTTTGGACATTGGGAAGAAATCCTTCACAGAAAGGCTGATTAGACATTGGTATGGGCTGCCCAGGGAGGTGGTGGAGTCACCGTCCCTGGAGGTGTTTGAGGAAAGATTGAATGCAGCACTGAGTGTCATGGTCTAGTTGACATGGTGAAATTTGGTCACAGGGTGGACTTGATGATTTCACAGGTCTTTTCCAACCTAATTGATTCTGTGATTCTGTGATTAAAAACAAAACAAAACAAAACCAAAACTCAAGAATTCCCCCAAATCGCTCCTTGTTCTTACATTTATCCTTGTTGTTTAAAAAAAGAAAAAAGAAGAAAAAAAAAAAAAGAAGTAGAACTTGGCCCCAGAGGGGTTTTTGGTCAGAACCACACTCAGTTGCCGGACACCGTGTGTGGGAAGCGGACTCTGCTCAGGCGCCTCGCGGCCACCCCAGAGCCCCCGCGCCCCAAGGCCCCGCGCGGCGCCGCCAGCGCAGGCCGCCAATCAGGCGCGCCGCCCGTGCGCTCCGCCCAATGGCCGCCGAGGTGGGCGGGACTTCCCCCGCCGGTTGCCATGACAAGCGCGGCCCTTCCTTGGCAACGGCGCTGCGGCGGCGGCCGCGCAGGTGAGGCCGCGCCCGGAGCCCCCCGGTTCCTTCCCGGGCCCTTCCCGGGCCCTTCCCGGGCCCTTCCCGGGCCCCGCGCAGCGCCCCTGGCCGAGCTCGCCCGCCGCGGCACCGAGGGGGGCGAGTCGGCGGGGCGGGGTGGGGCTGCCTCAGGTGCGCGGCACGCTCGGACCTCTCGGGCTGTGGCCCCGGGCACGTCTCGGGCTGCGGATGGGTATGGAAGTGGCTCCCGGGGTTTGCCAGGTGTCAGCCGGGCGGAGGTCGTGCTCTGGTACTCCTCCGTGTGAGGGCTGGCGGTCTGCTTGACTTGGTGCTTCAGCCAGCGGCTCTACATGCTTGGCGTAAAGGCTTGGTCTGTCGCCTGACACCGTGCTTGTTTTGCTTTGCCTTTAATATGGGCTCACCCCTGCTTCCGCTGGGTAGGAGGGGGAGATGCTTTGTTCTGGGTGAGGGAACCAGGGGTGAAATGCTCTGGATCTGTCTGTCAGTGCTGTGCCTCCGTGTTGCCAGAGTCAGGTTGGTAATTAGGCCCAGAGGCACGGTCCAGAGTTTTCCCATATGGTCCTCCCCAGCTGACAAATGCTCAGGGATCTGAGGAGCAAATGCGCAAACGAGACCAAGATGTTCCTGTTAAATGTTTCGTACAGACACGTACACAGATCCTGTGTCTGAAATACTCCTGCCCTTTGCTTGTTGAGTGCTGTTTGAAACTGGCAGATAACAGTGCCCTGGGAAAATCCTTTTGGCACTAAACAAGGGTTGTGGTGGCTGATTGTTATCCCCTCTTCTGTCAAAAGCTGTAGCCTGGCTCAGCTCTTCCTTGGTGCTTCTGGGAAGTGCTGTGCTCTTAAAGCCTCGCTTATGGAAAAGGATACATTTTTAAAAATTTGTTTCCATTAATGGTTTGAGAGGTAACACTCTCAGTGCGTGGGGTGTGAAGGCGGTGTTGAGAAAACGGTGAGTGAGATAGCATGATGTTCTCGTAATAGTCTTATTTGCCTCTCACTTTAAAGCTTTCTATCTCTTCCCTGTGTTTGTTTCTGTTGAAGCAGTGTCCTCTGGGCCAAGAAGGAGCTCCTCCTGCTGAAGCTGCTCGTGTTCACAGAGCCGAGTTCCTCTCAGCTGGCTGCGACACAA
This sequence comes from Lophotriccus pileatus, assembly GCA_035583135.1. Lineage (NCBI taxonomy): Eukaryota > Metazoa > Chordata > Aves > Passeriformes > Tyrannidae > Lophotriccus > Lophotriccus pileatus. Next base: position 49,944,425 of record JAWWES010000041.1, read on the forward strand.
CACTTTGCTGAGCTACAGACAGCCTCTCTGCCCCTTCCCGGGGTCCCTGTGGAAGGACCATGGAAGAGACCGAGGAGGAGAAAAAGGATGAGGCTGATTATAAAAGGCTTCACAGCTTCCCGCTGATTAGGGTAAGAAGGGGGATAGATTGCTCATTTACCAGTGTCACAGATATGAAACTCTGCCTTCATTCTTACCAACCTTCTCCCACTGAGTAGCTGCTGTGAGAACATCTGTACTGAGGGTTCTATGGAGAGATCCTGGTTGTCACGACTGCTTTCTCCCTATCCTTGACCACTTCCAGAGAAATCTATTAACACTGGCGTTCCCCGCGTCAGCCAGAGGAAGTCTGGAGAAAAGTGATCCACCTAATAGACTGAGCACACTGCTTTTAGAGCCCTCTCCTCTGTTCTGGATGCAGCTTTCTTTTAGTCCTAAGAAAGCTGGAGCAAAAGGTCTTGTTAGCCAGTCAGATAGCAGCAGCAGAAGAAAAGGCTGTGTAATTTACACTTCTTTGTTATGCTTATAGCAGTGATTAAGGGCTGTGGTCCGAGCAGTATTAACGTGCTTTCCATTTATCTTATAGCAGAAAAACTGACAAATGCCTTGATCTCCTCCTTTAAGTGGTGCTTCCTTAGTGCTAGTCTTCGTGTAGGTAGACAAGAATTCCACATTGGCTGCAACAATGAATGGATCAATTCTAATGCAATAAGCCATTTTCATATTTACTGTGTCTAAGCCCCCACTACAGCCAGTGCAAAAGTAAGGACTACTTACTGTTGTCTTGTATCCAGCTCTTGTTTTGCTGCTTAGTTCCTCTTGTTTGTTTGTCCTTTGCAGCACTCGGACATGCCAGAGGAGATGCGCGTGGAGACCATGGAGCTGTGTGTAACGGCGTGTGAGAAGTTTGCCACCAACAACGAGGTACTAGCCAGATCCCAAAATGGCCAGCCTGCTGCTGCAGCTCAGGGGACCTGCAGGAGCAGGGCTAAGGGTTCAGGGCAGGGTGAAGTCTAGTCTTGACATCCTATTACTCTCTTTCTGCACTGAGCAAGGGTAGAAGGAGGCGAAGACCTTACCTAGATCTCAGATTCAGTTCCCTTTGTCTGCAATTTCCATAAGAGCACTATACTTTCCTGCAGGAAGCAGAGATTAGTAGTGACCTTACCTCCTCCTTGATCCTACCTTCCTGTGGCATGCTTCCACTCTGTTCATAAAATGCCCTGTGTCCTGAGGGCTTGGCTCAGAACTGTGTGGAGACTCCTGTTTTGGGGATGAGTACAGGAACATCTGCTAAGTATTCCCCCTTGGCTTTAGGACCAATGATAAAGAGAAAAAATACCTTGCTCCGTGGGCAGGGCACTGCATGCCACTACAAAATCTTTCTCTCTCCTTGTTTGGACCAAACAGGGTGTGATCTGGGAAAAGCAAGCCTTTTAAAAGTCAGCCTAGTTTCAGTGTTTTGGTAATTAGCTGGAGAAAAAAAAAGGACTCCTGTAAAAATAGCTGCAGCTTAGTGACCTGAATCTCCTCTCGTGCTCACCGCACCCAGCATAACTCCAGCAGCATCTAAAGCAGAGCTCTTGCTTCAGGCTGAGTGAACGACAGAAGGGATTGCTAGATGCAGTTCTTTGATTTCTCCTGGCTGCTGTGTTGGAGGCTGCTGAGACCTGTTTTACCCTTAGGTGTACCTCTGGGCAGCTCCCTGTTCCTGCAGTGCAGCTGCTGTACCTGTTGCCCGTGGCTTGAGTGGTCTGTCAAGGGAGAAGACTAGGGGAGTGTTTGCATGAAACCTCGTTGGTTGCTTTATCTCACCCTATGCTCTCTGCCTTAATGTTCTCCAGAGTGCTGCCAAGATGATCAAAGAGACGATGGACAAGAAGTTTGGGTCCTCCTGGCATGTGGTGATTGGGGAAGGTTTTGGCTTTGAGATCACTCACGAGGTGAAGAATCTGCTGTACATGTTCTTTGGTGGCAGCCTGGCCGTGTGTGTCTGGAAGTGCTCCTGACCCCTGTCTGTGTCCCAGACTTGCTGAATACAAGACATTTGTCCTTCTCTTGACAGGTTTTTTACAATCTGGAGGTGGGGCTTTATTTTTAATAGTTAAATGTCAAGATTTCTCTTTTTCATACTGACGTAACAGTTCCGTGGGATACATATAGTTGGTGCGTGTGTGTGTGTATAAACTTGCTAAGCTGTCCTGTCCTAGCTCGTGGGATTTCTCATCTGTCTGTGGCTCTTTCCTTGGTGTTTGAGCCAAAGCAGAAGGGAAGTGGGGGTTAGTTAATCTCATGACATGCTGCAGAGCCGCACAGCAGCACTAGCAAGGGTAAGCAAAAGAGAAAAGATGCTATCCAGCCCTACGGTTTTTATAACTCCCACTTGTTCCACATCATGTCCTCTCTCTTCTGCTTTCCCCACTACCATGCAGTATAGCTCTGACCAGCACCTGTCTTTCCTCTCTCTGAATGCTGCTCATACTTTCTTTCTCACTTCTAATATGTCCATGCGGACCTGGCAGCACCAAGGGTCTCCCTTTCGGGCTGCCCGTGGAGGTGTGAGCCACAGGAAAGCAGTCCCAGCTTGCCCTTCCCTGCTGCTTTTGGGAGGGTACAACAGCTGAGCTGCCTGGGTGTAGGAGGTTGCTATGCAAACTGCCCCCTCCTTTCTCACCCACGGCACACCGAGACAGCATGAAAACACAGGCGGCTGACGACGCCTGGGGAGTGGGTGAGAGCTCTTTTTAAGGCTCAAATGCCTCCCCGTCAGTTCCTGGGGGTGTTGCAAGTGCTGTGTACTTTCAGCATCTTGTTTGGGGCTGGCAGAGGAAGGAGGCTCCATGTGAAATATAACTTGGTCATCAGAAATCCAACGTCTTTTTGGACTTGCGTTCTTTTAGCCTGTTTCATTTTTTAAAGCTGTTGGTGTTGGAGGATGGAATGAACGTAACTGTATGTTACGTCTGTGGCTTATTTATATAAATCTGGGGAACTGTGTTTTTACAATAAAAATTTAGCAAAATGTCTGTGCGTGTGTTTGTGTAGGAAAAGTAGTTCAAGAAACATGGAAATAAGTACGCAGTGGTGTAGCACAGGCAGAGGACAGTGACAGATCTCCATCCTGCAAGTTTCCTGCGTGCCTCTCATCCTCCCTGTTCAGTTTCTTTTACCAGTGCAAACCACTATGCCGAGGAAGGTTGCCAGGCCCGCAGCGCTGCTGGCCAAATCCCTTAGTCTACACAGCAGTCTAAGCAGTAGCAGCAAGGGAGCGTACCTGTGTCTGCTGATCAGCTAGTGTGCCTTGGCTCTCATCTTCAGAGTCACATATTTGGCTTCCTTATTTTCAGATTTCCTCTCAGAATGTTGCCAGCTGGCACCTCTAGTGCATAGTTCAAGACAGAAGGATCTCTCTGCCTTAGTGCCTGCAGTGGATCAAGCTGGTGGAGGGTCTTTTATGATTCCTTTTGTTCCTTTTCTGAACCTCATTGTTACGCTAGAGATGTCCTTCTTCCATTTCGTGTCAGGAGCTCTTCTCTAAGCCACAAATTGGAGTAATATGAAGACAACTGGAAATTATTTCAAATTCGGACCATGGTCAAAGAACTAATGTCCTCTCATGTAATTCCTGACTAATCAGGTGGAAGGGAGTTGTGAGGTGGGAGGGACACAAAACTACTGTTATAAGGCAGTTAGTACTGTGATACCTGGCCTGTGATCAGGGTTGCTGTGCTGTGTAGAAGAGCCCAAATCATTTGAGCTGTCTCATGGTGTGGTTGCTCTGTCTCCCTCCAGCTGGCTGCCATTATATGAAGATAGTGCTGTTGACTGGCACTTTCTGCAGCTGGCAGGTGGAAAAGATTATTCTCTCTTCCTCAACTTTCTATCTCCTCTAGATTCAGAGGAAAAGGTAAAGCCAGTGTCTTTGGAATGCTCAACGTTGGATCATGATGATACTTCATACCACAATCCCTTTAATCATGCCTCTTTCACACTAATGAATAATTAACTGCTGTGTGCATATGCACTGACGTGCTGGTCATGGGCATCTCTGCAGGGTCGTGGTGACCTGCAGATGACCGACCACAGGGAGCTGTTTACCTCAGCACACAACCTCTTGGCCTCGCTGCCTGTTTGTTATCTCCTTGGCCACCAGCTGACCAAAGCTAATGGTCTCCATGACCTGCTTCAGCAACAGGGGAGCGGTGACTGCTCCCCAGCCTTCTCGAAGCCTGAGTGTGCAAACAGATTGAGGTGAGCAAGGTGTGAATGTGCAGCGAGGCAGCCCCCACACTGCCACTCCCACAAGGTAAGTGCGAAGTGGCTCACAGGAGAGTGGCAGGCTATATTTGTTTCCAAGGGTAACAGTTTTCCCACCGAAAGTTACCATTGTTAGCCAGCCCTTGTTAGCTGGTTTCCAGGTCTGCTGTTAGCTCTGTACATGAAAGCGTAAGCCTCAGCCTTCCAAAATTCAGCTGTGTGTGTCAGGGCCCCTGCTCTGAGGCAAGTGTTCAATAATTGATTGTCCTGCCTGTTGCAAGATGAGCCATGCTGTGCTGGCCCCTGTGTGCTGGAAGGAAGACTTTTGCCCTCCTTTTGCTGTAGATGTGGCACATTTTTGGGCATACCTGTAATTTTCAGGGGAGTAAAGTGTACAGATCGGAAATGGTCCCTTGTCCTGTGTTTTCCACGAGAGACCCCTCTGGCCAATGGATTTGCTGGATCGGGACCAGAGGAGGCCACAAAGATGACTGGAGGGCTGGAGAACCTCTGGTATGAAGACAGGCTGAAAGGGTTGGAGTTGTTCAGCCTGAAGAGGAGAGGGCTCCAGAGAGACCTTATAGCACCTGCCAGTACCTAAAGAGTGCCTACAGGAAAGCTGGAGAGGGACTTTTTGGCAGGGCATGTTGTGATAAGACAATAGGTAGAGCTTTTAAACTAGGAGAAGTTTGTTCAAGATTGGATACAGGGAAGAAGTCTTTTACAATGAGGGTGGTGAAACACTGGAACAAGTTGCCCAGAGATGTGGTAGATGCCCCATCCCTGGAAACATTCAAGGTCACGTTGGACGGGGCTCTGAGCAACCTGATCTAGCTGAAGGTGTCCCTGCTCACTGCAGAGGGTTTGGACTAGATGGCCTTTAAAGGCCCCATCCAAACCAAACTATGATTTATGGTGGAGCCTCTGGGGCCTCTCTGCTTTTGACTATAAAACTGCAGTCTGTTGCTGGAGGATTTTACCTCATGAATTTTCAGCAGAAAGCTAGAAAAGTTGGCAACAGTTGGCTTGCTATTGTGTTTCCCTTTCATTTCTTGCCCCCTACATATTGCTGCCATTACCCATCAAAGCATCAGGCTGAGTCAGATGTAGAAAATGAGATGAAAACCACAGGGTGATGCATGGGTGCCAGCCAAATGACTCTTTCTATCTCCCCGTCCCATAAAGCTGCGACAGCAGCTCGGGGGGCTGTTCTTCATGACTTCATCCCTCCCTGCTGAGGGGAGATGGGCAACATCATTATCAGCTGCCAGGGAGTCCTGACTTGGAGCCTGCAGTGAAAATGTCCTCGGATGTAGGGCTCCTCCTCCGCCCCAAGGGTGTCTTGAACCTGCTGGGAAGATGGAGGGGGGAGATGAGAAGAAAGAAGTGCCAATTCTATCGCTTCTCTCATTCATCATGATGATGTCATGGCAACAAGGTACATGGATGTGCTGTCAGGCGATTGGGGCAGGCTTTGAAGGTCTCCAGCTCTTCCCCGTTGCTGCAGGCTCATGTCTGACTTGCTGAAAAAATCCTCTGGTTAATATTTAATGCCTGCATTGAAATGCTAAGGGTGGCAAGTGCCCCACCTAAGCCACCTTGCCTCTGCTTTCCAGTGGGATGTTAAATCGGGGAGGGGGGGGGAAGAGGGTAGGATTATAAGCTTCCCTGTCCCAGGGATGGCACTCACAGTCAGTAGGGTGGCTTCAGCCCATAGGGTCCCTGTGCCTGTCTGACTCTAGGACATAGGAAAGAGGTTTCTACCCCCTCCAGCCCACTTTGGAGCTGGTTTGGGACACTGGAAGGAAGAGGTTTTCCTTCTGTCCTCAGTTTCCCACGGCTGGCTCTGGAATAAGGAAATCTCTAGCCCTGCTCCTGGGGCCAAGCCCAGCTCCTTTGATGCAATCAGTTAGTACATAGATTTTGGTGGGGTTCTTGTGGTTTGGGTTTTTTTTTTGGTTTGGTTTAGGGTTTTTGTGTGTGTGTGTGTGTGTGTGGTTTTTTTGTTTGGTTGTTTTTTTTGTTTAGGTTTGGGGTTTGGGTGGGGTTTTTTTGTTGGGTTTTTTTTTTTTTTTTTTTTTTTTTTTTTTTTTTTTTTGTTTTTTTTTTTTTTTTCCCTAAGCAATGACCTAATGATCCCATGTTCCAGCTACCAGCTACCACCCCTTCTAGGTGCCTTCTTTCCAAATCATGCATCCGGACTGGATCCAGCAAACTTCCCAGAGCAAGACGCCGTGTTCCCTTCCCCAAGGAAGCCATCTGCTTCCCTCCACCCAGCTCCTTCTGTGGGGCTTCGGGCTCGCCAGCCGGGCTGGAAAGCTCTCCTCCTCCTCCTCGCTTGCCCCGGCTCTCCTCGGCCATCTTGTCAGCACAAGGCACGGGGAAGGGAATGCGGGGCCGGCTGAATCTGGGGCGGCTGATGGTGTCAGCCGGAGGCGGTTTCCAGGCAACTGTCGCGCCGTGGGACACGCGAGCCAAGAACACCGGGAACACCGCGTTCTCAGCGCACCGCCTGGGAGGGGGACCAAGCCTGACACGGCACAGGATGGTGTGGAAAGGGCAGCGTGAGCGAGAGGGTAGTGCAGGGATGGCAGCAGAGGAAGGGGTCTCCAGAATATCCCCCCCTGCCCGGTGATTATCATACCCTCCCTGGCTTGGAGTGAGGATTTCCAAGCTGGCTCCTGGTGTAACATGCAGCCAGGAAGGTCCACATGATGTATGGGATTTCACATGCCTTCTGCATCCTTTGGGAAATCAAAGAAAGGAGAAACATAATGCCATATTCTGTACCGAAGCCCACAGGCTTGTTGCAGGTGGTCTTGTGCTTCTCTGTCCTTTAATAAATCCAAAGTTCCCTCCCTGCAAGTTATGAGCCATTTGTGTGCATGCAGCCCAGCTCTGTGTCCCTGGGTGTCACTGAGAAAGGGAATTTCTTGTCAAGCTGGGCTGCCCTGCCCTTCCACAAGCTGCCAATGCTCCCCACGCTTGGTGGGTCCCACTGTGCTGATGTCCAAGGCAGCATCCCCACGCCTTCCTTCCTGCCTGCCTGCATCCCTACCCATGAACCTACCCTGCCTGGTAACCCTTCCTTACACTGCCAGCCCAGCATTTCCCTTCCCAGCAATGCTGATAGTCACATTCCCTTTGTTTTGTGCCATTTGAGTGGTTTTTGATAGGTGCATTTAGTACAACTGATTTTGAATGATGAAGGAGGGTGATAAAATTTCTTTGGGTGAGAAGCAGGAAGAAGATTCTTCTGTATTCTGAGTGTGAGGCTATGATGAACGTGGGGAATGGAGCTGCATAGTGCTTGGCAGGGTGGGTGCTGCAGAGGGGCAGGGCTACTTTAATGCTGTGGATGCCAAGAAGTGTTCTGCATGCCCATGTGGGTGACAGCACAGAAAGACAGGACAGTGAGGGGGTCAACTGCAGCCAGTGCTGCCCCTGGGCCAGCTTTGCAGCTATTGATTTGAAACTTGCCCCGTTCACCCTAACCTTGGCAGCACCAGCTCGACCCTTATCAGCACTGATAAACCCCACCACAACCTCTGTCCCATCCCAGTGGTACCACTCTGTGAGGTGTGACACCGGCAGATCTGTCCTGCGACTCCGCTCTTGCACCAGCTGCTTTCTTGCTTTGATGCTCTAAATCCAGGACACCTCTCTTTTATTTTTACACAGGAGCTGCGGCCACAGGAACTGTTTTAACCCTGGGTGGGTGCCCACCCCTTGCTGAGTGTTTTGGGCAAGGAAGGATGCGGCGCCGGCTGCAAACACTTTTCCAAAGGAAATTTAAAATCAGCCTTCTCTTTCTTCTGCTCTTGGCCCTCCTCGTGCACCTGGTGATGGATTTTGCTCTCCCTGCAGCCCACAGGCCCTGCAGCTGCAATACAAAAGCACCAAAAGCCACAGGTGTCCCTTCAGGCAGCCCCATACTGTCCGACCTCAAAAAGCTGAGCCTGCGACTCCTTCAGGATTTCAGTGGCAGCAACAGCTCCTTGGAAAAAACCTCCCAGCTACAGGGAGCAGGGCTGCGCACAGGGGCTGGAGAGCTGTGGGTCCAGCACCAACAAGAAGGCGGCAATGCGGGACGGACCAAGGGATCAAAGCTGGCATCACTTTTTGAGCATCCTCTTTACAACATCCCAATCCCTGAGGTGACAGAGAAAGACAAGCTGTTTGTCGTCAACCCCATGGAGAAGTTCAGCCTGCGCAGCAGCGGCAGTGATGAATGGTGAGGAGCAAGCTCTACCCTAGCTTGCTTTTGGGGGATAAGTGGGTTTGAGGGGACAAACAGAGGGTACAAAACACATAGTTTCCCTACATGGAGAAGCATCCTACCCCGGAGGGGCCCCCACTGCTGAGCAAGCTCTTCTCATACCTCAAATCCTCTCTTAGCCCTGAATTTTTGGGCTGCTATGCATAAGCCTGTAGCACATGGCAAAGCCAGAGGAGATTCTTGAATTATTCACTGTATTACGTAGGGTATCTATTAGGTGATCGCCTCGTCTCCTTCCCTTCCCCAGTGCAGACTAGCTTTTGGTGTCTCTCCCTGTATATGAGGAAGTCCCCAGTCCAGATTTCTAACCAGTTTTATCCCCTCTCCTGATATGTTGAAGGTGCAAAACCTGTAATGTGGGCTATCTCTAACAGTGAGACCATTCCTGTCCTGCATTTCGCAGGATATCTCCTGACCTCTTTAGGCTCAGCTGTGTGCTGAGCTCACTGCTGCCGGCTGCCTATTTTTATCATTGGACTACTAACCTCTAATTAGAAGGGAAGATATTAAAAGCTTTAGCACTGTAACACGTAACAGCTTCCTTATGGAAAGCACACCTTCCAAAAGTGATGCCTGCTAAATTTGAGAGAGAAGAAAAGCTGGTTTGAGAGCTGATTTCCACAAATGGCATTTGCCGTGTTTCTGAGGACCACCTCACCTGTGGAATAACCTTGGGTCTGGTTTGATGAAATTGAGGCACAGTCTGTGTTTTCCTACAGAGAGACATGGATTTGGGTTATAGATGTCCTGGGCTAACTGTCCCACTGCAGTGCCAGTGTGTGCTAGCACAGAGGTGGGGCAGATACTCCCACGAGCTCCTTTGAATGCCAGCTAACTGCCAATTTGCAGGATGCACAGAGACAGGGATAGTGCTAAGCCAAACTTATCCCGCTGGGGAATGTGTGATAAATGCGTCGAAGGGGAGTGGGTTGTTGGGAGTGGGGGTTCAGGTCCGTGCTGGGGTTGGCTGGGAAGCCCGTGCTCCAGTTTTGCCACCATGAAACCTGGAACCCACCCAGGGCTTGTGCTGGGCCTTCCCCCTGGCTCACCTTCCACACACTGGCTCCTGGGAAGTGCCTGGGGACTGGGGACTGATCCTATTCCACTAAAAGCTGTTGTTGTTGTTGTTGGGGTGGTGGTGGCTGTCGGGCTGCAGGGTCAGCAGCAGTAAAGCCGAGACGCTCCTCCCGACAGGGAAGACGGCCTATGACACCTACCCCACCTGGCTCAAATTCCATGTTGGCATCAACCGCTACGAGCTGTACCCCCGCCAGGACCCGCTGTTGCCCAAACTCCTCCAGGACTTGGCCACACAGAGGATCATCAGCTCAGGTACCACCTCCCTGCCCACACCCCTGTCTACACCCCTGCCCCACTGCCTGCTGCCTGTCTCTCTCATCCCTGTGTGCCTCGTTTCAGTCCAGAAGTCTGGCGGAACCCAGCTCAAGCTGATCATGACATTCCCAAATTATGGGCAAGCCCTCTTCAAGCCCATGAAGTGAGTAAAGTCTGGGACAAGCCCTTACCCCACCCACATGGTTCATTAGGTAGCGAGGAGTGGCCAGAGGGGACTACGGAGGGAGAAACGGAGAAATGCTTTGTGCACTGCCTCGCTTCAGCACCTCTGTCCCGAAATTGAGGCAAGCAAAATGGTCCCCTTTTCCTCACCTTCCCTGGCTGCTTACTAGAGCCTGGATGCAGCTTGTGATGGGGTAGTGACCTCCAGTGGTGGAAAGAAGAAGGTGGTCCATGAGGACCATCCAGGAGCATCCAGCCCATGAAGGTTCTCAGCCCTTGTGTCAGAAGCAGGGAGTATGTGGGAGCCTGGATTGGGGGTTTGGAGTGACACCACCCATCAGGAAGTGACTGGAGGAGACTGGGTCTTGCTGTGTCTGCAGTGTCACCAGGGGACACAAGGTGAGTTGTGGTTTGGAACCAAGCCCACGCTCAGACTGGCCCCCACCCTCCCAGGCAGACCCGGGACCAGGAGACCCCCATAGATTTCTTCTACTTCTCGGACTTTGAGAGGCACAATGCAGAGATTGCAGCCTTCCACCTGGACAGGTGAGCATAAGCTTTTCATCCAACCCTGCCTTCCCATGCTGGCAGAGCAATAGAGAAAACTGCTCCTTCATCCCACCTCTCCCTCCTTTTTGTGAGGGTTACTTCCTGGTGGGTTTAACATCTCGCTGTGAAAAACAGCCAGGGTCGATAAGAAATATTTTCAAGTTCTGTATTTCAGGATCCTGGATTTCCGGCGAATCCCCCCGGTTTCTGGCCGTTTGGTCAATATAACAAAGGAGATTCGTGACATCACCACGGACAAGAAACTGGCCAAGACTTTCTTCATCTCCCCAGGTGAGCTTTCATGTTGTCCACCCTCTCCTGCGGCCACCCACATGGAGCCCAGTGGGACCTGCCTTCTCCTGCCCTGGGGCAAAGTAACCCTTTGGGGACTGCCCCTGCTCCTGTGGATCCCTTGCCGTGGGGCTTTGCTCCTCACAGCCTTCGCTGCCACTGCGTTACCGGTGGTGCATGGCCACAGTGCATGGAGCATCCTCCCCCGGCTGCCTGCCAGACCACCCTTCCTGGGGGTCACAAGTTTGTTGCCTTCCTGTTCTTCATCACCCTTTGCTTTGTCCCCTTGGCCAGCGGGTAACATCTGCTTCTACGGGGAGTGCTCCTACTACTGCTCCACTGAGCACGCCCTCTGTGGCAAGCCGGACCGGCTGGAGGGCTCCATGGCTGCCCTGCTCCCTGACAAGACCTTGGCCAAGCGCCGCTCCTGGCGCAGCCCCTGGCGCCGCTCCTACCACAAGAGCAAGAAAGCTGAGTGAGCCAGGGCATGGGGGGTTTGGGGGGTATGGAGCAGCAGAGCTATGGGGTGGGAGGGGGCTGCTCCATGGCCACTCTCAGTGGCCCCTGTTCCCTCCCTGGCCTCTGTCAACAGGTGGGAGCTGAACCCCAACTACTGTGCTCGGGTGCGAGAGACACCGCCCTATGACAGCGGCCATCGCCTCCTCGACCTCATTGACATGACGATCCTCGATTTCCTTATGGGTGAGCCCCTCCATTCTGATGCTGAGGGCTGTGGAGCTCCTTTGGCACAGAGAAGCCCGAACGGCTCCATGTCCCACAGTGCTGTGCCCTGCGAGGTTTGTTGGCCAAACTGTTGTTCAGGTTGCAGTGAGCTGCGCTCTTACCCAAAATGAGAGGACAGGGCTGTGCCATTAGGGCAGAAGTCAAAGGACAAGAGATGCTGGGGAGATCCCAGCTGAACACCCCAGACACAGGAAGCACCTTCCAGCATACTCCCACATGCAGCCCCCGGAAAGCCAGAGGCAGAGGTGATGCCCAGGGCTGTGGCTGCCTCTGCTGTCCCTGGTCTGCTTCTTCCTCCCTGCACTGTCCCTGCACCATCATCTGACTTGGAGAGTTTCCCATCTCCTCGTTCGTGGCCACCCAGCCATGCTTTTGCCATTACTTCTGCTCCATTTGCCACTGTTGTCCCTCCATGGGGCTGCTGGGATAAGAAGGGGCCTGGAGGCCTGTAGGGTCTCTGCTCAGTTCCCCTCCACGGACATGGCCTTACAGGTGCCTCTAGACCTTTTCCCCAGGCCTTGGGTTTCAGTCTCACACCAGGAGGGTGCTCTGTATCCCTGTTCCCATCTCCCAGCCCACAACCTGATGGCAAATTTGTTGGCCCACCACAGGCAACATGGACCGGCACCACTATGAGACCTTCGAGAAATTTGGAAATGACACTTTCCTACTCCACCTGGACAATGGCCGTGGGTAAAGCTGGAGAGGGGAGGGGAATCACAGCCAAGAGATGGGGGGAGACTGCCAGTCTTGCCAAAATGCCACCCTGACACTCACTGGTGGGCTTTCCCCCCTTTCCAGCTTCGGCACACACTCACGTGATGAACTGTCCATCCTGGCCCCCCTCCAGCAATGCTGCAGGTAGTAAAGGGTTCCCACACTGCCTGCCCCGGATCTGCTGTCGGGGAGAGGCTCCTGCTACTGAGACATCTCCCTCCTCATCTTTGGCAGCATCAAGAAGTCAACCTACTTGCGTCTGCAGCTGCTGGCCACCCAGCCCTACCGCCTGAGTGACCTGCTGCGGGAGGCGCTGGCCGCAGATCCACTTTCCCCCGTCCTGGCTGAGCCCCACCTGCGGGCGCTGGACCGTCGCCTGGGGAAGGTGCTGGTGGAGGTGGGACACTGCCTGGCCAGGGCAGCCCGCCCGGATGAGGTGCTGGTGGATGATGTGGGGTCATGGGTGTGAGGGGGGGCTGGGTATCCTGCTGGATTGGGGTGTTTTTGGGTTCTGCCGAGGACGATATGGGATCTGACTTCGTGTAGTGTTGGCCTTTTGGCGGTGCCAGAGCTGGTGGTGTGATGTACTAGGAAAGCAGGTTGTAAGGATAGCTGGGACACGGGAGGGAATTTAAATAAAAAGGTTGGTCTAGTGGAGATGACATGAGCTGAAATCTCCCGACCACAGCTGCTTTCCCAGACGTGGCCTATCCTTGCATGTCTGGACATGTCGCTTCAGCCCTCAAAAGCCTTTTAGGGAAAGGGTAGGGATTTTTCCTGCCTTTTCCAAGCAAGAGCTGCCAAACTGGAGCAGTTGGCAAGCTCCTTCTGCCCCACTCCTGTCCCCAGCATGGTGATGCCCTGGTGACCCCCAAAAACAGAGCTCAGACTCCCCACTGTTGGTGTGGGGAAAATGAGGCATGAGCTCCCAGCCACTCACTACTCATCCCTGCCCTGCTCTTCCCACATCCACCTGAAAACCCCCATGGCTCTGGCATCACCACCTCCTTTGCAGCACCAGGGGTGCAGCAAGGGGGACAAGCCCCACTCCCCCTAGATCACCTTCTCAAATTCCCTAGGAACCGTGGCCAACGCTCTTCCCACCCAAAAAAGTGGCTCCTGAGAAGGAGACCGATTGACCTGGGGCCATGCACCCTATTTAGTGCCCGGTGGCTCAGCACCCAGCTTATCCCCTGAGCCTCCTGGGGGGTTAATCCATGTGCAGGGTTACGTCAGCTGGGGCAGGTGCCATCACAAGGGCCACTGCCAGTGTCCCCAGGATGGGGCGCAGGGTTGGCATTGGCATGGCCGGAGATAAGTGTGTTACTGGGGAGGGGAGATGTCCTCTGTCCTAGTCAGGCATCCACAAAGGGATGGGAAGCCAGGGGAAAGGGTGAAAAAGTGTGGCTGGCACAGTGAGAGATGGAGCTGCCCTGGAAAAGCCAGGCAGAGATTTAGGCCGGAACAGAAAATGGGCTCAAAAGGAAGAAAAAAAAAAAGAAAAGGGAGACAAAGAGGATCTGTCTGCATTACACAACAGGGCCAGGGCCACTGAATCAGGGTTTGTTGCAGTGTGCCCCCCCAGTGCTGGCGGCACGTCCTCCTGCACTGCCCTGGCTTGTGCCCCAAACCCCAGCACAGGGAGGACAAGGTTTTGGGGATATCTTGCTACAGGTTCCTCCCCTTCTGCCAGTTTTTAACTCTTTTTATAAATACCTTTTCACTCCGTATGCAAAAATGGGGTGGGGAGGGGGCATTCCTGCACCATGCCTCGTGGATGTGGACTAACAATCCTGTTCAGACACAGGTAGCTGGTTCCCCCCACTCACAGAGCCCCCCATGGCAAATCTTTTTTGAGGCACCGTGGGATTTAAAATACAGGGCGTGGGAGGGCGGCTGTTTCTTCAGCCTGGTGAGTTTGCACAAGGTCCCAGCTGTGCTGCTGAGGTTCAAGGTCCCGTGGGAGCAGCCTGGTTTGGCTCACACGCTCCTGCCAAGCCGGCCCAGCCACCCGTGGAGGAGAGTGATGGCAGCAGGGCTGTCTGAGGCCACGGGTCTGGGGAACAGCAGAACGTGCCTACCCGGTCAGAGCGGTGGGGCACATGGGCGTTGAAAAAGGGCTGCCCACGCCGCAGGGACAGGTTTGGCTGTGTCCTTGTGTTGGGTGGTGTATGGGGTGTGGGTATTCCCCACCTCACTGGGACCGGCAAACCAGACACCCCAGCAAAACCCAAACGGGGCTGGGGTGCAACCTGGACCTGGGAGCTCCCATTTTGGGCTGGTATCACCTATGCCCTTGTCTGGCAGTGTGGGTTCACTGCTGCCTATGGTGGACCTGGCGAGGAGCAACCCAAGGGCTGAGGTGCTTGGTGACCAGGTCCCGGTGAGCACCAGCGGGTGGGGGTGGGTCCTCGCCGTCAGCCCCCCAAAACGGTTAAAATAAAATAAAGTAAAATAAAAATAATACGCCAACAGCGATGATAATAATAATAATAATAATAATAATAAATAATGACGATGATGATAAGGAAGGGGACATCGAAGCGCTCCCCAGAGGCCGGGGGGCCGGAGGCTGCCCCCGTTCCGCGGCGGGCGGGGCGGGGCGGGGCGGTGGCGGCGGGGGGGCCCGGGGGGAGGGCGGGGAGGCGGGTGCCGCCTTCCCCCGCAAAACAAAAGGGAGCGGCAGCCGCGACGGCGGCGAGAGCGGCTGGGGTCAGCTGGGATCAGCCGGGAGGGACGGCGGGGCTCCTTCCCCGCTGCGCGTGACTCGCCGGTGGGTTTGCGTGGGGCGGCGGGGCCGGGCCGGGGGGAGCGGGGGAAGGTTGCGGGCGGGCTGGCTGGGCCCGGGACTCGGCCTGCGGCGGGGCGGGGGGAAGGTGATGAGTCGGGCCGGGGGTGTTCGGAGGGACCGGCGGGGCAGCGGCTCCACGCGCGGGTGGGACCTCGCGTGGGTGGGAGGGGAGAGGAGAGGAAGGTGTTTATCGCCGTATAAGGGGAGGCGGCTTCATCCCGGGGCACCAGCTCGGGAGGGGGTTCGGTGTGTGCGGGACCCCGTGTCACAGGGGTGGGGTCCCCGCCGGTGGGTCACTCCTGGGTCCCTCCTACCGATGCTTCCCTCTCTTCTCCGACACCCCCGCCCGCCCCCAGGTGAGCCGTGCCCTCCCCCCGTGCAGGCGCCATGTCCCGCCGCAGCCAGCGCCTTGTCACCACCCGCTATTACCCCGGGGACGACGATGCCACGACCAGCAGCAGCGGCACCTCGCTGCTGGGCGGGACACAGCTCCCCTTCAAGGAGACCACCGGCAGGTTAGTGGGGTGCAGGGGTGGGGGTGGGGGTGGGGAGGGGCCCTCCCAAACCTGGCTGGGGCTGGGCACTCCATCCCACACCAGGGACCGGGTATCCTCCCGGGTGGGGTGTCGGGATGGCTCGCAGGAGGGAGCGTGGCGGGGAGCCCGGCGCACTCCGGCATGGCCGCCAGCCGCCCTGGCTGTGCCCCTGCTCCAGCGACAGGCCCGTTCTCCCTGTCCGGGCACCACACAGGAGCTGCCGTGGGTGGCTGGGTGCCTCCTCCCAGCTGCAGCTGCCTCCGGCTGGATGGCGGGAGGCAGAGAGAGGGAGGGAGGGAGGGAGGTGCGCTGCGAGTGCCGGCCGGAAAACCGCAGCGGTGCGAGCGGAAGCGGTGCCCGGGGACGGGCGGGAAGGCCTTTTGCAAAGCAGAGGTTGCACCCTCCGAGACCTGCTGCCGTCTGGTGCGGAGGAGAAGTGATGCCGGTCGAGGCATTGGGGTGAATTCCCCATTTCTCCCACGTGGGTGCACTGTAATCCCCCACGCATCTTAACCACACGTGTCTGATGAGCCTGTTCTCTCCTCCGGCAGGACGATCAGGAGGAAATCGAGCAGCACAAAGCGCCTTTCTCCCGCCCCCAGCACCCAGACCTCCTACTACAGCGAGTCCATGATGAGCGAGTCCTACCTGGGGGGCAGTCGGGGACTTGCTGCCCTGGGCAGCTCCGTGCTGGATGATGACCTGGACAGTGGCATGTACTGGGGTGAGCCCTCCCACCCTCCTGTGGCACACAGGGAGCTGTTGGGGCAGCTCCCCAGAGTGGCTGACGGTGTTGGCCCCTGTGGAAGCGGTGGTGGGTGGTTTCTCAGCGGGATTCTGTGTTTTGGGAGCAGGTGGGGAGCTCTCTACCAGGAGGAGAAGAGGCACAGGGGACACAGAGTCCAGTAAGATCAACGGGCTCCTGGAGAGCAAGACGTACGACACCTATGCCTCTTCATCTGGGTACTCCTCAGAAGATGACTATGCTGGTAGGCATCTCCAGCCTCTCTGTAGTGGCAGGGATGCAAGGGAGAGGTTCCTGAGGGGCCAGCCCAGGGCCTGGTTATACCCAGGGTGCTGCCAGTCATGCCGCATGCCACCTCCAGTGCAAAGCCTTTGCCCTGGGCAGTACCCTGGGATGCTGGCTCCATTGGTGACTTGCGTTTTCCTTTCCAGGTCACTTTTACTCAGGCCAAAGTAGCTCTGGGTCAGGTCTGAGAACTGCAGCCTCCCGGGTAGGCTCCTTCCTCTGGCAGGTGTTCACCTCCCCAGGTGAGTGGAGGGCTGGCAGGGGCATTTCCAGCAGCAGCATTCTTGTCTGTCAGTGTCTCTACTCCCTAAGTGCTGCGTGGGCTGTTCCCTGATCAGGTGGAGGGGTTTTATCCCCTTCTGGGACCATCCCTGGGGGGTGGAGAGGACACCTCTAGCAGGACCCCTCCTCATGCTTGTTTTTCCTGCTGGCAGTTCGGTTCTTGACATGGCTGTTCTCGGGGCTGGTAGGTGCCTGGCACCGCCTCACCGGCACAGCTCCCCACCTGGACAGTGTCCCCTTTTCCAGGTGAGTGTGGTGATGGGACACCAGGAGGGGGAAGGTGTGGGGGGAGGGTGAGGAGGCACACGTGGAGGGGTGCCTGTGCCAAAGCCCAGCTGGGCTTTGCTTTCCCTCTGGCCCCCATCCAGAGGTGGTGGAAGGTGGCTGCGGTCCCACAGGTGCCCTTTCCTTCTCCATGCTCCAGGCGCTACCCACGTGCGAAGAGGTCCCTGCTTCTGCTGCTGCTCCTCCTGCTCCTCGCTGCTGCCGCCTACGGTGAGCCAGCCTGACTCCACCTGTTGCCCTGAGGCCTGGGGCAGTGCAGAGCATGCCACTGCCATACCTGGGGGAATGGGATGGCTCCCAGCTCAGTGCTCATGGCTCCTGGTAACATGGTCCATCTGCTCCCCTGTGCTGGGACCTCCTGGTAATCCCAGGGAATGCTGATGGCTGAGTCTCTGCATGTCCACCCTGTCCCTGGCTGTGGCCCATTATCAGCCTGTGGCTTTAACCATCTTATCCCTCTGCATGTCCAGGAGCTTGGTACTTCTACCCATATGGGCTGTCGACACTCAGCCTGCCTGCCTTCCCGTGGTGGGGAGCTGGGAAGTTTTCCTCCTCTGATGTGCCTGGGGCAGGAGACCTGACCATGCTGGACCAGGTAAGCTTCAGCAAAGGCGTGGTGGTGGCCCGTGTGGGATGGGTGCCTTGCAGGGAGAGCTGCAGCAATGTGGTCCATGGCTGAAGGATTGCTTCCAGGGGATGGGGAATGGTGGAGAGTGGGGCAGATGTGGAAATTATCCAGATTGTGACAGACTGTAGTGGAAATGGCTTCCTCAGCTTGCAGCCATCTCACTCTTGGGCTGCCCCAGGGATGGAGCAGAGGCAAGTTCTGCCTTCTCCTGGGAAGCAGCAGATGAATAAGATGTTACTGACTGTGGGGAATGGGTGGTAATGCGACCCCTTCCACAGGGGTGCTGTGGAGCAGGCACCTTCTGGGGAAGGCTGCATCTCACAGTGTTTTGGTTACTGCAGGGAGGACACCGGCTCCTGGCTCGCTTCCAGTCCCTGGAGAAGCGCTTCGAGGCACTGGAGGCTGAGCTGTCACGGTGGCAGCTGCGTCGGGGGGCGGCAGCGGTGACAGCAGGAGGAGAGCCACCCCCAGGGGACATCCTGGTGCTGCTGGAGGGGCTGGTGAACCGCCGGGACGCAGGGCTGAAGGAGCATCTCCACGCCGACATGACCAGCCACCTCCAGGTGAGGGGTGTAGGTGGCACGTGGGGAGATGGGGGTGTGCAGGGCCAGGCTTTGATATTCCGCCCTGTTCCTCATCCTGCAGGGTGAGCTGGATGTCTTCCGAGCCCAGCTGCAGAGGGATTTAGATGGGCGCCTGGGGAAGATGGCACAAGCCTCTCAGGTAAGGGAATGAGCATGTGGTGGTACTTGGGCAGGACCACCACCGACATCACAGGTCTCACCGCTTCTCCTTTTCCTGGCAGGAGATGGAGGCACACTTGCTGGAGCTGAACTCCGAGTGGCAGAGGTAACACTGGCTGTCGGGCAGAGCCACTGCTTGGGAAGGGGCAGGCAGGTAGCAGAGTGAATTCCCCACTGCGAGGCTTAGGAGGGGCTTCTAGGTCTGGTTAACTTGGGACAGAAGGAGAGACTGAGAGGTGTTGTCTTCTGGGGAAGGAAGGGATGGATATGCAGGTATGTCGGTATGGGGCAGCAGGGGCCCTTGTGGCTGAGAGGGCCAATGGTATCCTGGGGTGCATTAGCAAGAGCACTGCCAGCAGGTCGTGAGAGGTAATCCTGCCCCTCTATTCAGCCCCAGTGAGGCCACATCTAGAGTGCTGTGTCCAGTTCTGGGCTCCTCAGTACACGTGATGTGGAGCTCCTGGAGCAGGTCCAGCAAAGAGCAACAAAGATAAATAAGGGACTGGAGCTTCTTTTTTGTGAGGAAGGGCTGAGGGAACTGGGCCTGTTCAGCTTTGAGAAGAGACAACTGAGAGGGGACCTGATTAGTGCCCATCAGTATCTGAAGGGAGGGTGCCAGGAGGATGGATCCAGGCTCTTCTCAGTGGTGTCAAGTAATAGGACAAGAGGCAACGGGCAGAAACTGATGCACAGGAAGTTTCACCTGAATACGAGGAAGAACTTCTTTACGGTGCCAGTGACCATGCACTGGAACAGATTGCCTCCAGTAAGGGAGACTCCACAGCCTGTCTGGGCATTCAGGAACTGTCTGGACACAATCCTGTGCAATGTGCTCTAGGATGGCCCTGCTCAAGCAGGGAGGTTGGTCCAGGTGACCCACTGTGGTCCCTTCCACCCTGACCCATTCTGTGGCTGGCACCAGGGCTCCAAGGGTGATCGCAGCAAATGACCTGTGCTGCTGTCATTTTGTGTCACTGTGAGGAATGTGGCCCTTCAGCCAAGGGGTGAGCTGTGTGTGCTTTCCCACAGGATGCAGTAGAAGATGTCACTGCTGCAGGAATTAAGATGGTTATGGTCTGGGGCTATTGGCACAAGGTGTTGTTGCCTTTCTCTCCACAAAGCTCAGTGCAGGAGAGCCTGCGAGGGACCTTCCAGCAGGAGGTGGGCAAGCTGGAGCAGGAGGTGGCAGCGCTGAGGAGGGAGCTGGCAGGCCTCAAATCAGACCAGGAGGTGATGGGGAAGCACGTGGAGGGGATGCTGGAGCAGCTGAAGGCAGTGCGGGCTGATGTGAGTCCCCGGTCCCCACCCTGTGTGGCAGGGAGGAGAGCGAGGGTTCCTGTTCCTGGGCTAAGCTCTGTCCCCACCGTTTCAGGTGGAAGCGCAATTCCCAGTGTGGATCAGTCGGTTCCTGTCACGATCCCGGCAGGATGGTGCTGCTGGCCTCATCCTCCAGCGGGAAGACTTGCAAACGGAGCTCCAGGCTCTGGAGCGCAAGATCCTTGCCAAAGTCTCGGAGGACCGGAGACTGTCGGCCCAGGATGGTAGTGGAGTGGCCCTGCAGCACGGGGGGACTGCAGGGGTGACCGAGGAGGTGAGTGCTGGCCTGAGCCCCTGGAACATGGTGGTGACCACAGGTCTGAGACTGGGGACTGTGCCTCATTGTGTATGTGCAGAGGGGCTGGCACATGTGCCTGGCAGATGGCAGAGCGATTGGAACAGCCCCTACAGCTGGGATATTGATCCCAGTCCACCAGGCAAGAGCATCCCTGAAGCTCTTTCTTGGGCTGTGCCTGCACCCTGCCCTGGAAGGTGTCACAGGCAGTGATACTTTCACGCCTGCAAGGTTCTTGCTGTCTTAAAATCCAAGTTTATGCTCGTGCATCCTTGACCCAGAATGTAGGGCGGGTGCCAGCAAGGATTCCATGGGTGGAGCATCTTGCTTATCCCCATTCTTCAGCATTACTGCTGAGTTGTTTGGTGCAAAGCATTTCATCAGAATGACACCAAGGGGAAAAAATGAGTCTGCTTGCTTTGGAAAGAGTTGTTGGCAATTCCCTGTGGAGGTAGTGGAGGGAGGGATCAAGCTGGGATTAGCAGTCCCTGCAGTCTGTCAAGCTTTGTGCACTCTGTAAAGTTTAGACCTGCAGTGGTGCAGCAGTGTCCCAACTCCTTTAGCTGGGTTTGGCTCCAGAAGGATTCTCCAGCCAGCTCCCCCTTTACTGGATGGGGAAAGCTCCCATCGATCCTGCAGGAAAGGGCAGGAGGGACCAGCAGATGATGCTGGGGAGGACTGGGTGGTCTGTCAAGTTGTATTTGGTACACTCTCCTCCTCCCCTGGGCACAGCCCTTCTTTTGGGGATGGGCAAGCCCAGCATGCCTGGGTGCTGTCCCTTCATTTCAGAGCTCCTCTCCTCTGGGGTATTTTTAGCAACCTCTAGCAAGGCTTCCCAGCCAAATGCGTGTCCGCTCATTTTTGCCGTGGTGATTCATCCCCTTGGCTGTTCTATCCCCTGGCTGTTTGGTCGGAAGGTCTTTGTGCCCTCTCTGCGCCTGTGGGGTGGGGGTGGGTGGGGGGCAGAATGCCTGTCCTGGCCCTTCACCCCTCTTGTGCCCTCTGCTCCTGCTGCAGCAAGTGCATCTCATCGTGGGCCAGGCCCTGAAGCGCTACAGCGAGGACCGCGTGGGGATGGTTGACTACGCCCTCGAGTCGGCAGGTAGGTGGTGGGGGACGAGCCAACTGTCCTGGGGAGGGGACCATGGGGTGCTGGCATGCAGCTTACCTGCTGCCATCCCCTCTCCATGCCAGGGGCCAGCGTCATCAACACGCGCTGCTCGGAGACCTACGAGACACGGACGGCGCTGCTGAGCTTGTTTGGCATCCCCCTGTGGTACCAGTCACAGTCCCCCCGGGTCATCCTGCAGGTGGGCACCCTGGGGGCGAGACCCCACTGAGGGGGGGACTGGTTGGGCTGGTTTTCATGTGGGTTTTATTGGGCTCTTGCTGTTGCTCCAAGCCAGTGGCCGGGCTGATAAGAAAGGCACTGATGGTGATAACGTTGCTGTTGTCTCACTTCCGTGCTCATAGCCAGACGTCAACCCTGGGAACTGCTGGGCATTTCGTGGCTCCCAGGGCTTTGCTGTCATCCGCCTCTCCAGCATCATCCGCCCCACAGCTGTGACACTGGAGCACATCCCAAAAGCCCTCTCACCCCAGGGGACAATCCCCAGTGCCCCCAAGGACTTCACTGTCTATGTGAGTACCCTTGTCCATACTTGAGGGAGGAATGGGGGGACATGGTGGGAGGGTGCAGGAAGGGAGGGCTGGCAAAGCCTATACCTGGCTGTGGGGTTGGTCTTACCCTGAAGAAGAGGAAGAAACAATACTGCTGGGGAGAGGGGCAGCACCATGCTTCAGAAAGAGTTTGGAGGGACACAAGGGGAGAGGGGGTTGAGTAGGTGTAACTTTTGGTCTTCCCTCCCCCATCCCTCCCCACTGGTCCCTGTCCCCATTTGTCTGTTTTGGCCTGGAAGAGCAGGAACGGAGGCCAAGCACGCTTGCGTCTCCCTCTCTCTTCTGCCCTGGGTGTGCTCATCACCTCTGGTCTCCCTCTCTGATGACCCCTGGTTCTCCCTTTTTGCCTCCCTGCCCCTCCATAGGGCTTAAAGGAAGAAGGAGAGGAGGAAGGCCTTCTCCTTGGTCAATTCACCTACAACCATGATGGCGACCCCATCCAAACGTTTTACTTGGAGGTAAGTAAAATGGCCCTTGGAGCACCTGCCCCCAAGAAGAAAATGAGGCCTCTGGGGTCTCTGAGCCTTAGAGAGCTCTCAAGGGCTCAGGTATTTCTTTCCCCTCCTCCCCAAGGGTGACTCCGTGGGCGCATACGAGCTGGTGGAGCTCCGGGTGCTGAGCAATTGGGGCCACCCCGAATACACCTGCATCTACCGCTTCCGCGTGCACGGGGAGCCGGCGCACTGACCCCCGGCTCCCAGGCAGGATGAGGATGCTGCCAGGCTGACAGCAGGAGCGGATTCGTCTGGTTCACTGCTTCGCACGTAGAAATCCTGGGATGTGCCAGCAGCCGCCCCAGGAAGCTGCTCCCCTGCGGGGAGGAGAAGAGCTGGTGTTTAAGGGGTGAGGCTTTCACTCTTCCAAGGACTGGGGTGGTGAGGCAAGAGCATCCCATGCGGGTCCTAGCGCAGCCTGGCTTGTTTTCTGTGCATATTGGACTTTTTAACTTTTTAAGCTAACTTTTTATCGGGTCTGCGCTGCCCCTCGTCCCTGTTGCCCCGCTCCTTTCTGATGGTGTGTCGAGCATTGCCAGGACTTGGGAAAGGGGTGTGTAATTTTGTGCTGTGCTTTCATGCGGGCTTGGGTGCGATATGGTGTATGGGACCGCGGTGCCTGGCTCGGTTCCGCCAGAGTACGGGGGAGCCACCGGTCCACACAGTGGGGTCCCCTCCACACAGGGTCACTTCTCTTGCCTTGGTGTCGGGCTGGGTAAAGATCTCCAGCCCTCTGCTGCTGGGCTGGCAGAGAGGAAATGAGACAGTATTAATGAAGTATTAACGTAGAGGTAACGGTTTGGGGCAGCAGGAGGAGAGAAATGTGGCACGTGTTGGTGGCAGAGCCCGCCCTGGTGCTGCCAGCTGCCATCCGTCTGCTCAAGCCCTCCTGCTGCCAGTGGCTGTGCTGGGTCTTGGTGATGCTGTGTGCCTCCCAGGCTGGCTGCCTCCCCAGTGTTAAGCTTGATGACTCTATTGAAAATTCCTGTTGCCTGCTTCTCCTTTGGGGTTTGTTCCGGGTGATTTGTTGAGATTTTTTTTTTTTGAGGGGTGGGGAGGGGGGTTATTTTACAGTTGGGGTGTTGGGGTTGGTTTTTTTCTTTTTTTTGTAGTAACAAATGGAGAAAAGACTTTTTCCTTGCGATTTGTACTTAACCAGAGAATGTTACATGGTGCCACTTGGGCAAGTGGCTTAGATGTGGAGAGGGCTAGAGCTTTGTTTAGTAGGAGAATAGCGCACACAGTAGGATAAGCTAGAACAAGAGGAGCAGAGCTGTTTGAAATATGGGCCTCGTTGTTGGTGGCTTGGTAGCTGGACCCTGGAGGTGGGGTCCTCTGTGGACTGCTGCTGGTGAGGTGCCGGAGGCATTCCTGCACTCCTTGCTCTGGATGTCCTCTGAGACTGCAATGGGTGGCTGTGGCCTTTTGCCCATGGCTGCAACTGTGTATACTTGACTGTTAGCAGCAAGCAGGAACTGCTGCCTTAATGCTCTGCAGGTCTGTCTGGTGGGAGATGGGGGCAGTCTCCAGGGCTTGCAGGTGCCAACATGCTTCTGCTTATTGGGGAGCAGCAGAGCCACCCCCCACCTGCAGTGCTCTGGGCTGCCTCCATCAGCTCCCAGTCCCTGATGGCAGATGGCTGGTGCAGGCTGACCTCCTTTCTCTTGGAAGGGCTGCCTTTCCCTCCTACCTCTCCTCTGTTCTCTGAGCCCTGGCTGTGGAGGACAGTGCTGGAGCAGGGTGGGGAGTTCTGGCTGCAGTGGGCATGTAAATCCTGCTAGTGCTCGTGTTGAGGATGGGGGGAGCCACAGCAGGGGTTTGCAGAAAGGATGCACAGAGAGCTTTCCTGGGCTGAGGAGTGCCAGAGCCATCTGGCCCCTCCACCTCCCGGTTGCCTGCATCACATGTAGTTTGGCTTATGTTCTTTTGGCGTTTACAGGCTCCACCTTTGTCTTGTGTTTCGTTGAAAGAAAAGCTAAAGGGCTCACATTTAGCACTTCATCCCTGTCTGATGCTGGTATCATCCTTTCCCCTAGCACCATGAGAGCACCGTGTATTGATTCCCACTCTGGTGGTCTCTGCTTGAAGCACTGTAGGCATAGAGGAGGAGGGAAAGGGGGTGAGGAAGTGTGTCCCTTCATCCTGCCCTAATATGTTGATCATTGGGTAGATGCTGAGCCCTGCCCTGCTCCATGCCACCCTGAGGGGATGAGGATGGTAGCAGCACATCCCTTCTGGAGGGGTCCCCTTGCTCCAAGCAAGGGAAGTGAGCCCAGAGGGCATAGCCCCATCTCCAGAAGGTTAAAGTTACCCTGTGGAGCCTCCCGCAGAGCTGGGAGGCCCTGCTGCAGGGAGAAAGCTGACCTGTAGCCAGATCCAGTGACTATAAATTCTCTCCTATATTGAGCATAGTCTTAATTCTTGGCATCCACAGCCGAAGTTATTTTAAACTCATCTACAGCTGCCTGCTTGCCTTCGAGTCATGTCCGTGAGTGCCCTGTGTACACGGAGCTGTGCTTTTATGAATGCCTAGACCTGTTCTGGGCTCAGCAGAGCAGCTCCCGTATTTATTTGAATGATAAAGAAAGAGCAGAGATGAAGCTCTTCCTTTGGCTGCTGGAGCAAATGCCATAACCATGAGGCTGGGAAAACCCCTTCTTTAACATTTCTTCTGGCTCCCTGGTCGCTGGCTCGGACCATCAGGATAGACAGGGTCTTTGCCCAAGAAGAAATGGGTTTGTGGTAAATCACGCATGCTGGTAAGAGGTGGGAAAAGGCACCCCTTTCCCTGAGAAAGGAGTTGTAGCTGGGTCTCTGCCCCTTCCAAGGGGATGTTAACTGCTGGCTCTGGGTTAGGGAGCATTTGGCTTTACAGGACAAGCTTGCCCTGTCCTTTGGAAATGAAAGTTTCTGCTGTTCTGAGGTAAAACCCCCTGAAGATACCAACGAGAGCTCATCCTGGGGCTTTATGCTCTTCTCTAGCTGGTTTTAGAGGCCTCACGGTGCCGCCTGTGTGAGGATCCCCAGGAACATATGCTGAGGCTATATGTAGTTTTTCAGCCCCCACATTCATCATCAGTGCTGGGCTGCAGGCTGAGTACCTGTACTGAGTGCCTGGGCAGCTGCCTTTCCAGCAGCAGCTTGCAGGATTTCTGCAACACTTCCCAGAGCCACAAAAAAAGGGGCACATAAAACTGCTGCTTCAGCATGTGCACCTCTGCCCAAGGGTATTTAATCCTAGAGCTGATGCAGAAGATGAGCCTGGTGAGGCAGGAGAAATGCAGAACAGCTGTGGGAGCAGATTTCCCTTATTTACTCCATTTCCCTCCTCTATTTTCCCTCGTTCTCAGTTTGCCCTACACACGTTACAAATTAACCTTGCAGAAACAGATGGTTACAGGCAGGAGTTTGTATTTGATGCTGTAGCCTGTTGCAAATGCTGCACTGTTTTGTTCATTTTATTTTTTAATCAACAGATTGTAATTTATGCCTATGCAAGAAAAAAAAAAGACCAAGACAAATAAATTATATGAAAATTGTCCTGTTTTGTACATTTGGAGGTTCTGTAAGTGAATTTGCTGTTGGGAATGATGCATAGCTAGTAGATGCACAAAGCTATTCTTGTAGCTATTCTGTGTAGTCTTGTGGCAAATCCTTATTTTTCAGCCTGGTGTCTCTAGGGTCAGCAGTTGTCACCTTGTCATTGAGAAGGCTCTGGGATGCAACTCAAATTCCTTGGGACTTCAGTGACTTCTGCTAGAAGTAAGTCTGTGATGGACCATGGCTGTATCCATCCTGCAGCAACCTCCAGGCCCTTCCTGGGCATCAGTCTGTCCTCTGCCTTATGATTAGCAGAGCCTGGCTTGGCCCTGAGGAGCAGCAGGGAGAAAGCCTGACACAAAGCACAATTAAGGGTGGCTGCAGGCTGCTCTTTTCTCTAACATGGGTTGTAAATTACTGAGCAGGCAGCTAAGAGCAAGTAGAAAGGAAATACTTAATTTTCCTCAGCATGAAAAAGTTAACCCTAGAGCACAGAAGGCAGCTGTAAAAAAGGAACATTGAACTTGCTTGAGGAGGGTCTCAACCCTGTCTGCTTAACCAGGATGGGCTTGGAGGCAGGCTTGTGCTGAGGAGTAACATGCAGCTCCTTGCAGAAGGTCACCCTAGGGCCAGGCTTGCTCTGTGCTGGCCCTGGACCAGCCATCTCCAGGAGTAAGGCTGTGTGGGCCTCTGCTTCAGCTACCACCAGCTCCCAGCCCACCACTTACCTGTGAAAGGGCTGTGCAGGGCAGAAAAAGCATTCGTGAACCTCTGAGATAAACTGATGAGGCAGAAAAAAGCTCATTCCAAACACTGAAGAGTCCTGCTGTTTTTGAGAAGCAGGTGAGGCGCAAGTCCTAGCGAGGGCCAGGGAGCACAATAATACGCAGGCAGTGCAAGTGCTATGCTAAAGCTGCATCCTGCAGCAGAGGTTCCCTGATGGAACTGGCCCTAAACGATTTGCTATAGCTGCTTTCCACACGCACTCGTACACA
>JAWWES010000041.1:49971495-50135727 GCA_035583135.1 Lophotriccus pileatus
ACACAGCTCACACCACACTGCTGTTCTCATTTAACCACTCTGCCCCCAAGGTGCACTAAATTTTGTTCAGAGTAAAAGCTGTCAGGGCTGTGCAGAGGTTCAGCAGCAGCTCTCTTGTGCCATGGCATGCCCTCCCCTGCCATCACTGTGAACTCAGCCACACTGTTTTGTAGCCAGCAAAGGAGACCGGAGCCAGGCAAACCTGCTTTGTCTGGCTTTCAGCCTGGTTTTCCAGACGGACAAAAAGCAACAAGACATACTTTAACTTGGAACAAACTTTTTTAAAATTTATTTTATAGATCACACCAGCCTGAGTGATCTTTAAATGCTGGTCACAAAATAGAGATCACACCACCTCCTTTGCACAAATTGAAGTGAACCTTCTTTCAGTCTCAGCAGTCTCCTTCATTTGGAGCACAAGGAATGGAGAAAGAGAAAACCGCCTGGAGCTCCCTGCTCCCCTCAGAAGCAGAGGGCAGTGAAATCAGATGCAGTTTGATGCTGCTACAGGGCCAGAAGACAAACAAACCAGGCCCTCATGCCCTGCTCAGCCACACCTCACACCCCCTCACAATGCGGGTGCTATTAGTGTTGTAGCCGCCTATAGTTCCTCCCTCGCCAGGAGAGTGCTGGTATTTAGGCACATAGCTTGGAAAAGGACTGTCTGACCTCCCCCTCCCACCCACGCTCGAGCCACTGCAGTCTCTAAGGCAAAGTACCCTCGTCTCCAAACCACGTTTCTCACCTCTCCCGTGCCGCTTAATGCTCTTGGAGTGCTGGTGTTGGCATCGGGAGACGCGCTGTGCCCCCTGAGCCTGCTGCCACTCAGTCGGTGTGAAAGCCTCACCTCGAATCGCAAGGTGAGCTGGAATGAACTCCACGGAGGGGCCACAGAGTAAGAAACAGGAACAACCCGCTCAGGAGGGACAGAAGCTTTACAGTCTCTCTAATTAAAACAGAAGTCCTTCATTGGAGGAGGAAGCCCTCAGAGAAACCGAGGCTGACCACACCTGCTGGGGAGAGCCATGATTTGCTGAGCATGCCACCTCCTCCTCCTCCTCAAAATGCTACCACACTCCCACAGCTCACCACAAGCCGGCAGAAGATAACTCCTATCCTCACCGGAGCCAAGTGAAGAGGCAGGGTTAGAAGGGAGATCAAAATATGCAGGTAATCAATCACTTGCACAGCTCAGGGTTAAAAAAAAACATTCTAACAGTAATTTGTAGACTATCCTTGCAGGGCCTTCCTGGAGAAGCGAGATTTGTCATTAAAATAAAATACAATCTTAAAAAACAGTGAAATTAAAAGTCACAAAAATTACTATGTACTTCCAATCCTGAAAGCACTTCTATAAATTTGGTACCAATTCATCACTGCCCTCTTTGGTCAAGAGGAGAGAAGACAAATCCTATCTCTGCCATTGCAAAGTTTGGCCACTGAATTCCAAGAAAGATTTTGGAAATCTTGTAGTAAAAAAATCAAGGGGAGGTCACGTTAGCCTGGTGTCTCTGTTCCAAAGGTATATTGCCACCTGGGACCTCTGTCCGTCGAGGTGAGAAGGTTTTCTCTAGCTCAAGGGACGGACTGAGTGTTCCTGCACTATATTCTTAATACTGTCAATTGAGATGCTTCAGCCTTGAGAGGCAGGTTAGATTTACTTCCATGTGCACTGAACAAACACTCGTAAAAGCAGCACAATGGGAAGGGGAACAGAATGGGCATACATCTGCCCACTTAACTCTGTTGCTAATTAAAATCTTAAGTGCTATCAACATTATTTGAGAAGGACATTTAGCATAGGATCCCTGAATTTAACATCAATTTGTTTCCCTCTTAGATCTCCAACTAAAGAACTTTCTTACCATCTTCTTCAAGCTTCAGTCACTACGTTAAATTAAATCCACTTAGAAATAGTTTAAGAGGGAGGGGATCCAGAAACATATTTGGCACAGGGCCACAGTGGTGAGGAAACAATGCCCCATGGAGCCATCCTAAGCAAAGTGTTTTAACCTTTGCAAGTCTGAAATTTCAGGCGTTTGATAACCCCTGGATCTGAGACAGCAAATAGGGGGAGAGCAGCAAGTCCTGTGGACAGAAAGGGGTGAGGGAGGAGGGAGGCAACTAACTGGCTCTTTGCAGTTCTATCCAGACTCTCCTCTCATCTTCATGCACACAAAATATAATAAAAACTAATAAGAATAAAAACTAAGCCCATGATGTACAAAAATGTGTCAACAGGTGGAGGAGGAAGGTGTCAGTTACTCAGTTCTCTGTGTCTCATCACCTTCATTAGCTTATAAATTATGCTCCTCTCCATTGCTTCCTTCAGAGAGGAGGGACGATTCTTCTGCAGCCAATCAGCTGGGATGGGTTTTGGTTTAAGCTGCTCTGGATCTTTTGGATAAGAAATGAAGGGAAGGGGAGGAATTCCTCAGAGAGAGGAGGAATAAGAAATTCAGCAGCCACTGGCAGGAGTCACACAGGCTCCCTGAGATTTCACTTTATGGCGCTGACCCCCACGTCGCCGGCCTCCTCCTCCGACTTTTGACTGAAAAACAAGAAGACTGATTTAGTGCAAAGGGACCCCTCAATCAGAGCATGAACACAGCAGGAGTTCAGATGGATCATGCACACATTCAGACAGCGGGAGGGCAGTTGTGACTGATTGGCTTCCTACCACTGCAGGAGGGAGGTAAGGCAGACAGACACACCATGAGGGAAGGAGGAGAGAGAGATGCACCATAAAATTCTGTCTTTCAAGCTGGGGAGGATTTGATTTCTCAGTTTTCTGAGTGCTTCACTCCCAAGAGAGCCAGCAGCTGCCATGGGCTTCAGCATCCAGGAAATCAAGGCCTCAGGCCCCCTTGACTTTGTGCAGAACAGAATGAGAGCCCCCCGCCCCCCTACCGCAGCTCTCTTGCTGATCTGACTGCATTCCCAACCTCAGGCCAGCAAAACCCTGTTCCTCTTTGAAATCAGCCAAATACCTTATTGCCCTCACGGATGTGGGGCTCTTCATCCAGAGCAGGCTGAGTGGAAGCAGGAAGGAGAGAGAGGAAGAGGTAAGCAAGAACAAAAGCAACAGAGTCTCAGAGGGAGGGATGAAACAAAACTCAAGCTGGGAGCACTACTTACAACTACAGTGACGCTACAACAAGACAAGGAGGAGACGGAGGACTAGTGCAAAGCCCGAGGCATGTGCAGAGGGAGAGAACCCCTGCCAGAGGGCTCTTTCAGCAGCCAGCATGGCTAAAGATCTGACCAATGGCAACTAATATAGTTAGTTAAGAAGTTAGGAAGTTAAGAAGGGGAACATTGACCAGGTCTCTTGACAGAGTCATTTCCTGAACCTTTCACTTACTAGGTAAGTACACTAAAAGGAGAAGATCTTTCTTCTATCAATAATAAAGCTGATAAATAGCTCCTACAACCTGCAGTTAGAATTGAATTTCCATTCATTTCAGGCCAGAAAGGCTAGGTATCCTTCATTAACAAGCTGAGCTGAGAGGTCCTAACCAACAAAACAACCTGGATAAATTTCTCTAGGAAGAGATAAGACTTTCCTTCTCCTTGGATGTCTCCATCCTCCCTCTTTGACAGGGCAGATGACTTGTGACTAATACTCAGCTTGTAATTTTCTGGTGTAGGGATATTCTACATCTCATTCAGACATCAGAGGCCCATTCTGTGACTGGCTGTTTGATGCTTCACTAGGTCAGCTACTGGGTATTTTGGAGACACATCTTCCCTGTGAGCACAGTCGTACTGAAACAGGTTGCCAAGAGGGGTTGTGTAGTCTTCCCTTGGAGGGTTTTAAGACATGACTGGATAAAACCCAGAGTAACCTGGTCTGACATCACAGCTAATCCTACTTGGAGCAAGGGGTTTGATTAGACATTTCCTGAGGTCTAACCTGAATTGTCCTAGGACCTTCAGCATCTGTCTGCTGAGAGGTCAGCCATAAGGTCAGTCATCAGAGAATTATGATTTCTGCTGTGAGACTACTTATATTTCTATTTGTTTCTGTGGCACATTGAATCCCAAGGAGAGTTCAAGGTATGAGTGGATAATGCTTGTGCTTTAGAGTGCCCTTCCCCCAGCAGATGAAATCAGGATGCAAACAGCTGGGACTGACATGGTATTTTCCTGACTTACCAATGGTTGCAGGGCAGTAGCTGTCAGTGGTGCTGCAGCTGTTGAGGGGGCCTCGTCCCCAGCTGGTTGGCCTCCAGCTGCTGTCCCGGCGGCGGGAACACCATCCTCTCGTTTCGTAACAGCTCCCTTCTTGGTTGACTGCATCTTGATCTGCTGTGGCTTGGAGTTCATTGGCGAGTTATTGGTGGTCTGGAGTAACTGCAAATTGCAAGGGGGGAGGCCAAACTCAGCATTAAAACAGCTAGGCTGATCTGGCAAGGTTCAGTGCTGCTTTTTAACAAAAAGCCTCAGGAGAATTTATAGCAATAGCCATCGAGAAGAATGCAGCAGCAGCAGCTATTCAAAGAAACCTAGGCCTCTGAGCTGCCCTCAAGAACTCTTACCAGGAGGAAAAGGCCACTTAACCCTCCACAACACGATTCAAAGGAACCAACTACAAGATGTCTGAAAGAGACTGAGCCTTAAGAACCAGAGGCCTGGTTTACCCCCCACCTTCACATTCCTTCATTCACACCAGCTAAAGACCCGTCATGTGACAAAGCACACTTGTCATCCAGAACCCACGTCAGGGCTGATGTTTATAACTGAAGGACAGCCTCTTCCCTCAGTTTTCCAGAGCTACCCAAATTTCTCCTGCTGGCTTCTCGGTGTAAGAAGTAGCTAATGGGCAAAACCAAGTTGGACTCTTCAGCCTTTACCTTAGTGATGGTACCCACAGCTTTGGTGCGGCCTTCACGGAAGACCAGCCGCTGGTCTATATGCAAGTATTCCGGGGTTTTGATGAAGCGAAAGTGCACTGTGGCTTTGTCCCCTGTTCGCAGGCAGTCCTTGTCCATGCTGAGAATCGTGGCCGTCTGGCGGATGCTGCCACAATGCACTGCGAATGTAATGCACAAAGGCTTTCAACAGCCAGTGCCATTAGTGGAACGAGCTCCAGACAGACATCGAAGGCAGCCCGTGGCCCTACAGCAAAGACTACTCAGGTCACGCAGCTGCCTTTGTTCAGCCCTCAAAATGAAAACACTACGACCTAGAACAGTTGGCTTCGAATGGTGCCTGTCCTGAAGCACCCTCAACAGAATCCTACACACCAAGCAGCTCAGCTAGAGGGCAGGACCCAAAATGAATCTTTCCATCAGCATTTGAAGGTGAAGAATCTTTGCACCATGGAGATCCAGCTCAGGCAGGCTCCAAGTACACTTGAGGGCACACAAATCCTTTTTACCTCCTCCACTCTCCTCTGTAAGCTCCCTCCCCTCTCTCTTACACATTGCTGGGAAAGGCAAAACCAGGAACTATGGCATATATTCATGTTGACAGAGCTATCAGGAGCAAAATTATCTCAGGCTAGAGCTGATACCAACTGCTACCACTGGCAAACAAAGATGAGACAACACTGAGGCACATACCCATGGCCTGATATCGTGGGCTGATGGTGGTGGGGTGATGGAGCACCAGAATCTCTGCTTCAAACTCCCACGATGCTTGTGGATTCAGGCGGGGTGACACCATTACCATGCCTTTCCGGATGGAAGAGCGCTTGATCTGGAAAGCAGAGACACAAAAAGCCTCAGCATGATTCTCCAGGGAAGAAATTTACCTCTCTGGCTGACTGCATCCAGAAAGCTCCTAAGAGATTTCACAGATATTATCTCACGCTCGCCAAAAAGGCAAAGCAAGATCTGTTAAGCAGTATGTTATGTATATGATGCTATGTAAAAGTTGTGAGAATCAAGTTCAGCTGAAGTTTCTAAGGCAGCTTTAGTTAGAATGCTGGGAATGCTGGACACTGACACACATACCTCACTGCTTCTTTAAAAGCAAAACATACATTCTGGTTACACATTACCCAAGCAGATCATCTCTCCAAAATCACAATGCCTGTTAATACAACACGATAAGCCTGAACACATGAAGCATGGTGTAGTTTAAACTATATCCCTTTAAAATAACTGGAGCTTCTATTGACAGAAACCTTTCTGGAAGAGGAATTTCATCAATTTTTGCTCATTTTTAAATCCCATATCACGCAGTTGGTCCTACAAGCCAAGAGGAATAGTGTAAATATACTGCTCAGGGCACTAACGCAGTTCCAGCACAAAAGGAGACTTTTCTTGCAGTACCTTCACTTTGTTAGATATCTCCAACACTATTTGTCATTACCTAGGGGCACTGCTATGGCCTGGCAGCTCTCAGGAGGAATAACCACGACGTAGAATCCACAGAAGTTCTATGGGATTTTGCTGCACTGCAAAATGAGGCAGCTGAGGTTTGTAGAAACAGCCTTATTGCAGCTGATCTCTGAGAACACTTGAAAATTAGAGGGTTGAAAACAGAGGTTCCTTTTGTGGGGGTCTAGAGAAGATCATCTCACCTTCTTCAAAGCAAAGGAGGCAGTCTGGCCGCCCCGCACTTCTTTGACAGGCATTCTCTTGCGGTGGATGGACTTGACAGCAATAGGTAGGAAGTTGCCAAGGGGATCTGGCCCCAGCAGAAGGGTGTCATTCAGCTTGATGAGGCCTCTCAGTGTCGTCCCAGAGACAACTGTTCCTACGCCCTACGCCAAAGGAGAAAAAACAGTAATTGGCGTTACTCAGGCAGGCTGACAGAATAGCTCTAGAACTCCCCTCTCTAGAGAAAATACCTTCCTCAACCTGAGAGAGGGAACAGAACATTCCTCCAAAAACCAGGCCCCTTACCGGGACAGAGTAAGTATCATCTATCTGGAATTCTGCTGGCTCTTCTTCCCTGTAACTGGTCCGTGGAGACAAGAGATTAAGAAACATCTTCAGCAAATCCAGATTCTCCCCAGTAACATTTGAAATCTGGAAAATCGGGCACATCCTGTAAAGGAAAATTGAACAAAATGGAGTTAGTTCACCTTCCTACCTAGGTTTCCACATGTAGGGAGACATCCAAAATCTTGGGACTTGAATTCAAAACACAGTGCTAGGAAGGGAGAGCCTGGCAAGCAGTCAGATGCACAACACCCCATGGTTGAACACCTGCAACATTGCCTCTGCCTTCTAATGACATTTGGAATAATGTGTAAGGTTCCAGGACTGAAGGAAGCCGAATGCCCTGCCGTCTTCTGCAGACTGCCCAGAAGCAGCCTCTCATTTCTGTTTCAGAGAGGGGAACACAAGCAGGTCAACACACTCTTATGGAATCAACATACCACATGGCAGATGCAACCTTCACACATCTAGACAATGGGACTCTCTTTCTGAATCTCCTCACCCAGTCTCCAAATAGGATTGAAAGAGAAATGATTCTCCTCTACTCCCGTTACCTCTCTGAGCTGAAGTTGGAGGCTGTTACAATGACATCATCCTTGCTCTGAACCAGCACGGGAATCTTCCTGCACCCTGGGGACTTCAGCAGTCGCTGTAACAGCTTCAGGGTTTCTTAAAGGGTGAAATGAATATTGTTAGGGCAGCATCTCCCGTCTTTACAAATCACTTTTGTGGGGTCTCTCCCTGAAGGGAGACGGGTGCTCTGGCCACAAATAGACAGGAGAAGATGGCTAAAGGTGAGACTATGAGTGTGCTGCAGCCCAGGTAGGACTTAGGAGCCATTCCATCTTCTATTTCATGCCAGCTAGCCTGCTGCCAAGCGACACCATACATGAACAGACAGACAAGTTTGCATCTGCAAGTGCAATGCTGTGAAGTAGACATTTTATAGCTGTCTATTAGTAGCTTTAAGCAGTTACAAGGTATTTCCTCTTCTTACAAAGGATTTTTCATATTGAATTAAATGAAAACCATAAGGACTCAGGAACAGAAATATTTGATAACATGTGATTTAGAAATCAATTTGGACCAAACACACCTCAATACATTTTTCCTGGAAGTCAGCTTGCCCTAGGAGGCTGGAGAAGCATGAAAGAGGTAAAGATCACCATTATAGACTAGAACAGTGTGGGTGGACCAGATTCGGAAATCACTGTTTTGGGACAAATGTCACAGCTCCCAACTTCCATCTTTTGCCTCTTTTTCATGTATTTTCTAAGCCTCGTATCTATGAGCCAGCAGGGGCGTTACCTGCTGCACTGGCATCAGCCTCCTGCAAAGTGCCTTACAATAAATGAGGAAAAACCAAAAAAGGGTAGTAAGGACTTAAAAGAGCAAATAATCTATATTCTACAATTGTCATCCAATTAGATGGGTTTTTGTGAACAAATGATTGCCTATGGGAAAGTAATGTTTTGGATATAGAAACACAAACATCTAATCATGCCATCTGCTCTTCACAGATACACTTGAGTCAAATCCTGTGTCTGTTTACTTTAAACAGAGCATGTCACAGGAGTGGCTTCTCCCAGGAGCAGCTCTTCTCACACAGAACAAATGTTCTTCTTCCTTCCCAGATATTATCTTATATTCAGGCCTTACATTTATTTGCCAAATAACTACTATAGAGATATTTAGATTATCTTCCGTTCACATGCTTCTCTTTACCTGAAACATATTTGGGATTTGTACAGTAATGAACTCAGTACTGGGAGCATTCATTTGCCTGATTCTTTGGACTGGTTATCAAAAAAATGAAAACATTCTTCCAGTTAACTACAGAATATTCCTGTGAGGTGTAAGAAATGCTTAAAGAGAATTTCAAAGGTGAGAGTTGGTCACTGCCTGAAAAAATGTCAAACATAGGTTAATGGGTCACTGCTGGGGTTAGAGGTGCCGCTTTAATTGCTGCTGAGAAAAAAAAAATCACTAGCCCCTACTGTTCATTGCCATCCCTGCCTCTGCCTAGCCCTGTCTCCCATTCTGCAACCATAGCCCAAATATGCAGCTGCTTCAAATCATGACTTATTACATGTTGGTTGTTCGGAGGAAGGAGCTGATGAAGTTACACCAGCATACCTGAGAAGTGCCCAGGTGAGCAGGATGTAACAAGCAGCTGCCCCTTCACTAACAGCTGCCAGAGAACAAGTCTGGTCACAGCGTCAGATCACACTAAACTATGGGCAAGGAGGAAAGCAGCTTTCAAAAGAACTTCCAGACTTTTCCTCCAGGTTGAAATACCCAGAGAAAAAGCAAAGCCCCAACCCCAACTGTATGCTGCTCCTCTTAGTATAGGAAACACTTTCAGGTTGCCCAGCTGAGTCCCCCAACATGGGTAATTTTGACATGGTGACTCCAAGTGAAGCACCTGCAAAATGTGCAAGGGAAAAAGGATAGATTGCTGGAAGGTGTTTAGTATGCAGTCAAAATCAGATAAAGCAGCTTTCCTCCAGCAGTAATTCCTGAACCCAAGCAGAGGACAGCAGCACATACAGAGGTAAGAAACAGCCCTAGAGAGAGCCTGGAGGACTCACCTTGCAGGATGTTGGCGGGGCACATGTCTATCTTGGTCACCACAACAAAGACGGGAACATTAAGTGCAAGCGCCAGGCCCAAGTGCTCCTTGGTCATGCCAACAATCCCAGCGTTACTGCCAACCTACACCAGGGATATAAGACACAGGGATGTAAATGTTCCTCTGCAGTAAGCTGGGTTACAGAGAAGACCTTGTGCCAGATGTGCATTGGACTGTGATTAGGTTGTAGATGTACACTGTGACTGCATGAGCAGTCCCAGCTTACCTCAAATGCTGTTGGACACTGGCAAAGGATTCATTTCTCCCAGTTTTTAACAAGGTTTTCTAGAATTCAGAAATCTTTGCATTTTCAAGAATCACAAAAAACCTTGGCACTGTCTGGGATTGACAGCTTTGCGGCACTTGCCCCAGAGTCCTGGAGAGATACCCACAGAGGCTTCCGCCTCCCTCCATAACCCCACAAGGACATTGCAACAGGACAGAAGTCGAGGCTGTTAAAGCTGTGAACAGCCCCACCAGCTGGTATGGTACATCTTCCTTGCTACCTACCATAAGCATGCAGAAATCAGGTAAGTGGCCAGTCATGCCAAAGACGGTGGTTTTCAGGTACTTTTCATGACCAGCCAGGTCAATGAAAGTAATGACCTTGGTGGATTTCTCACAGATCTTTGTCCATTCCAAGCTGCCACCGTGGCTGTCGGGTTTGTTCACCACGTTGCCCTCGCTGTCGAAGCCCAGGATGTCATTGCCCACGCTGCTGGTGCGGCCTGACTCAATCTCGTGCTTGTGGCGGAAGAGCTTTTGCCGAGCAAAGCCTCGGCCATTGTCTAGCTCGCCGTGAGTCAAGACACCCAGCAACGTGCTCTTCCCTGCATCCACATTGCCAACCACTGCTACCCTGGAGGGGAAGGGAAAAAGGAACCTGGTAAAATCCAGTACCTGAGGAAACAAACGAGCAAGCAAAAAACCCCAAACATCACTGCTCCTGCAAATAACTGGTTTCTTCTCCCTATCCTTTACACAGAGATTAAAAAATGTTAGGCCTTCACAAACAGAGCAGAGATTCTTTTACAGTTATTTATTAAAAGCAGAGATCACAAACTCTGGGGACTGGGATGCGAAATACTGTAGAAATGTGTCACTGGTGTCCAGCACATAGGCAACTGAACCTGACATTGCCTGATGCCATACCAAGTGTGTCTCTTCCAACTCCTTGTCTCTTTAATCCAACATATGCACTGTGGCAATTCAAAAGGAAGACTAAATCCCAACTCGGTCTAGAATATCTCTGCCTTTCTGACATTCCTTGTGTTGCAATAGCACCAAGTGCTAAGTAGAGCACAAAAATCGAAATTGTTGTTCCCAGAAAAGGAAAAGATCAAATAACAATGAAATGTTTTAGGAGAAAACCATCTCCTACAGCAAGCTGTTTCTTTGACTCTGATCGAGGTGGCTCTTATGGCTGTTGGCGAATGCTGGAAAGCCATTCCACCCAGGTCTGGGCAAACCCTCAAGTCATGTTACATAAGCTAGTATGTAACATCCATTAAAAGGTGACTTGGATCATCATAGTCTTGGAATAGAACTGAATCCTTAGTCAAAAGCATTGTGTTCCAGCAGTGTGCATATATGCACATGCATACTGACACATGTGCATATGTGACTCCCTCACCCAGACAGCAACAGCCCTCCGCTAAACACAGGCAAATTTTCACCAACCCTTTGTTCACAAAAGAGACAGCGACAACCCAAAGGCAATTTCATTAGCAAGGAGTGGTCAGGCTCAATTCCCTTTGTTGGGTAGCTACAACACCCAGAGTCGAACCGGCGTTGCTGGCTCAGCATCATGGACTGCTCACACAGTAAAAATGCAGCTGAGCTGCTGACTAACCCTGGCTCCACCTGGCTCCTCACCTGACCTCCAGGAAGTCGTTGTCACCCACGCGTTTCCGAACGAGGTAGTCGCGCACCTTGCCCCCTGCCTCCTGGTGCTCCCGCAGGAGGATCACGTCTGCCTCGATCTGCTCTGCCATGCTCTTCAGTGTGGCATAGGACGCTTCCATGTCTGCCTCGCTCAGACCATATTCAGTCCCATCTAGTGTGGTGTTGAGGAGAAAGAACAGTCAGTGAGCACCACCTTGCAACAGCCAGCAGCAACATCATCCGGCCTGGGACCTTCACACCGGTCGGGATTTACAAGTGGACTGCAGATGTCAGCCACGTACAAAGAACAAGCATCCTTTACTCAAAATAAAAAGAGATGGTCTTCACTCTGAGTCTTAAAAAGACGCTAGAAAAGCACCGTCTTTCATCTAGAGGAGTTTTCACAATTTTTACAAGCAAGCACTTACAGACTAGCAAGAAAGACACATTTTTGTCTAATTCCCTTACTTCCTACGCTGAAGGTACTTTGTGTCCTTCAGTCAGATGAAATATCTCCTCTCACATTGCAATAAAGGGTAAAGCATTAACAAAATGAAAGCTCTGAAATACCACCACAATTAACCAGGGAATGTGAGACCAATGTAAACAATCAGCTTGTTTTATAAAACCACACCCCAAGTACACGCTTTCTGCAAGTCCGGCTGGCACAGCAATTTCTTCAGCCCCCACGTACTACAGCTAAAACAATGTTTTTGGCATGTCTCACTGCCTTCATCCTGGCACTTGAAAAAAATGCTGACAGCACATGGGACCAGAACAAAACAAGGAGGCAGTGCTTCCTCCGAACAGCTCACCCAAGCAAAGAGCCAACAGTCTGAGCAAGCCAGTGGCAACTATCTAGACAGTGTCAAGGCCACCACAGCCTCTCTCCTAACCCAGGTGCTGTGAAGGTACACAGATTTCAGGCCAGAATCTCCTCTTGGGTAAAAATACCCTGCAAAACAACAAACAAAGGTGGAGGGCCACATTGCACCTGAACAACCAAAGCTATTGCATGTGTGCGTGTTCATATGCATGGCTGACTCATCACTTGGTAAGCAGTAACTGCAGTTTGCACAAACTAATCAGCATTTTAACTACTGCACAACTCTGAAAGTAGGAGTTATTGGGTGATTTCCAGCCTAGCTCATAAGCTGGCTGAGAAGCTGTTGAGACGGCGAGGAAAACAAAAAGCCTCATGGCTGGAGTTTGTGTCATGGAAGGGGAACAAGAAGTAGGGGACAGGAGAGGGTAAGAGCCAAGGGAGAAACAGAAGAGTTGCCACTAGTGAAGCAGTGAGCTTCCTGGCAGTCTTCATTCACTTCTCAGTCTGCCAAGCTGGTTATCTGGGATGATCAAAATCATAGGTGCTCAAAGTGAATTAGAAGGAAAGACGGTGGCAGGGATATCAAGATTCTTTCTCTGTTATATATTCCTGTCTTCCTTGACTATGCAGCAACCCAAAATGAAGTCCGAAGTTTAAGCTCATATTTTAAGAAACAAATGCCTACTTCTAAGCACATTATCGCAACAACCACCAGTTAACACCCTCACAGGGTATCCTAGAAGAAAAAGCAGGTACTAGCCTGATTAGCTAAATCTATCTCCACTGCAGATGTGGTTATCCCAAACACCACCGAGTCAAACTACATATAGGAAGCTTGCCTGGAGGCAAGGGCATTACCCCTTTGATACCTACTGGCGGCATGACCACTGACCATCTAATTCTGGCTTCTCTTCTATGTTGGCTGCTTCACAAAACTCCAAGAAAACCCAAAAAAATACAGATCTGAGGTAACACAGCTCTCTCCCTCCATTTTCTCAGCCAACCCTGGTACCCACAACAAGAGTTCTGTATTCTTCCTCAAACACAGTGAATGGCTGATCATGACAACTTCATACCCAGGATGTATCCAGTATATTTGAAACATGTCTTTAGCCTTATGATAGCCAGTTATTTTATATTCAGAAATTTTAATTTCAAAGCAAGGCCACATTCAATATTATTTTACAAGCATCAGATGAAAATATTCAAATTGTCAAAAACAACAAAAAGGTAATCTGTGCTAACTGCTAAAATCTGCAAAGACAAATGACTGTGGTGACACACAAATTATTGTGGCAATAAAAGGCCTCATGCTGAGAAAAGGAAAACCTTCCTCTCCGTAGTACAGACACACGCTAACAAAGAAAGTCAGCAGCATATATTTTGGCTATCTGAAGTATCTCTAATACATTCCTGTGGGGTGAAAATATGTTATTTCCAATGGAGCAGTGAACAAAACCAGACAGAACGAGACCTTTGTACACACTGAGGACGCCTGTACTGAAACTGTTACTATGCTTTTAGACCCTTTGTCTTTTCCTGGTGTGCTCAAGACAGGACACGCCTTATTTCCAAAAAGGAACTTGTATGATTTTATACAAAAAATATGTTTAGCTCTACTACATAAGACAGCTGCTGGCAGGAATAAAAGAAAATAATCTGTCCCACATATTCTGCTATACTTTATGGAGGTTTCCAAATTATTCTGGAAAAGTACACATTACCTTCAGCAGCAGTTATGATAAACTAGGTTTTTCTTATGATTTTGATGGGTTTTGTTGTTTTCCTGAAGAAGCTATACTCACCTGATCCTTGCCCAATGACATAGATGGTCTCCCCACATCCCTCATCAATCCTCTCTGACATCTGCTGGAGCAAACTGTCATACTGCTCTGACGTCGGACTCACCATCACCAGCTGGAAAAAGATTAAATATCCATTTGCAGATGCCAAGCTAACAATTTCAAAACCAGCTTCAGTTATACGGACAATCAATCCATGTGCTTTATTGAAAGAGAACGGCTCTTTTTCCAGGACTGCTTTCTGGTGGTTTGGTTTTGTTTTGTTTTGCCTTTAAACCAGTTTTGCTGTCAGCTATTTCCTTGTGACGCTACACAAGGTTGTTTGTCTGAGCTCAGAGTTCATTCATGCTGGAAGATACACTTCAAAGCAAGTAAGAATACCAAGCATCTCATTTTGATGTAACCAATGTTTAAAAGCCACATTTAAATGAACACTCCAGTATGTTTCTATGCAAGGAAAACAGAAAGGGGAGGAGCTATTTTCTCCACAGAAATTCCTTAGCTGGGTACTCCACAGTCTCTGCTGCACAGAGTGCTGCTGCTCCCCCAGAACACGATGGGACAGACAGAGGAAGCCAGCCAGACCTCACTGCAGAGCACACCAAGGCACTAAAATCTAGAACATCTCGAAAGTCTTTCACATATTTAATTTCCCCTTTTGTTTTCTGAGGGGGCAGAAAGAGGGAAGAGAACATCAATAAGTATTATTTTCAAACTCCTAAGAGAATTTTAGCTACTTTACACTACAGTGCTGAGAGGCAGACATACAAAGCAGTTTGTACAAGCACATCTGCATGTTTCACCAGTGGAGAGCTGCAGTTTTGCAAGTCAGCAGTTGTGCTACTAACAAGCTTTGACTGCAGCAATTGCAATAACCACAACTTCCTTTGCCCTTCCCTACAGAGGCA
Organism: Lophotriccus pileatus; assembly: GCA_035583135.1. Lineage (NCBI taxonomy): Eukaryota > Metazoa > Chordata > Aves > Passeriformes > Tyrannidae > Lophotriccus > Lophotriccus pileatus. The sequence continues at coordinate 49,986,444 of JAWWES010000041.1, forward strand.
TCAAGGGAATGAAAAAATAAGACAGAAACAAAGAAGGAAATGAGGCCAACAAGACAGGGCTTCAGGAATGATTTTTCTTAGAACAGAATGGTGTAGCACCACTTCTGGCAAAAACCTGTATCGCTCACAAAGTAAGCTGAAGGCACTGGCATAGAGCAGCCACAGTGGTGGCATGGCAGTGACAGACCAAGGAGACCTCACATCACCCAGGCTACTTCCCCTCTGGATGCCTCCATGGTTACAGATCTGTTGGTGCCCGAGCATCCTGGTGCAGTGGCTTTTGTAGTGATTGAGATACGCATTTCTGTTAAAAGGCACTTTTAGTAGGAGTTGTAAGGGCTGTCACCCACCAACAGTCCTATGGGTAGGCCCACCAGTGCCATGCTACAACACTAAATGACATCCATGCTTTCACTAGCTGTCCCGACACACACGTTCCAAAAATCACATCCTAAAAGACGCACTTCCGTTGGCTACACACTAAGGCCAGCCTGAAATCTGTGCTAAGTTTGCCTAAAACACATGGTTTACAGCAGTTCACAGTATCATCTTCAAGTCTGCCCAACATTCTGTAACATAGCCTGACTTATTAGCACAGCTAATACAGCGTGTATTCAAGGAGGAACTACCTTTACTACCACTATTACTCCTACCACTACATAGCTGATAGAGGCCTTAATTGGAAACCTAGAGTGTAAGGGAACCCCAAAACCCCACAGATAACACTTAAGCAGCTTTCAAATCCATAATGATGCATCTGGGAAACTGAAGCACAGACAGCAGGTGCTGGTTAGAAGGTTTAAGGCAGCCAAAGCAATACTTTCCTCAGATGTTCAGGGTCCCACAGAGCATGGATATATCTGCAAGAGCCACACAGCTACAAGAGGGACAATCACCTTCACGTGCCCCTTTTGGACACATGCCTACCTAAGCCTTTTAACTACTTGGCATGGTCTGCAAAGGGTACTAAAGCACTCTGATCTGGAAAGCCACATAGTCTTTCTATTTCATGCTACAAGAACCTGAGTTTTGCCTTTATTAGTTTTTCTTTCAGTTTTGTTTTCTTCTTGAAGGAAACCACTGGATGCAAATTTATTGAGAGGGAAATCAGCAACTGTTCAGACGCTTGATCCGGGCAGGAACGGAAGCCTGTGCGTTAATGTCTAGGGTTTGTTTTGCTTTGCAAGTACTTTCAGGAGTTCCTGGAAGCAGAGCAGAACAGGCTCATTGCTTAAAACAGTATACCAGCATAGGTCAGGGACTCAGAAAGATCTATCAAACAGGCTGTCACACAAATAAAGGTCAACAGAACAACAGGGGCCACCAGCGCAGACGCACACTGACTTCAGTGTCTTCAAGTCTCATCACCAGCTTTATTTTTCTCTGAGTTCAAGTGCTTCAACAGTGTGAGCAGGCAGGGTGTGTAACAAGTACCAAGGGATATTTCAGCTGAGCAGCTCGTTGTACCCTTTCTTCATGTTGCCAGGCAGGAGGGCTGGGGGGCTCAAACAATACCAGCCCATGTACTGTCCTCCCACCCTGCTGCTCTCACTGCCATGCAGTGCTGCTAAAGGGTTTTCCATTGGTTGACTGCCTTCAAAGGTTACTCTGGGGCCCATGAAGCTTATGGTTGATATGACATAGTGGGACATCTGGAGAAGGATATGTAGATCAAACAGCAGCTTTCATGGATCGCACCTTTCCCTGCTGTACAGTATTTCTAACTCCTCCTGCAGCCACAGCCTCAGCCAGTTCTGCAGTTTCCTGGGCCACTGCAAGACTCGATGTGCTGTTTTGAAGGTCTCTTTAGCTTTCTGGGCAGAGAGAGTCTTGTCTTTGCCATCTTCTTGGTTGGAGAGAAGCCCTCCATTTTGGTCCCTCTGCTTTTTTTTGCTTTTCACCTTTGAACAACTTCTTCCATGCTTGCACTATATATTGGTGTGTTTCAGGGGTTTTCACAAAGTCAAAAACGTTCACTTTTGTTCCTTCCACTTTGCCAGGCATGGAGCAGTTATCAGTAGGAGCCATGTGGATCTAGCAAACCTCAGATTTCCTACAGGGCAAAAAAGTAACAACCAGTTATTGTTTTATTCTTAAGACAGCAGAAGCAAACATATTTCACAGGTTTGAGATGCCAGTCTCTAAAGTCCCTTCCCCATCTCTGGGGAGAGGTGGCTTTGCCCGCCTTTCCTCTGATCGCTTTTGGGATTAACACATGCCAGAGGTGGGTAACAGCTACAGTTGCCTGAGCTTACTCCTGGGGAACAGACTGGACTGTGCCATTCTGCACTGCCCAACAGCAAGCAAGAGGCCATAGCATTAATTAACAGCAATTTCAAGAGACCAGAAAGATGGAGCTCGGGTTATTGCAGCACTAATACAGGCAGTCCTTACAAAAATCATCCTGTATCTATAAAGTGGACAAACTATAAATATTGAGGGCAAACCAAGTACTATGCGGTAGGTAGTGCTGCTCTTTATTGGAAAAACAGAGCCTGACATTTTGCATGGCTGGAAGGCCACCAGCAGCCATCAGGAGGTCAGGGAAAAGGCACCTTCTGTAATGTTATATTTTGATTTCTATTCCCCGTGGATATACACACTTCAAGAGCTATTAATGTTCTGTTGTCAATGTAGATTTAATAGAAGTATCAGTTTCACTAATAGTCATGTGATTTGGTTTTTGACCTAAAAGTTGATTACTGCTGCAGCGTATTGGCACTGATGGGAAAACAAACACCCATTAAGATCAACACAACAATGAATTTGTGCTGATTAATGGAACTGTTGCTTGACCAGCTGACAAGGAGCACTTGATAACTGAATCCCAGCAATCCTCTCTAAAAAGAGTTCACCTTACAGTGAATGCACTGGTAGGGGACTGGGAGACAAGTATGTAACAGCCAGGGGGTGGGTCAGACCAGGGCAGAAGTAGCAACTAGCAACAAACTGACTGCGGTGGGAGTTCCCATTTTAAGTGTGATTTGGAGGGCAGCAATTCAGCTGGGAAGACAGAATAGAAGAGGGGGATCAGGCGGTAGATGTTAGCTACTGCATTCTCACCATATGGGATTGCTGTTTTGAGTACACAGCGGGAGACTAACTTGCAGAGATAGAGCAGAGCTCACAGTTTTAGCTCTCATACAAGATGAGAACGAATGAAAGGTCCAGGGAAAAGAAAGCAGGTGCACAGTGCTGAATGGAAAAGCAAATTATAATGAGGTCAAAAAAATAAAGTAAAAAAAAAAATATGCTTACCTACCACCTCCATAGTGCCAGCAGATTTCTAATAATGGAAGACAGACTGACACCACAAATGGAGTTTGTGGAAGAAAAGCATTCTTCTCTCTTTGACAGTGTTTTGGTCAGGTTCCTGGCTGCCAAGAATCAGTGATGCAGTCCTCGGCATCCTCCTTGGCCCTCTTCCACATCAGTCACATCCAAGACAAAGCACAGATCAATATTGGCATCCTGTATAAAAATCTTGTCCAGCTTGTTAAGGCATGAACAGGTGGCTTAATAGATACTGCAGGCTTGACTTCTTTACTATCTTATAAGACATCTTCATAACATTTGTTTTAATACAGTCCCACATCATAAAATATGTCCACACACACCACAATTCCTCTCTCTCCAGTTCCCTGTGCACACAGGGTGAGAAAGTCCAGACTTTGGAACAACTTCAGTTGAAAGCATGAAGAGGAGGCACGGCAGAAAACTAGGAGGAAACACCAGCTATTGCTGGCTTCTGGGTCACGTAATTACAAATGGACAAAACCAAGCTTTCAGGAGACTTTAATGTGGGAGACAGCACCACAGTACATCAAACCCATAGCAGCAAAAGGTATATAGTTAAAGAGATCAGCCAACTGGGGAAAAAACAGGAGACAGTGTGGAAAGGCAGCTAAATGCAGTCTGTGGCAGGCTCTGGCATGCACATATTACTACCTTTCTGCAAGATGAAAGTGAGAACTGGTTCTGACAGAAATAAGACCACCATACAGTTCTGTCACTGGGACCCTAGAAAGGAACTGCACAAGGTGAGCCAACCTTTTTGCGCTGAGCTTAACCCTGTATGCAAGAGCCAGGCACTCCTGTCACTGTGCACTTGCTCTCAAAAGTTACGAGCTCTGACCTTCTTTTAAGATTGCGAAGAAAGCCCCAGGAACTAGTGCAACTGGCAGCAGAGATAACTACAGAGCACCAGTGCGGAGGGAAAACGTCAGCGGGACGTTGCAGCAGCTGTCAGCTCCAAACCCCGCGCTCGCTGAAGATGCTGCACCGGCCGCGGGCCGGCGATGCCCCCGGGTTGCCGCGGCGGAGAAGGCGCCGGGCGGAGCAGCCCTGCCAGCAGCCTCCTGTCCCGGCCGGGGCTCGGCACAACTTTACTGCGCTTCTCCCGGCCGCCTCCACAGGCTCTGCCGCTCGCCCGGGCGATGCCGGGGCAGGGGGAGCCCCCGGGGGAGCCTCCCGCTCCGGCGGAGCCCGGCGGGCCCCAGCCCCTCGCTCTCCTGAGGTGCGGCCAGCGGACTGGCTGGAGGGGGGGCAGCCCTCCGGGGCTCGGCGGCCGCCGTGGAGGAGGGCAGCGGGGGCCCGGCGGGGTGATGGCGCTCGCCGCCGCCCGCCCCCCCGCCGGGCCTACCTTGCTGGTGAGGTCGATCTCGGGCTCGCCGTTGAGCGCCTCGCCGTCCTCGCCGTCGAAGGCGGCGCGGAGGGGGCAGGCGGCCGCTGCCACGCGAGGCCGTCCGCCCGGGGAGCCGGGCTCCGGGGCGAACATACAGGCCGGCACCGGGGAACCCCCGGGAACCGGGGATCGGCTCCGCTCCGCCGCCGCCATCTTCCCTGCCCGGCCCTCCGCTCCCCCGCCCCGGCCCCGCCCCCGGCCCGCCAAGGCGGCGCCCGCCAATCACCGGAGGCTGAGCGGCGCGATTTGCATGTTGCCATGGCGGCGGCAGGCGGGGCTCTGGTTATTCATGAGGCGAAGCCCCGCCCCCGCGAAGCGCGCGAAGCCAATGGGAGCAGCAGTGCCAGCTCGGCTTGTTTGCTACACATACACACACACAACACAGCCCGCGCGACGCGTCGGGGGCCGCTGTCCAATGGGAGGGCTGGGCTTCGTGACAAACAACCCCGATAGCCAATCGAATACGTAGAGTCGAGCGATGGGCGGGATTAAGAGGCTGCCACAGGACCCGCCCCAGTAGGTGGGCTTTCTCTCGGACTAGCCAATGAGAAAGAGACGATTTTTCACTGACATTTGTGTGAGCCAATGGCACGGGGAGGGCACGCCGGTTCTCTCCAGCCTGCGGGACCGGCTATCCCGGGCCGGCGTTCCGCCACTGCCCCCGGCGTGGGAAAAGAGCCCCTCTGCCCCTTCCGCCCAGGGCTCCTGGCAGAAGGCCTCCATGCCATGCGAGCCCACGGTGTTCAGTGCGCCCGCAGTAGCCGCCGGCAGGCAGGACGCCAACGCCCAGCAGGAAACCTCCCTGGCTGAGGCGCTCTGTGGGCCGGCAGGTGACCCCTGCAGAGCGGCGGGGGAAGCCGTCCGTCCTGCTCCTCCGCCTGGTCGCACGTCCGCTCCTCCACCGCCGCAAGCTCCAGCCCGCGGCACAGAGCGAAGCCAGGGGAGGACTCGCCTTTGTTTGTTCACGGGGCGGTGAAACCGCTCTCCGCTGTGTCCCGGCTCGTTTTGGGGCTGACGTCAGAAGGGGCGGGGCCGCGTCTGCGCGCGGCGGTCGGCGCGTGCGGTGGGCGGGGGGTTGTTCCGCGCGCGTGTGCGTGCGCGAGAGCCGCGCGAGCGCGGTCCGGCGCTCGCGTGCGCCGGCGCGGGGCGGCCCGAGGGGCCGAGCGGGCGGTGAGGAGGAGGAGGAGGCGGCGGCGGGACCGGCCCGGCCACGGCCCGGCACGGAGGGGCCCTCCCGAGGGGAAGGGCGGGCGCCTCGGCCCGGCCGCGAGCCCCGAGGGACTGGGGAGGGCTCAGGCGGGGGCCTCTCCTCAGCGCGGTGGGCTGCGGGGGTCGCTGGGCCTCGGCAGGGGGAAGCGACCGCTGCCCGGGTTGTTGTTGTGGTGGTTGTGAGGGCGCAGGGTGGGGAGGGCCGAGGTGGGAAGGTGCGGGGCAGGCCGTGGGGCTGGTCCCGCCTGTGCTCCCCTCCCTCCCACGGGCTTTGTGCCGCCTCCTCCCGTTGCTAACGGAGACTTCCCTTTGTCGGAGCGCAGGGTGACCTGTGAGGAATCGCCTTCCCCGCAGCCTGGACTTGGGCTTCTCGTGGCCTAGCAAGAAGCGGTTTCCTTTCCCGAGCTGTTGGCATCTTCCTGCCAGGATTCCGTCGTTCCCAAAGGAATGGAGGAATGCAGCTGATAAGTGTTTAACCACGCTGTGCCCCCATAGGCAGCACCAGCCGCTGGCTTTATCTTCTCCGCTTTGGCACTTTGGGGTGGGCCTCTCCTTACCTGCTCTGAGTACCCTTTTACTGTCACTGTAGACCAAAGGAGATGGAAGAAAAGGAACGATGTGAAAAATTTCAGCTGGTATCTAGACACTAAGGGGAATCGTATATTTTTACTTTGGGGTGTTTTTTTTTCGTTTGTTGGGGGTTTTTTTCCTTTTTTTTTTGTTTTCTGTGAAGGGGAGGGGAAGTATTACGTTTTATGGGGTATGGGAGGAGGGAGGAAAAATATGTTGCAGATCTTCATGTGGTTTTTAAAACCAGCTGTCAGAGGGAATTACTGAGTAAGCTGAAGCACAAGAGGAGGGTTTGTGAGCTGTAAGCAGCACTAGCTCACCAAAGAAAGGGGCAGTGGGCTGCTGTTTTGACTGTGGAGGCAGAAACTTCAGCCTCCTTCATTTCTCACCAACTACTCCACATTCACCCATCGAGAAAATGAGTTGCGTGCCATGGAAAGGTGACAAGACCAAATCAGAATCACCAGAACCACCCCAGCCACCTCCACTGCACATTTACCATGAGAAGCAGCGCAGGGAGCTGTGCGCCCTCCATGCCCTCAACAATGTCTTCCAGGACAGCAATGCCTTCACCAGGGAAACCCTGCAGGAGATTTTCCAGAGGTAGGATACTCTCTGTATTGGTGGTAGCTCCCTTTGTCCTCTGTTAATTGGAGGAATTTTCAGGTCTTATTTGGGAAAATGTAAAGAAAAGGAGGGGTTCAGACTATGTCACTGCTTTGAGATGAATGTATCTTCTTTTTTATACCCAGTCCTTTTCCTCCATGCAGAAATTTTTTCTCTTTTTACTTGTTTCTTTTTTCTCTTTTTACTTGTTTCTCTCTTTACTTGTTTCTTCTCTGGCTGCCAGTTTTAGGTCCAAGAGCTTTATTGCAGATGCTGTCGTGGATACAGTTGGACTGCTGTCTTCTTCCCTACCCACCTTAATGCCTCTTCTACCCATTTTCCATGTTTTTGCCCCTGACTTGTATATGTTATCTTGATGATAATAACAGATTTGGGGATTCCCTTGGGAGAATGAAGGCAGCAGGAATGATGAATGGGTCATCATAAAAACTCAGTACCACAACACTTCAAAGATTTTTGGAAATTAGGAGCTTTGCCAAATTAGTGGTTCAGTGAAGGTCTTCCAATATTATGTCTGTGGTTTTTTGCCCTGCAGCAAGACCCTGATTTAATTTCAGTAGCTGGATCCTCTTTTTCTGTGGCATTGCTAAATGTTTCCCAACAGCTTCTGATAATTAATAAAGTGGTTTTGCGTTTTACAAGGATGAATGTAAATTATTAATGTAGCTTGTACAATAGCTCATACTTTGCTCAGTGTTTATTTTATGCTGTTTCAATGCTTTGTGGAAATTGTCCTGTGTGTGCCTTTAAAAATTCTGGTGATCTTTCATTGGTGGAGCTAAGAAATCATATAGGAAAAGGGTTCTCCTTTGATACTCAACCTGCAGATGTTGTAAGTCCCGTAGGCTATGCTCAGCAGTTGACAGCATCTTGTGTTGGGACAGGTAGGAAATCCCACGTCATGGCAGTGGTTACGGAGGTACTGTGGGACAAGGCAGTCGTGGTACCCTGTGCTGATGAGCAGGGAGCTGTGCACCTGTCGCTGCTGTCCTGAAAACTGGCAGACTTATGGAACTGGTGCTTGACTCATGCCTGTCCTTGGCAAAAGAAATGTGGTAATGCACAGTAGCAAATATCAGACTGAAATGCTATTTACAACAGTGTTGTAGATAAAACTGCTGCTCAAGGCACTCTTTGTCCAGTGTAAGGACACTGTGGTTTTGTTCCAGAGCAGCAATTGTCAGAATCTTAATCACAGCTGGATTGCGCTTGGCCTGAAGCAAACAAAGGCAGTTCCTTTGGTAGAAGGAGTGTGATGATTTAATTAGTTGGCCTTTGTTGGGCTTGGTGAGACAGAATTAGAGTACAGCATGAAACCTCTTAGAAAGAGATGGGATGTTAATCTTTCTGGACCTCTTGCCATAGAAGGGAGAGTTTGGTTTGGAGTCCAACCTGGTGGTGTTCCATCTTAACATTCAGATGAAGATAGATTGATTCAGCCCTATGATAGTATAGAGATATACATGGAAATTCCTGCTGGAAATGGATGTGCTGTAAGCTATGTGTAAGAATTGCCACTGCCTTTCCATTTCTGTTGTGTTACTGCTTGTATGTAGCACTCTGATTCGCCTTTAATAAGCGTAGATTTAGTTGCCTTTTATATGTCACTTTTCTTCTCTGGGTCTTATCATATTCTTTATGTTGAAAAAGGACTAATGAGTGTTTTTAATAAGCTACAAAAATGTTGCAGTGTGATTTTTAAACCCAGTGTTGACAAGGTAATGAAATCATAAGCTTTCTGTAGCTTTTACCACATCCCTTGGAGAATGATTGAACCACATCGCTTAATCATTAGCTTCCCTTTTGCTGCATCCTATTGTGGAAGGCCAGGCTAGATGATTATTATCTCAAGAGTATGCCAAAACTTGCTCCAGGCACCCCTCTGATTTTTGTAGTCCTTCCCTTTTCTTTCATACGAGAAATACCTTTTTTATGTTCTTCTGGCTTTTATTGCAGGAAGTAAGTTGCCTGTTCCAAGTGTTGTCTGGAGATACAAACAAAATCTCTTCACTTCACTGCAGTCTGTGTATTGAGACCTGATTAGGAAAGACAGCTGCATACAGGAATCTTGGAGCCCCTTGTGTTAAGACAATATGTTAATGAAAGTTTCTGGCTGAGATTAGCTGGATTTCTGTCCAGATTTGTCAGTCTTTCTCAACTTAGTGTCTAGATTAAAAAAGCCCCACAAACAAAAAAAAAAAAACCAAATACCACCCCCTCTCCCCCCCAAAAAAACCTAAAAAGAAAGAAACAACAACTTTGGGGAGGCAACTTAATTCCTTATGTAGTAGAGTGCTTCAGCTGATGAATGTGGACCATACTTAGGTGTGTGTGTGTGTGGGTAGTGATGTTGAGGTGGTTCTTGGTGCAGGTTTGCTCACAGGTGCCACTTCTTTGAGAGTGTCACCTCTGCTGGTCTCTTCTTCTCATTTCTGGGGCTCTGCAAGTTACGTGAAGGAACAAAGATAAATGTGTTCTTTCAGCTCTCAAACTTGTATCTGGAATACAGTGCAGAATGAGTGCTTCTGTAACCCAAAGGGCTTTCTTAAGGCTTTCCTAGCTCGCTGGTGCTCATGAGTTAGGATGAAGCAATGATCTTGAGGAATTAGTTGTAGCCAAGTGATCTTGTTTTATGGAGGTGCTGGAAGAGCTGTGACGGGCTACAGTTGCATCTCTGTGACCAGTAAAATTCAGCAGAGCTTTGGAGACTGGAAACTATGAATCTCTGAAAATGTCACTGCCTTACTCAGAAATGCCCCATGGTGGACACCAACAGCCTTTCCTCTTGCCAGGGTGTTGTGGACTCTTATCCCTTCTATAGGCAAGTTCTCCCCACCCTCCTGTGGGGAGAATGCTGTTTTGCTGCAGTCTGCTCCAGTACAGGAAGACACAACTGAAGCCAAAAGCTGCCTGTCTTCAGACCTTGGTTGGTGTGAAACTCCCTACTCAAGCCACTGCTTTCTTCTTCTTGTCAAATGCCTTATGCTGTCAGGGCAGGAATGCAGAAGGGCTGAGGGATTTTCACTGGATGAAATATGCCTGCAGAATGTGCACTGTGATAAAGGCCTAGCAAAAAATGTGCAGGAACATTAGGAGTTTTGGGGGATGGAGTTGACAGGAGGGAGAGGCAGGTAAAATGTGGGTGTTTGGATGATATGAAATCTGAAACTTGCACCAGCAGAACTAAGGAAGTCCTTACCAATCAAATGAGCAACTCATTACAACAGAACTGATCTCAGGCTTGACTGTCTTTGGATTGGCATTGCATGACCTTGCTGTTCTCTGCTCCCAGTTTCTCCTGTGCTTCGTTTTCCAGCTGTCATCTTCATCATAATACATCCCATCATCATTTTCCCTCCTTATGAAATTTCTTGGAGAGGGGGGAACATAAAACAGTAAAAGTGGATAACGAGGTTTTTGCCACCCATCTCCATGTTTTGTGTCTCGCATCCGTTATCTGAAGCTGTGGAAAGGCCGTCTTCTGTTTTTGCATGTAACCTCATAACAGTCCACATCTTCCTCATAAGGGGAAGTGGAGGGGCAGGCACTAATCTCTCTTCTCTGGTGACCAGTGACAGGACCTAAGGGAATGGCATGAAGTTGTGGCAGGGGAGATTTAGGTTGGATATTAGGAAAAGGTTCTTCAATCTTAGAGTGATTAGGCACTGGAATAGGCTCCCCAGGGAAGTGGTCACAGCACCAAGCCTGATAGTTCAAGAAGCATTTGGAAAATGCTCTCAATCAAATGGTGTGATTCTTGGGGCAGTCCTGTGGGGGCAGGAGTTGGACTTGATGATCCCTGTGGATCCCTTCCAACTCAGGATATTCTATGATTAGATGAATAGGATAGACTCTGGTTCTGCATTTTTAGAGGCTGTAGTAATGGAAGTGATGTCTAAGCAAGCTTATAGGTCAAAGCTGAAGAGATTTGTTCACAACAGGATTATCTGTTTAGTTACCTACAGCAACAGATATTTTTTTACCATCTAGCAAAAGCAGTGCTTTAGAAAGCTCCCAGCCACAAATGTCTTCACAGCTTTGTGTCTGAATACTTCTTTCATTTACCAGTGAAAGGGTGGGGAGAACAACCTTTTCTGCATCCAACTTCCCCTGCCTCTTTTTCTCATCCAATCCTCAAGACTGGTGTTGACTGTTGAACTCTCAAAATTGTAATAGCCATTGTCCTAAATGGCAAACTGGCATTTACTCCAATGGTGATTTGAGGAAAAATCATAATTAAAGCATCCTTCAGAAGTACCAGTTCAAGGGACTTGGTGGGGGAAAGCTTTGTGGTCTCTTTTTGCATCAAAGATAGAACCTTTGGAGGCTTTGTACACCAAAGTTATTCTTAATGCATTACTTAGTACCCTCAGCCCCTTTGATGAATAAAAAGGGGGAATGGAATAGTTTGTGTTTAAACACAACCCCCCCGAAAATGGCCTTCAAGTTGTACAGCAAGTAGCCCCTTTGTGGCTGTAGAATACAGCTTCAGCAAACACCTGCTAGAGCAGTCCCCTGTTCTGTTTGCAGGCTGTCTCCCAACACCATGGTGACACCCCACAAGAAGAGCATGCTGGGCAACGGGAACTATGATGTGAACGTGATCATGGCAGCCCTTCAGACCAAAGGCTACGAGGCGGTTTGGTGGGACAAGCGCAGGTACTGACAACTTGTGTAGTTCTGGAGGCGGCTGCTGTTTGTAAAAATGAGAAAGATTGAACTGAAAGCACGGGAACATAATCTTACTGCTGTCTTGTTTTCTGCACTCTTTCAGGGATGTTAATGCCATTGCCCTGTCTAACGTGATGGGCTTCATCATGAATCTGCCCTCCAGCCTTTGCTGGGGCCCTTTGAAGCTCCCCCTCAAGCGGCAGCACTGGATCTGTGTCCGGGAGGTGGGAGGCACCTACTACAACCTCGACTCCAAGCTCAAGGTGCCCGAGTGGATTGGAGGTGAAAGTGAGCTCAGGTAGGATTTCCTCAAATCTTGCCCTGTTGAAGGTGAGAAATGTGTCCTTAAACAGTTAGTGATTGAAACATGTATGGTTGACCTTCAGTAGTAAATATTTGAGAGTAATAAGCCTCCAGCTTGGATTTATGCCCCATTTTGGCAGAGCTAGGGAAATGCTTTCAGCAGTGGTGATCTCTGTGAGCTCAGGAGAGCCTGATTTGGCCTCTTACGTGTCTGGCTCTGTCATTACCGGTAAAGGTAGAGGCCAAGTCTGGTATTAGTGGGTGACCCCTGCAACAAGATGTGCTGTGCCTTATTCCCTCCTCAAATGTGAAAGTCTCAGTATTTGCCTCTTTAGTAACAATCTGTATGTTCCCAATAAAAGGCTTTCCAGACTAAAAATGCAGCCTTATGCCTGACAGCAGTGAAAGCTGTTTTTTAGAAATCACTTCCTTATGTAAGCATATATTGCCCTTCTGGCTTGGCTCCACTTCCCTCTTTTATCTTAACATGAGATGGTTGCTGTAAATGCTTTATAAAGTCTCACCTGCTCTTGGTTGTTGTTTAGCTTACATTCCATCATGTTGTGAATCCTACTAGCAGCCTTCCTGTCCTGATTAGACTTGTTCTGAGATAGGGATTGCACATCAGCAGTATTTGCAGAGCTGACTGTGCCACTGAAGTCTTGGTAAAGGGAATGTCAGCCTTCTGTGAATTTCTGGGATAAAGCAAGACTGGAGTGTTTTTCCACTCTGCACAGTGGAACTACTCTGCAGAGGTTCTGGTGGATTTTATCCTGAGTGTATTGTTCTCCAGCAGTAAATATGGGCTTTCTATATTGGGAGTTTGGGAAATCTGGAACAAAAGGTATCAGAGAAAACATTGATTTGACTTTCAGATTTATTGGAAGTAATCCAAGTTTGGTATTAGAAAAAATGACACCTATATAGACTTCTCTCTTCTGAGGTTGAGATAATGTCTGTCTGATTCTGAGATAGTTTTCTGGGCAAGGTGTGTTGAATCTATTGGGACAAGTTTTGTGGGGTTTTTTTGTTTGTTTTTTTTTTCTGTTGTAAAATAACTAAAGACTTCAGGTGGGGTGTTTCTCCCATTTCTCCTCACATCTACATAGTTAGTTGCATTTAGTTGTTGTAGAAGATATAGAGTTCTACATTCAGTAGCACTTATTTCTATTTCTCTTCATGATAGGAAATTTTTGAAACACCAGCTGAGAGGAAAGAACTGTGAACTCCTACTGGTGGTGCCAGAGGAGGTGGAAGCACATCAGACCTGGAGAGCTGACGTGTGATCTGGACCGACTCTGTCCTCCCACTACAGCTCTTCCACTTTACCAAACTCCTGATATCCTAAAACCTGGATAATGGGTGCCCCGACTCTTCTTGTCTGGAATTTCCTTTGTTAGGCTCTTCTCTTCCTTCCTTGGTGCAATAGAGCAATGGCGCAGGACGTTGCGGGTGGTGGGTGGGGAAGAATTAAGGCCAGAGTGGAGGAAACTGGAAGCCAATCACTTTAATTGCAAGGTGGATGAGCTGCATGCCCTTTGGCCAGCGAGAAGGCATTGTGCTCTTTAAAACTGGTCTGGGGGCGAGGGTGCCTGGAAACCTCTGGCCTCCATTTCCCCACGTGGCTCAGGGCTGTGTATGGTGGGACCCACCCCTGTCCAGGGCTTGCCAGGGAGGAGCAGGGGCCGAGCATGCTGCCACCTCTTCACAAGTCTCTCCCTCCAAAACAAGTCACCATGAAGACATTTGCAATTCCTAAGGGTCTCTCAGGACACTCAAAACACTAGGAATGGTACGGTGCTCAGCACGACCCTCTGCTTCTTAGGGCTGGTTTGTGCCAGAAATTAGGAAACAATAATAAAAACAGTGTCATCTTCCAAGAAATTCTTCAGGTAGCTAGAGGATTCTTCCCCAGTGTCTCCAGGGATTTATGTATGTGGTGAGCGGTTGTTTGGCAGCGTGTGGCTGGCTAAGGTGACATGGAAACAGCAGGCACAGGCTGAGAAGTATCAAGTTTCTGGATTGGAGAGAGGCCATAGTGTGCTTGAGTTTCTTCATGCTGTGGTGGGAGGAGGGGTTATTTTGTTTTATTTTTTAACACCTGTTTTTGTTTTCTGCATGGTCACCCAGTAGTTTAGAGGCTGCTTGGAGAGAGGAATAAAGCTGAAGAGGTTTTGAGAGACATTTCATTCCCTTTTATTTCCCTCTGCAGAATCGTAGCCCACAGTCAGGAATGTCACATGAAACGTCCCAGAAACAGGTCAAGTTATAAAAATGGGCTGAGGGAAGCCTCCGTAACAGTCAGGTTTGCCCTTTCATAGCTAGTAGCCACTGGTGTGGGAGCTGCAGAGGGTCCACCAGAACTTTCAGGAATTAGGGACAGCCCAATTTGGTAGTAGAACCAATCTCCCCTTTAGCATTGGCCAACAAACATTCCATTAATGGCTGAATTGCTTTTTCTTGCGTTCTGTGGGAAAGAGTGACTAGACATGGAGACTCTAAGCGGAATCCCTACTGGCTGTTTCCCAGTCACCCAGGCGAGCTGTAGCTCAGCATGCCAGCCATGACAGGAGGTGTTAATGCTGAATTTGGAACAGACTTCGTTGTGTTTAGCACTTCCTAGCTGAGCTGCTCTTTGCTCCCTCTTTACATGTCTCAGTTGAACAGCAACCTCTGGGACCCGATGGAGCTCAAAGGATCCTGCTCCATCTTGCTGGAAGGTCTCATTACTGATGTTTGAGCTGGTGAAAGGAGGGCTTGTAATGATCTTTTCTCAGTTATTTTTCTCTTCAGAGCTCTGCAAATGCATGAGCGGGTGCTCGAAGCTGAAAGACCACCAAAATGGCACCTTCCCAACAGAGAGGCCACATGAGGATGGGACGATGGTGTTCACTGCCCCCCGGACATCTGGCAAGCACTGTTTTGCAGTCCTTTGAGCACAGCCTCCCACAGTAAAGGGCAAATGGCTCTTATATTTTAAAAAGTCCTATTTCGTAACACATTCCAATGACCAATACCAGCTGGCAGAGTTTTTAAACACTTTCCAGGCAGGATGTGCAGCCTGCAGGCATTCTGCTCCTGACTTGAAGCCATTTCTTCAAGAGGGGAAAAAATAAATCTCAACAGCAACGTTTTCTGTGCTGATTGAAGTTGCACTTTGGAAAAAAAACCCTGTTTGCATGGAAACTGCAAGCCAATGGATCAGTGCACAATATGCAAAGATGTTTTAAAATACTTTGGGGCTACTTTCCTCTCCTTGTACGTCAGCTGCTTTCCCATGGGGGGGAAACAGTGTGATCCAGCTGCTCAGGTAAAGGGAAAGTGTACGATCACACCCCCGCGGGAGGTGAGGCTGCCATGCCCAAGGGTGGGTGAGCCGGTCCAGTCCCACCGCTCGGGAGTGGGGAAGCCCCTGTTTGTTTTCTTGCTTGTTTGGTTTTGTTAGAGCCTTGTCTTGGGTTTGTTTACAGAGATGTATTTTGTTTAACCAAATATTAAAAATGGAAAAAAAAAAGTTTCCATATAAATGTCCTATCACTTCTGTATGTTCAACTGAATTGTTCTGTAACAAAGTATGTAAAGGATAAATAAATTTTTTTTCTTTGGTTATAAAACCACCACCTTTCTGTGAGTTAAGAACCTTGAACATCGGTCATTAGTGCTGAGCACCTCTCTGACAACTCCCTTAAGCCACGCAAGGCTTCCCCACCCCTCTGAGGGTGACAGAGCCATGTCAGTCCCTTCCCTATTGCCAGGATGTGCATGAAAATGGAGAAGTCCCTACCCACAAAGCCCCCAACAGCTCTGAAAGAACTGAGCCTCCCTCAAGGACATCTATTAAAATCACACTGCTCAGGTTGGATTTATTTAATATTCCATACAAAAAAATACGCAGCTGATATCTGAAGTTCTACTTTATGAGGCAGAGAATCTGCGTGGATGTGATCGTCTCAAACCTGGCCTGCCGCTCCCTCCGTTCTCACACACACACAGAGCTACAGTGAAAGTGTTTCTGCAGACACATCTTCCCAAAGAGTGTTTTCCGTGCGGTACTGATTGCCACCTGCACCCCTCCTTCCTCTGCTGTGAAAGTCACTCTTCCTGCCACCGGTGTCCTTCAGCTCCGAGTCAGGCAGAAAAGAATTTGTTCTCTGACTGCTGCTTTTCAAAGCCCGACCTGTGCCCCAGGATGGTTTTGAGGGGGACAGGGGCAAGGAATCTGGCAGAGGAACTCCCCCAGTCCAAGTCTGTACCTGGTTATGGCATAGTGATTGAATAAAAGGAAATACTCATGATTTCTACAGGAGGGAGGATGCAGACAGGAACCGTCATCAGGTCCAGAGGAGGGGCTTCCCCCCCTCCTTATGAACAGGTCAATGTCCCAAAGGAGAACCAAAACCAAAACCAAACAAAAGGAAAAAATGCCCTGACCCAACAAATCAACAGTTCACTATATCATAATCGCGAGGTCTTCCCACTTGATACGAATCCAACTCGGCTTCCGCAAATTAGATTTTTCCAGACAGCGGAGGCAGGGCCCCTGGCATTCCCCCTGAGAGCCCTGTGTTGGGTCCAAGGAGGATCTGGAAGGAAAACAATTGGTTGGGTGGCTTCAAGGACACAGGAAGGATTCCCACGATGTCCCCCCTCCCACAGGTACTGGTGGTGCCACAGCCAAGGTCAGTGCCTGACCACAGCCCCTATTTCAGCTACTCCAGCCCCTCAGGGCCTATCTCAGCTGGAGAAAGCCAGGTTATGCTTGCTAGAGACTGCCATCAGCCTGATGTAGGGAATTGGCAGGACTGTCCCACTGGAACATCCAGCTGGAGAATCTGGTGGAACGAGGCCACGGTGTGTAACAGTGCGCTCCTCTCCCCCAGCAGCTGGTCACAGGGAGGCACCAGCACCCCCAGCCGACTGCAGGGCCCGGAGAGAGGGCTGGGCCGTTCTCGCCTCACCTGTCGCTGCTGCAGCTGCTGCTGTTGCTCCATCTGCAGTTTTTCAGTTTCAAAGACGACAGGAAGAACCAGAATCATGAAGGAGGTGGTCCCAATCCACAGAGCTGCCCTAGAGATTCTAGCAAGAAGAACATTAGGATTCAGAATCAGTTCTTTAGCCACTTTTTACCCACTTCCCTTCCCACGCTTCCCTTCCGTGCCTCGGGCAAAAGCCTTCCCCGAAATCCACCCCCGAGCTCCGGGTGACACCCTACCCCCGCCCTCCCCGCGCCGCTCAGAAACAAAGAACGCGGTCCTGCCGCTGCCCGCCGGCCCCGCACTGCGCCACCCGCAGCTAAAGGCGCCCCGCGCCCCGCTGCGCCCGCCGGGCCCGCTCCGAGGGGCTCCCGCCGCCCCCTCACCTGTACATCTTCTGCGCTACCATCAGCGACAGGTCGAACGTGGCCCCGGCCGCCGACCGCACGCTCTCGGGGAACATCTCCGTGAGCCCCCACAGCCGCTCCGCCAGCGTCTCGTCCAGCTGCGGGCGGCACCAGCGCGTCAGGCCCCGCCGCCCGGTCCCGCGGGGTCACCGCGCCCGCCCGGCCCGCCCGGCCCGCCGCCCGGCCCGATACCTCCTCGTCGTCCTCCTCCTCCTCTTCCAGCTCGTCCTCCAGCTCCTCGGCCTTGCCCGCGCCGCCCTTGGGCAGCAGCTCCTCCGGGGACAGGGACGCCGCGGCCGCCATCGCCACCAGACAGGCCGGAGAGGGGCGGCGGGCGGAGCGCCGCCGGAAGCGGGGAGGTCCTCCCGCCGCCCGGCCCGGGCGAGGCAGCGGCCCCTGGCGGCGCGGAGGAACGATGGCCGCCCTCCGCCCGGCCCCCTCCAGCGCAGCGCGACCCGACACAAACACCCACAGAACCGGGTTTTAAAGGCGAGGTTTTATGTAAAATATGCAAAACCCTCGAGAACGAGCAACTCTCCAGCATCCTGCTCGCCCAAGGCAGGTGGTAAGGCTTGAACGACCCTCCGCGGGCTCCCCGTGGGGGGACAGGCTGGAGGGGGCAGGGGTTTCCCTGCCTTCTTAAGGCAAGCAGGAGCCCGCATGGAGAGGGATCTTCCCCACGGCCCTTGTCCGGCTGCCTTGGAGAGGAGAGTACCTATGCTGGGCTGCGGTGAGGAAACGTAGCAAGGTAAAGTGCTCTGAGAAAAAACATGTTAATTTTAACAGTGCTGCGGTGCCAAGCCAGCCATCAGCTGCATCATGGCACTGCACAACGCTGGAGGCATCTCGTCACTCGTGGTTGCATGAAACAAAGTACCTACACACAGTACCAGTGTGGCTGGGAGGCCCAAGCCGGCCCTGGCATCCTGTGGGCCAAGACCCAGAGCCAGTCCCATTCTCCAGCCACCTCTTCTTCACTTCCTCCGCCGGCTATGCTGCTTCAGCTCCTCCAGCTCCTTCTCCATCAGGTGGGACTCAGCGGTGGTCTCGGAGAGCTGCAACGCACAGCAAGTGATGACAAAAGTGAGTTAAAAGCTTGTGAGGCTTCTCTGACTTCACAGCACAGCTGAGATTTACCACTGCAAGCCAGGACCTGCAGAAGGGAATTTGTTCCTGTTGAGCAAGGGGGAAGCTGCCATGTCACACTTCACTGAGATTGCCTGGAAAACCTGGAGAACAGCTAGGGCTTCTGATAAGTGCTTCAGCCACAAAAACCATTTGCCAGTTTCAAAACGTGAAGAATAAGGAAGGAAAATAAAGGAATGAGTATTTGTCCAGACTGACATAAAGGCTAAATCAGTTAACAGACTGAGAATACATGTGTTCTATTTCACTGAAAGTCTCTCCAGATTTTAAGCACAAAAGTTGTGATCTTAGGATAAGGCTGAATTCAGTTTATTTAGGGCTTGGGAATTCTTTCATCCACAGGTTTAAACACAGAACAGATGTCATGCCCCTCGTGACAGCAGATGGAAGCTTTAATCCTCTGTGACCAGAGAGGGTGGCTATAAATCATTTTCATGGTTAGGGCACAGGCCAGAGTGGCAAGAAAAATGCCCTACTCCGCGCAGAGAGGGAAAGAGGAGACATGGCGCTTGCAGGGGCTCCCCTCTCCTCAACCACAGCATTCACAACAAGCTCTGGTGCAGGGGGAACCTTTCTCTCTCCTCACAGAGCAGGTCAGGCTCTACTCCCACAGTCACTTCGCTGTTACTTGAGCACTGCACAGCAGGGTAAGGCAGAAAGCAAGGTGCAGTGGGAGCATCCCCCTTCAGCAGTCCCAGCACCCTTCACTCGGGCTCTTCACCCAGGCATCTCCACTGCTATGGACAGGCAGGAATAGGGTGAAGACTCACCATGTCCAGCAGAATATCCACTTTCAGCCGAAGGAGGTTGTTTTCTTCCTCTAGCTGCTGGTTTCGTTTGCGCAAGCGCTGCAATTCCCTGCGATCCCCCGTGAAGGTTCCTGATTCTGGGAGGAAAGAAAGAGGTCAAAATATGGATTGTCAGCCAACCGGGGCTACTTCAGACCAAAACAAGCTGAGCTGCACTCTACCTGACACCCACTGGCCATTTTCAAACTTCAGGCTCTGGCCAGCAAGGTTCATGGAGGGGGTGCCATATTCCAGGCCCAGCTCAACCTCACGGGTGGATCTATCCAGCTGCAGGGAGAAGATCACACTCAGCATTCCACAGAATTCCAAAGCCACCCCCTGCTCTCCCATTTTTTAGTGACTGGCATTCCAATGGAAGATGCCGGTCCAAATGGGCCTGGATCCTGGAGTACTGCTACAGTAAAAAACTGGCTTCTCTCACTACCATCCCTGCCCTTTCTCCCACCCAAACACACACGCATCTCCCTGGGCTTGGAGACCACTGGTGAAAAGTTTTCAGTGAAACAGTTCTGGACTGTGTGTGGGATAACGATGATCCTTCCCCGAGCTATTCCTAGTTTCATATATAGTCACTGGTGATCAGAAACAGTGCTGCACCGCAGGAAGGGAGCAGTACAGCTGGAATCACAGAATATCCTGAGTTGGAAGGATCCCACGGGGATCAAGTCCTCTCCCAGAAGCTGGGAGCTCTTGTAAGGGTTACAGTACTCACAGCAGGAGCCACCCACCCCGGTCACCAAGAGAGCCCTCCTGCAGCAAACTACGGGCAGTGGGACTCACAAAGTGCAGGTTGGAGAGAGAGGCCCATTTCCTAGGAGGGGTCTTCTTCGGGCTGAAGGAGTTCCCAAACAGGGGCATCACGCACTGCCGGCCAGGCTTACAGGGGGCTCCCTAAAAGAGCAGGAGGGACACGGCTGGTCTGAGGGACAGGAGCAGCGATGTGACAAGGTGGCTGCGTTGGCACGGGCGAGGTTTACTCCAGCTGCTCATTTTCCAGCACTGATGCTGTCCGGTTTCCACTCAACACCAGCCCCCGCACCCTTTCTCCCCAGAGAAGGGCTCTCAGAGAGGCCGAGATGGCAGTGTGGGGAGGGTACTTGGCTGCCCACCCGCCACCACTGCCCGGCCGCACCGGCCCCCACGGGCACCTCCCTCGCACCTCTGCCGCACGTGAACAAGCCGGGATAAGGGATGGACGGTGCAAAGCGTCACAGCCCCCCCAGCCCTCACCTGTGCCCCCTCCCCACCTGTGTCCCCTCCCCACCCGCGCCCCCTCCCCTCGGCCGGTACGCCCCGCGCCGCGTGGTATCCCCCGGCACTGGCTGGGCACGGGCCGCACCACCCTACGGGCACGCCGAGGAGCTCCGAGGGGAGCACCGCAGTGCGTTATTCCCCGCACGGGCCGCCACCGGGATGCTCCTTTGTTCTGTTTTCCCTCCCGGCATCTCACTGGCGAAAGCAGCAGGCTCGGCGAGAGCCGAACCGATGAGGAACACCCCCGCCCAGCAGTGGTAGGGTCAGCCCCGCGCTGCGGGGGCGGTTGGGCCGGGCTGTTCCATCGGGCTGCGCCTCGATGACGGGGGGGGATCGCACCTCTCCGTTGGGCCGCGCCAGCTCCCGGCGCTCCCCGTCCGTCCCCGGTGGGATCCGCCGCGTGTCCCGGGAGCGGTTTGCGGCCGCCGCGTTGCCGTGGCGACGGGATCCGCCGGTCCGCTCCGCCTCCCGTGGTGGGGGGAGACGGGGGCGGAGTGGCCGGCGCGGTGGGAATAGGGTGTTCTCGCGTCGAAGTTGTGGTGTGCTATCCGCGCGTTCCCTAGCACCCCCTCCCGAAAATGCTTGAGTCGGTTAGAAGGCTTTCTAAAATTGTTTTGGGTGGGGGGTTTTGTGTTTGTTTGTTTTTCAGACAAATATCTGTACGCCATTAGGCAGAGAACCCCTCCTTGCTTGGGAACGTGGGAGAAAAAGCGGAGGAGGTCTGGAGTCCTGGACTGCGTAGGTTCAGGGGATGATGGATGAAAAGCTGGAGGAGGAAGGATCACACAAAACCGCAGAATCAATTTGGTTGGAAAAGACCTCCGAGATCAGCGAGTCCAACCCATGACCGAACTCCAGTGTGTCAACTAGACCATGGCACCAAGTGCCACATCCAGTCTTTTCTTACACACCTCCAGGCACAGTGACTTCACAGCAGCAGCTCCTCACATGCCTTTCTCTGAAGCAGTCCCAGCGTCCTGATTTCCTGCACACATTGCAAAGTCCTTCCTTTCAGCACATGATGGAATACATTTAGTTTTATTGTGTTATGTGCTGGCTTGTATTCCATGGGAGGCGGCTGTGGCAGTTGGTTTGGATAATATTTTAAATGAACTGCAGGGGTATGTAGCAGATATCACCGGTACTTTTTATATTGCAGGGGCAAAATGCCGTTCCTAAATTATAAAATAATTCTCCGATATGTTAGAATTTAGTAATCTGAATTTACTTGCTTCATTGTTAGAAAAGCTGCTGTTGAGGACTTCTTGGGGCTTTCCTGAAAATTTTAGATTAATGAGATACTAAGATGCTGACTTTAGTTAAAAGAGAACAATAAAGAAAAGAAGAAAAAAAGGGAGGGGGGGAACAGGCAGATAAAAGGAGGAGAAACTGAGAAAATCACCAACCTTTTACTTTGGTTTGTACATGTATTAATATTCCAGGAAAAAAAAATCAGTCTTTCATTCTCAAAGTGCTTAATTGGCACCCTGCCTGAAGTGAACCAGAAAATTACTCGCTTGGAATGAAAATTGGAAAGATAGCACAATTAAACTCGGTGTCTAGAGACAAGAAAAATCTCTGGTGCTGCACTATCTTCTGGTAGTCCAGTTAAGCAATGTCTGTTTCTTGCAGGACACGTTATAAAAACGGTGGCCTTCTGACCCAGTGTACCAGAGTCTGTGTGCTGGAAATCAGTGATTTTTGCAATAAGAGAAGTGATTATATTGTGTTTGGGGAAAGCCACACCATTAAAAGTAGAATAAAAACTTGCCATTCTGAGCAAGGTCTTTGTGAAGTAGTCATGGATTCTATCAGCATTTAATACCCACATATGTGGGCATACACTGGATAAGAAAGATAAAGGTCCAGATAAATGAGAGCAAGAACCTTGGAAGAAAAGCTGAGGGAATGTGGAATTAGAAATTTGAACTGAAAAAAACCCCGCAGCTATTCTGGATGCTTATAAGAGCCAAAGACCACACAGGATTGTGAGGGACTGAGATCTTAACACTCACTTTTTTTCCATTTCTTATATGCACTGAAAATTTCTGAGTTTCCAAACAAATACTCAGACCTGAAGAGCTCCAGGTGAGAGATACGTCTCCCTGAGATATTCAAAGACAAAGGCACATATGTTTCCTTTGCAAATACTTAAGGGGTTTCTTATTGCGGGGGCGGGAGGGGGAGAAACAACAGATGTCAAAAAGCTCTGGTCAGGACATGCCCTGCCAATAACACAGGGGGAGTAAGGTTCACCTTCCTGGAAGAAACCTCTGTGTTTCAGCCCACTTGTTGCCTGAGTTCTCCTTGCACTGAGCAGGATGAGTAATACATTATAGTTACTGTAAAACTAAACTGTCTCATGTATCCAGAGTCTCACCCTGGTTCCCTGACAGCCTCTTTCTCTGGAGCAGAGACTCGGAAAAGGCTGGGCAGCCCAACCCCACCACTTTGGCATGCGGGGTGAATGCTTCCTCCTGTGTGTGCCTGATGGCTGTGTGTGCATGGTGGGTAATACCTGTGTGAATAGTCTCACAGTTAGTAGGGCTTGTGAAGGAGAGTTCAGAAAGCTTCTCCTGGAGACTGAGAGAAAGAGGTTCAGTGTCTGATTTCGGCTGTGATTTGCTTAAGGAATCGTTCTTCTTTGGCACGGCTTTACTAAGTTTCATTTCTTGCCAGACTCCATTTCCTTGAAAAATGCTGTGGAATTTCCTCGCTGCACTAACCTCCTGGGCTATTCTGGCAGCAGCTTTTCATAGTTGTTTCTCTGCTCACATCAGGTAGATACCTAGACAAGAGCTGCCCATTGCTGTTTCAAGCACTGCTTCTCGATGTATTGCCATTGCTCTCCTGCCAGCAGGTAGTTTGACATATGATTTTGAACGATGTTAAAAGCATTACGGCACCGCACCGTGCATCCTTTTGTGCCTGTTGCTTTGTGGGGAAGTGAATGCCCAGCACACACACTCTCTGCTGGGACAGTAACTAGAGATCACTTAATTGCTGCAAAAGCTCATTAAATGGCGAAGAAACTGCATACCACAGCCATTGTGCATGGAAGCTGTGTATGTTCTCATGAAGACATCTTCGGGAATGCTGGTGGAAGGCTGGGAGATTGACAGGATGAAGATAGGGCTGCAGCACATGGCCATGTGGAAATTTTGGAATAGACCCAAGCTGTTCTTGGTAGCCTAATTTGGAACATCTTCTTTGGCTTTTTTGGTCCACAAGCAATAGAAAATCTATAGCTTAGATGATCTCAGAGCTGCTTTTAACTCCATAGTGTTTCTCTTGCCTTTTTTTATATACACTGTGGGATTATTATCGTTCTCTGTTGTATCAATAATTTTAGGGAAACCCCTCTGACTGGTCAGTTCAGTAGGCTTACTCTGATGTGAAAGAGAATATTTGTTGTAATTATTGCTGCTTGAAACTTGCTACATTGCCTGGTGGGCTAAATGAGACTGATTTTGAAACCTATAAAATTAATTTTTTTTTGCCATATTGGAATTAATTCTCTGCCCAATTAAAATTTTCAGTAGTGAGGTAATTCCTGTTGCCTCAGTCCTCTGCAATTAATATCTTCTTTTAGTATCCTAGATACTAAGTCTATGATGTATATCCTACATATACATCACCTATATTTTACTGACAAAGCAGACACATCTTTTTGTCTCTGCGTTTCTTCTTTTCTTTACAGCCAACTGAAGAGATAAAGCAACAGCCGTTTCACCACTTTGCGAAGAATTGTGCTTTCCTCCTGCTTGCCTGCCGCCGAGTCCACCACCAGGAGGCCCTCATTCCAGTGCTTACGGGTAGGCAAAGAAAACACAAGGACAGCAAAAAGAGGTGGAGAAACCTATCCCCACAGGAGTAATCTGAAATTAATACTTATCCTATAAGCGTAGATTTTCGGAGTACTGTGCAGGCATCAATTAATTATTGAAGGAATCCTAATATCCAACTATTAGTTGTACTGTAACTTTTGGGAATAATGGAGTGTTCACAGATGGTATCCCTGCATTGAATCCCTCCGTGACAGCCAGGAAAGTTCATGCCTTTGTCTTCTGAATAGTAACGCTCTTGGTGACCTAAGTAAAATAATAAAATGGAATAAAGCACAGGTTTGACTTTTAGTCACTCCCGTTTGCCCTCTATCACACAACAAATATGCCTTCCCCTTCTTTGCTTCTGCCTTCTCTCTTTTAGTTGCTTATTCCTGGGTTCTTCATTTTCTTTCACTTTTCACAGCTGGCTCTTATTGTCTTCTAAAAGTTCTAAATATCTGTACTAATAGTCTGTCTGATTGTTCTGTTTTGCTAACATGAGCTTTAAAGAAAGGGGGCAGGAGAAATGTTTTCATCGTTTCTTTTTTACCAAATCATGTACTTCTTTCCTTAATTATTGGCTCTTCAAAGCTGCAGTCATTGCTTTGGCTGAAATGTAGTTTTTGTTATTCTAAAGAACAGTGTGTCCGTGATCTCTTAACCGAAAAGTATTTAGAGTTGCCTTTTTTTTTTCCCTTAAACCCTATTTTTTCCTCTTCATTGCTGAGTCAAGCCTTGTATATCTGCTTCTGTGCTGGTTTTCCAAGATCATGTTTCAGTGCTGATGAGTCCAAGACACAGCTGTGTAATGCAATTTCAGAATGGATGATAGGTGAGAATAGTTTTGCTCCTTGTAGGAAATGCAGCTCCTGCAAGCTGTAGCCTGCAAACTGAGTTACTCCTTTTTCAAACCCAGTTCCTGCCCTCCTTCCCTGAATTCACACATATACATTTTACAGGTTTACCTTTGTTTACTTGGGCCTTTTCTTATATGTACTACTGTGTAAAATACATATCCTCTGCTCTGAGAACCAGAGAAAGCATAAATGAAGCCATGATGTTGTATGCAAAGTTCCCAGGCCTCTGAGCTTTTCCAATCATCGCTCACCGTTCTGGCCACACTATTCACTTAAAAGAATTTACACAAATACACCTGCAGTTAAACCACTCATGCACTCTGGAAAGAATCCCTCGCTTCCTGTCAGAGTTTGCCACCGGGATGTCCTTGGTGACTGGGAGACTGAAGATTCAGAGGATACATGCTGCCCACATGCCAGTGAAAGCTCGTGTTAAGCTCTATTTCACTCTGTTCCTGTTACCTGGGTACTCTTTGCTAGCTTCCACATCTGTGTTTTCATTCTTCTTTTTGTTTCTTACTTTCGCAGTCATCTGTTTCCATGGGTCACTTAACATGTCCTTTCTAGGAAATTATGAAATATTAAACTTCCAGTCTGTAAGTTCCTGATGAGTGGATGCAGGGAAAGGGAATACCAGGGAAAGGGTCTCAAGGATGTCTGCATATGGGTTGGTGTTTTGTGCTCTAACCCTTCACAGCTGGCAGATGCTGGAGACAAGATGTTGAGCCTTCAGGCTTCGTTGATGTGTTGTTTATAAGGGAGAGCAAACAGGGCATGTATTCTAAATCCCCTTCTAAGCTGATTTTATATCAGGCTGTGTCAGAAAGGTATGCCTGTGGATAGCCTCTTACCAAAGACAAAAGTTGAAAGGAATGTGGTCTTTAGATGATGTGGTGTCTGCAGCAACATGACAATAAACTATTTGGCCCAGTCCTTTCCAGTTCTGGGTATCTGCTGTCAGCTCTTGAGGTTGCTTTTCAGGCTTTTGAGGAATGCAGATGACTGGTCACCAATGGTCTGCACTACCCCAGGGACAGCAATTTAGAACCCATTCCTATTAGGCCTGGGAAGACCAGGTATAATAGTATTTATAGCAGTAAATGGGAGATCTGGTTGGTTTTGGTTTCCTGTCTTAATTCTGGGTTGTTCTCTGGCATAGCAAGGGATGCAAATATGAGACATACAAGGATCAGGTAGAAGGTGGTCTTGATAGCTCAACAGTTGTCATGTAAGTAGCTTTACCTTGTCAGTGTGTTCAGCAGCCGTAAAGCAAGATCTTCATTAGTTCACAAGAGAAAGCAAACTCTGAAAATATAAATTTTGAATTTGCACTCAATGCCCAAGCAAAATGAACCTTAATGGAGGGTGCTTTCTCTGCATAAACTTAAAATAAAACATAAAATAAGTCTTGGATTCTAAACTTAGGAACTGTGTTTTTCACTCTGCCTCCCTTCCCCAGATTCCTTCAAGATGACAAGCAGTCCAGAGAAGGCTGGTAAGCACTCTGTACAAGAATGCAGGATAAAAATATATTCACAAATATGTGCAGCCAGCAAGTAGATGTGTCACAGAAGCTAAGGCTTTCATTAGAAGGAGTCATTACTCTTAAGGAAACTTTCTGGTCTGACCATTCAGAACCTACTCTGTCAGTTACAGTCAGACCAAAGCCCTTTTGCAGCTGGTGACTCCAAGGAGTCAAGGGGTGCCTCTCCTGACTCCCTACACATCCCACACTCACACAGTCAGACCAGGTTTCCTTACTGGCTCAAGCCAGGGTTTCCCATAGCAGAGGCTCAGACATCTGGATCCTTAAAATAATTTAATCTTCATGCAATAACAGAACAACAGTTTGAGTGGGTGCCTCTGAGGAGGGACCCCGAACAAAGGTAGTCCTGGGTTTTTATGCCCTCACAGTCTTCACAGAAAAAGTCCGGAGTCACTGGCTCCTGCCGTGTCTCTGAGTGTCTGGTCACCTGGATGGGCCACAGGTCCCCAGGCCCTTTGTTGTGCAAAGGGTCGGCGCAGTGGCCAGTTCATGGCCTCTTACCAGGGGCTCTCACCACCCAGAGCTCAACCTGCAGCTCCCCCTGCAGCTGTACATCGAGCTACCTGCACTAAATCCACTTCATCTTGTTCCTATTATTGACAAGTTTATCAGTTTGGGTTTTTTTTTAATCAATAATTTGTCAGATGACATGAAACATGTTTCTTAACCATTCAGAAAAAAATTTCTCGAAGTCCTCAGCAGGTGTTTAATCATCTTCATTTCAAACACATGCCCCACAAGCACCTTTTGCATTTGACTTGCTGTTCAGGGATTTTTGCTCATTGAAGGTCATCATTTCCCCAGACAACACTTGCTGCCTATATTGTACTCTCCAGCCAAGATCCAAGATAAAGCAGACATTTCCTTTAGGAAAGAAGTAAGATAAGGATGTGGTATAAGGAAATTAATACTTAACTTTGACTATGCACCAAGTGCTTAAATATTGTAAAGAATCTCATCTTTTTAATGGGAGGGAAGGCATGTCATATTTAGAAAGTGGCTCCCAGCTCACACAACTGTGTAATTTGATTCATTTTGGAAATAAAAGCAGATGAAAATCTGAGTCTCTGAAGATTTAAATCTTGTCAGCCCGAAAGAAAGCGAAATTGTTTTCATGGGTCAGCAGGCAGGCTGTTCTCACAATTCATTCATTCATTTACTGCTGAAGTAATGTGCTACTTCAGTTCCAAGATTAAACAACTAGTAGTGATAACTTGTTGTCAGGGATTGTGTCAGGATGTTAAGCCTTGTGTGGAACACAGGAAAGCTTGTACTGGAAACTGAGACAGGTGAGTCAGTGTGCAAATAGGGCTGCAAATAGGGATAATCATTAAAAAACATAGGGATAGTCAGTAAAAAATGGGGATTGCAGCATCCAAAACAAATATCCGAATTTGATATTTAGTCACCTAGATAAGTAGTGAGACTGTCCAAAATGCTCCATAATAAGCATTTACCTTGCAGGCAATCGGAACTGCAGGTGCCTGGCACCTAAGCTTTTGCTTTTTAATTATGAGCATCTAATTTAATTTATGGTTTGATTTCTTGGGACCTGAATGACCTACATGATGGATTGTAATGCCACAGCATTACCACTATACTTGGATAGAGAATAGCAAATTACTTTGAAATGTCCAATAGAAATCCACTGGATCTTTAGACATGGTCTTTGTTAGTGGTTTAGAAGAAAGGAAATACTGCTTGTTTGTCACACAAAGAAAGGAAAGATTCTAAGCACAGAGAGCAAAGAAAGTAAGGGAGAAGAAAATAAAAAATCAAGAGAAGGATAGTTGAGCAAAGTGGCATGGAAAAAATATAAATGATGGAAGGAATGGTAGTGGGTAAATGTACACAGAGGCTGCATTGAATCAGAGACTCGAAACGCTGAACTGGATACAGAAGCCAGTGAGATATTCAAAGGCAGTGCTGATAGAGTCAGTAATTTATTTCTCTACAAATGCTTTGGAAATAAATTGAATTATATTGCTCTTAAATTGAAGTTAAGAACAACGCCAATGTTGTTCAGCACTTTGTGGTTTTCTGGTATTGTACATGGAAGTGAGTAGGGGAGGTGGGGTGGGGAGAAAAAACAGGTGATCACTCACAAGTCTGTCTGTTCTGTTAAAATCTAAAGCCTTTGAAAACAATCTGTCAGGAGATTAGTTATTCTCCTTAAAGTCTGAAATTAGGTATAGCAAATATTTTTTCTGTATTTACTCACTCTGCAGATGACTTCTCTCAGCATAACACACAATTTACTCAGTTTGCAATTTGCTGATTTCTGTATATTTTTGCAATGAAAGTTTGTGCTGTTACATCTGTCAACAAGTGGAAACAACATCTTCTGCTTCTCTTGACCAAGCTAAATTGAGTTTTTTATTTTAATAGACATTATTAGAGCAATGCTGCTGGGATCCAGGGAACTTTTTATTCTTTGGAATCCCTGTCTTTGCTTATATTTAAGTATCATCACAGTGATACTGCCATGCTGCCAGTCACATTCCTTCTGTCACGGTCATGGTCTTGACACTGTAATGTTACAAAACTCCCCCCCCCCCCTTACCAGTGCTGCTTTGTCACTGTTAAGTGGCAAGAGGAAAACATATTTCACTGAGGAATTATGGGAAGGGATATTTGGGAGAGATTAGTTTGCTTATAAAACTGGCTTAGAAAAATACAGTAACCATGTGATGTTAGAACCATTTTTTACCCAGATCCACAGACTGAAACACACAAGTGTGTTGTGCTTTGTTAATTTTGTTAGAGCAGTTTATGGAGTCAGTAAATCTTGAGGGAAGAAATGTTCCAAAATTGTTTCTGTTGGAGACAGCTGACTTGGCTGAGTTTTATGAAGTAGTTCCATCAGTTCCTTTTTACTAGATAAGGACATTACCCTGGTGTCACTGCTATTTTGGAAGCTTACAACTGCCTTCTATGACCCTGAAATTTCTCCTGCCATTTCAGCAGGAGAGGATGTTTTTACTCCTTGTCCCATGACTGCAATGTGGTTCTGCTAGCACTAGTGGCTGCTATATTTTGCCCTAGAAACAGCTATATTTCACTTGGGGATGGGCTAGACTTTTTAAAGGGAATACATGAGAATTAAGGTATTAATCCTACTAACATGGTAAATTACTGAAATTTTTTCTGCCTTTCATTTTTCTTGAAGAAACTGAGACATGGAGAAGCTTCTAGCAAGTACCAACCTCATCAAACAAGCAAAGTCTTCCAAGTCCACACAGGTAAAATACAAAACAGTGACTTTTCCAGGTACAGAATGGTGAAAAAAAGGTAAAATACTATTTCTTTTACTAAGAATTTGCAGGCTTGTTGTTGTGAAGACCTTTGCTATGCTATAATATGGGCTCACCATTTGAGTGCGTGTACATAGATGCGTATGTGTTTGTCAATCCTAGACAGCTGGAACCCATCACAGCTGCTTGTGAGCACATGTTCTTTTGTGTGTCTAGTTAGTGCAAATAGCTTCCTTAGGTATTCCTTGGATTCACTGACATGTACTAGGCAAAGGGGATACAGACTGCTGATATTTAATATTTCAGAGCTCCACACCCAAGATGCAAAGCTTGAAAAGGATAAGAAGAAAAGCATTTGGAAGTAGTCTCAACATATGCTTGAAACCAGAAGACTAAAAATAGCACCTCATTCTAGAGAGGTGATACAGTGTTTGGAGAAGGAGATGATGTCATAGATGGAGTTAATTTTTCTCTCTCCAGCGGACATAGCTGATCTTGTTGGCACCCACATATGCCCTACAATAAAAAAAAGAAAAAAAATTCAAGGGCAGTTGCTCATATAAAGGCAATGTGGAAGTGGGATTACTTTGCACATCTTAGTGTTGGATTTTTGTCAGTTTTTCTTCACAAATTCTGTGCCTAAAGCCACTAAGGGCCCTCGCCAGTGCCCCCTTAAAACATTTTGTCTTATTGAGAAGAATGGGTGAGAGGACTTTACTCCTTTTGCTGGAAGCAGGTCCTCTAAGAGAGATGAAACAACTTCTGTTGCATTGAATTATGGGCAAATACAGCTTCCAAACCTTAGTGCTTTGCATATATTTTTAGTCTCTTTATTATGACAGTTCTGAAGACTGTAGCTTTGTTTGCTTCCTTCACCTGTTGTTCTTGGGGAATTTCAATGTAGTGTTGGTGACAAACTATATACTACATATTTATTGTGCCAGTATCTGGAATTTTCTTCCCTGCCTTTTTTTTTTTTCTATCAAATGTACTTGAATTCCCCCTGAAGCAACACCCAGAAGAGTCCTCCGCCCAGACAGTTCAAACTCCTGAGTTGATCTGCAGGTGCTTTAACTTTAGAGACAGTTCTTCAAGGCCACTCAGTCATTTCTTACAAATGACTGGGATGCAAGATTGTTGTTGCTCTCTTCAGCTTCTTATCTCCAGTTTGCTTTTGCTGCATAAGCACTGTAATAGTTGAGGGTGGGGGATAGTGGCTGGTCATTTGGGGACATCTCATGGCTGCAGTTCAATGCTGAATACTATTTTGAAATCAAGTGTTTGAGTGTCCCGTGGTTTCCTTCTTGTCTGGTACTCATTGCCCTAAGAACAGAGGTCGTGTGTGAAATTTGGTAATTTGGAAATTTGGTAAAATAAGGAAAGAAACTCTGACCTATTCCTCTGTCTTGGATTGCCTGGCTGTTAAAACAGGAAGTGGTGCCTCAATAATCCAGTGGAAAAACAACAGTGAGGGACAGACAAAACATGAAGAAAGATTGCAGTAGGAAGTACTGGGTATATTGAACCCCAGTGGGAGTTGTTATTGAGTGGGTGTTGTGCATCTGCACAGAGTTTCAAAGACATGGATACATCATTTATAATCAACAATTCAGCAAAAACATGAGGAGAAGAGATTAAAAGCCTTTTTTCAGATATGGACAGAGAAACTCAATTCCAGTAAGGCTGATAAAGAAATCATGGTAATCAAAGGAAAGGAGAACAAGGGATTAAATAAGAATAATCAGGCTAATGAATCTCTGAAGTTTAAAGGTTGAAGATTGAAAAAATTATTAGCCCGACCATTACTGAAAATTAAGGTTCTGTGTGTAGCAAAATCAAGGAAACACAGTATTTTAAAGCCAGTTAGAGTTTCCGAGACCTTTAAATATTATTATAAGGTAAAAATAACTATATGATGATGTACTCAATGCCTATCCAAGTTTTGGGATTTGAAAAAGTTACTGCTTATGATCTCTTCTGGCCACTATCCTGGCAAACTTGTGGAATACAAATGGGGCGAGATTGGGTTTTTTTCTGTAGTTTACACACAAACTCATTTGCAGAAGCAGCAGGCAAAGGCAAGAGTAGAAGACTGGCCAAATAAGAGCATGTTCACTTCTGAAATATGATTGGCTTAAAAGAAAAGCTGATACAAACTGAGAGGCTGAACTAGAAAACCTTAGCTTTTCCAAACTCATAAGGAATGTGGAAACACTGTGAAAATGATTCATTTTTCAAGTAGAGGCTCTTCAAAGTTTGGAGCTTTTTTTAAATCAAGAAATGTCTCAAATACTAGTGCTGAACCTCTTCTAAATGTGAATTTAAAAATGTTTTTTTCCCCTGTAAAATGCCATTTTTGATGTGACCAGTGAATTCCGCTGTGACCTAGAAGTTTAAAATTTTCTATCAGCTGCACTTTAAATGCATTCTTCTTTCTGAAGCATGCCAATGAAAAAGCTGTCCTGAGTACAAAACACAGCAGTGTACTCAAAGTCATTATTCACCCTATTTGAAACAGAAGCACTCAGTTTCTGTGAGCTGGAATGCATTAAAGGGGAAAAAAAAAACATTCAATGATTTATGCTTTTTTTTGTTGTAACACTGAAAACCCTGGTGTCCTATGTTTGGTGGACAAAGCTTCTTTGCTTCATGTCTTTTTCAAACTACTTTTCAGTTCTGGTGTGTGAATAAGTTAGAGAAGCACTGATGCTTTTGGCCATAACAGTTAAGACAGTATTTGCAGTACTTCCAACTTGTTTGTATTAGGAGTCAGAATTTCTTTGGTGTCAAGATTACACACACAGTCCTGCGTTCTGCAGCATGGCAGATGCATCCGTGAGCAATTTTCTTGTTTCAGCTCCCTTTCTGATGAGTTATTGCAGTTAAGTCAAGTTTTCTGACTCAGCTTCCTGCCAGAGCAATAACCCCTGTTGCTGCTTTCATTTTCTCTCATGCACTAATGTGTTCAGCTGCCACCAGGCAAATTCTACCCCCTGTATTTGCATTCAGTCCCAGAGAAGTCCCTCTGTCTAAAGGAATGGTGACAGTCCACTAAACGGCAAAACTAATCCAACACTGTCTCTCTTCCCCATATCCCAGCTGCCTGACCTCATCTTTTCTTCTTTATTGTTTAGATAAGCACCTGAGGGAATACAAATAGGGAAAATGCAAAGCATAACGCCCTGCTGGGTTAAAGCAGAGCTCTGGCTGACTCTGAGTGCTGGAATGTAGGGTGTTAGGGCAGAGTGGGATCCTGGTCATGCTCTGTAGTCTGATCAGGCCTAGCCCTGGTGCCAGACTGGCCATGTGATGTACTTCATTCCCTTGGGGGATGGCTTCCCATTTAATCTGCGAGCAGGGGAATATTTAGCCAATTCTTCTGGTTTACTTAGTGAAATGAAGATATTCACTCATGGACTTTAACCAGGCCTATGACTGAGCTTTAATTCAAATGCAAGCTTGTCAGTGTCACTGTCACCAAATTTAAGGACTGATAAGAGTTTCATATCAAATAAATTTTACTATTTCTTTCTTCATCCTACTTTTATCTGATCTTGGAGGTCAATTCAAATGAAAAAAGATATATGTAACTGCAATTACTTCTCCCACTTAGCACTATATGTGGACAGTCTTATTTCATAATTAGTCTGTTACTTCTGTTTATCATGAAGTTAATATTAAGCTGAAGTAGAACAAGGTGCACTTATTCCAAAACAAAAATCTATGTATGTGGAGTTAGTCAAGAGCAGTTATTTTGGAATTTGCAACAGCTGTTTAGAAAGCTCTCATAGTTTAAAAAAAGACCTGTACTTCCCAAAGTATACATTTCATGATTCAGACTAATATATTTTACTGACTGCATTTCAGTTTTTTCAGTAGAGATTTTTGTGCAGAGATTGATAAACTGTAGAAGGTCACAGCACCAGCCTCTCGAGCAGAAAGAAATGTTAAACATTAAAAAGCTGCTTTAAAAAGGTATATTTTTAAAATAACTATTAGCATAGGTCAGAAATATTCTCAGTGATAAGGTTTTTAAAGGACTGAATTTTAGCTGCAACCAGGACATGCACTTAATCCATGTGTGTCCATTTTGCTACTGATGTGTTTGTTACCTCAGGAAATCCTTGAGTTTCCTCTAATTTATCAGCGAATAGTGAAAATAAGTGACTATGTCAGCCACTAGGTAGTGACATGATGCTACACTCCACAGCTTGCTCATGGGCAAAGAGGAAGCACACCTTATGTATAATTAAAATCAGAAATTTATTGTTAGTATAATTGAAATCTTGATAATTGAAATCTGGATGATTATTGATCCAGGTGTAACTTCGAGAAAGAATAATAACGCAGTTAGAGTACTTCTATAGAATGGTAACACATACACTTCTTGCATTCTACCTTTTTTCCTTGTATTTCACTCATCTGTCCACTGTTCCTGTGAGTCATAAGGTTGGTGGTTTCTTTCTGGTGTGTGGGTGATACAGGGAGTTGTCAGCACTTGGAGTCCTTTGCTGCAAGACTGTGATCTTCATGTTGCTGGTTTCTCCTTCCTTGCTCTAGGATACACTTGGTGTCATTTTTTATATGCTTGCTAGCACACATTTACAGCTTTTTTCATTGGTCTGCAGTACCACACTACATCTGATTTTATGGTATGTGGTGCCCATTACATATGTTAGCTGTTATTTGTTTTGTTCTCTTTGTTACCCCTAAATCCAGCTCCATGTCAGCATTACTTTGGCTGATCACTGGTGAGTTGTTCATAGCCATCCTGTCTGCAGGGCCAAGCCTGTGCCTCACCTGTCACATTTACATCCCTGTACTCCTCTGCCCACCTCACGTCCCCACTTTTCAAGGCCTCTGCTATTGCACAATGCCTGTATTTCTCTACACTGCGTGCTTGTGCTAGTCCTAGCTCTCTTTCAACACAGAATAACTGTTTGTTACTTCTATTTATATAAAATGATGGCTGTACCACACACAGATAAACAGAAGTAAAACAAATTAGCCATAGACCTTGCTAGTTATGGCAACTGCTGTCACAGCTAACCAAGTAAAAGATACAGAAGGGTCAAGAGAAGTTCAAACAAAAGCAAACCTGACAAGCCTCAGTCCTAAGGCCTTGCAAATTCAGTACAAAGGTTATGGCAAACTACTGCATTACAGGGTTGCATGATTACAGGGTTTTAGCCTCAAAAGTCACGAGAAGGTAAGAGCAAGCTGTACACATTACCACATCATCCATCAGGTTAGGGCATTTTTTACTTTAGAAGTGTTTAGAACTGGCTATGCTAGCATTTTTTCTCTTTTGGGGTAGAAAAAAACATGATTGCAAGAATCAGAATGTCAGTTATCTGAAATTTTAAAACTAGACCTTAGCTCAAAGAATACTGCATATTTTCACAGATAAAATTGCATGGCATATTGAAGTGGAGAAAACAAGGGTAATGGCAGGGATAGCCAAGCACTGAAATTGTCTGGTTCTTTCTCAAAAGATGAAAGAAAACCCACAGCCTCCCCAGGCAAACAAACATCTGATTCAGCTTTGAGCTAGATAATCTCTTGATGTCCTTTTCAATCCCATTGTTTTCTATTACTAGTCTGCTTTTTTTACCTCAAATAAAAAACTCCTTGTGCATTCTCAAAAGGGACAGCTTTTCTTATGTCCTTTGTCTTTTTGATAGACCGTATGTGATATACTGATGCATGTCTCCATAAATCCTCTAACTTGGCTTAGGATTTGCAAAGATTAAAAGTGGCCTTGTTTTTCTTAGTTTGCTTTTTTTTTTTTTTTTTTAGTAAGAATTGCTAAGTTCATAATCTTCTATTAAAATAATGAATTTTATGGTGCTTGGAGTGCTATCACTTACTGTGTTTGTACAGCTGACATATAGATTACTTATTTTTCATTTAGAAAAATACCCATTCCTGAATTCTCTTGTTGGTGTTTTGATATTAATGTTATCTTTGGCATCTTTTCTTCTTTGGTCACATATAATTTGTTGTGGTCCTGACTTGACCTGGCACCTCTTTAATATCGATGGGCACAGCCCTCTAATTCATCATTTCCTCCATAGCTGCAATTCTGAACCATGGTCTGGATGGAACATCTTGATAAACAGAAGGGAGATCTCTAATCCTATAACATATCCTTAGTGATTAACTCAAAGTAAATAAGAGGCAGCAGTGTCTTTTTAATGCAGGATCACTCCCAACACTGTAGTACTGAGTACTTTTTCAAGGCTTTTCTGAGGATCTCAAGACTGCAACAGAGACATAACTCAGTCTCCCACTGCCATCTCTATTCCTTCCAGTAATTCCATTTTAACAATAGAGCTGTCCTGTTACTCCAGTCTGAACAGTGAAGCTTGGCTAATCTCTTATTTTTGCCAGTCCCCCTGAGACCCATTGTATGCATACAGCTTTTGCAGTTCATCTTAATTCTGACCAAAGAGAAGGAAAACATAGACAGGGTTGTGTCCTTTATGTAAAATCTCAGTCTACCCCAACATATGCAGGCAGAGTTTCAGTCATATTCCCAAGATGGACATGGAATTCAAGGAACTGTACCAGAGAGACTGCAGATAAATGAGGGATTTGGACATGAAGGGGCAGAAAGATAAGCAAGAATTGCATAAGTACAAAAAACTGTGTGGATTCACCCTACTGTGTTCTGTTAACCTGAATTCAATTCTGCTGTTCTTCTCTTTTGCTAGTCTGGTATGCTTTTAGACTACACTAGTCTAGTATACTTTGACTGGTATAACCCATTAGCTAACAGGGGTTTTCAGAAGAGCTTTCAGGTGTGAAGAAAGAGGAGCGAGTTGCGATGTGCAGTGTGAGTTAGT
Source organism: Lophotriccus pileatus (assembly GCA_035583135.1). Classification (NCBI taxonomy): domain Eukaryota; kingdom Metazoa; phylum Chordata; class Aves; order Passeriformes; family Tyrannidae; genus Lophotriccus; species Lophotriccus pileatus. The sequence continues at coordinate 50,023,429 of JAWWES010000041.1, forward strand.
ATAAATTCCATGAGGCACATTTAAACAATGAGACTGACCAAGACGGAATCTGTGTCTGCGCTTCCTCACAGAAAGCTTTTGGCAGTTTTTGTTTTGGAAGCAGTGATTGTTCACTGTGATGTGACTAAGAGAGTAGATAAAGTGAGACAGCATTGCATTGGCTATCATGATTTCTGGATTTGGGTAGTTTTGGGAATATAATAGCTAACATAACTTCCACAGTGGTGCTGTTATTTACTCTGCATATTCCTTTCCTGTAAGAGACACGAGAAAAGTTTTTTGCCTTGTTAATATTTGGATTGTCTTTGAAATATTCAGTGTTCTTTCTCTCTTCTGCTTGCCCTCTCCACCTCCCACCCCCAACATGCATTTTCAACTTTACAGGGGGAAAAATCCAAACAATGGCTGCTAGAGAAGGGAGAGCTGAAGAATATGAAGAAATTGCTGCACCAGTGCCCGGAAGCATTCTGCAATTCTGTGAAGATTTCAGATATCATATTATTTTATCCTGGTTAGGAACAGACGAACTGCCAACTTGAAAGTTCAGAGAAGACATTAGCTCCTTTATTTGACTTTAGTCCATTTCAGCAACATAAATATGGATCAAAACCAAGTAATCAAAAAAAAAAAAAACCCAAAAAGCCAAAACCTCAAACCCAAACAAAACACAACAGCAACAACAAAAAAAGGCCTCATTATTTACCTATTCTGGATACTTAATACTTTTATGGTAATGGTTTGACTTGGGTCTTATCTTGTCCAAACTGATACAAGATCCCATGTGAGAGGAAACGCAGATTACAGCGGTGTGTCTCATTGCCAGCACCTCACTCCCAGCTGGAGATGGACTGGTCAGCAGCAGAACATGTAAAAGGGAAGGAGCAGACTCCAGCACACCTCCACTCACTTGGCCGGTGTGTGGGATGGGGTATGTAGGGTTATTGCACGACACCATCTGGGAGCCAAATGAATAATTAATGATCACATATTTTGAAGCTGTAGAATGGAATTTATTGCCCAAAGTAGCACCTTGGAGTGGGAAATAATCTTCAGATCCTGTGCATTCATTGACCTTTCTGAGAACTATTTTCCAAACTAAAAGGGTAATGAAGGGGAGGTTGTTTACAGAGGCATTAGCTGCAGCAGCGGTGCTCAGTAAGACCAGAAGGGTCACTCTCTGCATGTGCATTCTGTCCTGGAATAAAAGCATACTTTGTAAAGGAATTCGCCTTTAAAGGGCTGTCTGCCTAAGTGCTCTTCTGGAATAGCTCTTGCGGAATAATGCAGTTTTCAAAAGCAGTGCCAGCCGGTTCTTCAGTATAGAGAAAGCCTCGGGGCTCCCGGGATTAGACTTTTGGTACTCATGTAAATCGCTTGATGTCTCAAATGGGGACCCTGTGAGCACTCCTGTGGTGTGCTGATGATGGCTGAGGGCCATGGCATTTGTTGCTTGGTTTCCTGACTTGGCTATGAAACAGCTTGGAAAAAGTGCCCTTAACCTCCCACGGGCGAAGGGTGGGTAAGTTTTCACAAACACCTTGAAGCAGTCTGAGAATGTTGCTCCCATCCCTTCTGCCATTTCAAACACACACACAGGAGCAGCCAGGAACTCCTCCTGCTCACAGGAGTCCGCGGATGTCTCCTTGACATGCAGTCCTGTACTGACTGTGCAACCAGAGGGAAGCTAAAACGGGTAATTGCTTTCCACATACTGCCTCCAAGAAGACTGCAGATGTCTCAGAGTGATCATATCCTAAAAAGCACCTTTTCCATCCTTTTAAAATGGCAGATAAAGTCATGTGTGTGACTCAGCCTCATTTTCTTGTCCTGTGACTTCAGGCAAGTCACTTCTTTTCCAGCTCTCTGACAGGTTTTGGGCGTCCAATCCAAAAACGCCGTGTGCCTTGTTTAGGAAGATGCGTGAGTGGCACCCTCGAAAAACAAAGGCAGAGCGCGTTGAAATCGAATACCCTCCCAAGCAATGCCATTCCATGGTTTTAACTAAGGCTGCCTTTCCCAGCTGTAAAACAAGGGCAATGCGATATTCCCTAGAGACAGCGACTGTAGTATTTCATAAATCATAGATGATGCAGTGATTAAAGGCAGTGATTAAAATGTATTTCAGCGCAGGACGGGGGTGAGGGAAGGCACGGCCCCCGTCGCCGCCAGCAGCCCGCGCCCGCCCTCACGGCTCCCCGCCATGGCCACGCCTCTCGGGGCCGGCGGGAAGGCGGCGGGTCCGTGCCCTCAGGAGGAGGAGGGCGGGACGCTGCGCGGAGTTAGGAGCCTTCGCCCTGGGTACTGTACCCACCCGCTCCCGGCGCTGCCGGGCATGAGCTGGGGTTTCATTACTGTTGTAATTTTCGTGGGGGATTACGGTGCTCCGCGGGGGAGGGAAATTCTGCGGTGCCTGGCCCCTTGGGAACAGAAATGTACGTCCCATGCGAAGGCAGCTGGCAAGGAAAAGCCAAATAAATCCGTGTGTTGATAGGCGATTAATCACTTATTTTCCTCTGAGTCAAGAGATGTGAGATCACACCATGTTGCCCCTCGGGGCAGGTCAGATCGCCTCCTGCCCCTGGCCCAGGAGGTCGAGCTCTGCTCCAGCCATTTTCTGTCAGTCCAAAACCCCAGCAGGAACTGCTGGGACCAGGCCCCTGTCACACCCGCAGCCTGGAAGGGGTGCAGCATCCAGGTCTTCATCACCACTCTTGGGCTCCTGAGGTGGCACAAGACTGTTGGTGTTTCTTCACAGATTTGCTCTTTTGTCTCAGACTTTCACCCTTTTATGCGCTTGGTTGCAGGCTGTGGTGACTGAAATCCTTCAAGTGCGCCAACACACCAGCAGCAGGAGGACCCTCCACTGAGCAGGAGGATTTCGTTCATACCTAAATTTTTTAGTAGGGTGAGGTATATAATTTCTCAGTTTTCCCTTGTAGCCTGCAGGAAGGCACAGGCCTGGGTCTGCCTCATTTTTCTGCTGTGAGATGCCAATTGCCTCAGGATGGGGAGTAGGAGAACGATATACCATGACCTGCGGAGTGTTATTGAAGTGCAGAATTATATGCATATCAGGAGGATGTTTCTAATGAAGAAGGGGATTGTAATATAGTTTTAATACCTTTTGCATTACTTGTTTTTCTTCCTTCAGTATTTGAAGTTAAGGATTTTATAAAATCTCTCATTTTTTAATTAATGTTTTACTGTAATTATGCAAAGACATGATTTGTCATTCCGTAATTGTCAGGGTTCTGATATATGAATGAAATATAACCTGACACTATCAGAAACAACTGGTTTTATAAGAATATTTCCATTAAATATTAACAGAAGAAGATAATACTAGAATTTTGATATTTTGTTTCTTCCTTTCCTAGCCTCTGTATACAGAAGATTCTTGCAAGCAAATTAGGCAGACCTTAAGTATCTATTTAGAAGTTGAAAAATAGGCTCTTTGCAGATATTTAGCCTAAACTATCCTGACCTCTGTTAGACTCACAAATCTTACAATCTGTGGATTCTGTTAGAAAGCATGAGCAAGTAAACATATATACACATCTGGATGAGATGGTTTACAAAACTTTTGATCAGCCATAGCTAGAACAGCAAAGGTAAACGGCCATTTACAAAACCACAAAAATGGTAACAGGTTATAAGATCATATTTCTAAGGAACTACTTTGTATTCATTTTTCTTGCATTCATACAATTTGAGGTCTTATTTTGCTTCATATTTAACCATGCTATCACTAAGTGCCTGTTCCAGTTCTAGGCCTTCCTTATAGGAAGTCAAATAGAGAGCAGTGAAACAGTGGTGAAGTACAGACATGGAAAGTTAACCATGAAAAAACTTGAAATGAGCTTTCTGTATATGGTTTTGCATAGTAACAGCCTCAGATTTTTATTACCCTTCCTTTATTCTCTTTATGCAAGCATACTCCTTACAGGCATTACTTGCATGTCTTCAGCATTTATTGATCATTCTGAACCTCAGCAAGAACTTCAAAACAAATACAGCTTTAATAGTCTACTCTCAAGATATATCACTAAGCAGTTGTAGCCTTCTCAGTAGCACTGGGTTTTCTTTCACATATACAGACTGCCTTACCAGAATAAATTCCAATGGTGATAAGTAATTTTAAATGTTCCCAGCTCCAAAACCCATCTCTGACCCAAGAGTCTCCCAGGGGAATGAGATCTCTTTTCCTAATACCTGTGAAGCCCCTTTCTAGCCAAACTGGTTTGTCTTAGAGTAAAGCAGTAGATTTTCTCCTTTTGGTCTGGTATATCAGATAATGAAGAGTTGGAAGCAGAATCCAAGTTTAAATCCATATATGATGACATACTGACAAGTTTTTGTAGTTGAAGAATTTCTTAAAAGTACTTTTACATTCATTTACTCGTTTTTTGCCTCTCCCCAATACTATATTTGTTTGCATTTCCCAGCAGTGATCAATACTTTATTGCCTGCTCTTTCACAATGAAGGCCATGGAGGATCAAGTAGTTCAAGAAGAACCAGGATACCAGGATGATGAGGTAAATTTAAGGTTGGTTGGAAAATATGAGCAGCAAATGTTGTCTGAAAGTAATTTGATACTGTTAAGAAATCAATGGAGAGACAGGAGATCCCCAAAGACCATCAGGGAGTTCAGTGCATTTAAAATTTTGCTCTAATCTATTACCAAGAAAATCTCATTCTCTTAGTCCCTGTACAACCTGGCTCTTTAATACTCTTTGTTAACCTTTCAGAAGCTATGCACAATTTTTAATGGGATTGTCATTATTTCTTTATATTTTGTGCTTCTATATTAAATGCAAGGGGACTATCAGTTAATTTTATGCTTCCGAGGAATGAAAAGACTAAGAAACTGTGGCAGAAAAGCTCCAGACCATGATAACACAAGTTTTATTAGCACAGCAGGGGTTTAATTGCCTGAGAAGTTACACTTTATGGAGAAGGTGATAGGAAATGTTAAGGCCTTTTTGGCTCACTATGGCTTTGCTTATTTCAGTTGCCCGAGAAGTTAAGTATTATTGGGGAAAATCAATAAATGTTTACAAATTTGAAACAGACACATAATGAGATACATGAAATAACAAGAAAATAACAAGAAAAAGCAAAATCTAATTTTTTTCCTGCTATTTTTTTAGGAATCCTTTTTTCAGGATATTGACCTGCTACAGAAGCATGGAATTGTAAGTATTAGCAATCACTTGACCACAGAGTTGTGTATGTAAAGATGTTGTAAGGTTGTTTCCAAAACTGTATGCACATTGATGCATATAGCTGAAATTCCTCCTTGCAATACATTCTAACTCATTCATGTGGAGACAAATTTTGCCTCTGGTGATAAGACAAATTTTTAGAAAATCTCATTCACATCAGATTCCTAAATAAAGTGGCAAGACACTCAAAGTATTTAGCACCTAGCACTCTTGAAAAACCAACTGCTTGCTAATTTATTTGAAAACTGTGTGATAGATTATTTCCTGTTCCTGCCAATCTTTGTAATTACTCCTGCATTTTTGGTGCCTGTGAGATTACACTGTGACAATTGTTGGTATACTATTTTGAGCATGCTGGTGAAGGGGGTAGAGTAGGAGTGAGGAAAATATTAGCAGCTAGAAAAATAAGTGCTTAGTTTTCTTCATCAAATATGAATTCTTATCATTGTTATAATCATAATTATCACATAAACATCACCTATTTATTTGAATTACTATTATTATATGTTTATCTAGGAGTCTAGCTCATGGATCGGAATCCTATTATATTCAGTTATAGGAGCAGAATAAAAGGTTGGGTTTGCCTGAAGTAATATAAGATTTAACTCTAATTTAAATGACTACAGGCAGATACAGATGGGAAGGACACAGACACAATGAGTCATCATTAGTCAGCACTGTAGCTACTGGGCTGAGCATGTCAGCAGTGTAATTGTTGACAACTTTTTTTATTGGCAGTTTTAGAGTTCTGAAGAAGGATCACATGATTGGGAGCTCTAACTATGGGGCAACCCAGGAAAAATACACAAATTATTGCGTAAAAAATTTAACAAGTTGATCAAAGAGGCTAACCTGAGCTGGAAGGGAGCTGTACTAGCCTGTCAGTATTAAATAAGGCACAGCATTCACAGAATTATGTGAATGTATGAAAGATCTTGAAAATAAAGAATAATGACTTAGGCTGTTTTTCTTGTTTAACAGGGCTGTTCTGCTCCTTTTTATTTTTTTCTTTCCTCCAAGTGGTTATTCCCACACCCCAGGGGAAGGTTTTGTTCTCAACTGTGCCAGTTAAAAGCTTTGTGTGAACATATGATGACCCATAAATGCTAAATTAATTTACTTGAAGAAATAATTTTTGTGGATTTAGATTTTTTTTCTGAGAAGTAGAGAGAAGACTATTTACTAGATATGTCAGTGTGGCCACAAAGAGAGTCAGAATGGCACAACTGAGCTTGTGGTTCAATGATCAAAGGTGTTTGGTAGGAATTAAGGTGCTGTGACCCCTCAGCCTTTGCTGAGTGCCATACATATATCACAGGATGAGAAATAAGCTTCCAAATGAACATGTCTAATTTCTCACACAACCCCTTCCCTTCTTATGCTCTGTGGACTCACACACTCTAGATGAATAGATGATATGTCCAGTTCACAAGGGTTTTTTCCAAGGAAAATCTTGGCTGGAAATGGTAAATTGATGTATTATCCCACACCTTTCACACAGTATGTTTTTTTTGTGAGTAGACTGTTTGTGCTTTTAAATTCCCAGTGATGTCAACATCATAAAATGAGGTGAGAGGAGGCAAAATGTGTCAGTAGGGTGCTATCTGAAGTCATGCTGTTCCAACTTTATGAAAAACTCTAGTAGCTCATTCCATCCCAAAGTATCAGTCAGATCTGGAGATACATGTGTTTTAAACTGGACATAACTGTGAACATACAAAACCAGCACAGCAGTTAGGCTCAGCTTCCAGGCATCCTCAAGAATCGGCTCCCAGCTATCCACCCTCAGGTTATACGGTTTACAGATTATCTGTGCTAAGGGACCAAGGACAGACTGAGTGTTATGCGGTTTCCTAGGATGGGCTCCATGCTATCTGTAATAATCCATACTGTTTTTTCACTACCAGCTTGGATCTAGAAAAACTGACACACTGAACAGGGACAAGTAAATACAACTGGACCCAGACACCTTTCTCTCAAAACCACCAGGAGCTGCTCTCTGCACCATGATCCCTCACACCAATATTACCCAGAATTTTCTTTTGCTGGTGTCATAAACTACACAATGAAGAGTTTACTGTGTAAATCTGTTTATTTATTTCTTGGTGAAAACACGTGTGCATATGAACGTATAATAAAATATGTTTCAAAATATGTTTCAGGCAGTTAACTGCCTGAGTACTCACAGAAGGGAAATTTCTTTACAGAACGTAGCAGATATTAAAAAGCTGAAGGCAGTTGGGATCTGCACAATCAAAGGAATCCAGATGACCACAAGAAGGGCGCTGTGCAATGTAAAAGGGCTTTCAGAGGCCAAAGTGGACAAGATTAAAGAAGCTGCAAACAAGCTTATTGTAAGTTACTTTCCTGAGAGTTTAAACCTGTGCTGGCCTCTACAAAATGCTGTGCAACATTTCTCTTAACAGATTTTCCACATCATTAAGATAATTTTGAAAATTATTCTGTTTGTTACTCTAAAGGGATAATACTTTATACTCCACAACAACCAGATAGCGTTTTTCATACCTAACCCATGTGAATGAGGCTAGAGTGAAGATATTTATGTAGAATACTGCACTTTAACTTTAGGATAAAGCTAAAGTAAACCCCTCATGTTGTCTTTGGTCTTCCTTAGGAGCCAGGCTTCCTGACTGCCTTTGAGTACAGTGAAAAACGGAAGATGGTATTTCATATTTCTACTGGCAGCCAGGAATTTGAGTAAGCTTACCTCTAAAATCCTTCCTTCACCCAAATGTTTCCAATGATTATATTTATTGTCCTTAATGAGACACAGAAACATAAGGGAATAAATACTCAGCTAGCACAATTCGGTCCCCTTGCATTTGGAGCTAGTGGTGGCTCAAAGATTCCTGCATCAGTAATCAACAAAGCAAACTCCTTTTCTGAGGGGAAACTGAACTTTGTGCGGTCACTGTAAAGAAACATCCAGAGTTTGCATCCAAAAATCCTGAATGAATAATCATTTTTTTACCTAGTCAAAACAACCTGCAGGTCTCAGGTCAAAATTACAAGTGTTCAAGACCTCCCTTGAGATATTTTTATGGAATGTTATTTTTTATTCAGTGTTCAAATATGTTCAACACATATTCAAATGTTATTTTTTCTCTTCTTTCTTTCCAGTTATAATTTCTATAGATCTTTCTCTTGTACATAAAAAGAGAGGTGAAGACAGAGTTAATTCTTTATGAATCAGGGATCATTTAGTGCCTTGCACTTAATGCACCAAGTGAGGGGCTTTAGGGCAGAAATTATTTTTCTTAAAGTAGCAAAAATATCTCTTTTCTTACTTTTCTGATTTTGTGGGTTTAACTATATCATAATCCTCTCCCTTTCTCCAGTAAACTTCTGGGTGGTGGGATTGAAAGCATGGCAATCACTGAGGCCTTTGGAGGTGAGAGAACCACATTAAATGAGTATTACCAAACAAAGAACTGAAACTTAATTTAGATTTTAATTCATAAAAAATTGATTACACCTATCAAATTTATCACATCATACTCACAAAGATGAGGACCTGCATAAGTGCAAGAAGAAAGAATCCACTTCTCTTAGTGTTTTCTCATTTTCCTTCTTCATTTGCTTGCAGACTAAGTTTGAGCTCAGTAATCATTAGACTTGGGGCATGCTGATTCCGTAAAACATATCATTATTAACACTATTACTAAGGTGTCAAAGTTCTTACGCAAAATGTCCCTTTCCAGTAACACAGCTGCCGCAAAAGGTATGCACATTTAGTGTACATTGTATTTCATGTAAGATTTTGAAATTACAGTTTAAGCTACTATTATAGGACACTTGATTAGTTTGTGCTTAACACTTCAACAACAACAACAGCAAGAGTTCATAAAACAGTACTCTTCCCTCTAGAAAAGATAAATCGGAGACTAACATGATTTGATGTAGTGAGATAATAAACATGTAAGCTTCTCCTTGATCATTTTACTGAAAATGAAACTGTTCCAGGTCAATGGAATCAACCCTTTCTTACCCCACCCGTCCTCAGTTAACACTTTTCCACAGGTGCCATGTGGTTTTAACTTCTACACACAAGGGAATAAATGACCTTAGCAATCAAGTGCGATCAAATTAAAGCATTTCAGATTTTTCTTTTTATGGGACACATTTCTCCTGCACAGAATATGATTTATAAATTGAGGTTAAATGATTTAAAAAGATAGACATAGTGGTGAGTTTTGTAAGTAAGAGTGTTTCTAACTGCACTAATGCCTGAATCCGGCAAACTTGGAAAAAGAGAGCCTGAGTTTTGTTTTGGTTTTTTTTTTCCTTTTCTATATTTAACAGAGTTTCGGACAGGCAAAACCCAGCTGTCTCACACTCTTTGTGGTAGGTATAATACTTGAGATGTTTCTGCTCAGTGAATCCATTCTTTACCCCTATATTGGAATTAAACACGTAGAGACAACTCAGAATCTTTTATGTCCAGAAATACAGTGTAACAGACCTTGGTGACTCTTACCTCCATTAGCTGTGTTTGAGTAGAGCACTCATATAAATGATTACTTTTTAATACTGCCCACACCCGTGTAAATTTTGCCATAAGGAGAGAGATGATAATAGACTGCCTTAGACAAACCAGTATAACACACCATCTGGAAAAGCAGAGCACAAATATGGGTCACATGTAGATGGAGGGCACTGCTCAGAAGAGGGCAAAGGCAAAGATTCTATCTCAGTATCTCTTTTACTTTCCTGGTTTCCGGAGGTTTTGCTGAATATGACATTCTGAAAGGGCACTGGGGGGATACTACTGGCTGTCAGTAACTGGATAAACAAATGCTTTGGCGGTTAGGGTATTCGGGCAGTGCCAAATACAGCAGGACTCTGATTTCCCAGAGATATCTCTCGATGTGTAAATAGTAGTAAACAATAACTAATATAACTATTAATGCTGCTGGAATTACCAGACACTGGGTAGGCAATAAACCCTAAATAAACCCTACATTGTATAGTGAAATATGGCATGTTCTGGAAAAATAAAGCCTCTTCTGGTTAGTACAGTCTAATGGCCAGCAGAGTCATACCCTTTTGCATGAATGATTACAACTGGATTGAATATTTTAGCTTATTCACTCCAAAGAGACTAAACCCCCAATCAGTAACTATTCACGTATCAGGAAAAATTCATATCGAAAGAATTTTTGATCAAATGAGTTACAGCTGGAAAAAACCCTACTAAAACAATACAATTAATTTGGGCAGAGGATTAAGACAATGCATTGTGTATAAGAACTTATTAATAATATTCTTAAAATATACAGATTTTGTTATGGTACTCAGTAAGACACAGTTTTGACACTGTTTATTAAATCTCATCTGATCTCCACTGGAGAAAAGGGGCTTGTGTTTATACTCAGCAGTAAGAATTGAGATGTTTCTATTTCCACGTTGATTAAAGCTGGTGGTTCTTTGTGATGTGAATAAGCAGTTGTATTTTATTTTAAAAAATAATAATAGATGGAGCAAGAAAGTATTTTTCCCACTTTTTCATGTTGATCTTCTATGACTCCCTGCAGTGACAGCTCAGCTCCCAGGACCAAATGGCTACACAGGTGGAAAGATTATCTTCATTGATACTGAAAACACTTTGTATCTTTTTGATTGTTAAAGCTACAGGTATGATGAACTGGAAAGACAGTTTATATTATTATATGGAAGCAGAAGTCTCCTGATAGCTTCATATATGTAAAACATTAGGACTAGCACAGGAATCCTGAAGAGCACAGTGTGTAGCGGCCCACAAGGAAGTGACTTTTTCCTCTGTCATTTCATGTAATTCAACCTGGAAAAATTCGAGTTAGGATTCAGATTTTATTTTAAGTGAGTTTTGCTTGTGCAGGTTTTTTTTTGTTTGTTTTGGGTTTTCGTGGGGTTTTTTTGTTTGTTTTTGTTTTGTTGGGTTTTGTTTTTTGAGTTGGGTATATTCTTTTTTTTTTTTTTGAGATCTAATGGGCCTCCTACAGGTGATAGCAGCTTTTCTGTTCAAGATAAATTTATCCAAGTACTAACCACTATTTTTAACACTTCACATCTGCGATAGACTGTGTATAAACAGGTTTTGCTCACAGCTAAATTCCTAGAGCACAGATATCCATATGCCAGCCCCCCCCACCTCAAACCCTAGACACAAAACAATTATCATTGTGAGCCTTAAACTATCTTTAGGGTATGTGGGACAGCATTAAGAGAAAAAGTCAGTCTTCTCTAGGACCAAAATAAGTATTCCTTCCCCCCCCATTCCTGCTGCTAATTCTACTTTGGAATGGAGTTTTATTATTTTCAGGGCATGGTTTGTACAAAGAGAAATCCTTGACTCTGACTAATGTCAGCCGACCAGACCGTCTTCGTGACATTGCCGATCGCTTCAGTGTTGACCACGAGGCAGTACTTGACAATGTGCTGTATGCACGTGCATATACTAGTAAGAACAGTATTGCAACTGGCATGATATTTATGTTTTTTCTCTAAGGTACCCATTTTAATATTCTCAGCTTATCAACAGCTCCAACACACTCTGTCACAAGATAAAACTTAAGGGAGTTTTAAATGGGACTTTTACTTTGAGAGTGCAATATAAACATGAATAATATGATTAAACCAATTTCTGTGTGTCATTTAATTCTGTATTAAGTTGAAATGTTTATATTGCTTTTTAGTTCTTAACATGAGGAAAAAAGTTGTCTTCTTGCGTAGTTTCATTGTGAAGCTTTTCACAAGGAAGTGCTGTGAGATGGGCAAGTGGAAACTGGAGCCTGCAGAAGCACAGGCACTGTTGGGTATTCTGGATAGTTACTGGGCACTGGATGTAAAACTGCTGGCAGTGAAACTATAAACAGTGCAAACATTTAAAGTGCAATTTTAAAATTCAGGCTTTTGTTCCTTCAGAGATCTTTCTGGTCATAATTTCACTTGGCAACTCTACTTCCCACCAGGTGAACATCAGATGGAATTGCTTGACTATGTTGCAGCCAAGTTCCACGAGGAAGCTGGTATCTTCAAGCTATTGGTACAAGAAACTTTTTGGTTTACTGTTTCAGAATAAGTTTTCCTATTTTCTTTCACTATATTTACTTATCTAGCATAATTGCAATGCAGATCATTGACTCCATAATGGCACTTTTCCGTGTGGATTTCAGTGGTCGTGGAGAGTTGGCCGAACGACAACAGAAACTAGCTCAGATGCTGTCAAGGCTCCAAAAAATATCAGAAGGTTGGTAGCACAACCACCTAGTAGTCCAAGTGTATTATCAATCAGGTACTGTCCCAGGAATCTTTCCTCACTTTACACCTCTGTCTGTTACCAAAAAGATCAAACTGAAAATATATTAATTCAAGATGACATATTGAGAAAACTTTAGAACTTTTCAGCATTTAGAGTTTTTCTAGAAATACTGTCAAGTCCTAAATGAGAGAACAGATTGTCAATCTGGACAAACATTCAGTAAGAGAAATTGTCTTCCCCAAATTTGTACAGTTTAAATACAAAAGAAACACAAAGAATAGAAAAAAGGGTGAAGGCACAGAGAGAGAAAAAAGCCGTGGCCATTGCTGCATTCCCAGGACTTCACAACGCTCTGAGGGATGATGACAGGATGAATAGAGTTTCTTCTCTTTGGAGTGTCTCAGAAATGTTGATGAGGAATGACTAAATGCTTTTTTTCCTTGCAGTTAAAAAAAAAAAAAGGCAAACAGAGAAAGGGAGGGAGAGGGGGCTGAGGGCAGGGTGCCAAGAGAGAAGATGGGAACTGAGAAAGACTTGTTCACTGGAATTCTGAAAAGTGCTCATTTTTGGTGTATTACAGTTGAAGCCATGCAGGAGCAAATTCAGGCTGACTCCTGATAAGCTGCAGCCATCAGCCATAAAAAATATTTGCTGCTCGTTCGTTTGAAATTTGAAGTGTTTCAGCAGCAGCCCTGCTTTTACCGTGGATGGGAGAATATTTTGGAATTCTAAATTGGATGTAGTCTACCTTCTTTGCATTGTTTTCCATTGCAGAATATAACGTGGCCGTGTTTGTGACCAACCAGATGACTGCTGACCCAGGAGCAACTATGACGTAAGAGAATTTTCCTCTCTCTCTTTAAAAAATGTCTTCTATTTTGTACATGTTTAACAGAGATGAGAACTGAGATTGTATCTAGCAAGTGGCACTGAAATGAAGGTTTAGATTGTTTATTGGCTGCTGTGGTATGAGGAATCGTTCGTGGATGACACCTCTAAGTTTCTCTCAGTTTTCGTAATGACTGTTTTTCACGTTTATCTGCTGCCTGGTATAATGGTATGATTTCACTGTGACTTGAATGAAGAGAAAGAGCTACAAAAAATATTGAAAAATCATCCCATTTTCCTTCGGAGGAGCTTACATATGATGTTTAAATTGTGCATTTCTTGAGCCTCTTGTATTTAATGAGAGGCAAGTGATGCCAGCATTGACCATTTGAACCTCCTATCTTGAGGCAAGTGTGTTAAAGTATTTTTTTAATGTACTGATCCATTTATCATTCATTACTGAGTGGAATAGGCCTTGTCTGACAGTTAATCACAGTATTAACCTCTGGAATTTGCACAGTGAATCACCACCATTTTCTTGCTAATTCAGCTTTCAGGCAGACCCAAAAAAGCCCATTGGGGGCCACATTCTTGCTCATGCTTCAACTACCCGGATCAGTTTGAGGAAAGGGAGAGGGGAGCTGCGTATTGCAAAGATATATGACAGGTAAATGACCTTTCCCTCACAGCAAGGGTCCTGCGTTACGAGCAACCGCAAGGTGACAAAGTTCAAGGTACTGAAACTTTCTGCATGGTAAGTTGGGAGAAAACGTGAAAGGACAAACTAATTAACAGATTAAACAACTAATTGAAGTTGTCTTGCATATTGCATACATTAAATTACATGGTCTTTCATCATAAATCCAACTAAGAGGCTCGGCTCTTAAAGAAGACCATCCAATAGTTTGGTAAGACTGGTGCTCCCTCAGCAGGAAAACTCCAGAGCTGTGAAATTACTAAGTTTTCCTGACACAATCATTTCACATTTTCTGATCTTCATGGTATTGATCACGTTTTCACATAGGTATAAAGGAACTGAAGTGTGAGAAATATCTTTAATTAAAATTTCAAAGACGGCCAAATAAAGTGAAACAAAGGACTTAAATTACAGGGTGCTGGATGCATCGGGCCTCGTGTCCAAACGCGTGCATCCCGAGAATGGGAGGGACCAGTCCTTTTAAGGTTTCTTGATTTACATAACCACTCCCTCGCTCCTCCCATGGCGAGCTCCGCTCCTTTTCGTCCTTATAAGGTGACATAGCCCCTCTCCTTGAGCTTGAGTGGGTCTCTTAGGGCTGGTTTATGTTCTCCTTTGTCAGTTTATTAGCTATCTTAACCGACCTATTAAGTTGTTTTCCCTATCTCGGCCATGTGGTCCCTTGACAGTGAGCCCTGGCTGGGCCTTACAATCTTCCCGGTTCACCTTTATACAGTAAAGGTAGCAAAACCAGCAGCAAACAGCAGTAAGCAGAAACAGCAATGCTTATTATTAAATAACTCTCCAACCCCCCAAACAATACAGCTTCTAGACATCTTAACATGAGTAAACTCCTGCTTGTAATAAAACTGCCCCCATTCATTTCTCACAGAAGTATTCCAGGTCACTTACACCTGCAACATTTTGGGGACTGTTTCACGACTGCATTTAACATGGAGAAACCCACAAGTTTCTTGCTTGTTTTTTTTCCTCCAGCCCTGAGATGCCTGAAAATGAAGCTACATTTGCAATAACCACAGGAGGGATTGGGGATGCCAAAGAATAGGTAAAAAAATGTAAATGTACTGCTGGGCAAGTTGGGATGAAGATTTGTGCATGGCCACCAATGGCCTGGCTGCATTTCTAGCTTTTGGGAACTATTTGAGATATTTTGGGAGAACACTGGGATGAACTCTGTACTGTTCAGTTTTACAGAATTTGGTTCATTTAAGGTCTTTGTTTTTCAACTGAACTTTCAGCAGACAAAGATTCAAGAAATAAGCTTGTGAATTGTTCTCAGAATCCTTTTCCTGTGTTTTGTGAAAAGCTGTTCTTTCACATGAGATTAAATATACTTCTTAGTTTATTTCAAAGAGAATGTCTAAGTGGTAGAATTTAATGGAGCAAAATGAAGAAGAATTGGAATAAACTCAGTTATGAAATTACCATAAATAGATGGAAAAGGCAGTGGGAGGAGCAACAGCCCAAGAACTTGATGGATTCTCATGTACTGTAGAAGAACAAGTAATTTTAAAAATATGTTTTTAGGCTTTTTTATCTTGACTAGATAATGCTTACATTTTTATTTAGCATTTTTTACTTTTTGAAGAGAATGTTTTAAAACTGTTCTTATTAAAGTTAAAAATAAAGACTGAATTAGAACAGAGATCTGATTATGTTTGGGTGCTTTGAATTAAACCCTCCTCTCAATAATCCCATTGATCTTTCATGAGAGAAATAATCTGGGTGCAACCCAACATTTTAAACCTTTTGTCTAGTTCTCTAAAGGAATAAACTTTACATAACTGGCTTGTCATTCTTCTAAAAGAAGTAAGAATACTAAAGATTACTATTAATTATTGTTTTCATCATAATTATTAAAAGGAATAAAACAATTCCAGTGGCTACATAGGAGAGAGAGGCTGGCACTGTCACTTACACCGAGGGAAAGGCATTTAGGATTCAGTTTGCTGAGGGAGCACAACTCCAAACTTGCCAGACATGTAGGTCATGGGAGACAAAAGAAGAAGTTGGGAATAAAGAGAAAAATGGGGCATTGGGGGGAAAAAATATTAATTCAGTTTGCAATACCTCTGATGTTCATGGAATGGCTTGTTTTAAAATAAACTAAACAATTTATGTATATCTATAAGGGAAGGTCTTTGTCCTCTGGTAATGAGTATGATCGAACTTTGGTCTCTAACTTTGGTCAGGGTGCTTGTCCTCACTGACACAAGAATTTTTTAATTTAGATTAACAAATACCTGTACAATAACATGAAGTAAGAAGGCAGTGATGACCAGAAACTCATCCAAGAGAAGCTTGATGCTGTAGCCAGGCTTTTCCTTGTGAAAGGCCTAGAGGGCTTGCCTTCCTTAAGTGATTTCTTTACAGAGAGTTGGTATTCTTCTTGAGGTAAAGCACCATTTTTCACAGTGGAGAAAAGTCTAGAGAGACAGAGACAGGGAGGCTGGCTGATCTTGGAGAGCCAGGAAGGGATCAGCTACTGTCATTTAATGCAATGTCTAGTCCTTTGCATGTGTCAGTCCCACTGGATATGAATGCCTGGCGTGGACCAGGCATTCATATCCAGTGGCCAAGTACCAGGTGTCAGTGGGAGCATGCAGTGTCACTTGATTCCCTCCCACCTAGAAAGGCCCAAGTTTCTTCCAGTACTTTATTTTAGGCAACAAGATCACTTTTTGCTTTCTCAAGCGTGCCACACATACATACACACAGCACATAAAACTAAAATGGTTATTTGTGTGCTGTTCCAGGCTGTCACTTTTATTCAAGGGTGTGGAACTAAAGGGGACTCACTTTCTCTTCTGCCAGTATACCCAGGTTTTTGATAACCTGACGGCCCAGAAAGCAGCAGTGATAGTGCAGCCGCGGTTTGGGCCAGGGCTGGGTCTGCTGTGACCCCATCATCCACCTGACACGGCCCCTGGTACCGGGACACGCTGACCTGCCCCCTTGGCGATAGCACATGCACGGCACCAAAGAACTTATGGCCTGTGCCACGTAATCGCCTCATGATTATTCTTTCATTCGGCGAGGTTGATCTGGGGACTTCTCTCCCGGCCTACTAGTGCTCTGGCGACACCAAACATCATGGCCGCTGTCACTCTGCTCCTGCCCCAGCGCCGCGCCAAGATCCCCCTACTAATCTAATATGGAAAAACCTAGACCCGCCGGAGCCGCCACGGAGGCCCGAGGGGACGCTCCTGCCCCGCGGCCCCTCGCCCCGTTATTGTCCCGCCATTGTGTCCCCGGCCCCGCCGCCACCTCCCCGGGCCCGGCGGGCGCGTAGGCGACGGCTCGTATTCTTCAAACGCGCTGCGCAATCAGTGTAGCCCTCCGGCCCTGCCTGCGCGCTCCACCAAAGAATGTTACGCCGAGCGCGCGGGCTCTTCCCGCCCCACGCCGGCCTGAGTTACGCACCTTGCGTACGCCCTGCGCTTACGTAACGTGCGCCCCGGCCCGGGTTTTGCCCGTCGAGCCGAAGGCGTTACGGAGCGCGCTCCTTGCGCAGCGGGCTTTGGGGAATAGCGTTTCGCTCCTTCTCCCGCCCGCCTTCCTCACGCGGGGCACCGGCTCTAAGCAAAGAACTCCGCGCACCTTCCGTAGCCCGCCCGCTGCTGCGCGGGGCGGTGCTTCCCGGCGCCCGCTTCGTGCGCAGCTGGGTTCCGTGAATAGGCGTAGGCGTCTGGGAGCGCCGCGGTTTGCGCAGCGCCGCGCCGCCCGTAGCGTAAGCGGAGCGGGCCGGGGCGGCGGCGGCCATTTTGTGCCGGGAGCGCGGAGGAAGAAGACGCTTGTGTCTCCACACCGCCCGGGCCCTGGAGCCGACCGAGAGCCCCGCCGTCCCGGCCGCTGACGCCCAGCGGGTCTCGGACCCACTGACCACCTCTTCTCCCTTTGTGTCCCACCAAAGAGGCGAGGTGGCGCAAACCGAGTCCTCCGAGGCGCAGCCGCCCCTGGCTGGACCCTCTCCCCGTACCCCCAGCCCCTCGCCGTCCCCACGGCCGGCGTTCCGCTGCCTCTCGCCCACCCCTCCGGGGGCGATGAGAGGCTTCGGGGACCGGGGCCGCGACCGAGACCGCGGCGGGTAAGGGGGGGGGGGGTTCGTCGCGGCCGGGAGGCGATGGGGGGAGCTGAACCACCGCGTTGGGGGCCTGGGGAAGGGGGAAGGCCGGAGGGGGGAGGTGCGCCCTAGTAGCGGTTTTGGGAGAGCGAAAATCCCATTTGTGGGGATTTTCCCGCAAGTATTCTCGTGTGGGGGTGGGGGGAGCTGAAGACTGAGCTGACAACAACGTGGGGTGGTGGGCTTTTAAAATTTCTTATTTAGCTTTTCTGTCGTTCGTGTGTAACTGTGACCCTTGCTTGCAATCTTAAAGCCTGCATCCACAGCCCCCAATTATTTTCTGCCAGCCCTCTTCTTTACTCTGCGACCCCCGTGCCCCCCCCCCCTCACCCCCCCGCAAGCTACGAAGGTCTTGGTGTTCCTGTCAGGGCTGGTTGGTTCCTCTGCCCTTCTGGTTGTCATTGCTCCTTCTGGACTTTCTGGAAAGATGGCATTTGGGGGGAAGATCTCCCTCAGCTGCGCTCCCAGGCTTATCGGGAGAGGAAGTGGGATTGGAAACCGCTGCCATGCGGGGGACTTGGATACTGGGGATCACGGTGAACGTGGCCCTGGACCACACTCGCCAAGCTTGTGTAGCGCAACGGGAACTGTTCGTGTGGCGCTGTACTTGATACTCTTGAATGTATTATTTAAAGGAAGTTTGGCTTGGAAAAGGCTTTCGCAGGTTTGATTTGATGTGATTTCTTGTTTCTGAGAATGACAGCAATAAATAAATACAGCAGCATTATACTACCTAACTGGATTGAGGCTCGAGTTTTTTAGGAGCTGAAAGTGATAAGGCATTTATGTCAGGCCTTTTTAAAGAGAAAGTTAGAAATAATTCTGCAGAGTGGCATTTTCTGCCTTTCAGATCACGAGTAGTTAGGCCTCGGTTCTCAAGGGTTAGCAATAAACATATCATGTGGGTTCTGTTATTCTTAATATGGCAGAGTATGTCTCGGTTAATAAGCCTTCCCTCAGTTTTTTTTTTTCCTTTTTTTCTCCCCCCCCCCCCCCCACTTCCTTTTCTTCTTGTTTTCCCTCTCCACAGAGAGATTAAAGAATATTTTGCTGTATGTTGCAATGCACTTTAACATTTAGTCGTCTGTGGAGGGAGATAGTTGTATCATTGCTTTATCTTACACCCACATTTCATGTTCTGAAATTAAAAGATACTTTCTTTTCCTTTTTTTTTTTTTTTTTTTTTTTTCACAGAGAGGAGGGTTCTGGTGTTTTTCCTCTATGAGATTTCCAGCTCAGTTTAATGCAAGGACATTGGAATAAGCGCTTTGGCAAGTCTGAGATAGATCAGACCCCAGCTGTTTTTGGAGTTTAGTCAGTGAGTTTGAGTATGCAGATTTATTTACAGTTACTGAAAAGAACACTGGCCAAAGCGTTGACACAACACTTGATGTGCCTTAAAATTACTGTAATCTCATTTAATGTAAAGTCTTTGATTATAGTGGATGCTTCTCTTTGATCAGGGACTTTCTATGAGTAAAAGAAGTGCCTACATGCTTTTTTGTGAAGGTTTTGGGCATTTGCACGAAAAATCTCTTTTTTTGGTGTGTTATCCTAGAAGTTTTAATGCACTGGGATTCGATTTGTTATATATGTCCTTTTAAGGTGTGAAAATATTTGTAACCACTAATAACCATCATAGTTCATAAATAAGCTGTATAAAATTTCAGGCCACCCAGTGTGCTGCTTCACCACCATTTGAAAGTTTATCACCAGTGCTTTTGTAGGCTTATGAAATACAAGTTTCTGGTTTCTTATTGTCAGGAATGAGTTGTAGGTGACTATTTAGGATGAAAAATTACAATGTTTTGCTCTGGAATGTGTCATATTTAATCGGTTCTGTCCCAGAAATGATGGCATCAGTAATGTGTCAGAAGAATGTTTTGAGCCAGAGTGAATTTACACTTTAAAGAGAGCTGCTGGCAAATCAGGGTAATATTCCTAGATTCAAATCAGTTTGCCTAGAATTGAAACCTCATTTTTCTTGTAGTCAGAATGTAAAGTGTCAGTTACTGCCAGTTCAGCAGATAAACCTCAGCATGCAGGTTGAAGGGCTGCTGTAGGGCTCACATCTTTCAGGGCAGTATCTGGGCATATTGTGTATTAGAATGGAAATCTGAAACTATGTGACTTCAGTGTAAAATACATCGGTTTTTCCCTCTGGATAGCTGCGGGGCAAATACTGCCAGTACCAGTCGTTCCAGTGTCCAGTCTTGCAATCAGCCCTGGCATATGTTTCCTTTCATAAGGGGACTCATTGACATTTGAACCTCCAGTGGACTTCAGTGAGACTGTGGGTTTTGTAGGGACTACTTGGATACAGAAATAGTCACCATTTTGACCAGTTAGCAAATAAGGCATATTTATAAGAAATGGAAGATGCTTAATGCACAGTTGCAACAAAGCAAACGTTTTAAAACTAACTTAGTAGGTTTTAAGTTAGATTGTATCTACCATACTTAGCTTTTCCAACAATTTAACCTCTTCTTGTTAAAATGTTTATTTGAGTTCTGTTTTTTCAGTCTCTTAGGCACTATAATTTGCAGTTTCCATTGGGAAGTGATTTAGAGAACAAATGCCCTTAATGTTTGAGCAAATAGTCTTGTACCTAAGATAATTCAGGTCTTGTTTAATTTTTAGCAACACTTCCTCCCCTTCCTTCCCCCACAAGTTATTCCTATAAGAAGGTTGCTTTGGGATTTTTGTTGCTTTCAGTTTGTTTCATTAACAGTTTTTTATTTACTATTGTGAAAGGTGCAGACACTTTGTATTTGCTGTCTAAATAAGAATTGTTTCAAATGTGCATGTCTCATGAATTCATTAGCAGAAAGCTGTAGCTTTAGGACAAAATTTGACCTGATAGCATTTGGAAAAGTACCTTCTGCTGATAGAAATAAAAAATAATAGAAATAATTACAGCTAATAGAAAAGCTGTAACTTTTTTTATATAATTTTAAAATATAATTCATGATATTTACAGTACATAACCATTTCATGCCACTGGGTTTTCAGTTACTGTCACAACTTACTGCTATGAGCTCATTTTGCTTATTGCATTAGCCAGTCATTGTATGAAATAGCTTGGATTAAAAAAACTTAGAGCAATAACATTTGAATTGTTCTGCTGGTTAGAAATGTTTTTGTAAACATGAGCTTCTTACTCTTTTAAATCTTCATCAAAATGCATTTGAGAGGGGATGTGGTTTTCCCCTGGTACTTTTTTGGCTTTTTTTATTCCTGTTAGACTATTTTAAACATAATTTTTATTTTTTTTATTTTATTTTTTATTTAATTGGTTCCAGAATTACAGATGGACTTGCAGGCTTGGCTGGACTTTCTGTTCTTTACTCTGTTTTTCATTTGAGACATACTTTTTGATAAGAAATGAGAGGAGGTAGAGAGGGGGAGATAACAAAGTAGCTATTTCGTGTAAAACTACCTTGAGAGAGATAGAAAGAACTTGCAGTTACAGATTTTTCTCATCCTTTTGATCTAACCATGTTGTTAGTACACTGTCACTTTCAGGACAGCCTAAGTTTTATAGGTAATGCAAGTGCTATAGGTATACCCACAGCTATGTCCTTGGGACAGGAGCTTTAAAGGGGTGATGTACAGTAAGATGGTTTGGGGTTCAGAACTGACTTAAAGCAGTTTTATGTTATTTCAAGAAGTTTTATGCCATCATAGTGAATTGAATTCTTTGTGCTCATATGTCAGCTTGGGGAAAAGAGAATGGAAAATGGTTAAGAGACCTGCAAATTCCAAAGTAATTCTGAAATAGTTTTAAAATATTAGTTATTTTTTAAAATAATTAACATTCCTATTCCCAGGTTTGGAGCAAGTCGTGGAGGTCCTCTTCCTCCAAAGAAATTTGGGAATCCGGGAGAACGTTTGCGTAAGAAAAAATGGGATTTGAATGAACTGCCCAAGTTTGAGAAGAATTTTTATGTGGAACACCCGGAAGTGGCCAGGCTTACCCCAGTAAGTTTTCAGGTTCTGTCTGTTCCATGTTGCCAACAACAGAAGATGTCACAAGTTGAAAAACTTGTCCTAGGAGGTCTGGGACAGCATTTAATAGAACTGCCTCTTCATTAGGCTGGTTTGATGTGTCTACTCCGTAGGATACCAGTTCTTGTTGCCTGCAGTATTTAACGTTAGCAGAGGTGATGCTTCTGCTCTTAGTTGTCTTTATACAAGATATTTTGTATTTTGTCATTTGTAACTCATCATCATAATGCTTGTCTGGTCTAGCAATTTGTCTGTGGAGACAAGACTTAAAGAAATGGAGTTACAGTACTGGAGAGGCCTTGAGATGACGTAAAACAATGAACTAAAAATGGCAGAAATACATGAGAAACGTTTACAAGTAATATTTTATCGTAAAAATAGTTTAGGCTGAAAGAGGCCATGGGGAGATCTCTAGTCTAAGCCTCTGCTCAGAGCAGGGCAAACTGCAGGACTAGAGCAGCGCCTTACCCTTTTGTGTTTGAATATCCCCAGGGATAGGAAGAATTTATATCCTTTCTGGGTGGCTGTCTCAGGGCTTAATGTTTCTCATGGTTTTTTTTTCCCCCCTAATAATTATCTGCAACATCTTCTCTACAGCGACTCATCTGGTCGGAAGTGGTTGAAAATAACAGTTAAACTGAAGGTTGAAAATGGTTGAAAGTAGCAGTTAAAAGGTTGCTGTAAACCTGCTCTTTCCCAAGCTAAACAAATCCAGCACTCCCAGTCTTTGTTCCTGCAGCCTGTAGTCCAGCTTCCAGCTTTCCCCCTGTAATTGGACATGCCCTGTTAAAACAATGTCCTGTTTACACTGGGGACTCAAAACTGGGTGCAGTACTTTGTGTTTAGTCTGTAGTTACAGTAATCTTCTCTTCCTACTTGACTTCAGTCTATGGAGTTTTATTCTGTCTGTAATGCATTTTTATAATTAGAAATTCAGAGATTTGTTCTTAACATGAGCCAACAAACAATAATTATCCAGACTTACAAATCCTTATGTGAAATATTCATCTGGCATAAAGGAATTGAAGGAGGCTTTGACTTCTTAAAGATACAACTTGAACTAGTGAACCAATTAGCGTTAGCTGCTGTGTAGCTGTCGTTGACTTAACCAGCTAAAAGAATTTTCACATTTTCCCCAGAAGTAATTCTTTTTCTTTAGCTTTTCGTTCAAGCTCAAGAGATTCTCACACACAGTCAATCTATTGCTGTGAATAAAGTGCCTGTTATTGATGTGTGTCTATCTATTGATTTCTAATGAGCATTAGAATAAGGTCATGATTTGTGGAAACATGTTGCAAAAGGCACTTGGACTTCGAAGATAAAGTGTTTTTTTTTAATCTAGGTTTTCTAATCCTAAAATTGTGCTTATGTGGATACACATTTCAGAAATATTACAAGGAGTTCCATTATTTAAAAAAATTGTGAGGTCTTGGGGTATCATTATGATGTTTGGGCTTCTTTCACACTGAAATAAGTGTTGGCTCCAAAACAATTCCAAGCAGCATTTTTGAGTTGCAAGTTGTCCAACAAGAGCTTTGTATTTGGCCACCTGTGGAATATGTTAATTGAAGGAGGACCCTCCTGCCTTCTGTTTGTAGTGTATTAGGTCCTGTTTAGTTTGTTTAATTCTTAGCATTGCCACATAAAACGTGTTCCTTATCCTCTTGTTTGTAACCGCTTTTGAAGCTGTTGGTAATTTCTGGCCTCTGGAAACAGTATAATTCCTAAAAATAATTTGTTAATATACTTTTCATTAAAAAGGGCTAGTTGTAAGAAGACAGAGATAGTAGTCCTTCTAGGCTACATAGAAAGCTCATACCTCTAAATGTTGCAGAAACTGTACGATAACTCAGTCTTAAAATAAAATCTTAAGGAAGATGATTTTTTTAGATCTCTGTTTCAATTCAGTTCTATAACAAAGCTGTTATCCAGAGGTGTGAAGAGAGTTAGCAGTTAGAATCATGCAATTTAAGTCCCTGCTGACATTTGGCATTTTTCTTTTTTTTTTTCCCCCCAACATAAATAGTATGAAGTTGAAGAATTGCGAAGGAAGAAAGAGATAACAATTCGAGGAATGGAGGGCTGCCCCAAACCGGTGTTTGCCTTCCACCAGTGCAGCTTCCCCCGTAAGTATTTTGCTGTTCGTTAAGATCATGAGGATTACTCAGAACACTCCTAAACAGTTCCTGGGTCTGTTTTCTAAAAGGTCTTGTAAAACCTCAGTAATCTTTTAAATTTTTTTTCTTTTCTGCAATTCTGAAGAGTATGTGATGGATGCCTTGATGGATCAGAACTTCACAGAACCCACTCCAATTCAGTGCCAAGGCTTTCCACTGGCCCTCAGCGGTCGTGATATGGTGGGCATTGCGCAGACTGGCTCTGGGAAGACTCTGGCAGTGCGTATTCTTTCCTTCATTTAGCTAACTTTCCTGGTTGCTTTGCTAAAATTACCTACGCGTTAGTAGTTTTTGGGCTCGTCAGTACTACTTGCATGAAGTGAGGTGATTACATGTTTTAAAGCTTCCTTTATTGCATCATGGGCATCATTTCAGCTCAGCTAGTCTGTCGTATTCTCAGGCTGTTGTGACACAGCACATGCATCACAGGTTGTACACACAGTATTTTGTGTGTGTCTTCCGTTTTGGATGCTTAGTCACTTCGCTTTGGCCTAAAAACAGGATGTTCTCTTTAACATGTGTTTCATTAACTATGCAAGGTAAAAGTCTTCAAGGTATACATTAATTTAAACTGCAGTGCTCAGAAGGATTTTTATCCTTTATGAAAAGCAGTTGTCAGGGCCAAGATTGCTCGGTTTGGCTAACTTAGACTCCAAATTGAAATCAGCCTTCCTTTCAGTGGTGCTGAGCAGCTATATTTTGTGCTCATGTCAGACCAGATATGATTGGTCGACAGCTCTGAAAATCTTCTGTTCTGCTGGATAAATGCAAGTATATTTTTTCTGCAGAATCCTGATTTTTAGATATTATATAACATAATACTGTTTACTTCTGTTTCAGTACTTGCTGCCTGCAATTGTTCACATCAACCACCAGCCATACTTGGAGAGAGGGGATGGCCCAATTGTAAGTGTTTGTTGATTCTCTTCCTTTTTGCGCATATGGCATGGCGTCGTTAATGAGATGTGTGCTTTATTTAATTGGTGTATCAGAATAGTAAGTGGAAGAATGTTTATCGTTGCAATGTGAGCATCCCACTCAGTTGAAATTCTGTGCAATTGCTAAAGACTCTGTGCATGTTCTAAAGATATTTAAGTTCTTTAGCTAATAAAGAGCAGATGGTCCAACTTTGCTTATGGTTTTAAGTTAGGGATGTGTATGCAGCTTGACTATCCTGAATCAATTCCTTTTGCAGTGTCTTGTTCTAGCACCTACTAGAGAGTTGGCCCAGCAAGTGCAGCAGGTGGCTGATGATTATGGCAAGTGTTCAAGACTGAAGAGTACTTGCATATATGGAGGAGCACCCAAAGGTCCCCAGATCAGAGATCTAGAAAGAGGTAATTTTGAAGTGGGTGTTTGCAGATTCTGGAGGAACTGGTGTTGTAAAATCTCTGTAAAAATACAACTCTTCTCAGAACCTCTTTGGAAGGGGATGAGAGTGAATGAGTGGCTGGCTCTTTCTCCTGTTACAGTGAGAGTTCCTGAGGCAGTTCTTTGTTGTACAGTGACTAGGATATCAGATTTCCTTTCTATATTCTCTTTGAGCTTCCACTTGTGAAGGTCATCGGGATGTAGGAAGGGGAAAAGGAAACTTCCCAGAAAGAGAACAGGTTATTTTGAGGAAATGCAATACCAGCAAGTTTAAGGAATAATCTGCATACGGCAGATTTCAAGTTTCCTGCCTAGGTTTGTTCAAATAATCAAATTTAGTTTCTGAATGTGTAAAAACTTCTTTACACAGTGGGAGAGGGTGTGTTTCTTTTTTTGGTTGTGATTTTTTTTAATTATCGTTTGGTTTTTTTGATTGTTCTTAAGCGCGAAGCCCTGTTTCTCTTCAGATACTCTGTAGTGTTCTGTAACTGCCTTTCTGTGCATAGCAAGGAACTGGAGTTGGGAATGGTGAGGAACCATGGTTGTACAGCAGCCACTGTAGCACGGTAGCGCTGAAGTGGTCTAGCCCTTGTTTCAAGGGCTAGTTGCATAAAATTTCAAATGCAGGAACATGATGATGGCTTTCATCTTCACCAGATTAAAAAATTGTAATAGAACTTTGTGAAAAGATGTAAGAAGTATTACCAAGGTAAGCTTATATATACAGGTCTATTCAAGAAATCAGAAAATTTCATTTACTGCTGCAATTTGCAGAGTCGTTATTGAAAACTGCAGTAATGGGATAAAGACGTGCGTGGTAGAAGTCTGTGGGGTAGCTCTGAGAAAACTGTAGTGCATTCCCATTCAAAAGTAGCATCTTAATGGAAGAGTCCAAAGTTACATGAAGAGTTCTTGGGAGGATCAGCTTGGTGGGTTTTTGCATACCTTTCTGAAGTGCTGTAAAATAAAGAAAACCTTTTTCATGCCACCTACTTCCCTAAGCTTGCCTTCTGTCGACCTTTCAGTAACACTGAAATACTAACCTGAAAGATTTGGGAATTGGTGGAAACCAGACCCTCCTTTTAAGGAATGTGTGAATTGCCAAACCTGATATTAGTTTATGAATATTTAAACTCTGTTTTTATGCTCACGAATACGAGCAAGATGGTGTTCTCGCACTGTCGGTGCGTAATTGCTCAGTATTGAAGCCCATGCTTTGGCTTTATATATTTTTTTAAAAAGTAAGTACTTTAACCCACAGAGCCGGAGGAGCATTTCATGTTTGATTAATATGGGAAGTTTAGCTGGAGTTTGCTCTAATTTTTCTAGACACCTCTCTAGACTGCATAATTCTGGATGAAGGTGGGCCAGGATTGAGTAGAATTTTATTTTACTTCTGATTTTTGGACAGCTCTTCACTGGTGTTTTTCTGACAGTGAGCTTTTAGCTTCTGTACTGCATTTATTATTCTAATGGCACTGTAACAGTAATTTCAGAATGGAAAAAAATATTAAAAGAAACTAGGGCTTCTACTGAAATGACTCAATCTTGGGTACGAATGAGGGTGGTGCTTTTTTTTTTTGAAAACAATTTTGCTCTGGAAGGTGATTCATTCTGACTAAAAATACCCGTTGACATTCAAATGAAGAGCCTTACTCTTTCCCTATTCTTTTCTGAAGGTGTGGAGATCTGCATTGCTACACCAGGTCGCCTGATTGACTTCCTTGAGGCTGGAAAGACCAACCTTCGTCGGTGTACATACCTGGTGCTGGATGAAGCAGACAGAATGTTGGACATGGGGTTTGAGCCCCAAATTCGTAAAATTGTTGACCAGATCAGGGTGCGTGACCGTTGTAAAAGCACAACCTCCTTTGTTTTCCTATTCCAAGCCCAGGACCTTAAACAAATCAGTTTTCCTTTTCTCTTAGCCTGACCGACAGACTCTGATGTGGAGTGCCACCTGGCCAAAAGAAGTGCGCCAGCTTGCTGAGGACTTCCTGCAGGACTATGTTCAGATCAATGTGGGAAACTTGGAGCTGAGTGCCAACCACAATATCCTGCAGATAGTGGATGTATGCATGGAAAGTGAGAAAGACCATAAGTAAGCTAATTTTCCTACCATTTTACTTTTTTGGTTGTACTTGAAAATCCGTATTGCTTTGTAAGCCAACTAGAAGTTTCAAATAGTAAAGAACGTGTAATATTATTTAACCTTAGAGTGTTACAAAATAAGTAAGCCCTTTGACTAATCTCATATATATATTCTGACCATACCATTGTAGAACCGACTGAAATTCTGTGTGATACTGACTTATGTGGATTTATGTTGTGTACGTCCTCAATGTCGGCCGGGAGAGAGCTCTTATATTCTGGTACATGTGGACATACATCTTAGTTCTCAATGTCTTTTTTAGGCTGATACAACTGATGGAAGAAATCATGGCAGAGAAGGAAAACAAGACTATCATCTTTGTGGAGACAAAGAGGCGATGTGATGATCTCACTCGAAGGATGCGCAGAGATGGGTGATTAGTTCCCTCCCTCCACTTTTTTCTAGTGGGAAACAGAAATTGTAATCAAAAGCAGTAATGCTTAAGTGTTCATGATGCTGTTGTTGGGAACAACTTGTCCATTATTTTCTTGGCTGAATTCAGTCATTGTTTCCCAGAAGATTCCAGTCCATCAAAGCATTAGTGCAAGACAGAGTATTTGTAAGCAGTGCAGGTTTTTTAGTGTATTGGAATCCTGATATGCTGTTTGGGAGTGTATCAATATGGCAAATGTGATTTGGCTTAGATGGCTTTTTATGTAGGTAATGGGTTTACAGTACACATGCTGGGTAGATAGAGACCAAAGGAGGATAGGAAATAAAATATTTCTTAAATCTTACAGTTTTGCATTTTAAACAAAATGCAAATAAAGGTTCCTGTTGCCTTTAATGTCTATACTTTCTATCCCTACTAATGTACATTTCTGTTTGGCAGTTGGCCAGCTATGTGTATCCATGGAGACAAGAGTCAGCCAGAAAGAGATTGGGTGCTTAATGGTGAGTCCATAACTGAGGGTGAATAACTTGGGCTGCTGTACCTAATTTACCGAGACATGCTTTTTTTCAGTCCTTTTTTTTTTAACTCCAGACCCAATAGATGCATTTAAAAGAACTTCCTTTGCCTTTGTACCTTTAATTTCAGTACTTGTATTTGCCTTTTTTTGTTTGTTTGTTTTGACAAAACACAATGGGAAAATTTGTCAACCCAGAGAGCTGGATTTTGAAAAATAATTGAGGCATTATATCCTGGCTTGCTGGGGTTTCTGGGATTGACCCATCTTACCAAGCTTCTGGAAAAGGAGTGTTTAGTGTAAATCAAGTTCAGGTAACTGTATCTTTTTGAAAAATCTTACTTCATAGCATGCTTTGTTTTACAGAGTTTCGTTCTGGAAAGGCTCCTATCCTCATTGCTACCGACGTTGCATCTCGTGGGCTAGGTTTGTACACATAGACCACTCTTGCCTACTGCTGCGTATTTTTCTTCTTTGGACTGAAAAATGTTTTCTTTAAAAAAAAAAAAAAAATTCAAAGCGTGATTTTCCCCCACATGTGAAATACGTTTTTTAACATTAATCTTTTTTTTTTCTTTCATATTCAAAGTCTCTTCCTGCTCCTAATGAACAGGCTTTGGTCTGCAGCAAGGCCTAGGCATGACCAATCGATCGCCAAGAGGGAGAAGAGACGTCCAATTATGCAACCCAACCCTTCCACCACACTCACTTCTTCCCCAAATCCAGCTTTTGTTGCTGGATGGTAGGGATGGATTGCTCTCAGTTCAGAGCGTGTCAGATAAAGTTCAAGTAGGAAGTTGTGGGAGAGCATTTCGACAGCAAATAGCTAATATTCTCCCCGTATGACACACCACAGATTTGAACATACCAACCCCAGTGTACATGCATGTTTTACCCTGCAGATGTATTCACATCTGAGAAAGCAGTGCTCCAGATCTTTGGTCTTGACATGTAACCTTCCCTCCTCTGTGTTCCTTCTAGGCAGGATCACTGAGATGATATATGGCCTTTAATAGACGTGTAACTGAATCAAAATAGCACAGCTCTATTCTGGTGGTATGAAAATGATCTGTCTGGATGCATCAGCTGTGCCCCCTTTTAAAATAAGCATGTTTGTATTGTGAAACACGGTGTGCTGAACACAGTCCTTGTACATCTGCCCACCACAGAAGATGAGGATGGCTTCTGAAGTGCTCCGAGTTTTAATAACAGACATTAAATACTCTGCCCACTCTGAATTTGGTAGAGGATAAACTACTTGGGGATCAATGTCTCATTGTAGTAAATTTTATACAGAATTACTGCAAATCAGTGCAGGTTAACTCGGAGAATCTAGATTGTTAAAAGCCTCAGTTACCTGAGCGTTCTTCCTGTGCTGAAAGGGTGGCTGTGCTGTGCATCATATGGTCACTTTAATACAGGCAGACCACTGCTTAGACTTGGCAGCCTTTGTTCACACAACCTTCACCCCTCCTTCCCCGCCCCCCTCAAAAAACATCCAGCACTTCCTCAGGAAGTGATTATATGGACTTCAGTCTCTGCCCTCTAGGGTCATGTCTGGACCTGTGCAGTTAGAACTTGGGCCTGTTGGGAGAAGGGACTGAGGCCTGAAACCAGTTTGTATGAAAGAGAGCTGCTTTCTCTAGCAGCATTTTTTAAACAGGCTTGCTATGTGCTGGTAGCTTCTTTGTGCATCTTGCCTAGACATTTAAAACAGCCTCACCCCCCTCAAAAAAAACCAAACCACTCCCTCCAAAACAACTCAATTGGATAACACTTCAGAAAACAGTCTTCCCACTTCCCATCCTCCACTTCACCTGAGCGAAGGGGGAAAGGTCTCAGAGTCTGTTTCTTGTTACTGAACAACATCTCTGCTTGTTTTGGGGCCCTGAGTTTGCTGCTTAAAATAAGTCACTTAACTGGCAAACTTCTGGACGACTTCCTCCAAGATCCTGGAAAGTGAAGGCTTCTACCTAAATAACATAAAACAGGGGCGCGCGCCTTTTGGCTGAGTCACCAGGGCTTTCCCTCTTCCTAATGGAACATTGATTTCAAAAAAGCTTCTTCCAGGTAAGTTCTGAGTCCCGTAATAACTTCTTTGTGATAATTCCCTGGAGTGAGGTCCTCTCTCTGCACTGATTTTTTTTTTTTTTAATTTAATTTTTTTTAACTTTATTTTTTTTTGTTCAGTCTATTAAACTAAAAAAATTGAATTTGTTTTGTTTTGTTTTCTTTAACAGAAGCTTTGATAACAGCTGCAGATCATTTTCAGTGCAGGGGTGGGGGCACATCTACAGTGATGGTCTTAACAGCTTTCTAGACTAGCATGTTTGCTAGTTTATGTCTGTCCCGATTAATAATTGGAGACTGTGCTATAGGGTGTTCTGATGGTCTGACAAAGGGAACGTTTCCCAGGTAGCTGTCAAAAATGATTTACAGTCTCAATTCTTGATCCTGCTGCATTATCTTCTAAAAGTGCAGGAAGATTGTGAGTGTGTGCAAACACTTTGGAGCATGCTAGACTGGAGAAGCCGAGTCTTGTACGTGCTCTGGTCTTTTCTTCAGGGAGCTGCATGCTCTACCAGGACCACTTTCTAGTCTGGAAAACACCCTTGCATCTTCCTCTTCCTGCCTTCCCATTCTTCCTGCTCCTCCCCAGTCAAGTCAGTTCTGTCTACATTGGTAGCTACAATTCCCTGTGCTTTCTGCCGGGAAAGCACGTCCTTGTATCCTCTCTGGTATTTGAAGTCACTTGCTACTGGATGTGCAAAACGGAACTGACTGAGGACCGTGTAGCCGGGAGCTTGTCAGTCTAGTTACAGTCTGGCTCTGAAGATGCACTCTGTCACACGTACTCCTCTCTTTACTTCACTTTCCTTTTTTAAAAAAACCTGTTGCATCAAGGACCCTAGCTGGAGACTCGCGCAGCCCCCTGTGAAACCTGCCTTCTCACTCCCTTTTTTTGGTGTGATTCAGGACTTTGGAGTCAGCAAAGACTGAGGAGCCCCCCCCTTTGCTGTAATAAGAAACAGACATAAAGTCCCCCTCTTGTAACTACAACCCTCATGTTTTTATTTTTCCTACAACCCCTTTGAAATTGATGCAGTCTGGGCAATAGATGCAGTCTGACCCTTTGGATGTAATTTTTGTATCTTCATTTTTTTGACAATTGCCCCTAAGAACCCCAAATAGGGGACAAAAAGCGTTGGAGGACCTGAAACTTACCTGAACCCAGGTTCTCTGGCGCTTCACAACCAAATGGGGCTACAGAGAAGCGTCTAAGCCAGTTCACAGAGCGAGCGTGTGTGGGGACTTCTCGCTGCCACGGACCCTTGATGCATGCTCCCCGCGCTCCAGTGGTCCCGTGTCAGAGGGCGGAGTTTTCGAAAGGAGGCCGCCAAAAATAAAAGGCAAAGAGACGGGATCGGCTGCAGCGGTTTCCCACAGGAGGAGGGAGTGTGCATCGGTCTGGTAACAAACAGAGAATGTTTCTCTCTTTAAAACCAAAAAAAAAAAAGGAAAGGAAATCACAAAAATCTGTGTTTTATCTTGGATATTTTCAGAATATTCTTGTTAAAATGCAGATTTTAAATATTTTTTTTATGAGCTGTTAGGGCACTTACTGTAAAACTGCATTTGAAAATATTGTATACGATAGTAGTAAATAGGTGCTTTTGGTACTTCAGGTGCTTTCACTGAAGCGTTACATTAACATTCGCTTGGTTTCTGTCCCGCAGGTTACAGAGTCTGTCTTTTTGTAAAGCATGCAATTCTGGTCTCCCAAATTTTAATACTGTTTTGCTTACAAAGGCATTTTGATAATTTTGTTTCCTGCTTCCATCTGACATTGGAAGTAGGGAATTGCTAACGGAATTCGGGATTCTCCAAATTATGCAAGCTTGCCAGAACTGGACAGAGCAGCACAGTGAAATGTTAGTGCAATGCATTCTGGCGATAACTACAAAGCTGAGTTAAGGTATTCTAGGTCTGCATAATTTTTAATGAATTGGCTGAATAATACTAATGTAATTGGAGTGTCTTAAGCTTTAGGTTAGGGAAATTAGTTCACTGTATTTTATTAGGACTGTAAAAGTAAATATTTTTAAGATTGCCTTTTATTTCATGTTACCGAGTGGAAGGTAAGTGATCTCATTACCATTATTTTTTGTTAGACTTCTCCCAACAGAGTAAAAGCTTTACCATGGCAGTTCTGCCCTTCCTCCACCCCGGTTTGCTCTGTCTGTTGGTGACATTTTCACTTTACAGATTGTGTTTAAAAAGAAAAACAAACACAAAATTCAATTAGCTTATTCACAAACACTGATGTCTTTGATACAGGAAGACAGAGAAATGCATTCTGGGGAGGATAACTTTGAGTGCAGGGCAAAGCTGCTTTAAAATCATGACTCTCTTTCAGGACATTGACCTTTCTTCCTGATGGTCTTAAATTTGAGTCTTCTACTCTTTTGGGATGAGTCTGTCTTGTATTTATTCTATGCAATTACTAACTTTGCATTTTTTTTTTCTTATTACTGTCACCTGCATTCGTGCTCCCCACCTTTCGTTGGCACGTCCTCTCTTCTTCTCCCCTTTCCTCAACCCCACCCCTTCACTGTGCTTCGCTCCTGGGCACTTCACAAGATGTGGAAGATGTTAAATTTGTGATAAACTACGACTATCCGAACAGCTCCGAAGATTACGTGCACCGTATTGGCCGTACCGCACGTAGTACCAACAAAGGTACTGCCTACACCTTCTTCACACCAGGAAACCTGAAACAAGCCAGGGAACTTATCAAAGTGTTGGAAGAAGCCAATCAAGCCATCAATCCAAAGCTGATGCAGCTTGTGGACCACAGAGGAGGAGGAGGTGGTGGTGGAGGTAAAGACATATGGGAAAAGGGCCACACAGGGAATAGGTTCCCCATATTTGAGGGAGGGAAGATGAAAAAAGGGTAGGGAAGTAGTAAGTGCAAGTCTAAGACAGCAAACAGATCAGTAATAAAGCTGTTCTGTACTCGAGGTCACAACATGTTATGTAGATGTAGTACATTACATAATGTCCCAACAGAGAGGCAGTCCCCTGCTTTACCTGAGCTGTAGAATTTCTCCTGATAAGGTCATAACAGGGCTGATTTAGTTCGAAGTAATTCCTTACAGCTCCTACCTAAGGACATGCAACACTATGCATGCGGATGCATATGCAAAATTGAAATCAGTCAAGGGATACACTGACTTACCTTCAGGGACTGAGACTATTTTTGCTCCCATTCCTTGAAGGAATAAGAAGTTTCCTTATATTTCAAAGTTAGCCGTCAGTTTATTTAATTTCTTTTGTCTCCAAGCATGTGTATAAAGAATCCTTCATGAACTTTGTGCTTACACCTTGAACAAAATGATGAGACGTACGCACAGCTGTGCAGGGAAGTTAGAGTCAAAAGAATGTGCTCCTTGTGGGCAAAATTGGGGATGTAGAAGGGGAAAAATGGGGGTCCAATTGTACCAGAATTCATTGTTTAAGACTTGTTCATGGTACTAAATCTTAATATATCCATCGCCAGGAGGTCGTTCTCGTTACCGAACGAGCAGTTCAGTAAACAACCCTAACCTGATGTACCAGGAAGAGTGTGACAGGAGGCTCCGGGGAGTGAAAGAGGGCCGGAGAGACTCAGGTGGCTTCAGAGACCGTGAGCGTGCTGACAGTTATGCCAACGGAGCCAACAAGACCTATGGCAGTGCCTACGGGAGCCCAAATTCTGCTTTCGGGGCAGCACAGAGCCAGTATGGTTACACTCAAGGGAGCTATGGAGCAGCTGCCTATGGCACGAGTGGCTATGGCACTGCAGAGTACAGTGCGAGTGGCTATGGTGCCAGCACCACAGCTGCCACCGCTGGGAGAACCTCACAGAGCACTACCCAACAGCAGTATGCAGGGATGGTGGGGCGCTCGGGCCAGCAGCCACAGCCGCTCATGTCACAACAGTTTCCGCAGCCCCCTGCCACTAACGTGATGGGCTATATGGGACAGACTGCCACCTACCAGTACCCACCCCCTCCCCCGCCCCCACCCCCCTCCCGCAAATGAGACCATGTGGTGACCAGTGTAGGCCTCTTGCATTTAAAGAAACCTTTTCTTTCTCTTCTTTCCCATTGTGATGTCTCTCATGCAGGTTAGACTTAGAATTCACCATTCAAATCCCTTGAGCCCATCAAAAATGGCCCCCAGTCCACATTAATGACCCTGTCCTCTATGGTTTTTTTCTTTTTTTTTTTTCTTTTTTTTTTTTTAAGAGATATATATAGTTGACTGGAAAATTTATTATTTTTATCTTGCATGTTGATAAATTTGGACATTTTATTTTCTCTAAAGGAAATGGGTATAAGGCAGATAGGTCCCAGCTCGATCATCTTGGTGTCTAAGGTTTGTGTGAAAACTTGCTTTTGAGAGGAAGAAGTTTCTGTTCTGTAACACGTTAATTTCAGGAAGTATCAAGAGAGGTGGGAAACTTTGGGGAGCCAAAAAGCACTTCATTTAAAATATAAATGCAAGGGAGCAATGCTCACTTCTCCTAATCTTATTTTTTTTTTAAGTAGCTCACTATTATTGCTTGTAATCTTATCGTAGATGACTTTCTGTAGGGGAACTCTGCTCATTTGTCTGAGCTGGCAGTGTTCAGAGTAATGCCTTTATTGTTGGCATTTTCTGCAGCTTTGGAAGCCCAATCTTCCCATACCTTAGCAGCCAGCAGTAGGGAGGTTGGAATTAAAAATCTAGTGTCTGAGACCAAACCTGCCTTGGATTTGATACCTGAAAACCTGATAGTTGCTGTGGGTGCCACTGCTAAAATACTCAGTCAAGTAAGTTCTTTCATGCAGAGCCTGGTTATTAAGTTAGTTTCTGCTCTTAAATTCCTGTTGTTGGGTTTATTGAGAGGAGTCTTACTTGAGAGCCCAGAAACTAAACAAATGATGAGCAATGGATCTTGTTCATCTGTCCTTCACAAACTTCCTCCCTTTTGCTCTGGGGAATGTTCTGAATGCCACTACGCTCAATAAAATGTGACAGAGTTTTCCACACTTGAATTTAAGAGGCTTGAATAGAGTGGGCTGGGGGGGGGAGGGCAAGGGGGGGAGGAAGAGAGGAGGAGGAGGAGATTGACTGGGATCTCCTATCCATGAGGTAAGCGGTGAGCTGGTTAGTGCGTCTTGATTCTGAAGCTTTATTTCTTTTGTTCCTTGCTCTGACTACTGCTTTCTTTGGCTTTTGAGTGCATTTCCCTGCTCCATTGGTCCCTTTGAGCTGAGCTCTTGCAGGTAGGTAGTACTTTAGAAAATGTTAGAGAAGAGTGAAATTTTAGTAAATACATAAGTAAAACTTGTTTATTTTACAGGCTAAGGTGGGTGTGAGGGGGGTTCCCCTCTTTAGTAAAGCATGTTGTTGACTTGTTATTTCTAATACCAGACGGTTCAGAGACAGTGGATGATAACAGGAATTGGCTGCTCTTGATCTGATAATATGACAAAAGAATGGATACGTCTCCTGGTTTGAGGCATGCTCTTTGCATTATGAGAGTGCAGGGGGTTGTGGGTTTTTTCTGTTGGCGTTCTTGCATATGGATGAACAAGGCAGCCCACTCCTTCTGTAGCAGAGTGGAACTTCTTATAGCCCTGGAAAAGAGCTTGCTTATGCAGAAATGATTTCTTTTTAATTTCTTCCCAGAGTAAATTTTTGCAGGTTGAATGTGCTTTTTTTTTGGTGGTTTTTTTGGTTTTTTTTTGAGTGCAGTACACAGGTAGGTTGCTGACAGGGAGAAGGGAGAGATCTTCCAGAACCTCAGTTCCCTCATCCCATTTTATAATTCCAGTGCATGGGCAGGAAGTTCCTTTGCTTGTGTTGAGTGAAAGCCAGAAACATTTTGTTTATCAAAGCACTGACTGATTTGTCTTTAGCCTCCCTCACAGGCAAAAGTAGAGCTTTTTTTTTAGATTCTTGGTTTAAAATTTGAGAGTTGAATGCAGAAATGTGTTTGGGGGGTGTAGGAGTAGGACTGGCTTTAAAAAGGGTCTCTGGACTGCCAAAGCTGCCTTATAGTCTGTTATAGCTTTCACTTCTTTTGGGGGGGACTTGTGCGCACGTAAACACCAATGCCAAGTCTTGCTGTATTGCCATTGAGGTCAGCTGAAGTCCAGGGTCTTGGTTCAGTTCAGAGTGTCAACCAGACTGTTGAGTGCATAAATGCACTGTGGCATGTGCTGCCCCTGTCCCACCTGGTGCTCGCTGCTCTGTTCCATATACCAGCTGGAGGGCCCTTGTCGATAAAGCATTAGTCTCTAGTGTTGTTTGCATTGTTTTCAATCTGTAAAAAGTTTGTGGGAGTGTCAGATGAGTTGGTTGTCTCCTCCCCTCCCACTTCCTGAAGCAATTTACTGTTTGGACTTTTCTGAACAATGTAAGGGTTAGTGGCTTTGTGTGGGATCAGCATCTTGTTTCACACACCTGCTGGTCTCTGAACACATTCCTGTTGTATTAATGAAGACTTGAATTGAGAGATTCATAGATCTGTGGTGTTCAGGCACAGGATACTAAGAGCTATGTTACTATTCTTAGTTTGTAAATTGTCCTTTTGATACCATCTTGTTTTCTTTTGTAGGTATAAATAAAAACACTGTTGTCAATAAATTGTGAACTTTGTCTTTATTTATGAAATGTAAAGTTGTCTTTGCCACTGTTCTTCCCAGTTCTTAAAGTCAAATTCAAGGAGATGGAAACACCTCTTGGCAACCCACTGAATTTTATTTGGAATCGTCCCCATCTGTAGGATATGAGGAACTGAAAGTGAGTGAGTGGGGAGGATGTTTGAATACTTGTGGAACTGGAAGATTCATGTCATTCAAAGGGAATGTGTTTTTCTTGAATGTTACAGGACATGAATAGGGAGAGGGTCAAGCAGTGTTAATTTTAAAGAGGGTGTTAGTTCATACAGAGTTAAAGTAACAGTTTGTAGCATCTGCTGTGTCAGATGTGGCCACCTGTGAAATAGGTCAGTGGCTGTTGACTGTGCTATCAGACTTAATAGTACCATGGTCCCTTTACCATGGGGACTTGCCAAAGGACTAAAGGGAGTGACAAATTCCCTTATGCTCCTTGTGCTGCCTCATGTTCAAGGTAGAGGTGTGTTTTGGAGGTAGGTGCTGGGAAGAGCCAGGAGAGAATAATTTGCGCTACTTCAGTATTGGCCAGCACTACTTAGACTAGCACCAAATTCAAGTGAGAAGAAATAAAAAAATAGAGGGGAAGAGTCTCATGGATGAAAAGCATTTCAGCTTTCCAAGCCTCATCATCCTGGCACTGGGTTGAAACTTGGCTGAGACCTCCGTTAGTCAAAAAGTGCCAGGGAAGGAAAGCTGTGATTTTAAAAGCTTCGTCTTTAGAATTTCGTGGGTTGTCTGTGGAATGTCTTCAAACAGGCATGGGGAGACTTAGCTTCTTTCCCTTTAGGACTGTGCAAAGAGAAAAGGTAGTGAATGAACTTTGGGGAATTCTACTGTTTTATTGTTTCAACAATTTTATTTTTTCTAAATTGCTGTTTGGAGCACAGGGTGGTGGGGGGCCAGCTTTGCAAACTGCAAATGGGAGTCAACCACTATAACATTGCTGCTAAGAAGGGAAATTCCACAAGCTAGCTATTTTCCTTTATGCTAAAGGAAAAGGTTCTTGTTTCCTCTTACATGGTTGCTTGCTCTCTCTTGTGGACCCTTTTAATTTTTTTTCTAATGATGTGGTATTCTTAGTGCTTTCCCCTTTTGATATAGACCATGGCCTGAATAAATGGTCTGTGGCCAGACCCTCCTGAGCCTGCCCGAGAAATTTGGGATGGCAGGGATGCCTCTGGTGGGGTGCATGGAGCAGCAGCTGCCCTGGGTGCGTGGTGGTTGACAGGGCACAGTGGCTGCCAGCCTGGTACAGGGGTGCATCCTGGGGGTGAGTGCTGGGACCGGTCTGTTGGGTGCCAGAGGGAAGGGCAGTAATGTGCTGACAATGGACCTCAGAGGGCAGTGAGTGCCTGATGCACTAGGTGTGGCCACAGGGACTGTGCCAAGCTGCAGAAATGGGCTGGGGGGAACTTGTGAGGGTTGGTGAATGCAAATGGATGTCCTGCTCCTGGGGTACGCAGGATGGAATGTGCTGGGGCTGCCCAGCTGGGAGGTGGCTTGGTGGAAAAGGCCCTGGTGTGTGCTGGTGGACACCAAGTTGAGCACAAGCCACCAGTGTGCCCTTGTGGCAAAGGAGCAAAAATGGCCTCTGGAGCTCTAGGGCCAGTAGGGGGGTCCTTCCTCTCTACTCAGCCTTGGGGAGGCCACAGCTGGAGCGGTGGGTTCAGCTCTGGACTCCCAGAACAAGAGACAAGGACATACTGGAGCAAGTCACAAAGGACCACAGGAGCACCTCACGTAAGAGCACAGGCTGCAAGCTGAGACTGTTCAGCCTTGAGAAGGCTGAGGGGGATGTCACCCATGTGTACAAATGCCTGATGGAACAATAAAGGAGACAGACCCAGACTCTGCTGTGTGGTGCCCAGTGACAGGGCATGGGGCAATGGGAAATTCCACTTTAACATTAGAAAATAACGTTTTGTAGAGGGTGGTTACACACCAGCACAGGTTGGCCAGAGAGGCTGCATCCTGTACATAGTCAAAACCTGACTGGAGAGGACCTTGAACAATGTGCTGTGAGTGGGGGCATGGATTAGATTATTCCCCCTCTGCTTCCCTTGTCTGCTTCCAACCCCAGCCATTCAGTGAAATACAAGCTTTGGGGAGCTGAAAGCTTCCTCGGGATATCTTTCATGTCCTTGTGTTAAACAGAAAGGAGATCATCTAGTTTTGAAAACAAGATAAAAAGTAGCAGCATTCTATAAAAATCCCTTTGCAACGCTTTGGTATAGGCTCAGAAGTCTTATTTAATACATTTCTTTATATAACACTTTTTTTTTTCCTTCAGCATTGCTGCCCTTTTGTCTGACTTCTTCAGTGTTAGAAATGTTTTGAAAAGTTGGGATTTTTAAAGGAATGTAAGAGAGACACAACCTGCGATAATATTGCTGGCTCTCATAAATGACTGCTAAATATTTGCATATCTTCAGACACTATTTCTCTCCCATGATCCAGAACATTTGTGTAAAAGAAAAGAGGGGGAAAAAAGCAATTCTCTTCCTGCTGTGATGTTCCAGGGACAAATGTTTTTTCTTCTGCCTCCTGTATCATCTAAATTTTGCAGCTGTGTCACTAGCGGTGTGAGACTGAAAGCCAGCAGTTCTGTTTTTTCCCCCTTTTGTTCCACCATCAAAACTACAAAGGGTATCGATTTCTCACAAAAATACAGAAGGAGACAGGACACATGAATGGAGCGAAGCTAAAATGGGAATTAGTTTAGAAAAGGAAAAAAAAAAAAGGAATTGACATGGAGCACCTTGATGGCAGTTTTACAAAGTAATTTTCTGGCTACAAAAATACTGAATGGCAGAAGGGAGTCTTAATCTGCCAAGGCCAGCCACCTGCTCAGTGTTCCTGTCACCTCTCTATCAGCAGGTACAGCGCACGAAGCTACCAAAAATCCATCCCTTGAAACATCAAACACAGGCCACCGCTACTGCTTTTGGCAGACTAGAAAATGATTGTCCACTCAGGCAATTTCATCTAATTCTGTCCTCAACAGAAAGGTGTTTTAAAGTGTGCTTCAGCCTCGGCAAACCACAGTGTGTTCAACTAGGATTTATGCCCTCAGTGCACTTGTTAGCTCTGGCATGTAGCCGTTTGCCAGAACACGGCACTGAAATGGAAGGGGCATCTGATTTTGGAAAGGGTCTCTTCTGTGCAGATGCCCATCTTCCTACAGAATTAGTTCTTGACAGTGTTACATCTTTCCCATCAAAGGAAAAGTAGGCTTAATAATATCTCCATATGTCTGCAGTTGCCTTCTCAGGTACAT
This sequence comes from Lophotriccus pileatus, assembly GCA_035583135.1. Taxonomy (NCBI): domain Eukaryota; kingdom Metazoa; phylum Chordata; class Aves; order Passeriformes; family Tyrannidae; genus Lophotriccus; species Lophotriccus pileatus. The sequence continues at coordinate 50,064,189 of JAWWES010000041.1, forward strand.
TGTCTGCCTGCAGCTATTTTTTCCCCCTCAAAGTTTTGTTGTTTTTTTTTTCTTTTTTGGCGTGATTCATAATCTTTCAGAACGTATGTAGAATTGAAATGTACCTCAGTTTTTAACTTCCCAAGCTGGGGTTAAGCTAGGCTTAGCTCTGGTTTAATTTCTGCTGTGTTTCACATGCACTTTTAGAGCTTTGTGAGCAGTGATGCCCACTTGCATTCAACAACAGATTTTTTAAACTGGACTTTAGGTGCACAATGTGCATCACAAATACAGCGAAGAATCAAGTCACGCAAAGATTAACACGTGGCAAGCTGCAGCTCCACCATGCACTGCAAGAGTGTTGAATTAACATTTTAGATGTATACCAGCCTATTTACCTACCTTTGGTGACGTAGAGATAGAAGAAGTCACAGTAGAAGATGGTTTGTACCACCCCAGAAACTACAGCGATCTGGTCGTAGAAATTCTCTGTGTGGTAGCGCCAGACCCAGTTGGCAATGTAGAGAGCGCGGTAGAGGCCCAGGAAGAAGAGGTAGTGCGTCGTGATGGTCTCTGCTTCCCCTGTCTTGCTGATCATGAAGAGCTGAGGAAGGATAGCCACGGACTCCAGGTAGATGGAGAAGGTCCAGAGTATCTGTGAGGTGCAAAATGAAGGCGGTGGGGAGTCGGTGCTGGTTAATACGTGTTAAGACCCAAAGCTTTTCCTTTGGCAAAGCACTGATGTGTGAGTGGCATGAGTAGTGCTGCTGAAGTTGGGGGAAATGAGCCTGCTGTGCTGGGACTGAGAGGAGACAGCGCTGAGCATCTTCAAGGCCTGCCAACTTTGCCTTTCCTGCCTGCTTTTACTATTAAACATCTCAGCTATTCAACATGGTTCTCCCTCTGCTGCCTGGTGTCAGGCTGCTGCTTCCCCTCCCTTTTCCTGCCTCAGCTATTCCTTACCTCCAAGGGGGTGAAGCTGTGGTTCTCCAGAAATGACAGGCCTGTGACAGGGACCAGCAGGAACTCGAGGCGAAAAGAGTCGTTCTCGCTGTCAAATGTTTTCCGGAATTTCACATAGATCATGTACACGGTGACGTAGGCACATATCAAAAAAATGACCTGGGGGAGAGAAGGGAGATGGCAAGACCTCACCTGCAATTGCACCCTCTGTGCTTAGAGGACAGCTTTGCCGAAGGTCTGTAAACCTGGTTGTGGTGCGGCCATGCCAGGGTGAGGTAGTGGTGAATGCTTTTCTTGTGGTGGCTTATGGATTGACTTCTGCTGGAGATACTCCAGTGGTCAAGTAAAGCTTGCTCCACTATGAGGATCACATGTGTTTGAGTCCCTCAGGAGCTCTGTGAAGAGGTTGGCTTGGTAGCAGCCTTCTGTTAACATTCCTGCTGTGCAAGGACACCCAGGCTTGGTTCACAGCACCTCATTCTAGTTTTAGTGCTACTAAATGTGGCTCAGTTCACCCACTGACTCTGGCAAGGGTTTTTTTTTTGTCAGTGAAGGGCCAGTGACACCAAAGGAAGCATTTCTTACCCCGTCTTCCTGGCTGAAAAATTCACTTAGTGAACAAGTACCCTCACCTCCCTGAAAAACCACGGCAAGCTGAGGAGAACCTCTGCTGCACTGCCCTCTCCTTACCTTCATCACAGTGTTATAGACAGAGATGAAGTTTGTGAACAGGTCCAGATAGCGGGTTGTGAAGACAAGGGCAAAAAGGATCTGACTCTTTCCAGAGATTCCTACACGGCAGGAAGACAAAGGGAAGGTAAAGCAGATGAAGGGAAGGACCCATAGGGTCCCCTTACACCTTCTTCGGAAGCATTTGTATATATGCATGTTGTTTTGTGAGCCAGGTCTGGTGTGCAGGTGCTGATGTAGCTTGAGTCCTACCCCAGGACTGCCTGGAGCCTCCCAAGTAACAGGGCAGGCTCCTGCTGATGCAGCCCTGCTTGTAGGGTCTGATGCCCAGTAGACATGTTCACTGCTTTGGCCAGCTCGGTCCTTACTGTCATCAAAAGACTTTTCTCCTCCCTCCTTTCCCCCTTTGCTGCTCACCTCACCAGGGATTGTGTGATGTGACATCTGACACAGGAGGGAAGAGCTGTGGGACCAGCCCAGGGACGCTGATGGAGCTTGGTCACTGCTGGCAGGGAGATGTAGTCAGGCCCACCCATTTCTCTACCAGTGATAATGGTCACAGCCTCAGCAGCCCAGCCCCAAAATCTATCACTGGGGAAACTGTGAGGTCAGCAAAATCCTCCTGCAGGAAGCTGTTGTCCTAATTTCCTTACCCCAGGATGGGGCAGCCTCTGGCAGCTGTCCACCACTGGCAGGACTTCCAACCTAAAGCAGCTTTCTCTCCAGGTTGTTGGTGTTGGTGCTGCCACAACTTCTTACTCTCATTTTCCACCTCCCTCTGGCCTTACTGCCCTCTCCTTCACTTCACCACCCCAAACCCAACACCTGCCCGAGGCTGTGTGCCTTGCCACATCACATCCTTCCAACAGAGCACTCTCCTTCAGCCAGGGACACCTTCCAGAGGAGAACGATGACTTCTCTGCGAGATCCCAGTGGAGAGGACTTCCAGTTTTTGTGGGCTATCACTAGTCTTTCCAGCACCCATTTTGCTTGCACCCTTCATCAAGCTGCTCTCCAAGAAAGACCACCCTCCTTCCCTGGGGCATGGGAGCACTCACCGGCGCAGGACTTGGACTTCAGGATCTTCAGCAGGAGAATAATGATGGCCAGCAAGTGGGAGATATCCCCCAGGATGCGGAAGATGTTCATGGTGCTGGGGAGGCTCCTCTGGGGTGAAGGGAGTGTGGCGCTTTCTGCAGGCAAGGAGGGTGAGGACAGGGAGTTTTTGTTCCCTGAGCCTCAACTGAGTGAACCGTCTCCTCCGGCTTAACTTTCCTTTTTCCCTGAGCACAGAGCCCTCCCTTCTTGCAGAGCGAAGTTCAGGCTCTCCTCTCCCCTCGTTGTGGGTGCCTTTCCCCTTCCAGGCTGGATGTCTCCCTAATTTACTTTTCCACCAAGGTGGATTTTCCCTCTCCCAGGCTAAGGCCTTCCTCTCCCTGCTTTAAGCTGAAAGTTGGGGTTTGTCCCCTGGAGAGCCCCAGGCTGAACAGCCCTGAAGCCAGCGCTGGGTGACGGTGACGTGGCTCCTGGCTGGCCGGGGAGGAGAGAGAGGAGGAGGCAGAGGCGGGAATAACTGCGCTATTTTTCCCTTTTTCTTTTTTTTCTTTCCTCTTTTTTCTTCCCCAGCTTGTCTCAAGTTACACACGGAAGTGTGGTTAAAGGGGAAAAGGCAGCGGGAACGGGATTCCCATCCTCTGCCCTTGAGGACACACCCTCTTTCAAGGGCCAGGCTTCCCAGGAAAGTTCACCACGGGTGCATTAACCTCTGTCCTGCTCCCAGTCAGCAGCCTTCTGCCCTCTGCCCTTGCTGGCCCCAGCACCTTCTCAAAGCCCAGTGCTCCACCTTGTCTCCCTGAGCAAAGGAAGAAGCGGGGAGAGATTTGAATTACCAAGCCATTGCGGCTCTTCCACAGCAATTCATGCACAGGCACTGCCTGGTGACTGCCCCACCAGGAAATCCTGCCTTCAGGTGCTCCATCTGGAGCAGCATGTGTCCCAGACCCCAGCCCAGGAGGAAAGAAAAGATCCTCCCAAGGGCTGGTTTGAAACAAACTTCACTGAAAATATTAATCCTGGCTTCCTGCAAGTGTGCTACAAACAATGTGTTGAGTGAAAGAAGGGCATGGCTGCTGCTGGTTTTGTAGATTTCACAGAAAGGAGCTCAGTAGTGACTGTTAGAAAGTTCTAATATATTTGAAAACAGCTCTGGGTGACCAGCTTGGTTCGGATAAACCTTGGGGATAAACCTTCCCCTCTTGGGGAAGAGGTTACACAGGGACATCTCATGGAGGCAGTGAGGGGACCTCTGCACCAAGAGCCAGCAATTAGATATTCAATATCTAATCACTTTGTATTAAATGCCTTAATTTTTAAAATATAATATAAATAAATATAATAAATAAATAAAATAAATTTATTTAACTTTATATTAAGTTGCTTTACTACAACCAAATGGATGTTTCAATTTGTCACCTCATCCCTGAGCAAATCACTGGCTATGGGTCTAATGTGGCTACCCTTGGGTTGTGTGATCCTGCCTGCTCTTGCCCCAGGGTCAATTCTGGCTGCTGCCCTCGCTGTCCCCGGCCATCACCCGTGGCTGTCTCCTACACATATCTCTCTGTCCTTATGAACTTGCTTGGAGTAAAATCCTTAAAGATTAAAGTGTAAAAATATTGTTCCTGGTGCTTTCTGAGAGGATTAACAAGCCTATTAGCATCACTGGATCCCTTTCTGAATACATTTGCATACATTTCCTCCCTGCCCATTAGGCTGGCAGTTGTGTTTTCCCTCTCTGACGCTCCAGCACCTGCATCATCGGGCTTTTCCAGATGGATTCACAGGCTGTGTTGGAAAACACCTGCTCAGTCCCATGAAACAGGGGATGGCCCTGCCAGGGCACTGAGGCAGAGGTTGGTGTGGTAGGAGAGGAGTGGAAGAAGACCAAAGGAGAGCACTGGTAAAGGAGTGACAGAGTAGGGACCGGCTGTCGGAGCGGTGCTGCCCGGGATTTCAGCAGGGCCATGTGGGTGCTGATGAAAGCCAAACCCCAGCCCTGGTGGCCCTGCAGGGCCCTAGTGTCCCAGGTCCTTTTGCAGGTGGGCAAAGAGAGGTCTGAGCCGTGGAGCAGGGATGGAAGGTTTAGGGGAAGGAGCAGATTTGGGGTCTTCTTTTCCAACTGATGCCCTTCCAAGCCTCTGGAGTGCAATGGCCTAGAGCCCTCATTTTCTCTTGTCCCTGCACTCCTCTTTGCAGCTTCTTGTCTCACCCAGGGAAAGAAGCCCCCTGCAGAGGGGTAACTCTGCTGTGGGTGGCAAAGGTTTATTCTCTTAGTCTTGCACCTTCCCAAGAAGACCTGGTCGGCTCCAAGTCCCAGCATTATCTCCTGCTCTGGTACCAGGAGTCACCAGCTGAGGTGACCACCAGAGGGACTTGCTGGGAGCAGCTCAGTTGAGATCTCCCTGCTGGGACATGGTGGTGGAGCTGGGGTCTCCCCGTGGGCCATCCCTGTGTGGCACGCATGAGGGCCATGGGAAAGCTGCCAGGAGGCCAAGGGGCAGCCAGGTCCTAAGAGATTAAACACTGGGCACATGAGGTGAGAGCAAGTAAAAATAAACCTTCCCTCCTCCCTGCCTGCCACAACACAAAGTGCCTTGTGCCGGGTGTCTCCCTGCCTCCCGAAATAATGCCGGGTGCTGCCACCACCCTGCACGGCGATGCTCTCTCCATGCCTCCCGTTTCCATGGTGACCACAAGGAATGTCGCCAGGGTGACAGGGAGGCAAGTGAGCTGGGATTTGGCATTAAAACCAAGAACTTGGGGTTGTTGGGTTTATTTTTCTCCCTCCCTCTCCCCCTCCCCCTTTAGTTCTATTTTTGGGGTTTCCCTTTCTGCCTCTGCTGGTCTGGAAGGCTCCTCCTGCAGAGCCTCTGGGCCAGGCAGCAGCAGCTCCACCCAGTGCTGTTCCCCACCTCTGTCTGTCCTGCAAGGCAATGGCATTGGGATGAGAAGAGGGACAAAGGGGTTTCCCTCTTACCAAAATGTTTGTTTCCTGCTACCAGGAAGGCTTCTGTGCTTTTGCCACAGAGGTTCTTGGCTTGGTGTCCCCTTCCATTTCTGCCCCAGGATGTGGCACAAGCTGCATCAAGACCTCCTACGAGAGTGGGCAGCTTCAGGGATTCGTCCAAGAGAGGGAAATGATTCAGCATATGTGGAGGGGCTGGGAAACATAGTGGGGTTGAAGACCATGGGCTATCACACCATGGTGTCACCACCTCTGCCCCCCATGGCCAGGTCAGTTTGGCTGGGGCAATCCTAGAGCACTGGTGGGGGACAAGGATGGGAGGACTGCAGGAGAATCGTACAGGGAGCCTTGCAGGTGCTAAGGAGTCCAAAACGTTGTTGTCTGGTTTTAAACGCTCAAAGTCAGAACTGCCCAGGGCAGAGAGCACTTGAAGGTTTGTGCTGGCTTAGCTGGTATCACAGGAACGTGGGACCACAGGTGTCCAAGCAGGGGCTGCCGGCACAAAGGTAGCACTTGTCTTCATCCCCAGGCAGGAGAGGGGTCAGGCAGCAGTCGTTCAGCTTCCCAGGAGCTCTTGCTTCTCCCTTCCTCCTTTCCTGCCTCCCTCCCCCCCTCTTTCTCCATTCATCCCTCCATTCATCCCTCCAAACGTTCCTCCATTCATCCCTCCAAACATTCCTCCAACCATCTCTCCATCTCCCTTTCCCTCCCTTTCTCTATTCCTCTATCCATCCTTCCCTCCACCCTTCCATCCCTCCATCCTTCTATCCCTTTGCCTCCCTCAATCCCCACAGCAGCATTGGGAAAGGTTGGCGGAGTGGGGCTATTTTTGGGAGCGTCTCCCTGGCAACGGCTGCCACCACCGTCTGTGGTGGCTTTTCCATAGGTGCTAAAATATTCCACGCTTCTTATTAAAGACAGTGCTGGTGGAGACGGGCGGGGGTGGTGAGTGTGAGCCACCCCGCTGCTGGGGCCAGTGGCCATGGGGCGGTCAGGGCGTGGCACCTGGGGGGCTCGAAGACAGAGAGGGGCCAGTGGCATCCTTGGTGCGACATCCCCGTGTCCCTCTCAATGGCTCCAGCAGTGCCAGCTGCCTCTTGGCCATGCTGGGCTGCCACACCGTGCGCATGAAGAGGTGTAGTTCCTCATCCTCGTGCTGCGCAGGTGGAGGGAAACATGATGAGGTCTTGTGGAGAGCCAGCAATGAGGAGTGAAAGGCAGAGAAGAGGAAACCCATCCTGAAGCTGAGGCGACCACGGGGTTATGCAGGTATTTGGTGGCTTTGCCCACTCCAGGAAGGAGCAAGATGTCTCAGCGGCATCTTCATCTCTTTACTGCACGGAGGAGAAAGGCCTGTCATGGTGCCAGAGGGATGGCACGCTTTGCCACAGGGCAAATGGGGCAGCTACTGGCCTGTAGCTCTTGGGAAGCAGCCCCATGGGCCCTAAGGACAGGGCTTTTGGGAAAGCAAGTACCCCTATGAACCTGAACAAGGTTCCCACAGGGATGGACAGGCTGTCCCCGTTTCCAGTCACCGCAGCTCCCCAGGATCCCCCACTGGGGCAGGATGGAGGAGCCGTGGGTGCACTGAGATGAGCTGGCCCATGCAGGAGGCTGATGAGCTCCTGGTTTTCAGCTGCTCACCTGCATGGAGGTACCAAACTCACCCCCTGTTTCCCTGGTGGTGGCTTTGCCAGGTGGGAGTGGGCTGTGCTCACCATGGCAGTGCTCGCTGATGGCAGTGGGGGACAGCAGGCCCCACAGTGTCTTGTGCAAGGGGATCTTGGGATGATTTTGGGAGGGAGGGTTGTGATTCTTGCAGGATTGGAGCCCAGGGGAGACTCAAAGTGGGGTTTTTTGATATTTTTTGACTTTTCAGCACAGGCCTTAACACTGGGGACAGTGGATGAGACACCAATATGGAAACCATGTCCTCAAACCACGCTGTCCTGAAGTAGGGCTGCCCCCAGCTTCTCCTCTTGTCACCAAGAAGTGACCTCTTCAAAGCCTCTGAGATGCTGCTGCCCACGGAGACCCAGAGGAGGTTGCCTGGACATGTTTCCTGGCAGGGCGGCTGTGCATTAACCTGGAGCCCTGAGGGCTGGTCCCTCTGTGCCCCCGCTCCTGTCCCCAGCATTACCCATCCCAGAAGGAAATCCCCAGCTCTGCAGGGTGGGGAGGCAATGCCCCACAGCAAACGCTCTGCATCAGCTGGGAGAGCCTGGTCCTTCCTCAGAGCCAGGTGTCAGCCCAGCACCCCAAATCCGGGTGGGGAAAAAAACCCTGACAGTGGATAATTCATCCCTGTGCACCAGCCCAGCAGGAGGATTCACCTCCTTGGGGGCATCTGGTGGCCCCGCCGTCCCTTCCCCTCTGCCGATGGTTGCTCTCGTCTCCCCCACGGCTGTTCCGCAGCTCTGAGCTCACATGCGAGGATGGGCTAAAGTAGCGGAAAGCTGTTGGATCCTACCACGGAGTTACTGACTTCTCAGCTACAGACTGCATAGCAATCAGCGAGGGGGAGAGGCAGCCAGGGAAAGGGAGCGGAGCGCAAAGGGAGGCAGAGTGGAAGGGAAAGGGGGGATTTGGGGACTAGAGCAGGGAGGCAGCGAGAGGCACAGGCAAATAATGCCAGAGAAGGAGGGAACCGGGCAGGAGGGGGAGACCTGAACCCATCGCCGAGCCACGAAAGGCACATCAGCACTCCGTGGGATGGACGCTCCTGGGAGCAAAAAATTCTGAGAGGCAGAGGCAGGAGGAGAGCGCTGGCGTGGGCAGGGCAGAGTTAGGAGAGGAGCAGGTCGCAGCAGAGAAGTAGCTCTTCGGGGGGAAAAAAATAAACCTGAGCTGGAGGTGAGCGAGGGCTGCAGAGAGACTTCCCTGATTCCTCCCTGATTCCTGGTCCGGCTGAGACATTTCATGGTGAGATGGAGAAACGGTCCGCTTTCCCCTTCCTCTGATGTTGGCTCGGCACGGCTGGAGCAGGCAGCAGCCCTCGGCAGGACCCGGGTAAGAGGCGGTGCCGGGGTGCGCTGCTCCCCTCACCGGCATGACACCGGGAAGGGGTTTTTTTTTCCCTCTTAGGAAAATAGTGTATTGTTTCAGTTGCGTTCACTCTGAGCAACAGCTATAAATATAACTTAGGGAGAGATGTGTGGCTTCGTGTGAGTGTGCTAGTGAATAATAAAGTTGCCTGTGTGCACGGCATATGCACGTAGAGCTACCAGGGTGGCCACGGGCCAAGGGGCAGGGGTGGGCACTTGCCTGTAAACCTCCCCAACTTCCCTCCCCGCCCCTTGCCACCCTGACTTCAGTTGCTTTGCAAGTAACTTCTTCATTTTTATGGCTCCCCATGTTTTCTTGGTGTCTTCTTGCCCTGGGCTGGGTCTTGCTCACCTTTTTCCCCTGTTCCATATGGGCAATGGTGGAGCCTGTGGAGCTTTCTGGGCTTCAGACCTGCCCCTCCCTCCCTTGCCTTCCACCTTTCCTAGTCCCAGCATGGCTGATCCTGCTACTGGTGGTCCAACAGCCCCAGGATAGGCACGATACAAAGGGTCTTCTGCATACCGAGTTTGGGTGAAAGGAGTTCAGAAGGAAGCCATGAGCAAACTGCCAGAGAAACTCTGCCTTTGCTCCCTGTTGGCAAGGTCAGCATCCCCACCAGCGCATGAATGTGCAGGCAGGTTTTTGTGGTGCTGGCAGGTCACTTTGGATATCCCTGGTGCCACCTTCAGCCCAAAAGGCCCTCTCTTCTGGGCAAAACACCTGGAGTCAACCAAATCCCTCTGCCAAGAACCTGGAGATCCTGTCCCCACTGCCCCATCCAGACTCCATCCATGGCAAAACGAACAGAGGCTCTGAGGCCTCTCTCTTTTCCCATTTGTCTTTTTGAGGGGTTGTGCTGTGAAGGGCAGACGGTGGCAGCACACACGGGGGATGCATGGTGAAGGAGATGTAGCTCCAAGACTACCTCTACCCCTGCTCTGTGCTCTCCTTGGCTTCTCAGGAGGAGGCATCCAGAGGGGGTGGGAGGTGTGGAGATGAGTTCAGGGTTTGGGGCCACCCGGAGCCTGGGAGAGGGCAGGTGGGTGCATGGGGAATACATCTTGATGGAGATATGCAAATGTGCCCCTTCTTCATTCACTGCTAGAAGTGGCACCCACAGAAGCCTGACACACCCTGGCACGTGACCACCCCTGTTTGTGGCCACTGACAAAAATAATAAGTACAGGGGAAATATATGCCTTAAGATGGAAACATGAGTCTGATGGGGACAGGGGGTGGAGGGGAAGAGGAGAGATGGTGAGGAATGACCACAAACAGCATAAGCTGGAGAAGGGTGGTCCGGAGGGAAGTGGGGCTCCCTCTTCTCCACCTTTCTCCTCTTCCATCTCTCCCCCCATTTGGGTGCCAAGATAAAGTGCCCCAATGTGTGGTGCTGACAGGGGGCTGGCAGTGGTCCTTTGCCCCTTTCAGCGCCCCACCATGGTTTTCAGGAAAAGCCGGAAAGTGAGGAGGTGGCTGGGGAAGGATGGAGTTGTCTGGTAGGATGGATCCTCACCGGCCCCTCTGGCCGCTTGGCCCAAACTCAGGCACTGGCCTCCACCCTGAGAGCAGCTGCATTCCTGGGGTGGTATCACTGATGGGAGGGTGGCAGCAATGGGGAGGAGGACATGGTGATGGATACCTGCGCCCGCCGCGCGCTGACATCAGCGCAGACCATAAGCGGAACAGTTAATGGCAATCTGCCCTCAGCATGTTCCCCTGTCCTGTCTCATTATTGCACTGGGTTGGCTTAACCCGACAGTGCAGCCAGGAATCAATAGATGGATGCTGGCGTCTTAGCGATCGATCCCTTACTCATACGCGCGGCTCCCAGCCTCGTTTTTCTGTGAATGGCAAGGGCTGAGTGAAGCTGTCTGCGCTTGCCTCGCAGCGCTGCGAAACTGAGTCAGGCGACATTCGTGCTCCTTCACAGCACTGCCTCTGTGCCCCGGGGCAGAGGGGCCTCACGTGGAGCCCCGGGAGGTTTTCCTCCCCAAACAAGGTGGCTTTAGTGGGGATGGTTGGGCTTGAAGGCTCTTCTTGTGAGAGATGTTGATTCTCTGTTTTGGGACAGACAGGGGCTGCTTTTGAGCTGGTTCTGACCCTCAGACATCTCAGGTTTGCTCTCCAGCAGTGAAGATGGTGCCAAGGACCAGGTAGATGAGGGATGTGAGCTGGCTGCCATGTAACCCTGCCCCAGTGGTCCCAGAGACCCATGCACCTCCATGCCTGTCCTTCTGGGAGTCTGGAAGCAGGCATCTTGCTTCAGGGATTCATGCACTGGTTTATGTGGGGAGAAGATGCCCACCATCTCCTGGCAGCGGCACCACTGCTGCTGTCATCGGAGATTAGGGAGCAGAGGGTGCAGAACAAGGTATCCTCCAGCCTGGCACGGCCCCGTGCTGCCAGCCAGGGACTCCTGAAGCTACTTTGCCCATGCCTGCACCAGCCTTTACCACTGTGGCCGTGGGTTTGCCCCTCATGATCTGGACGGCTATTTTATTTCTATGGCAACATTTCTCCCAAAACACTTCAGAGGGAGCCTGGTGCTCTGTGAAAACATGGGAGGGAGCGTCCCCCATTCTGTCCCCTGCAAAAGGTTCAGAAAAACGACCTGACACTTCCCCTTACCTCCCTCCTCACCTCCTTCCCTCCCTGGCGAGCGGCACCAGCACTGATACAATGAGCTGCTGGTGTTATCCCGGCTGCTTCTCCACTGCCTGTTCTCCTTTACCCTGCCTTCAGCTTCACTCTCCCCTCTTCTCTCACCTGCTCCCTTTCCGCTGGCAGCCTGCCTCAGCACCTGTGCAGAGGGACCAGCTGAAAGTAGTCTTACAGAAAGTGCATGTCAAAAATGACTCTGCTATAGAGGAGGTAAAAGCCCCATGAGAGCTGCATAGATTGGCCAGCAGCACGGTGAGTGCAGGGGCTGAAGGGCACCCAGGATCCCAGAGGCTGGACAGACAGGCACTTCATCCCTCTGAAAAGCTCGATGGCATTATGAAGAGGCGGTGCCTGCCACGGGGGTAGGCACAGCGGCCGCAGAAGTCCTCTCCTCTCCTATCCCCACTGTTCCCACCACCAAGAAAGAGCCTCGTGTCTGGGTGGAGGTGGCCAGGCAGAAGCTGTGAGCAGCACCGAGTGTCAGCAGGCGAGAGGCAGGTGAGCAGGCAGGATGCCATCGGGAGCAACTATTGCAGCCTGGAGGAGCAGGGGTCTGACAGCAACCTGTAGGGATGGCGGGGGGGATATCACAGTGTGCAAATGCAGCCGCTGCATCCCGCCCTGCACTGCTCTGCCCGGTCCGATCCCGTCCGTGATGGCAGCCCCTGCCGTGTTGGGGAGCTGGGGGGCAGGTGAAGGAAGGGACAATGGTCCTCCATACTGCATGAGGCGGGCAGCACTTAGGCTTGACATCTTCTAGATGCATTTGTTAAACAAGACTGATCAAGCTGCAGAAATACAAGTCAACAGACCTGTAATGAAATAATTGATCCACTCGCTGTGGGAATGCAGTTTTTGAGCTTACCTGGGATGCTCCCTCTGCTCTCTTTCTGGTGCCTTGCAGGCATGGCTGAAAAGGAGAAGATGGGACCCTCTCAGGAGAATCGTGGCTCTGCTGGGCTCCTTGAGCTTCTTATTAGCATAGCAACAAAGGGTTTAAGGGGAGGTTGTTTTTTGCCTACAGCTGATGGGTTAGTGCTCAGCAGCCAGGCCAGGCTGGGAACTCAGCCCTTGTGCAGCAGCCAGGTGTGGATTAGTTGCTGTCGCCTCCCTTGATCAGGGTCCTGGTGCAGAGCAGGCTGTGCCCTGGTTATTGCTCGCCCTTTGCTGCTGTCACTGTTGTTGTCATCATCCATAACCCATTTGCAGGCACCTGCCTTGCTGGGTGCTTGGCAGAGGTCCTGCCCTGTCAGAAGTGCAACCGCGGCGGGCAGAGAGATGACATTAGCCGCCCTTGCCCCCCTTTTCCTGCACAATAATAATGATCCCTTTCCCATGAACAAGCCAAAAACCATCAAGAGGTCCTGTGTGGGCAGCTCTTCTGGCCAGGGACTCTGTGTTGCAGAGATACCGAGGCACAGGGATGCTGCTGGGAATGGCCTTTCATCAAGGCTCCTTTCAGCAAGGCAGGATGCTCAGTGAAGGGAGTTCCCAGGATAGGGGGGTTAGAGGAGATGTCCTTTTCACTGGTGCAGTTATGCTGGAAAGCTGGAGGAGGCAACCTGAGCGCACTGAAGCCATTTGGGATGTGAGGACCTCAGGGACAGCACATTCAGTTTTTCAGTTCTTGTGGGTTTTTGCACAAACCCTTTGGGGTCTAGTCCATGGTTTTGGCAGGCAGAGTGGTGGGGCAGGCATCAGTCCCCACATTTCCTCAGGAGCAGGTGGGACACAGTCTGTGCCCTGGCTGCCAAAAAAGCTCTGCTCCTTTTGGCCAAAAAAACACCCAGGGAAGGCTGGGGGCCTTCTGAGCATTTAATTTTCCCTGTGATGCCAGCTACAAAGCAAAACACCCACCTACCTCACTCATCAAGAAGGGACTTCTCCCCAGCTGCTGCGCCAGCAGCATCCTCTCCTTACAATCCTGCTCAGGCAATCCCCAGCCCCTATGTCTTGTCCCCTCCAGTCCCGTTTTGGCCAGAGGAGAGTGGGTGAAGACCAGTGCCAGTCCCACCAGCCCCGCCACGGGGTATCCCCCGTCTAGTCCGAGATCCTGGGGAGCAGGCAGCTGTTCTTGCAGTGCCGTTGCCTGGACGGTGCAACCGGAGCAGGGATCGCCGGGGTGGTGTGGGAGCAGGCAGGAGGTGATGCTGTCACCTCTCTGTGCCTCTTCCTGACTTTGTCATCCCGGGGACCTTTGTGTGGTTCCCATTTTTATCTGTTTTTTTTCTCCCTCTCACTCTTTCTCTCCTTCTCTCTTCGCTTTCTTCTCTCCCCCTCCCATCAGCATGTGGGCTGATCACTGCTCAAACTTTTAATTCAGATGGTAATTGGAATAATAATACGGGCAGAATCCTTCTGGCTCCGTTGCTGCAGCTGGCTTCAGGGAGCTATGAATAGCTCTGAGTCACACACTGAGATGGTTTAACTTCAAATCATTTTGTTTTGTTTTCATATTACCCATCCTCAGGCTCCAGAGCTTCACAGGGGGGTAAAAATATCCCCCCTTCTCACTCCATCCCAAAATGTAAACCAGGCAGAGGTACATGACTAAAATCCTCTTTTGGAGAAAGAAACTGGTCAGCGGATCATGCCTTGAGGGGCAGATGGGGACTGTTGGCACTTAATCTATTTATAATTATTGAACGAAAAGGCAGAAGTGTGTATATAAAAATGGTATAGAGTTGATTACAGCTTCCTCCCCTCACCTTCCATATGTCACTTGCCTTTTTAATATGGTAAAACTCTCCTGCACGGTGACTGTGCCTTCGTGTGTGCCCATACAGTGCCTGGCACCCAGCCCTGCTGGCACGGAGGAGCGAGAGCTCGGCCACTGACTCTTGTGGCAGGACAGCCCCATGGCACTGAGCTGCCTTATGAGCCCTGGCATGAACCCTGGGAATATGTGTGAGAAATAGGAGAAGAGATGGAGTTAGAAAGATAATGAAGAGGACAAACCAAATGCTGTGGGTCTGCGAAGCTCTGCAAAAAGGCGAAGAGGTCCCCTCTCAGCTGCGCATGTTTCCGTCCTGACCCCCCAGGAGGCGAGAGGCTCATCTGCTGTGTTGTCACCGTGCCCGAGCTGGCAGGCTGAGTCTGTGGATGCTGATCTCAAAGCCAGGCAGTGCTACACAGCCTGTAGTGGGGATAAAGGCACAAAGTGGAGCACAACCAGCGGCTGCGGTATTGACCACAGACAGGAGGGAAGCATTTGCCAGACGACTCCAGATAAAGCAAAGACTAAGAGTGTAAAAATACCCCGGGATTTTTCCATCGTCGTCGTTCACAGTGTACGTCCCAGAGCACCAGATATGGTTGTTATAAAAAGAGAAGTGGGGGAGTGCTTCAGCATGGACTTTTCTGTTCTGTTTCATGAGACTCTTCCACTGCAAATTTAAGGAAGGATTGACAGTATATGATCCACTCTGGCAGGGGCTGAAGAAAGACTGGGATGTGCGAGGCGCTGCACTGTGTACTGGGGATGGAGAAATGGGAGTATTGCGTCAGCACCAAGTGCCTTGGCATCATTGGCCCACAGATCCCTTGGAAAAGGACAGCAACAACCCATCCCCCTGTGTCTGCTCGGGGTCAGAGCAGAAGCGGGGTGGCAGTGTGGGCTGGTGTGATGGCTTGTGCTGCTGGAGCACAGTGTCACACGGGAAGGTGGAGATGACTGCAGCACCATGGTGGTGTCCCCAGCACTGCTCAATCTAGGACACAGGAGGGAAAAAGTGGTTGGGAATGAGGGCAGGGCAGCCCACACTGTGGGGTTGGAGGTGGATGTTGGCCCCTGGAGCCCCATCTGGCTGACATCTTCAATGCTGCAAGACAGTGGCTGTGATGCCTATGCTGCAGCATCTTCCCACAGTGCTGGGAGGGCTTCCTCAGGCTATGAAATATGTGGGTATTCACATACACCTAGGATGGGGTAGCAGAGGGATGGAGAGCCATTTCTCTAGCCTGCAGTATCCTGCATCTCCCAGGGTGCCCCATGCTGCACCCACCAGCGTGGTTTCATCCTTTTCCCCAGGAGTCACCACTGACCCCACAGCTTCCTCCTCCATGTGAGGGTCCCAGGCGGCAGAGCAAGCTGCAAGAAAGATCCTTGGACATGTTCTGGGATTTCTGTCTCTGTCCTCAGCTAAGCTTTTCTCCCCCGTGTCCATTTGACAGGTGGCGCTTGTTCAGAATGTGAATGTCACCCCCTTTTTCTGGAGACATCTCTGAGCCTTCCCCTGTCATCCAGTTTGTGTTTCTGGTTTCCAAGCTGCAACGAAACCATTTCACAGGCATTTGAACTGTGTTTGCGTAGGTTTTGGGCTCCTGGTAGGGCCTCTGGCCTTGCTGAGCTGGCAGCATCTATTTTTCAGGCAGAGATGTCAGTGGTGGCCCTGAGCCACCAGCTGCTGAGGGAGGGACAGTGACATCTCCAGGGGGCTAATGCAAATGTCGGCACCAGTGTGACAGCAGTCCCCAGCCCAGAGCTTCTTGCCTGTCTGTCCTTCCCATGGTGGCACCACGCACTGGGGGGTGTGCTGAGGTAGAAGTGGGAAGTGTGTTTATTTTCGTTCGTCTCCTGGCTCGTGCTGCTCTGAGTTTGTGACACTCGGTATTACTAACACTTCCCTGTGCCAGCTGGCAGCAGGGGATGAATCAGATTGGCAGCACCACTCTGTGGACCCCTCACTGGCCATCCAGCTTGGAGTGATGCCTCTGACCAAAGCGCTGGTGATATCTCTTGCCCCTGTCCAGGGTGAACCCTGGCACCAAAATGGCAGTGGCCTGAACTTGCTGCTGGTAATGAATGTCTCAGTACCCTGTAGGCAGGGTTGTCCCCTCTGACCCATCCTGCCTGCCAGGGGCTGGATGGTCCCTGTCTCTCCTTCATGCTGGAGGTCTCAGGTGGCTTCCTGATGTGGTCTCTGCCCACTGGCAGCATCCCCAAGCTGGGGTTGGCTCTGCAGCCAGTAGGATGGTTTATCCTCCTGCTGTCAAAAAGAGGTGTTGCAGTTGTTGTGGTTTAACCCCAGCTCGCAACTAAGTACCACTCAGCTGCTGGCTCCCTCCCCCTGTCCTCAGCCCCTGTCGGGAGGAGAATTGGAAACAGAAGGTAAACCTTGCAGGTTGAGAGAGCAACAATAATTGGAACAACACCACTACCAACAAATTAATAATAAGAATTGTAATAATAACTAGTGGGAGAGAGACTAACAGGATCTAAGAGAAACAAGTGATGCACAACCCAATTGCTCACCACCTACTGACGGATGCACAGCCCATCCCTGAGCAGTGGTTGGCCCCTTTAGGAAAATCCCCCAGTTTATATACTTGGCATGATGCTCTATGGCATGGAATATCCCTTTGGCCAGTTTGGATCAGCTGTCCTGGCCACGGTCCCTCCTGGATTCTTGTGCAGCTCCTCACTGGCAGAACACGGGAAATTGAAAAATCCTTGGCTTAAAGTAAGGCACTACTTAGCAACAACTATAACACCCGTGGGTTATTGGTGTTATTTTCATACTGAATCCAACACACAGCTACTGTACTGGCTACTAGGGAGAAAATTAACCCAGTCAGTTCCAGAATCAGAACAGAAGTTTATTGTTCCCCCTCCCCCACCTCAGCTCCTGACCACTCAGCACCCACGGAACTTGAGGACATCACAGACCTTGGAATGTTGGTTGTTCCAGCTGTTGCCCAGAGCCAAGACATAGACTAAGAGGTGTCTGGTCCTCCACTCCCTCCTCAACACCCTGCTGTTATAGACGGAGGGATTTTGGTGGCTGCCTCTTTCCCCACAAGCATCAGTGAGGCTGGCGAAGTTGGCACAGTGCTTGTCATTGTCACTGGCCTGCGTGATCTGGGCTCCAGGAGGATAATTTGGATTCTCCTGCTTGCTGCAGCCCAGAGCACCCTGAAATATGTCATGGCCACTTGGCATGTCTGGGTCAATGGTGAGCGTCTTACCAGGGTCTCAAGACTTGGAAGATGATGATGACGACGACAGTGATGAATTCAGGTACTCCTGCCACTCTGCGCATTCTTCACCCCCGAGCAAGAGCGATGACAGCTTAGACAACAGTCAGACAGAGGATCTGGGAGAACCCATCCCATTTTTCCTACATCCCAGGCACTCTAACATGGTGGAAGGTGAACAAGTGGAGCTTGAGGAGGAGGGTCAGGAGTTTCAGGAACCATTTTATGAAGACCATTTTAAAAAGTCTGACAACTTGTCTGGAGATAAGGAGCCCAGCCTGACCCAACATTTTCCTGGGAATCAGGGGTCGCCTGCTCTCCAAAGGTCCAATACGGCACCGTGTGGCTCCCAAGACTCTTTCCAGAGGAACACAGACCAGCACTTGGAGGTGGAGGCCGCTGTCCCACAGGCCCCTGTGAGTGACCCCTATATGGGGCCTCCGCAGTGCACCACGGGAGCAGAGCCCTGCACGCTGCACAAGGAGGCCATCGTCGACAGGGATTTCCCATCCCTGCATCTGACCTACAGCATCCTAAGGGAGGAGAACAGCGCGATCAGGGAGGAAAACAAAGTGCTCAAGGATAAGAATCTCGCACTCGAGGAGGAAAACTATATTCTCAGGGAGACTTTCTATGAGCTCAGGGAGGACAACGTTGTGCTCAGGGAGGAGAACATCGTGCTTGGTGGGGAACATAACATGTTCAGGGAGCAGTACAACAGGCTCAGGGATGAGAATGACACACTCAGAGAGGACAATGCCATGATCAGGAGAATGTTTAAGAACTTCCAGAACAGCTTGAAGACCCAGGCATCCATGGTGTCGAGCCTGCAGGAGCAGCTGAAGACCAACCTGTCCGAACGGAAGAGGGAAGTCCGAGAGCTCCAATCCTTAGTCCAGCAGACTAAGTGTCATCTCCAGCTAATGACCCAGCGGGCTCTGGATGCAGAAGGAAACATGGAGAGGCTGAAGCAGAAGATCTTTATTCTCCAAGGACAGCTGGAGAGATCCAAGCTGGAGAATGAAAACCTGAGAGCAGACCTGCCTGGGAGCAGTGAAGCACAATTTGGATTTCATGTGGCAAAACCTCCACAAGCTCATAAGGAGCGCAAATGGCTCCATCAGGCCGCTCCTGCCTCAGGAATAAAGGTTCTGCCCGTTATTGCTGAGGTCCTCGAATCTACCAGCAAAATTCTCAAGTTGTAAGCAGAAAAAGACCTGTGAGTGCAATTCTCTGTGAGTTCTATGGATGAGTGTACGGACTGAGACCATGGGTCTTCTATTCACAGCTATTTGCTGTAAATAAAAGCATTTGCTTTTCCATTCTCAAACGTGTGTGCTCAGACTGGTAGCCTTTATCCTTTGTGGAGATAATTTCCTTGTGATTAAGTACCAGTTGCAGGTAGTGGTGTGGCTTTAGCTGCTGATGCTCCGTTCAGGCGCTGCAGAACCAACAGCAAACACTGCCCAGGCTCAGAGCTGCACGGTCCAGCTGTGGTGGGCTCTGCACAAGAGGCTGTGCCACAGTTGTGGCTGACATGAACTCCTGTGTGGGAGCCAGGAGGAAGCATAACAGCACAGGATGCAGTGCTCTTAAACAGTGTGCTCATCCCTTCCCACATCTGTGCCAGCCACAAGCAGAGATGAGCAAAACCCTTGTATTTCATCCTGCCTGCTTTGCCCCTTCTTGGAGAGGTGGGAAGGGTGAGGAGCAGAGATCTGGATGCTGTTGCACATGGTTTCAGTGAGCAGAAGCTCCTTCCTTCCTCTTTCTTTGGAGCTGGCTGCTTCCTGGGCCACAAATCCAGTCTCTAGAAACTGTACACCTGTTCCTGCAGCTGGGAAAAGACGGTTGTCAGTGGTGAGAAACTTCTGGGAAGCTGTGAAGTATTCATACATGTGAGCTGTGGGAGTGCATTCTTTCCTGTACTGGTGTCAGTGCTGGATAAGGATGACCTTGGCATATGCAGGCTGCCTAAGGAAGATGCCAGTTGGAGAGGATGCCCTTCCTCTCCTGGCTGTGGCTGGCATAGAGGGGTATACCTAAACTGCCTGCCTTTGTCACCTCCCAGAGTCACATGAGAGCCTGTGGCCCAAACTCACCATGTAATCACTGGAGTTACATTTTTAGCTTTATCCTAGCAGGACCATCTGTGGGCATGAAGTGACCTCTCTTCATCACATCAACATTTCTGATTAATTCAGGTTACCGACCCAGGTTCTGCTGTAGGTTTACCCAGCTACACAGCAAAAGTTCCTGTATCTGGCCAAACTGACCCTTCTTAAAGACTTGGATGCTGTAGGGTGGTGAGGGGGTAGGAGCTGGCAGAGTTCAGTGCCAAAGTGCTTTTCCTGATGGGAATTTTTGGGCAACTGTTTAACCTCTGTATGATGATTTGTGGATTACAAGGTTATTGTCTTCTCCTGGTCCCATAATACCCTTGGTATGAACAACTATGTTTGTGTTGCCACAGAGCTTAAACTGCCTCAGTAACCAGGAGGTGAAACTGCTGGTTAAACTTCATCCCATCAGAGGTGATGTCTGAACCTCCTTACTTTCTGCTTTCCAATCAATGCTCCTAACTGGGGAAAGCTGATGGGCTCCCTCAGCCCCATTCTGCAGCACTGATGATTGAGACAAGGATGGTTCTCACCAGCTTTTCCATCCTAGACACCACTTGTTGTTCCTCTCTGCTATCCGTGCATGACCACTTGCAAGCAGCTCTAAGCCTTAGATTTGACCCCCAAATCCTTGTATTTGTCGCATATCTGGCAACCACTGGTTGCTCACCAGTGAGGTGGGGAGTAAGCAAATTCGCTGGCTCTGTCTGCATCCTGCACTCGGCACTGGCTGCTGTAATCCAAAGGCTACAGAGCAGGATTAGCATGGGTGTACAAAGCCCTTCCTAATCTGTGAGTCATTACAACTTCACTGCATTTCACTTCCCAGCAGCTCTGGGCAGACAGATAGGTGAGCTCTTGGGCCTTTGGCTTCCCCATTCTTCCTTTCTGGGAGGACTGGATCGAGACCTAACATCTGCTGCACCTCCTTCCAGGACTCTGCTGAGCTGCTCCTTGGATGCTGTACACAAGGCATATGCAAGGTTTGTTTGCTCTAACTGGCTTCTCCTTGGCTACTCCTAAGCCCTTCCTTTCCATCAGCTCTCGGTTTTGGCTCTACCCCTTAATATTCTTCTTTTCTTTGAAACAGGGGTGATGTTCTGTGCACCCTGGAAATAAATCTCCTCTGGGTCAGGCTGGGCTGGCGGGGGCTGCTGTGCATGCCCATGCTTTGTTAGCCCTTGTGTGTGAGGTATTTAGCCTGGCTGAGCTCTCGTCCTGGTGTAAGCTCTGATATTAATATAATGGCTCAGGGTGAGGGCCCTGTGAGCTGCTCAGCTGTTGTGCCCTTGGTCTGGAGAGCAGTGACCAGCCAGCCCCGCTCCCCTGCTGGCAGCAGATGCTGGGGAGGGCAGGGGCTGTGGGCTGTGTGACCCAGTCTGCATCCATCATGTCCTCACCTGACTGAGCCAGGCTGTGGCACTGTGCCCATGGAGACCTCCAGACCTGTCCTGAACAAAGAGTTGTGAGCCCTGTGCCCGCTGCTCTGGACTGGGATGGGTGCTGCCAGGGGAGGCTCTGACTGGGCTTTGCTTTGTCCTTCTCTGCCAGGCACGTGCTCAGGAGCACTTGCAATGGCAGTGCCAGTCCCTGCTCACCAGAGGTGAAACCTGGAGCCACCCAGTCCCATGTGAGTGCTGCTGCATGAGTTCCTGTGCCATTCCAGCTCCTGTGGCCCCCTGACATCTGATGATACAGTGAGCCATGGGCAGTGTCCGAGTCAACAGGTGAGTAACCCTCCTGTCAAGGGCTGCTGCTGCCCTGGGTGGCCTGGTCCTCATCATCTGGCCCCTCAGGCCCTACCTTCAGCTTACCTTCTGGTATATTTTTCTCAAATTACTTGTCAGGGTCTTTCCCTTTCCTGTTCCAAGGTATGACTCCTCTCTCCTTCTCCAAACCAAAGCATGCCGTACATAGGGGCAGTGCTTGGAGGAGTACTATTGAAGAGAAGCAAAGCACTGCATGGTGCAGGACCAGAAATTACAGATTCCAGCAGCGCTGCAGAAGCCACGTGTCCCCAGGAATCACAACTCCAACCACCAGATCTTCCCTTGCTTTGAGATGTGAATGGGTGTCTTGAAGCCCATGCTGGTGGAGTCCAGCTGACATGTCAGCACTATGGGGTGGTAGGGAGACACTCCCAGGGTCCTGTGAGGCTGCAGCTCAGCAGGCATGAGGGCAAAGTGGTCTTGTCAGTTCAGTGCACTCTCTTGATTTCCTCAGTGGTCAGAGCATCTTCTGCCATCACATCTTTAAGTAGTATCTGCAACCGTCTCAGCATCACATGAGGGGCAGCGTCAGAGCCGCCTGCAAGGGAGGGGAGCCAGAGGGGCAAGTATCTCCCAGACAGTGTGTGTAGCTTCTGCCAAGGAAACTGCCAGCACTTTGACTGTTGATCTCCAAATTACACCTCTGGCCTTGGATGCAGGATGCTGGAAGCCACGCATGTTGCTGTGGCAACAGAATTGTCCTGAGTGCAGGAAGTGTATAAACATTGTCAGCACACACCATGAAATCAGCGAGCAGAGAAGAGGAGAAAATAGAAACTCCCAGCCTTGCATAATATCAGGGTCAAATTGTGGCCAGGCTGTGGGTGCTTGCTCCCAGCTTCCTGGCTATCCCAGCTGCTGTCAGGTTCCAAAGACTTGTACCTCTCCTGACCACAAGGGCTGGAAGGTACCACAGGGCTACAAGCTTCTGATGCTTTGCTGCCTTTTCAGGACTTTGCTAGATACAACCTCCTGTCAGCAAGACTCAGCAAATATTGCATCTGACCTCCACCAATTTGGTCAGAGAGGCTCCGTGGTGCAATAACCAGTGAAATGTGCTGTTGTGAAATTCCACAGTGTTACTCTCTAGCCCTGTGAGCCACCCGCATGTCTCCTGCCTTTGCTGTCTCAGTGATTGCTGTTACTCTTCACATATTTCTGATGGCAGTGCCTGTTTCTCCTCTTCCCAGGTACAGCATCGTCTCAACTGAAGAGGATGGACACAAGGTCTCTGCACTGGGCAGCATGAACGGGCACAGCCGGAACGGGAAGGGCCATGCTCCCCGGCGGAAGCACCGCAACCGTTTTGTGAAGAAGAACGGCCAGTGCAACGTCTACTTTGCCAACCTGAGCAACAAGTCTCAGCGCTACATGGCCGACATCTTCACCACCTGTGTGGACACGCGCTGGCGGTACATGCTTATGATCTTCTCTGCTGCCTTTCTGGTCTCCTGGCTCTTCTTTGGCTTCCTCTTCTGGTGCATCGCTTTCTTCCATGGCGACCTCAATGCACCGGCGGTGGGAGGTGGTC
The DNA here is from genome assembly GCA_035583135.1 of Lophotriccus pileatus. Taxonomy (NCBI): domain Eukaryota; kingdom Metazoa; phylum Chordata; class Aves; order Passeriformes; family Tyrannidae; genus Lophotriccus; species Lophotriccus pileatus. The sequence continues at coordinate 50,086,950 of JAWWES010000041.1, forward strand.
CCTCTCTCCTCAAGCCCTGCATCATGCATGTGAACAGCTTCCTAGGGGCTTTTCTTTTCTCAGTGGAGACACAGACAACCATTGGGTATGGCTTCCGCTGCGTGACCGAGGAGTGCCCGCTGGCTATCATGGCAGTTGTGGTCCAGTCCATCGTGGGCTGTGTTATTGACTCCTTCATGATTGGCACTATCATGGCCAAGATGGCAAGGCCCAAGAAGCGGGCCCAGACCCTCCTCTTCAGTCATCATGCAGTCATCTCTGTGCGGGATGGCAAATTGTGCCTCATGTGGAGGGTGGGCAACCTGAGGAGGAGTCACATCGTGGAGGCCCATGTCCGAGCCCAGCTCATCAAGCCCTACATGACAGAGGAAGGGGAATACCTTCCCTTGGACCAGCGGGACCTAAATGTGGGCTATGATGTGGGTCTTGATCGTATATTTTTGGTCTCACCCATTATTATTGTTCATGAGATTGATGAGGAGAGCCCACTCTATGGGATTGGCAAGGAGGAGCTGGAGACAGAGAACTTTGAGATTGTGGTTATTCTGGAGGGGATGGTGGAAGCCACAGCCATGACCACACAGGCACGAAGCTCCTACCTCGCTAGTGAAATCCTTTGGGGTCATCGTTTTGAACCAGTAGTGTTTGAGGAGAAGAACCACTACAAAGTGGATTATTCACGCTTTCACAAGACCTACGAGGTAGCTGGCACACCTCGCTGCTCAGCCCGGGAACTACAAGAAAGCAAGATGACTATCCTACCTTCTCCCCCACCTCCCAGTGCCTTCTGCTATGAGAATGAGCTGGCACTTGTCAGTCAAGATGAAGATGAAGATGATGATGAAGTGGGTGTGGTGTTAGGAGGCAGCACCAAGGAGGAGGGAGGTATCATCCAGATGATGGATTTTGGAAGCCACCTGGACCTGGAGCGGCTCCAGGCAACTCTGCCTCTAGATACAATCTCATACCGCAGGGAGTCAGCCATCTAATTCCTTCAGTCTCCCCATTCCATTCCTATTGCTCAGTCTCCTCTGTTCTGCACCCATACACTGGATAAGTCCCCTGACCACCAAACAATGCCTCCCGTGACTGCCTCTCAGCCTCTGAGTACATCAAAGCCTGGAGCTGCTCTGATATACTCCCTTTCCCATGAAGTCATACTGCCTGGAAGAGGAGTGAGGATACACTACTCTTCCCGGGTATGCAGCTTATACTAGCACCCCTTTCCTGCCCAGAGACAGGAGAGCAGCAGGCCTGGTTTCTTGTCTCTGGAGAGGTGACAGGAGTCCCTGCCTTCAAAGGACAGACTGGCACCTGCAGCAAGTGTATGTGCTGCTGAGGCAACAGCAGACTTTCTGTCCCCTCTGGGTATGAGTGGGCCCCATGGCTGTCAGGGGTCATGGCCATCTCTAGGGGAGGAGCAATTCCTAAGCACTGATGAGATGAGGAGGAAGGGAGAGTTCAGGACTCCTGGAGGGAGTGGGGAAGGATCTCGAGGGACGAGTTTACTTGCATGTTTGTTGCTTGTTGCACATGACTCTCTCTTTGTATATAAAACAGAAGAAGAAAGGAAATCCATATTCTTCCACTGCAAATGTGAAGGTAGGAGACAAGGACGTTCTACACAGCCTACTCTTGGCTTTCGGTATCTGTCACCTCCAGAAGCAGCTCAGCTCCATGGACTCAGACCCAGTTCTCCTGGTCCTCTTGAAAAATACATCTTGCTCCCCTCCTGAAACAGCCAGCAGAGGAGGCAGGGCCCAGTTCTTGCCACACTCAGAGTTCTCCCTGGCACGGCACAGCCAGGAGGACACACAGCTGACCTGACTGGACAGCAGACCCCCCACTTGCTCCTTTCACCTCCTCTGTTCTTCTCCCTGTTGCCATCAGCTGTAAAACTGAATTTGTAACTATTTATTTTTAATAAAGTCTAATATCCCGAGGGGAGGTTTGGAAGCAAGGGACAGATCCCACGGCTGCAGCCTGGTATAGAGACTAATGAGGGTTATTAGCAATGGTGTTTACTGTTTGCATGGTGTTGGAGCCTGAAAGCTCCAGCACAAGGGCTCACTTGTTCTGGGCCCACAATAAGACACTCAGAGAATTTCTTAGGGGAAGAAGGTCGTACAAAATGCATGTCCAGGGGGAATCATTTGCATTAAAATTACCAGTAGGATGGGTCAAAAAATCCTGCTTGCTTCGGAAATGAAAGTTTTGCCCAGGGAAGGGTTATAGATATACTTGATAAAGAGGCAGAGTTGTGCAAGATATTGGTGGAAGATGGAAGGCCCAAAAAACCCATTAAAAAATCAAAGCCTCTCTTTTTGCTAGAGGCAAGTAGAGAGGAAACTAGGGAGGACATCAACCAAAGCTAGACTTGCAACATCAGTTTGCTGTCATTTCACAAAAGAAGTGAAAACCTGATGAGCCTTTTCCTTCAGGAGCAGCAGAATCACCCCTTCAAAACTGCAGATGAGATGAGGGCAGAAAGACAAACAGGGAGCTCAGGAACCTGCTCTGGGCACCCAACAGGTGTGCTATGGAGTGAATGGCTGAGGAAATTATGTCCCACCAACCCCTGACCTAAAAGCTGGAAAACAGCATCTCAGTATCTATTTGGAACTGGTTTAAGAAGCAACAGGAAGAAGGGAAGGAGAGGGATAAGGAAGGAAATCGCAGGACTGAGAGGAAGAAGCAGACACAGCAGGCAGGTGGCACAGGAGGAAGGAGAAAAGAGGAAGAGAAAGTGAGGTAATATGGAAGTGCATTTGAGAAAGAGCATGGATAGACTAATAAGACATGTCCAGACATGGCCATTTCTCATCCCAGGATGTAGGTTCTGTGGGGGAGCAGCTCTCCTGCCCGGGTTGCTCCATTCACTGGAGTAACTCCATCCAGCACCACTCTCTGGGCCCAGCCATGCAGCCAGTCTTCTACCCAGTGAACAGTGCACCCACCCAAGCCAGACAGTTTCTCCAAGAGAATGCTGTGGGAGATAGTGCCAAAGTAGGCACTGAATTCCAGGTGGATTATATCCACAGCCTTTCCCTCATCCACTAAGCACATCACCCTGTCATAGAAGGAGATCAAGTTGCTCAAGCAGGACCTGCCTTTCCCAAACTCATACTGGCTGGACCCGATTCCCTGGCTGTGCTGCACGTGCTGTGTAATGGCAAGGTGATTTGCTCCATGACCTTTCCTGGCATTGAGGTCAGGTTGACAGGCCTGTAGTTGCCTGGATTCTCCTTCTGGCCCTTGTAGATGAGCATAACACTGGCCAACCTGCTGTCACCTGGGGACCCTCTGATTAGCCAGGACTGCTGGTAAATGATGGAGAGTGGCTTGGTGAGCTCTTCTGCCAGCTCTCTCAGTACCCTTGGGTGAATCCCATCTAGCCCCATAGACCTGAGAGTGTCTAAGTGGTGTAGCAGGTCACTGAGCATTCCCTAATGGATCATGGGGGCTCTGTTCTGCTCCCTGTCTTCCAGCTCAGGGGGCTGGATACCCTGAGGACAACTTGTCTCACTATTAAAGACTGAGGCAAAGAAGGCACCCTTCCTTACTCCGTAGCAATCCTCAGCTCCAGAGCCTATCTGCCAGAGCGGTTTGCCTTAGAGCCTTTGCTGAAATGATGGATACACCAGGTTTTGAACAGCCACCATCCCTCCCTGCTCTGCCACTGCTGAGGCAGAGCTGCCTCTCCTCAGAGCTCCAGCATTCCTCACTCGGGAGCTGGGGTGCCTCTCCTTGCGCTGATTTCAAAGGTTTGCTGGTTTAGGGAATGAAGTCACTCCCTCCTTTCATTATTTACTTACTTTCCCTCAAGGGAATAAGCAGGGCCTGGTATTGACCTGGCTTTTAATACAGCTTTCAGAGTCGGGTGCCTGCCACTGGCCACGGCAGTGGAAACAAACTAATGGACCGAGAGAGAACGACTTTGCGTGCAAGGACACGGACATTCAGGACACAGGCTGGGGTGGTGGCCTCCAGGAGAGGGGGAACACTCATGCCTAGGCACCCTCCTCACTGACATGCAGCATCCATTGGAGGCAGATGGCAGTGCTTGGTGGGACAAAGTGCCTACTGCCCATTAGCTCTTGGGAGGCTCATCATCAAGGAATGAGTGTCCAGAGATGGAAGGCAAGGATGGTGCACCAGGGCCATGGGTATGCACAGCTGGAGTAGTTGAGGCAACAAAGAGGTCAGCACTGCTGCTCCTCGCTTCAGCTCGTGTGGCTCTTGAGGGAAAAATGGGAAAACATTGCAGTAAAGCTGAGGGAACAAGCATCATGCAGCCATGCTGGTGTTCCAGCCCCCTCCATGTGTCTGAACCTGCTGGCCATTTTCATGTCATGTTTGGCATCATGGTAGAGAAGACACTGAGGCTCTGAGGAATATTCAGCTACCTGCTGTTCACAATAAAATTGTGAGAAAGCTTTCAATGCTGTCAGATGGTTAGAGAGGGGAGAGAGAAGGGGGCTGAGGGGAGGGGGTGGAGGAAAGGAGAGGAACAGCCAGAGTGCAGAAGAACAGAGATAATGGGTAAATCTCTGCCCACCAGACACTCTTCACACAGGTGTGCTGATGTTGCCTCACATAGCCCCTCCAATGACATGGTGCAGTCGCTCCAAGGACTGTTCCTGCAAGTTGCACACACGTCCACAGGCTTTGCTGATACACAGCTTCTGCACAGGAACTTCTGTACCTGCACACTAATATCACAGAGTGCTCATGTCCAAGTACATGCTGCACGTACCTACACGTGTGTGCCACACAATGGGGCATAATCCATCCTACACCACAACTTCACCCCATAAACACCCAGTGCCATACACAAAAATGCCACACAGCAGCAGCATCTCAACAAAAGTCTTATCTTGCCGTATGCTAGGGATTCTTTTATGCAGCCTGTGAGAAGCCACCAGGATAATTCATCTTGGAAGGCTGTTTGCTATAAAGGAGGCTCGACATTTTTAAGTATTCTTCAAATCAGCGCTCCAAGACATTCATAATCATAAATGCACCAAGTATTTTATCTGTTGCGTACAGGATGTGGAGCATCATCTTTCAGGTAGATGACATCTCCTTGCCCGGTTCTTTCCAGAGAAGATACCTCTATTGCATAAGAGAGCGTGATGTTCCCCAGCTTCTTCCCTCCTCCAGGATCTGATGGAGGGATCACTTTCTCAGGACCTGCCTCTAACCTCAAGGGACTGGCAGCTTGCTTTTCAGGAGGAAGACACTGCTTCTTTGTTTATTTGGCCACAATCTATATTTCTTTCCTGTCTTCTGAACTTCTTACTTGGCTCATTATCGAAAGCTATTCAAATACCAGAAATATAATGGGGAAAGGAAGGACTTTTTCCCTATGAATAAGATCCAGGCACTGGTTCAGTTCCTCTACCCCATGACAACTAACCATGCTGTTGTCACTCTTGCCAGCTTTCAAATGAATGTTGTTGTTTGAAATGACACTTGAGAAGCTTGTTTCATGTTTTATTTTTGGTGACACTTTTGGACAACCCTTTTGAAAAGAAATCATCATTGGCACCTTTCAACTCACACAAAACTTGCTCAGTGAAACATTTTGATACACACTGCAACTAAAAATATTTCCAAGAAACACAACAGTAATCTCAACTGGGGAGGAAATGGGTTTGGATTTCCAAGGTTAGGAAATGGTGGTGAAAATATCTGTGCTACGGAACAAACATGTTAGGTTTCAAACAGCTCGATTTCATCCACGTTTTGCCCAGGAGTGGAGCAGGGCACATGGCACTACCCCAGCAGCTGTGTGCAGGCTCGTGTCTTCTGCAGGAATGCCTCCTCTGTTTGCTTTGAGCCTTAGCATCTCTTCTTTGCCTTTGCAGGAGGGTCTGAGGTCTCTCCCAGCTTTGGACAGTGGTCATGGTTTTAAATATACCAAAAAAACCCCAACCCAGTAAAAAAAAAACCCCTTACCTTCCCAGGCCATTAAGGGCTTGCTCTTGCCCCCGCGAAGTCAATGGGACTTTGGCATTGCCTGTGGTAAGAGCAGAGCTGGGCCCTAATGGAGCAGCACTATTGGAAAAGCCCGCGGGCGCCGGCCCCGTGCTAAATCCGCAAAGCCGGGCCGGACTATTGCTGCACACGCAGGAGGGGGAGAGGAGGGAAAGCAGCCTGCCGCGATGCTGAAAGCATGGGGCGGGTGGGGCCAGCCGGGGCAGCCTGCTGGGGCAGATCGAGGGGACAGCAAAGGGATGAGGAGGCAAGGGAGGCAGTCTGTCTACGCAGCCACCTGCGACACGGGATCCAACGGCTGGGGATGTCACGCTAGCAGGAGCTGAGATGGCAGCCGGTTCTTGGAAGGGCTACACAGGCTTCTCCTCCTGCCATGGTCAGCAGGGTGGGGGTCCTGCCCTACCCAGCCCCGGTGTGTTTCCGCCTGCTGGACGCAGCACAAGGAGGGTGAGTGGCACTGAGGGACTGGAGAAGCCCGGGCATTGCCTGGCCTCAGAGCACCATCTAGAGCTGAAAGCAAGGCTGGCATCCCCGCGGGTCCCGGCGTCATAGAATCATACAATTGCTTAGGCTGGAAAAGACCTCTAAGGTCACCGAGTGCAATCGTTAACCCCTTACGCCATGTCCACCACTAAACCACGTCCCTAAGTGCCACATCTACATGTCTTTTAAAGACCTCTGGGGATGGTGACTCCACCACTTCCCTGAACAGCTTGTTCCAGTGCTTGACAACCCTTTCAGAGAAGTTTTTCCTAATATCCAAACTAAACATTTTCTGGTGAAACTCGAGGCCATTTCTTCCTGTCTTATTGCTTGTTACCTAGGAGAAGAGACCGACCCCCAGCTGGCTACAACCTTCTTTCAGGTGTAGAGTGATAAGGTCACCCCTGAACCTCCTTTTCTCCAGGCTAAACAACCCCAGCTCTCTCAGCTGCTCCTCATAAGGCTTGTGTTCCTCTCCACAGGTCCCAGTATCCTTGCAGCTCCTGACTCCCTGGGGCTCACCCAGTGCTGCTTCTGGCCCCAGCACTGCGGACATTGTGGGGCTGGACTGGGGCTGAGACTGACTCCCCAGGCAGTGCTGTGGGGCACAGCTGGGGGTCAGGGAAGGAGATGCTTGATCTGGAAGGAAAGTAGTCTCTGAGAGGACCAGTACCCACCAATGCTGCACCCATAACCTGCAATAAGGGTCAGCCCACCTGACAGCCAGGCCATGGCTTTCACAGAGCAGCCATTTACTCTGAAAATAGTTTATATATATGTGTCACCACTTTGATTTCTTCTTGGGAAGAAGCCTACAAAACTGTGCCAGCCCTGGGAAGTTAGGCAGAGACAACCTTTGTTCAGATTCAGGTCCTTCTGGTTGCCAGCTTGCCGCCTCCTTGTCCTTCAGTTGTCCCTCAGCCCTGCCTGGTTGTACGTGCTCAGTGTATGAGGCTTGCTCCCCTCTTTGCTATTATTCAGTCCCTTGATGGGACACATACAGCCTATGTAGCAGGATGCTGCTGCCTCTCCCATGCCACAGGCCAACATGCTCCTGTGGCAGAAGAGGGGCAGTGAAACTGCATGGAAGTGACAGTGTGAGGGCTGTCAGATAGAGGGTTTGCAATGACCTGAGAGCTCTTCGGGTAGCCAACCTTTTCATACCCCCTTGGGATATTCAATAACAGCAGCCTGGCTTGCAAACTCTAAGGAGCCTCAGCTCCTGGGCTTCTTCCAGTTCCTGGGGAAAGCGACACCAGCAGAGCAGTCAGTGGGCTATCAGCATAAAGATAACCTCTGATCACATCCCTTCCAGAAGGGTGCATTTAGTGTAGGAAATGCCTCTGCCTTCTGGGAAGCCTGGCCACACAGACCCCAACTGACTCACTGTCAAAGTCAGGTCAGCCTGAAAAGAGGTAAAGTAGAATGATGTGATTTCACTGCCCTGATGCCTGCAAAGAAATTCAGGATGAACACAAACACGATCCTGAAATAGTCTGAGAGATACAGGATATTTGAGCTTTAGAAGTTTTGGGTTGGTTTTTTTTTTTTTTTCTCTGAAATTAGCAGGATTATTTTGGTGCTGGCCCCAGACTTGAAATAGCACGTCTTGAAACCTGGGACCTGGTAATGTTTGGGTCCCTGGCTGTAGCACATTGATAGAGTTGTTTGAATGTCCCGGCGCTACCGTCACTGAAAGAGTCAGCTGAGGGCCTGTAAAGCACACAGCCTTGTTACAGGAACTGTGCGACCAAGAGAATGAGGAGCTTGAAATTGCTCCTGAAGGCGATAAGATGCTCACCCAGCAACAGCCTCTGTGTGTCTATCAGGGACCCAACACAGGCCTGCGCACCACTCCTGGGGCATCGAACAGAGGAGGACAGGCTGACGCAGGAACTCCAGAGAAGACTTTGAAGATATATATAACGTGACCCACAGTCTGCACGTGCTTCTCTCTTAGGGATGAAATAATGAATCAGTAGGAGAGTGGGTGCAAGCACATGACAGGCGAGGCAGACCTGTAGCAGAACACTTGGTACCACACAGAAGGATCTGATTAAATGTAAGCAGAGCAGAGCCATCGTTTAGCTCCAGGCTTCTGTGTTATAGGGTGTGCCTTTTGCTTTCCATGATACAGTGTTGGGCTCACTAGCAATAAGGCCGCCTTGAATAGAGAAGCTTATATGACCGTTCTAGTGTTGCATGAGGCTGTGGGGAAAGCAGGGAAGAGCAGTGACGAAAAGCAGCTGTGGAGTGGAAAGCTGCAGACACAGGGTGACTGGCCGCACCTGTCGTGGCAGGGTTAAATAATAGAGTGCCCTGGAGTGCCCAAGGAGCCAGCAGTGCTCAGCAAGTTGATGGGTGCTGATGGGACAGGGCAGTCTGAGGTCAGTGCAAGAGGCAAGTCAGGGTGAGAGCAACTGGCAGTGGTTGCTGCAGAGGAGGTACAAGGTGCACTGGTGGAGTTGTACTGGCTGAATGAAGCTGCATGTTCCCTGCTGCTCTGTTTGATACACAGCTCTCCTGTGGCAGTCAGACGGTCTCATGAGCTCAGAACACATTCTTCGTTGTTAAAATGCAAGAGTGATTTGTGAAAAACATGGGCTTTTCTGAGTTCTTGCAATTATTTGATGATTTGCCTCATGGAGAAGCCTCCTGAGTCCTCATGTTTTTTGTCTCCATTCTGCTTGCTGCTGCAGTCACAAGAGAAAGGACAGCTTCTGTTCTCAGCCAGAAAGCAAGCAAAGGAGAACAGAAGTGGCTGACAACAAGGCAAAGTGACTTATCCAGGATCATGAAGCAGTCAGAGGCAGAAGGACAAATTTAGCCTTCCACAGTGGGTTTAACCTGTCACCTCCCTGTACAGCTGAGGACACTGCAAGTGATAAATGAACCAGGAGCAGTTCCTAGACTAGGTCTCTACCCATCCTGCATCTGCAGCTTCAGTGAGGCTGTTGCCAGGACATCGCACTTCCCTGGGTGTGTACACAACACCCACTGCCTTTGTACCGCTGCCCACAATTCCGAGCAGCAGTTCTGATGGACCAAGTGCCATGCACATTCCCTACTCAGACACCACTGGCCTCTAGACGTCCAGATGTAGGAACTGGGAGCCATTGGGCCACAGAGCTTCCCCAAATATAGCCTACATGGGGCCTTACAGATACAAATCACGACCTCCAAATCACAGCCAGAAGTGAATAGGAGGCCTTGGCAGGCTCGCATGAGCATGTCTTTTGGTCACTGATGAGCAACAGCACAATGTGAGGCAGAAATGAAAATCCACAACCTCAGTCCTCACAGGGAATGAGTCCCAGCTGCCTCTCACCCTTCTCTGTGTAGGACGGGTGGTGAGATGGCCTTTTGTTAATCGGTGCCTTGTGCCTGGTGTTCAGCTGGCGAGGACAGACTGTCCCTTCCAGAGAAACCCCTTGCATAAGAATTAAAGAGGAGCTGGGCTGAGATGCTGAACTAATCCACCAGGGCATGTCGGGAAGATGCATTTTAAGCCATTCTCCCTGCCCTCCTGTCTTCCAGTGCATTGTTTATCTCTCCTGTCCCTCCCACAGCAGTTCGTGAATTATTCTCATGGGTCCAGCTAGTTTCATAACCGCCTGTGTTATGTCCCATCCCTTCACCCCCAGCGTCCGCATGGGAGATGCTTTTTAGCTACTACTGGTTTGCACTGCTGTGAATAACAAGCCCACACGAACACTGCTCCCCCCCCAGCCCGCAGAGGTTGCATGCTGCACACACATTTCACTACTGTGGCCACATGTTCTCTCCCCGGGCACTTGCATGCATGCTCCCACCACACTCTTACATGACAAGCTCCTTGCGAGCTCACTTTGCACATGTGATGCCCGGTGAGCTCACTGGAACGCGCAGAAGTGGCACAGTTGTCACAGCTGTTTAAAGCTACTGCCCCAGCTGCTTCCCTACCATGGTGTGCTCCTCACCCTTCACCCATCATATCTGTGACACCTTATCCACCGTCAGCTACACACTTCATATGGGATTCAGGTTTGCAGGTCACACTTGCCAAGGACACGTGTGTGTAGCACATACATACCAGGCACATGCCAAACATTCACTGTATACAAATGGGCCACTACACATCATGTGATTGAAGGACAATTCAGTTTGAAAGAGACCCCAGAACATCTCTAGTCCAGCTTCCTACTCAAAGCAGGGTCAGGGAAGAGGTCATATGATGTTGCTCAGAGCTTTATTTGGTCTTCTAAAGTACTAGGATGGAGACTGTACAGCCTCTCTGTGCAACTTTTTTGAATGCTTCCTGCACTGCCTTTGAGGACAGAAAGATCTTCCTTTATTCATGCTGGACCTCTCTTCTTTCAACTCATGTTTGTTATCTATCATCCTGCCACTACACACCACTCTGAAGAGCTTGGCTTTGTGTTTCAATAAGACTTACAGGTCCTTTCCCATACAGCTGCTTTGCATCTATCAGGTCCCCAGCTGTATTGTGGCCAGGGCCTCTTCCTTCCCAGGTACAGGGCTGTGCATTTGCCCTTGCTGAACTCCCAGTGTACCTGCAGGCCCGTCCCTCTAGTCTGCTTATGTGCCTCTGACAGCAGCCTTGCCCTCAGGCATGTTGACTTGTTTCCCATCCAACCATCACCTGAAAGCTTAGTGGAAGTGCACCCCATCACCTTCTCCAGGTCATCAATAACCATGTTAAACAGGACAGGTCCCAGGACAGCCCCCTGAGGCACCCTGCTTAGTACCAGCCTCCAAGTAGAGTATAACCCATTAATTACTCCCTGTGCCTGACCAGCCAAACATTTTTTTGCCCATCTACTTGTCCACCTAATGAGAAACACCACCTTTACTTGGATATCAGAACTTTGTGCGAGACAGTATTGAAAGCCTGGCTGAACTGGTGATAAACAACTTTCACTACTCTCCCCTCACCCATAAATCCTGTTATGTTCAAAGAAGGTGATCAGGTTGTTCAGGCATGATTTACCCTTGGTAAACTCACACTGACAGTTGCCATCTTCTCCTTCATGTGCCCAGAATGTGCTTCAAGAGGACCCCCTCCAGGGCTCAAATGAGTCTGACCAGCCTGTAGTTCCCAATGTCAATATTTTGGCCTTTTTTAAGAAGAATGGGGGACCTCCTCTGATCCATACTTCTGTATCCAGCATCTCCTCCAGCCAACCTCCCAAACACAAGTAATTTCACAGCAGCATTGCCTCCCACCTATATTTCAGTCCTGTATTTCATTTGGTCTGACCTGCGAATCTCCCCAAAGGGGTGACTGTGACTTTTCAGTTCTCCATTGCTGTTCCTAAGAGAGCTAGAGAGAGGGCTGTGGTTCTGAGCCTCTCACTAGAGGCTTTGAAAAGCTCTCAATGCTGCCTAAAGCCATGCCCAGTGCCTCGCAGAAAGAGAGGAGGGTACAGAGCAGCCTGATCCCACCCCTTCAGGAAGATGGGACAGGGCTACCCTAGCTGATGGCTCTGCCATATGATGTTGCCATGGGGCAAAAGCCCACAAAGAGACAGAGTGACCAGTTCAGCTCCTTTTGTCAAAAAAACCAAACCAAACCAAACAGCAACAACAAAACCCCCCAAAAAACAAACAAACAAACAAACAAACAAACAAACCCACAGCAACAAAAACCCCAAGGGTTGGAGTATTTTAGAGGGAGATGGGCTGATTTCAAGGTGAGGAGGAATCCACAAGACCTGGCAAGGCAGACGTGGTGCCTCCTCTGTGACCCTTCATCTTGCCCAGATTGCTGGGCCAGGTTTTTCCACCTCCCCCTCGGCACTCAGGTGCCATGGTGCCCACGGAGCACTCAGCATGCAGGCGAGCAGGATGAGGTTACACGTCTTCAAGCAGGATCCTGCTGATTCAGCCTTGAGTGCAGCTCCTCCCAAAGAACCTTGGCCCTGTCCTGTGGTTCTCTGCTACGTCTGCCCTGGCCTAACACAGCTGTGAGGGCACACCAAATATCCCTTTCCTTTTCCCATTAGGTCCACCTTTTTTTTTATTCCCTTTTTTTTTTTTTTCTTTTTTTTCTTTTAACCACAGCAAGCCAGTATAGGTATAATAAAAGGAGTCAATTGCAAACTGACAGAAGGTGGGAATACCATGAAGATAAAAGAGGCAAGGTATATGGAAAAAAAGCAGTAAATACCATTAATTAGAGGTGTGGCCAGAAACAGCTCCTATTATTAAGCTTGCTGATACTTCCCCTTATAAGACCTTGTTTTCACTTGCTTATAACTTCGCCAAAGTTTCACTGTTACAGCAGAAATTTTCCATAAAGTGATTGCCTCAATTGGAATTGGGCACATTTATTTAGTTCTTTTTGAAAATGTGGGACCACCACCAGGTTTCCTGGGCTGGAGGAAGCATATATGAGGCCCAGGGGATGAAAGCTGTGGAACTTCTGGCCTTTCAAGCAAGGGCTTGGCCTTGGGCAGGATGCTGGTTTTTGTGTCACAGAGGCTGTGTTTTGGCAGCTCCCTGAAACACCACTGCTCTCCCCCACCAGTGTGGACAAATTACAGGATTTTGCTAAATGTGGAAAGAAGTCTTGTCACAACTACAAACTTTCCAACCTCTGCTAACCTGCCCAACCCTTTCTTGGCTTCTGAGGCTGGCATGACAGCATACGGGCTTTCCCAGGGAGGAGCAGTGCTGAAGGAAAGTGGGAGGGCTTTCCCTTCTAGGGAAGGGACAGTCATGCATGTCTGAATCTCTCAGTGCTTTCCCTTGCCCTGTACTTCTGGCCACCTCTCTTGAACCTTCTGGGAAACATAGTGGAGAAAAGTCCCTGATTTGAATAGGGAAGAGAAACCCAAAATCTGGGGAAAAGCAAATAAGACTGGGAGGCAGATAAGATGGCAAGCTGCAGAGAAATGCCAGGTCTGGTTTGCAAAGGGCCTATTGCATGAGAGCTGCTGGGGTGACTAGGGATGGCTGACCAGGAAAACTGGGAGCAAGAAGCAAGGCTGGCTGGGGCAGTGAGATGGGGAATGGGAAGAGCAAAGTCGTGGTGATTAGAGATGTGGAATGGGAAGAGCAGAGGAGGGGTGATTGTCAGTTCAATGGAAAGAGGGGATGGGAGGGAGATGGGCAGCACTCAGACTGTTTGTCTGGGGAGTGGGAGTTTCTGGTAACAGATGGGGACTGGCGATGGAGGGGAGCTCCTACCAACCATCTACGCAGGAAGGCTTGGACTAGTGATAGGGAGCAGCTTGTGTGGAAGGGGACAGCACGTGGTGGGAAGGCTGCGGTTGACTGGCCAAGGACACACAGCTGAGCCAGCCTGGTATGTCTGGGCAGGAAACTCGGCCTGGGCATACAGTAGGGGAAGAAACAGGGAAGGGTAGGTGAGGTGGATCTGGGAGGGGACGGGGCTGAGCCCAGAGCCTAGGGCTTTGTGACAAGCCTTATGAAAGGAAACCAAAAATGGGAAAGCTTAGATGGGACAAGGGAACCAGGGAGGATGGCCCTATCAGCTTTTGTTTCTCTGACCCCAGACTTCTCCAGTTCCCTAACAAGGTTCTTCTCCCAAGTTTTCCTCCCAAGCCTTATAATTCCTGTACTGTTGCCCTAAATGTCACCCGACAGCACGTCTCACCTCTTCCTAGTGCTGCTCCTTGCTGAGGACAACAGGCAATTGCTTCTCTCTATCAGAATACACATTTCTCATCACTGAGAAATGTCAGCACCAAGGCTGGCTGTACAACTGCCCTTCAATGTCCTCATGCATATGAATTATGGTTGAGTCTTTAATTATGTGGCCACAGATTTATTTTCCACGGGACACCTGCAGCACACAGGTTAGATGGTGCTCTGGATGAGTCTGGGCTGTGTCATGAAAAAGGCTCTTTGCAGGGACTCAGCATAATTTGGTTTTTTGGTTGTTGTTGTTAGGTTTTTTCCCCCCAAAATTGTGAAGAAAAAGGAGTGACTCATTGCTGAGCCAGTTGTGTGTTGGCCTGGATCCCTGCCCCTGCTGCGGATTTCCTACCTGATGCTGAGCAAGTCATTCACAGCAATCTTTTCAGAGGTAGCTATTAGCTATGTTTTATTTATTTTGGCATTTTGCTTTGTTTTTAGCCTTGTGCTATCCTAGGATCCTGATGCCTCATTTGCAGAAGTATTTATTTGTCCCTGCTGCATGAGAATGGGAACTTGCACTTGACTCTAGAAAAGGCTTTAAAATGCAGAGCGCTCTGGCCAAGCACTCAGATCAGCATCCCCACCTTGCAGGCTGCATTTGACCTTCTCTCCAGGAGTGTTGGGTCTTCTCTAAAATGCTACTCTCTTGCTTGGTATGAGTATTGAAAGGACAAATCTATTATTATTTGGGAAGTACTGAGAAACTACAGCGGGTATTGTGTAAAAAAGACCCTATGTACATCGACCATTGTTTTTGGAGTGGGGCGGTTGCATATTCTGAATGAACTGTGAATTAATGTTTTAAAGAACTCTGTCAGCCCTGCCTCCTCAGGTGCCTTTGCTCTTGAATTGCAGGTGGCAACGTGTTTGTTCTCATTTCTCGTCTTTTCTTGCTTTCACTGGCCTTGCAGCAGTAGAACCTCAGCACAGTGTCAAAGTTTTCTCTGCTCTTTCCCTGATTACTCACGCTTCCCTAGCACAGGAAAGTCTCTCTGTGGCAAAGTGACTTTGGTCTTCAGAGCAGTGTGTCCTTCTCCAGACAGTGGGTGAAATGGAATTCTGCTCACTGTGGATCAGGCAGGGCTGCCAAATGCGACCTGGCAGTTAGTTGAGGTCTGCTAGGTCACTGGAGCTCAGCTTTCCCACGAGTTTTACTAGGTACTATGAATATCATATACCGTGACTCTGGAAGGCCACCCAGCCATGACGCTGTGACTAAACAGGGCAACTCTAGCCCTTCTTTTCCTTTCCTACCTGAGGAGTGACATGGTGGGCAGTGGTGAGGCTGGCTGGGTGCACAGTGAGGCATAGCCCCCCCTGGATACACCAGCCCACAAGAATCAGCTCAAGACACGCTGCCATGGGTTTGCTCTACAGTGCTGCAGCTTGAGCACTGGGGACAGTCCAAGGAACTTCCCATGTGAATAGGACAGCAGCCAAATGTAGTCCCATATAGCCCACCTTCCGCTTGCCTGCCTTCAGAAGCAGCACCCCCTGTATCATCTAGGGATGTTTTGACCACATCTGAACCCTGGGAAAAGTAGACACGAAGCGTCTCAGGTGCAGGTCCCCCAGTTGCTGAGCTAGGGGGCTTGGACTCTCTTCTGTGCTCTTACAAAGATACCTTCCAGGCAAACCAGGGAGACAGGATGAGGTAAGGCCTCCAGGGTTTTCATCCTGGTATAGGGTTTTGAGTGCAGCTGCGTCTCACTGCTGGGTCTGGGAGGTTAGACGGCCTTCCAGGTGCTGCTGTTGGAACAGAATCATATTGTAAATTGGTTGTTATATTGCGGTGGCTCATATAGGGCTAGATCTGAAGGGGGGTTCATCTCTGGAGAAGTGCACAGAGGAGAACAGATACTTGTGACTGCAGCTGCACACCAGTTTAATTACTGGAGAGGAATGGAGATGACCCAGCACAGATTGCAGGCATGGATTCTGCTTGTCCCACAAATTTCTTCCCTCTCCAACTGAACCCCAACCTCTCTATAGTTGGGGTTCTGCTGCTTGCGTCGTATATAAACACCTTCCATCTTCAGACACCAGGGCAGGAGTTATCTGTTGCATCACTGGAGCACTGACATCCCTGATGCAGACAGGGTTCCCAAAATACTGGCTGCTTCACACATAGCCAAAATCAGCAGCACCTGGACCAGGCTCCCTAATAAAAATTACTCCGTAAGAAGAGGTGTAACTAGGCAATGCTTGAAGAAAGGTGGGTGTTATTAGATCATGTGGTTAGCCAGCACTAAAAACTTGATTACAATTCAATTAAGGGAATGTTTCTAATTAAAGAGTTCTTATTTTAAGCTGTAAATGATTAAAATAAAGGTAACTGAAGTGTCCATGCGCACACTCCAAGTTCATCCCCAAGGGCTGTATCTAGAATTTGGGACTCTTTCACATTCCCTCCCGCTGTTTCAACCAGCAACAGGAGGAGAGCTAGCATGGCCACTGTCCTCACAGACACTGTACCTGCCTGCCAGTCAGTGTCACCCCAAACTCCGCTCCCACCAGCCACACTGAGAGCTGCCTCTCCTGGATTCTGATTCAGATCTATCCTTTTGGGCTTTCTGTCAGAGCTTACCTCGCTCAGTGCCCGTATGAGCCTGCCACTTGCAGCAAAGTCATGAGGGATGCTGGGCTCCAGCAAATCCCCTCTTGACTGATGTGCACCCACCCAGGGAAGAAGGGCAACCCAAGCCTCGGCTGGATCTGGCAGTGGCTGCATACTTTATTACCTGCCTTCCCATCTGCTCGCTGTTACATAAGCTGTGAAACGGCAGAGGTTCAATGGAGCATGTGTAAGGAAATGTCATTACTACGAAAAACTCAATTAAATTTTAACTTCTCCAAGTGGAGGCAAAGTTCTGTGATAAAACTGGCCCAGCAGTGAGAGGGAAACAGCACTGGTTCCCAAAGGCTTGCATAAGCGAGGAACTATTCCCAGGTCTCAAAGGCCCTACAATTCAGTGTGGGCACAAACTGGCAGTGGGACTCAGGTTGCAGACTTGCAGTCTACCATTTTGGTATGGCTTGAAGCAGAGACTGCTCTCTGTAGTGCAAAGTGCCAGCAAGTCTGCAGCTTGGGCCTCTTGGAGCCAATAGCCCATGCTTATGTTGTGTATTTGGAAGTTGACATCGGGGTCCTGGCTTAGATGTATCCAAGGGCTGTACTGGTATGGGGGCTCCTGAGCTCTTCCCTATCACACTTATCTCCTCCTACTGGAACCATGGTTCTTGACTTTGGGATGACTGTGCTGAAGCAGCTCCTGTACCCTGATGAGGCATCGCTGCCTGTGAAGCTGGTCATCATCTGGCTCTAGCTACAGGTCCAAACTGCTGTTCCCTTCTCACTCACCCTACACTGGCCTCCAGCCTCTCCTACAGTTCTGCTCCCAGAGCTCACAACGGCACTTCCATCCTCCTTTGTCTGTCCAACCCCAATCTCCCATCTCCCTAAATCAGATGGCTTCAGAGATGCTCTGGGGCTTGCTGTGGCCACCTGGCCCCTAAATACCCTGGGGTCTCGGGGATACTCCCAGCCTTGCACCTATCTGGTGGTGGGTGCCCCATGGACTTCATCTGTCCAGGTTAGGGTTTATGTGCGTGCTTCAGTCATTCATGCGGATTTGCAAGTGCTCCGCCCAAGGTGTGACCCTGCTCCCGAGGGGTGTGGACTGAGGAGCTCTGACCCTCTCTGTCGGTTTGGGGTGGTTCTGATGTCTCACTGGCCTTCCTGCTGGATCCCCACTTGGCATCCGCCGCCAGTGCGATGGCACCCAGCACCCATGTTTGATCACCCCCATATGGGGCTACCCTGCTGTTGCCCCACTGAAGAGAAACCTTCAGCGGGGTCGCGCCCCCCAAAGCCCCAGCCCGTGTGTGTGTCTGTGTGCCCCCCTGGCCGAGGCCGAGGGCGGCGGGCGGGAAGGCAGCGGGAGCGGCGGCGGTTGCGCCTTTAACGGCGGGCGGAGGAGGAGGCGGAGGAGGAGGAGGGCCGGGGCTGCGCTGGGTGACATCAGTGGGTTTGGCTCCGGGGCTCAATGGAAACTGGGTGAGCGCCGGGCTGTGCCGAGCACACGCCGGCTGGAGGGGACGGCGAGCGGGCGGGAGGCGGCAGGCAGCGCCGCGCCGCGCCGAGCCGAGCGAAGGAGGGACGCGCCGGGCACGGCCGCCACCAGCCCTCCCCAATCCTCCGTCATCCTCCCCGCCGCGGCCGCCTGGCCCCCTGACAGCCGGCGGAGCAGCATCCCCACACGGCCCCCTTCCCGTCAGGGTGGGTATGGGGGGCGCCCGGCCGCATCTTGGGGCGCAAACCCCGGGGGAAAGGCGGCCCCTCCGGCTCTTTGTGTGCGCGGAGGGAGGGGGAGGGGGCGGGGGAGGGGAGGGCAGGGCGCGATGCGCCGGGCCGGGGGGGCGACGGGGGACAAAAGCCCCCTTTGTGGGGGCGCGGGGAGGGGGTCGCTCCCTCCGCCACCGGTAGATTTGGCGGGGGGGGGGCTCCCCCCTCTTCCCTTTCTCCGCCTGCCGGGGCCCTGTCTGGCTGCCGGCGGGGCCGATCGGGGAGGGGGGTGCCGTGTGTTCTCGGCGGGGGACTGCGGGGGTCCCGGCGGGGGGCCGCCCCCCGGATGATTTAAACCCCTCACCCCTTCCGTTCACTGATGCTCCTTGTCTCCCTCCCCAACCCCCGTGTTTGCCTGTTTCGGGGGAGAAGGGGTGTCTGCGTTTGGGGGGAGGTTGTAGGGGTCGGCGTTTCGTCTGATGGGGCTCGGTAGGGGTGGGGGTCGATGGCCGAGGCCGTGGCCGAGGTGGGGGGGACGAGGAGAAGTTCAGCGCCGTTCCCGGGGGTGGCAGCTTTTTGTTACCTACCCGGAAAAATAACAGCCCGGGTACGGCTGTCTTCGCGTAGTGTTTTGCCTGTAGGGGGTGGGGGTGTAAGGGACATATTTATTTTATTTTTTTTGTGTGTGTGTGTGTGTCCCCCTCCCTGTTTTCCTGTTGCGGTTGTTTCTTCCTCAGATGTAGTCCAAATGCTCTGTGCATGGGGTTTCTTCTCTCCCCCCACCTTATTTGCTGCCCTCCTTATTTTAAGTGTGAAAGGATCTGGAGGGGTTTGATGTTTTGCATTTCAATCAAAACGTTTTTTTTTTTTTTTTCTTTTTTTCCATCCCATTTTTAAGCCAGTTCAAATTACTGTTTTGCCAGCCTCTTCCTTTATTTCCTTCATATACCCACCCCCCTCGCCAAAAAAAAAAAAAAAAAAAAGGCAAAAAAAAAAAAAACAACCCGTGTAAACCCGCCATGGTCTATGAGCAAAGCAGCCCCCATTCCCCAGACTTCCACTGAAAGCCTGAGCGGTGCTGGGATCGGCAGCCTCCATTATAGAACCGTGGGTTTGGTTTTGCGTGGCCTTTGCTAGACAGGGCATCTTCTCCTTCCTGACCCCCTTGGGTGGGACAGAGGTGGCCTTCCTATCCCCCAGCCCCCTCCCCCCGCCCAAGGTGGTCCCTGCATTTTTAGTCGCCGTCGTATCTGGCACAGCAGTGTGGTATCAACTCTTATCGTGTTTATATAATGGCCTTTGTGCCTGTACGTGGGTATTTTATATTATATAAAAGGGGCTGGTGCAAAATGGTGTGTGTGTGTAAGCAGCGCTGACGGCTGGATAGTATTATTATTTTTCTGAGGCTGTGTAGTATTGGATATTCACGTATGCAAACGCTCATGCGGAGCACACACTCGCTTTGAGGTTGTATGTGTGTTAATCCCTTATGGAAAACTAAATGGTTTAACTAAATGATTGCCTTGCAGCCCCTGGGAATGCTGCCTTGGCTGCAGAGTGCAGGAAGGGTGGCAGGGCTGGGGGGTGTTAAGCCTGCTGGGGGGGTGGGTAGGGGGGATGTCTTAAAATTTTACACGTATAAATAATATATAGGAAGTAATATAGATCTCACATATAAGAATATATATTTTATATTAAAATTTTCTTTCTTTTTATAACAGTAGACCTGAAGATCAGATTATAGGGGTGGAAGCTGCAGATGGTGGGGGTACGTGTGTGAAGTAGAAGCAAATGATTTTGAACTCCTGGAGCAGTTGTTGAGGGGGTGGGATGTGTGTCCTGCCCCATGACCATGAATCCAGGCTGTTGCTCCCTGGCTATCCTCCACCCAGGTTTTCTACGCACACTTGTATGTGTGTGCTGGGGGGGGGAGATAAGGCAAAATGACAGCTGTGCGAGACCATGATTTTTTTACTCCATTATCCTGCTTCCCGCTTCCACCCCCGCGCCCCAGAGCATTTTTTAGATTCCCCTTTGGAGCCTGTTGCTTAATCAGCTAGAAGGGCTGCTGCCTCCATGTGTGAGAAACTCTGCTTAACCTGGCTCCTGCCTGTCCCAGAAGGGTGGGACTGAATTTAGGCTTGGGGCTGTGGTGTTGCAGAGCAGTGCCCACTGAGACCTGGTGGGGAGGAGACCCCGCAGGGACCTATTGCCCAGTCTCTGCCGTGTGCTCGGTTGTGCTGACCCCATCTGGGAGTTGGACTCAAGTGGAAGCATTCAGGGTTCACAGGCCTGGGTAAACACACCATGAAGGAAGGAGGTTTTCGAGAGCTGTCTTCTTGACAGTGGTGTGTTGGGTTCCCGGGGACACAGACCTTTGATCGTTTATTGGAGTAGGAGCGTAAGCCAGTCAGATGTATGTTACTGTGGTTATACAGAACAGCAGGGAGCGGATAAAAATCATGTCTGTTTGCTGTGCCCTCGCCCAGGTATGCCTGCCTCCTGGTTTGGTTCCCAAGGCTCTGCCTACATTCCTTGTAGTAAGAAAGTCAGAAATAGCCACAGGGTTTTGTAGACTTCAGATGCACAGAAACCCACATGCATAAGTAAATAGTAGATGAGGGGACTCCACCTCTTAAGTGTTTTGTGTGTGGTTTCTGGTGACTGGAGCTCTACTTTCAGGGTTCACAATGTCCCCTGAATGCCTTGATAGGATTATTTCCCTGTACATCTCTACAGTCCATCCATTCTTCTTTCTGTAATCCCATCTACTGGGGCAGGAGAAGCAGCTCTGGGTTTATAGTATGCCCAGAATCCTGTAGCTGGGATTATTTTTTTTTGTGCTTCTGTCTCACAAGGCCATTCCTCCCTTCTTTCCTTCAGTGATGCTTCCTTCCCACCAAGCTCCAGCAAGGGAAAGTTCCTCTCACCCACTTGTGAAAACATGAATCATTCCTCACCTTTCCTGTCCCCAACAGGCTCCGTGTCTGCATTTTGTACGCTAATAATGTGGCATTGCATAAATTAGGACTGTGGCAAATCCCTCTAAAAGGAGACGCATTGGCTGTCTTGGGAAGAGTTAGGGTTTCTAGAATAAGTTGGTGGCATAAGAAGGGGCGAGGGAAAGGGTGAACTGGTGGAACTGTGTTTGGTAGAGGTGTTTGCAGCAGAAGTTGAGGTTGGCAGTGAGAAGTCTCTGTGTCCTTCCACATAGTTGGTTTTCTGTGGAAGGGTGAGGAGGCTAAGCCTGGGCATGTTGATGGGGTATATCAGGTCAAAGGGTTAGCTAATCACCTCAGGTAGAGAGAGAGATGAGGAAAGGCCCAAGCTGCTAAAAACAAACAGCCGGCACACCTAAGTAGGCAACAGAGATGGAGAGGCTCACGTAGACAAAAGGAGGCTGTGATCCCATCAGCAGAAGCCTGTGGAGATAAGCAAGTGCTGTTCCTAGTCAGTGTGTGCCTCGAAGGGTTCAGTTCAGCGAGATGTCTCCTCCCTGTCCCCTGTGCCAGCCTCTGCCTACAAGTGATGGAGTCGCTTGCTCCTGGCAGTCTGTCTGTCTCACAGTTCTTGGGTCCTGTGCTTCACCACCACCGAGCTGTTGGACTGGGGCTGGGCCAGAGAGAAACTCCTTCTCATAGGATTTATTGTGTCTGTCCTTCTGGTGTCTTATGAGGTTACTTCTGTCCTGGTGCCAGGTACTGTAGGGTACAATGGACAGTATTTCTTTACAGTGGTGTGGCATGGTCACGCACTGAAACCTTCTTAGGGCAGATTTCCTGACCTCCTCCCCAGTCTCTGAACAAAATGATGGGGAAAAGATTCAATCCTTCTTCATTCTAATAAGAGGGAACATGGAAAACATGCTTGAGAGGGTTGTGTTCCTGCAGTGTTCCTAGCTCATGCTGTCCCTGGATGTTCAGGAGATAGAAGAGGTGATAGAGGCCATGTAGAAAGTGACGCATTTCAAGATTTAAAACTGTACTACTCAGCCTCTGGGTGAAGTGGGGAGGTTTCTTCTTTAGTGTTACATGATTCACTTCCTGTTTCTGCTCTGACACTGTGCTTTCTGTGCTTCTTTCCTCAGCACGACTGAACCATGGAGCTTCGAGTAGGGAACAAATACCGGCTGGGCAGAAAGATTGGCAGCGGTTCGTTTGGAGACATTTACCTAGGTGAGTGTGAGAGTCTGTCTTTCCACCTGCCAGGTTGTTTTTCTCAATTGCATCATTGTTTCAGAGTTGTTTTTCTTGCCTGTTGGTATTTGTGGGTACCATGTAAGGTTGGAGGGGGTGGAGAAGAGAAAAAGAGCTTCAAGGAATACTGCTAGTTGCTGCCAGTCTTCTGATGGCAAAGAAAGTGGGATGAGCTCAGCTTTGCCTTGCAGATACTGGAGACACAGTGGTAGTTGATTAGACTGATTTAGATTTGGACTGTTTGGGACATATTTGCCATATATGCTACTCCAGCATTCTCACTTCCTTTTCTTGAGCTTGGGTGTGTGGGTATAAACTCTGTAAAGAGTGGGTGGTGGAAAGGGAGGACACAGCTGAAGGAATAACATTTTTGGAAGATTAGTAGTGGAAAAAGTGGTCCAGACCTTTAAGAGAGAGGTGTGAGACTTGGAGGTGTAAAACAGGTCGGAGAGCCTGGTGTGGTTGAAGTCCTGGGGTTTAGATCTGTTAGATCTGTAATGGGATTTAGAGTTAATGTCTGGAATGACCTGAGCAGGGAGCTCAGTGGACAGAGCCTGTGAGGCGCTGGGTTTCCTGTTATCGCAGCAGGTTACCTGGGTAGAAGTTCTTCCGAGCCAGTGTGCTGATGTACCCTGATGCTTTGCCTGCTCATGCTTTTATTGGCTCAAACCATGTGGGGACAGAGTGGCGAGAGTACCTGGTAACCTCATCGATCCCTCCATGAGAGTTGATGTGGCTTTACCTGTCATCTGGTTCTCACCACTACCTGTTTAGCTGTGGTCCTGCAGGCCAGCAGAACAACTGCCCTCTCCCTTGGTGTCTGGGAGACTTTGGGGACTTACAGATGGTTGTCATGTGCTCCTTGACTGTTAATTTGCTCAGTGGAGTTGTATTTTGCTTCCCAGTACATTCACCACTCCTCACTTTTGCTGCTCCTTCAGCTTTTCCTAGTTTGTCCATCTGCTGAGGAGCTTGGAGCCAACACTGCATTTGATGTGTGGCATTTCCAGTGCCTGGCAATGAAGGACTACCCTCGAGTGATCTGTAATATGATGCCTCTGCATAGGCTGCTTTGGGTCTCCTTGGCTTCCCCCATCACCAACACTATCAGGTTGCAGGATTGGCCTTAGCACACTGTCAGCTATATTGTAGAAGACCTCTTCTAGGATCTCCAACATCTTCCCATCCCTCTCTGAGTCCCTTTTGTTGAATACCTCTAATTCAGATTACTTTTTCCTGTGCTTGTAAATCACTGTCTGTTTTCAACCTCTGGCTTTTACCTCCAGTTTCCTCTTGCTTTATTATTCTCTCTTGATTGGTGTTGGCAGCCTCTCTTGATTAAGTGTCCTGTGGGAATCATCAGTAACAGGCTTTGTTGCCACCTTTATCCAGAGCATGAACAAAGATGATAAATAATGGATCTAGGATCCCAATTCCACTGTGTGCTGCCTTACTGCTGCCTACTCCTGTATGCCACTCCTCTGTGACCCTCCAACCAGTTATTGTCTGATAGCCCAGGCATAGCATTTTCCACCTATGGTAGGGCTTGAAGCCTTCCAGACCCTCTGTAGGACAGTATATAAATTGTCAGGATCTTGCAAAACATCTGGGGGTACACGTGGGGAAAGAAAACAGGTCCTGATCCTGTGTTCCTCTGCACTACATAACAGGTCATCCACCTGTGCAGAGCAGGTGTGCAAGACAGGCTCTGGTGAGGGGGTTGTGTCTGCCTTGCCTGTAACCAAACAACATGAGAGGCAGAGGAAGCCCCAGTGCCGTAGTGTGGTGAGCACAGAGGGATTCAACCAAGTTACTTGAATGCAGTATCAAAGCCAATGATGTTCATTGAGGTGCAAGCCAGCATGTTTTGAAGCAGTGATAGCGAGACTTCTTGGAGCCTGGGTGACTCCCCAGCCTGGAGGGATCGGGCATGTAGTCTCTGATGGTGTGTCTGGAGGACGCTTGTGCTCGTGCTGTACTCTCACGGCCTGCTCTGCAGACAGAAGGACTCATTCACGACGACTTCTCTCCTGCACCAAATTCACCTCACAGTTCTCTCTCTTGATAATGGTGTGGAGACAGAGCAGGGTCAGACAAGCCTTGTTTGTCTCTGGGGATGAGCAGAGTCTGTATGGTTTATCCTCAGCTTCTCTCTTTCAGGATGTTACTGCCTTTGCCTGCTCTGTAACCAGTGGGTGCTGCATGCTGTGCTCTTTGGGATTTGTTTTTGTTTTTTTTCTGTCAGAAGGAAACTTGGATTTCTACATGGGTAGACACAAAGGATGGACTGTGTTAATCCTCAGCTGAGGCTTAAAGCACAATGCCTTCCTTCCACGTGTACTTTGGGGGATAGATGTGCTGCAGGGATGTTCTCCTCACATTGATTTGGGAGGGTGGGAAATGAGATCATGCTGCCGAGGGGCCTTGGCTAACCCATTTACCTCTAAAATTGCTCATTCAGACGAGCAAAATCCAGTTTGCAGAGGAATTGCCAAGACTTTTGGGCTGTTGGAGGGAGGTGCTTTGTCCGAGGTGTTGGCCAAGAGGCAGGGCAGGGTTGCTGGACCTGGTAGGAATCATCTGGCCGGGATGCACACTGGTGGTGAAGAGGAGCTGGGCAGACAAAGCATGCTGGGACCTGCGCTGGCTGGGGACAGTTCCTGGTGGCAGGCTCCTCCCTTGCTGGGAGGGGAGTGCCTTCCCTTTGTTTCCTGGCCTGTTAACTCTCTCTCGCCCTATCTGCCTTCTTCCATCTGTTCCCAGGCCTCCATTCTTCCCTCGACCGGCTGTTAAGAGGGGAGCGGGTGGTGGCGAGAGTGGGGGCCCCTGCCTGTTGCCACTGTGCACAGGGAGGGCGGTGTTTATTGTATCAGACATGAAATCAGGCTTCCACTCTGAAAAGATCCTGTTCAGCCGGTGACATCCTCTGTCCCCGGGGCCCCGTTTCAAAGAGCTCATGATGAATGAGTTGAATTTGTGCAGCCCCCACAGCGGAGCGAGACTGGGGGTGGATGTTAGGAATTATCCCCAATCCTACATACGTCTCTCAAGTGGCTGAAGCTTGCAGACTTTGCTGCATTTGTCTGAAACACAGTGCTTTCCAGTCTAGAAAGAGAGCAGAGAACTGTTGCTTTTGTACTTGTATCTTTAAGAAAGATGGTGGTTAAAGCATGGAACAAAGGACCAGAGAGATTCCTGCCCTTGAATTCCCTCCTCACTTGTGGTCTCGATCTAGGTGGATCTCTAGCAAAGAAATAGTAGAGAGAGCAATCTGTAGACACAGCAGGGTTTGGGGAGGGAGGAAGCCCAAAATGTTCAGTCAGTTACACCCTCAGCAAAGAATAGCTCCTCAGTAGGTCTGATTGGTCCAGAGAAGGACCATGAAAATGGCTAGAGGAATGGAGCATGTCTCCTATGAAGAAAGGCTGAGAGAATTTGGATTGTTCAGCCCGGAGAAGAGGTGGCTTCAAGGTGACCTAATTTTGTCCTTTCAGTACCTGAAGGGAGCCTACAAGAAAGATGAGGAGAGACTGCTTACAAGACCATTTAGTGACAAGACAACGGGGAATGGGTTTAAACTGAAAGAGAGCAGTTTTAGATTAGATACCAGGAAGAAATTCTTTACTGTTAGGGTAGTGTTGCACTGGAACAGGTTGCCCAGAGAAGTTGTAGATGCCCCTTCCCTGGAAGTGTTCAGTGCCAGTTTGGATGGGGCTCTGAGCAGTCTGGTCTAGTGAAAAGTGTCCCTGCTTATGGCAGGGACATAGAAGAGAGACCTTTAAGGTCTCTTCCAACCCAAACCAGCCTATGATTCCACCTTTGTTCTTCTAGACCACAGGGTTGTCTCTCCTCTCTCTCTTTTTTTTTTTTTTTTAAGAGACTAACACCTGTGTTTGTGTTATGGAGAGTGTGGGGCTGAGGGCCATCTGAGCACATATGAGTGACATATTCACATTTTGAAGAATCTAAGTCTTCTTGATGCCTACCTACCCCTGCTTTCCCTTTTCCAGCTTTATGTGCCCACAGATAACACTCCCCACCTGCAGACAGCCTAGTAGATGGATGCATCATCATCTTCCTAAACACCCATGGTAATGTGGAGATGAGAACTCATTCATGTTTCCACTGTTCAGCTTCTGGGGTAGCATTCATTCAAAATGGTGATGCTGCCAAAAGTCAGAAAGACTCACCAATATTTGTGTGTCAGCAAATGGATTAGGAGAGGGAAAAGTTTCCCCTGGGAAATGGGCAAGGAAGCTGCTTCAGAGGATTTGGAGGAAAATCTTCACAAAAGCAGGGGAAAGAGAAAGGAATGAGGGAAGGAAGCCCTCTTACCTTTTTTGGGTGTCCTGGGTGTTTCCATGTTGATTGAGAGCCAGTGATTGAACACTAATTTAAAAGATACATACTAGTCCCTTTTCCTGTTCTTTTTCTCCTTGCACTCCTGATGCTTATAAGAAAGGTCTTGTGGTGCAGTGAAGGAAATGTACAGTCTTGTTTTTTTGGCCAGGAGTTTTTAAGTGGAAAACTGGCAGCATCTTTTCAAAAGTAACCATTTGCTCTACCTCTAAGGATGACTTTTTGCCTTTCCCTTCTGCTGGATCCTGTGTTAAAATCCTTATTAAATTAATCCCATTGCTCCTCCTTCCCCTCCCTTAGAGCACCCTAAATAATTCCTCTCCCTCCTTAGTGTTTACAGCCTTCAAATATTTGCAGGCTGTTGTCATGTCCCATTCTTCCTCCCCACCCTTCTTGGTTGTATCTCTTGTCTATGTTACATATTTAGCTCTTTTAATCTTTCTTAGTAAATCAATCCCTCTAGGCCCCAAACAGTTTTGTTGCTCTCTTACAAATTCCTAGCAGCTTGCCTGTCTCGACCCAGCACTGTAGCATCTAGATCATGTCTTTTTGCTAGCAGGCAGCTCTTGGCTAACTTTGTATACAAGCCAGAACTCTTCAACAGGAGAACCTTAGGATCCAGGGGGAGAAGGGATCCAGTTGTGTGAACAATTCCTTTTTTTTTTTCTTTTGGTTCCTGGCTCTGGAGGAGGTGTGTGAAAAGAGGATAAATGGAGAGATTTATCTTCAGCTGTCCTTGTGGACTCTTAAAGTCTTATCACAGGGTTCAGGAGGCACAAATTAGCCAGACCTACTAAAACTAGCTATGGGATATCTACAAAACGTCACCTTTGACTCCAGCTCATGTTTGGCAGGCTGAAGTAGTTTATTTTATGACAGTGTTCATCAGCTGCTCATAATCGGAGCAGCTCTCTGATTTGTGCTTGAGTGCAACTTCTAATAGTTCCAGATACGAGGAAAAGCTTGTCTGTGTGTATGTGTGTGAGGCAGGCATGGAGAGAGGGGGAGAGAAGCAAAACTTGAGTGTCATTCCCGTGACCTGTGTACAGATATTAATTCTTTCCATTTTAGGATGATGTGAAACATCTGGAATCCTTTCAGCTATTACAAGAGAGAGAGCAGCCTGTTCCTTCTTTGACAGTGCACTTTGGGACTAGAGTGCTGGCTTTCACAGCTGGCAGCTCGGTTGTTTTTAGAGAGAAGTGTGTAGGGTGGTGGTTTAGTGTCGTCACAAAGTATCTAGCAATCCCTTCAACAAAGGTGTCTGGGCAGCTTAATTCAGGACTGGATTCGGTTTATTTCTTCACGCTTCTAATTTAGGGTATAGCAAATGTTTCTGTGTTGGCAAAAGATAAAGGTATTATTGAAGCCCTCAGGAGAGGGAGAAGCTGAGGATTTAGAAATTGTCTGTATTGAGCAGGTCAGGGCTGTGGAGAAAACAGATAGCTGGGAATGTTAGCACTGTCTCCTCCTGAACTAATTGGCTCTGTTGAAATGATGTAACTGAGGTAACTAGTAATTTTGCTAGGGAAGAGATACTCTGTATCACTGCCTGGGGGTGACTTGCATTCAGGGTCTGGGTATATGATCAGAGGCAGCTACAACTTCCACTCAGCTTAGGTACTGTTGATACGTACAGATTGAGCTCCCTAAGTCTGGTTCTTGTTGAGATAACAAGGCAGTTAACATGTTGCAAGATTGTTGTTCTAGCCTGGCTTGCAGGGTCAGACCTGGTTTCCTATTCAGGCCTTTCTCTGGCCTTGTGTTTGCAAATGGCAGTGCTGGAAACTCTCTATGAAGTGGCTGAATCTCATTTCTGTCACAGAGAATAAATTTCAGGGCAAACCTTAAGGTTTTGGCATTTTTACAGGCCTTGTTAAAAGTGTTTAACTTCAGTAGAAGCTTGCGCAATCTTCATTTCACTTCTCATTTCTATGCAGGAGCCAATATTGCAACTGGTGAAGAGGTGGCCATCAAACTGGAATGTGTCAAAACCAAGCATCCCCAGCTCCACATTGAAAGCAAGTTCTACAAGATGATGCAGGGAGGAGGTGAGATGGGGAGGAGAACATGGGGCCGGGGGAGTGGTTGAAGAAGGAAATTATTCTGGAGGGCCTGAGGAAAGAAATGATTTGGTGTTACATATGATCTTCTCAGCGGGGGATGCAGCATCTAGTCTCTGTTCCGAGGGCTTAATCTTTCTCTTTCCCCAGTGGGTATCCCCTCCATTAAGTGGTGTGGAGCAGAGGGGGACTATAATGTGATGGTGATGGAGCTCTTGGGGCCCAGCCTGGAAGATCTCTTCAACTTCTGTTCCCGCAAATTTAGTCTCAAGACAGTTCTGCTCCTGGCAGACCAGATGGTGAGTTTCCTCTGAAGCATTTGTGCCTACTCTCCTTTTCCATGCCTTTTTTTTTTCCCCCTCCCATCTCCTCAGCTTGAGAACTGCTGTATCCCAAGCTTTTTTCATTTAGTGACAATTCGCTGCCAGCTTTCTATTTCTCGATGAAGTTGGGGGCCTGGAACCTAGACACTGATGACTTTTCCTGATCTCCATCTCACTTTCCTTCCCCTGCTGCTCATGCTGTGTTAGTGTTGCACAGATAGATACTTTTGCCTGCATGGTGAATGATTGGCATCACTAGCTACCATGCCCTGTGTTTAAGACCCTTAGCTCTTCTGGATGGACCACCTCCTTTCCCAGCCTGGCTAAGTTTGAAAGCTGACAGCTGTCAATGCTGAAGCTCAAAGTTTTAGTCCATGCAGATTTGCTTCCCAGCCTTCCCTGTGGTGTTAATGATGACCTCCTCAGAGTGAGGACTGGGCTGGTGTGCAGGGTTGAATTCCATCTCCAGATCCTGCAGCTTCCAAAAGGTATCTTTTCCTTGGCTGTCATCTCTGATATTCTCTGCGAAGTGTCCTTTTCCCTTCTCTGACAGGCCAGTGTCCTGGAAAGGGTACTATTTTTAACAGATGCAGTTAAGGTAGGGTTTTTTTCATGCTTGTCTCACTACTTATTTATTTATCTCCCACCCCAGATCAGCCGTATTGAGTACATTCATTCCAAGAACTTCATCCATCGGGATGTAAAGCCAGACAACTTCCTTATGGGCCTCGGCAAAAAAGGCAACCTAGTATACATCATTGATTTTGGTTTGGCCAAGAAGTACCGTGATGCCCGGACCCACCAGCACATCCCTTACCGGGAAAACAAGAATCTGACTGGCACAGCCCGTTATGCCTCTATCAACACCCACTTGGGAATTGGTGAGCCTGCTGTTTCCCCTTGATGGGGCTTTCCAGGGGAGGTGGTTTGTCCCCAGAAGGAGGGAGTTGGGTTCTGTGCCTGATTCCGCTACTGACCTGCCTTGAGATGGTGGGCAAATAACTTAAATGCTACACCTGTGTTACCTCTCCTGCCTTTGGTGGCACTTCAAGCTTCCGAAGACAGAAATTGTCTTAGCAGCGTGTGTTTGTGCACTCGCTGCTTTGGACAGTGGGGCCCTGTTGAGCATCAAGGCTGTGACCTCCCTGACTCTGCGGCTACTGAATCTGCCTTGCACAATTTTTGCAGGCTGATTAGATGTGTAAAGGAGACATCACAGGCACTGAGCCTTTAGGAATGTGTGCAATTGAAACCTTTCTTGTTGACTCCCAGGCGCCTTCATCAGTGATTATTCTGTAGCTGTCAGAGCTGGAGGATACAGCCCCGCTGCAATATGGTCCACCACTGAAGGTGGGGACAGCCGTGTGCTGGAAGTGTACAGGAAGCTGGAATGAGGGAAGGCTTCCAGCTGGCTGAACATCCAGGATTTGTGATTGAGAACTGGCTGTCATGGTTCTTCAAAATACCTGTGTGTCTGTGAACCACACTGCCCCATTTGCCACTGAGGCAGCTTCAGGGAAATAGGGCTCGGCCCTCAGTGTCTGTGGTTAGTACCATGGGAATGAAACTAGGCTGGGAAAGCATGCTGAGAGTTCAGCCAGGTCTTACACTGGTGCTGACCATCATCCCAGGTTTTGTAAAAACCTTGAGCAGGTTAGTGCCCACTGTGCTCAAACCTCGTGAAGTCACACAAATTCTTGTGCTGGGAATCAGCCCCTGGTGGCTGTGAGGAACATAGTTGAAAACCTCTTGTAGTTTTCTCTTCTGTTCTCTGACCAAGAGCTTCTTTCCAGTGTTTGACCTCCTTCCTCTGCTAAACTTTTGCTAAACTTTGTTCTCAGTATGAGACTTCCTTAGTTACCATACGGTCTGTTCTGAGCAGGCTGACGTGGTTTTGCTATTAATTGGCAAATCTAAGGAGCAGAAACACTGAAGCTGTCTTGCCTGTGGACCCAGGAAACTAGCTACTGTGTTTGCAGCTCAGTTTGTATCTTTGGAAGACCTTCTTCTGCAATGTCTAATCTTGAAAGTCAGAGCAAGGAACTCAAACCTTTTAAACTAGCAGCTTCCACAGGATTTCATGGCCTTGTTCTTCCTGCACTCTCCCCTCTTGCAGATATTTCTCAGGTATCTGGAGTCAGTACTTGACCTGCAGAAAATAAAGTGGTTTCCCACTGTCTTCTTTGCTTAATACTGTATAGCTGTAGATGGAAAATGCTTTATTTATATAAAAATGGGGAGTGTTGTGTGTTGAGAGTGGGCAGTGATCTCCTGACCTCCTCCACACTGTAAAAATACTTCTTGCAGAGCTTTCCAAGTTGGCCTTCTGTATTTTGGCTTGACCTGTATATATATAACTGGCTCTCCATTGAATTCTCAGTCAAGATTTCCACAGCCATGGAAACTGCCACAAGGAGACATGCACAAAATAATTATCACTACTATGTCTGTCGATTCTTTTGTGTGTGCCTGCTCTGCCTGAACTGATCAAGAGAGGCTGAATGTCTGGTTGTGGTTTTCAAATGACTTCATTATTCATCCCACTCCAACTTAGCCCTTTACTACTGGTGCTTGGCTTGTGTGTCAGGATGAACAAACAATGTCTAAACAGTAATCCAAGGGCAAATTGCATATGCCATGAGTCTGAGCACAGCCACCGCTCTCTTCATGCCCTTTGCTTCGGGAAAGTCTGGGTGTGAGTTACTTGGCACAACAGGTCTCAGATGGCTTATCTCCACGTTGCAGGTAGTTCCCCTGAACAGCATAAAGGTTACATGACTTGCCTGGAGGAAAGGGTATGGGGGTGCTGGGGTTTCAGCTGGAGTTCCTGTCTCTCAAGACCTTGCCACAGGGTATATGACAGACACATTTGTGAGTTAGCAGCATTGCCATGGGAACCATGACTCTGGATTTTTTGACTTTTCAGAGACTAAACTCTCTGTTCTTATTGTTACATTAATGCGTTCTAGGGAGAGGGAAGGAACCAGGTGGCGGGGTATTCGTGTGACAGGAATAGCAAATGAGTAAATGCCTTTATTTGAATGTGCAAGCTAAGGGTTGGGCATTCCAATGTCTGGAGGAAACACATTCTTTACCCAGTGACTGGGGAAAGAAGTAGGAGGCGAGATTGGGGAGGGTTTCCACAGCTGGAGACTTGCCGTTGGGGGAGTCACTGGACTGTGCAGGCTTTGGTTCACGCATTCCAGTCAATTTTCACATGCTCTAGGGATGAGAGTCCTCTTCACCCACTGTAGCTTGTAAAGTCTGAAATAGATGCCCAGGGTGCCCAGGAGACAGTCTTGGAAGAAGCCTGGTGGGCTCTGTCTGAATAACAGGAGGTGGGAGGTGGGGGGCAGTGCCTTCCCAAGTGCGTGTCCTAGATGGCATCAGTGTAGGCTGTGTGGATCATAAAGTCCTCCTGCTCATCCTGCCCTCTGTCACCCATTCCAGATCTCTGTGTGTGTTTTTAAAGGCTGTTGCCATGCAGGGTGGGGGGAGAGAAAGGGGAACTGCAGTGCAACTTGTGCAAGATCAGATCTGAGTATGTAGTAAGAAAAACATTGCTCGGTTAAGCCTGCTTGCAGAGCTGGGCTGGCTCCAGGGAAGACAGCTGATTTCTAGGGAGTCCTACAGGGGAGCAGCATCACTTTGAACAGGATCAGAGTGGAGGGAAACACTCTCCGGACAGAAGGACCAGAAGGCAGTCTAGGCTGCAAAGAAACATGTTTTATCAGGAGCTTTGCGTCCAAGACAACCAGTCCTCAGTCTTCTGTCTTTGCCCAAGCATGTCTTTTCCTGTCCTGCTACTCACCCCTGACTTGGCTTCTGAGGACCCTGCTTTGTGAAGGGAGTGAGGGTGTGGGCTGGCTCGGATCCTCACTGGGAGTGGGAGGAGGGAACTGGCAGGAGATTGCTTGCAGAGTGAGAGGTCAGGTTTGAGGGGTTGTGCTGGGTTGTGTGGGAAGGTGACCTCGTGTTTTCTATTGGAAGAGGTTTTGGGAGGGAAGGAGGAAAGGATGAGTGTCTTATGAAAAATAAATTTTCATAACACTGTCTCTCAAACCTTCCCCCCCCCCCCATTTTAGAAGAGCTGAGACGCTGAAATAAAATGGAGAGAGGAAGTATCACAGGTCATGACTGTAATCCGGCTTCTGGACTAACTTGCTCTGAGTGTGCATTCATGCCACTTGTATTCCTTTTTCTCTTTTCGAACTGCAAAGTGAGATTTTTTTTCTTCCTGCACACCAGGGATGGTGTGAGAGTTAGTCACTGATTGTCAGGCTTCTAAAAGTGGAAAGTAGTGATACTAAATAATGTTTCTTTGGTGCATTGAGGTAGTTTTATTTCTAACTCTTTGCTATTTAATGTTATCTAGTATCCTGGGAATGTTGGTATATGAGGCCAGGCAAAATAAATTGAGAGGTGCATAATAGTAACTGAAGATGAAACAAAGAAACAGGATTTAGGAACTGTTGTCCTTCACAATCATCCAAGATTTAAATCAGAATCTTGTTGTTAGGGTTACAGATGAAAGACTGCTACAATGTTTTGGGGTAGCTACACATCTGTGACCCATCATGTTGGTACTTCAGGCCTATCATAGATTTGAATATCAGTGAAATTGTTTAAGTGGGCTACAATTGCCACATGTACGGGAGGTACTAAACACTGAGGCTGCAATGTAGTCAAACACTTATTCATTCAGAATTTTAATAATTAGGTGTTCTGCTTGCAGTTGTTTTTCCTTGGTCATGCTGCTATGTTAAGGCACAGTTAAGGTGTGTTTGCATGCATGTAATGGATACTAGTTAGCTTCCAAGTTTGGTTTTGTAACCCCTCTCATTGCCTTCACTGAGGCCTTGTAGCATCTCTCACTGACTTCAGGCTCCCTAACCTCAAGTCTCTAATCCAGGCCTTCCCCAAAATCGCTAGGACTGTGCCCAGGCATGTGTTCACAGAACATATCCTGTTCTGGATAGGGCTGGTGACTGTGCTTAAAACTGCTGTGCTTCACACAAGTAGAGGTGTGTTATCCAGCCTGCCCTAAGCAGTTTGGAGTTCAAGCGAGATTTTGGAGGCAAGATCACAATTTATTCCTGAAAGGCTGATTTGCTTGTTCGGTAGGTTTCTCTGGTTCCTGCCCTGCCTTTCCCTACCCTCTGAGGTGCGCTACCATGCTCTAGACAAGAACCCGCAGTTAGACGCTTTAAAGCTACAGCACGGATAAGTCAAGGGCTGCCAGATTGCAGGACTGAGGTTACCCTTGTCTCCTGTACTTTCAGGCCCTGGGTGTGCCTTCTGACTCCACATGCCTCCTGTCTAAGGATGTAGGTCATTACCAAATATTGTTTAGTTTTGTTTATTTGATATGCATGATGAGTAATTGTGGCCCTCTGAGAGTACACGTATCCCAACCTGAGGCCAAATGCAGACTCGGTTTCTTTTCTCTGCTCCCTCCATAGCATCTAAGCATCTCCTAGACAATCATGTAATTGCCCTTGGCAGTAGCCTGATAAGATTAGGAAGTATTAGCCCCTTTTAAGTAGGCAACTTGAGGCAGTAAGTTAGTCTGGTCAAAAAATGCTCTTATTTCTGCATGCTCAAGGTAAGACACTTTGGGGATCTGCATGGCTGCTTTCTCCTCCGCTCCTGTCTTAGAATGTGTCATTTTTTATGGTGTTTTACGTGCTTTGACCCAAAGGCTCTCTTGTCTCAGTTATGAAGGGATAAGA
Organism: Lophotriccus pileatus; assembly: GCA_035583135.1. Lineage (NCBI taxonomy): Eukaryota > Metazoa > Chordata > Aves > Passeriformes > Tyrannidae > Lophotriccus > Lophotriccus pileatus. The sequence goes on from JAWWES010000041.1 coordinate 50,122,056, forward strand.
CCCTTTTCTTCTGCAAGTCCTTTGCTTTTTTTATTTTATTTTATTTTATTTTATTTTTCATCTCGGTAGTTTTAACTTGCCACTCCTCCAGTCCTCAAAACCACTAGGAGGTTATGAGAGAGATGCAGAAAGAAGAAAGAGCCATGTTGACCCTCAGGTTGTGTTGGTACAGCTGGACATCTGTATCTGTGACCTGCTACAGCTACTCTTTTGTCAGAGTTTAGCTCAGCTAACAGAATAAGGGATAGCTGTAATGATGTACTGGCCTTTGAATGGGGCAGGTGGTAGCATGTAACTGATACTGGCAGTTAACCGACAGACCAACACATAATCTGCAGCATCTTCCAGGATGTAGCACTGAATCCAGCAAAATGTGCTGTAGTAGTGAATTAATCTCATAGATGATTCTCTTTAGTCTTTCCTCTATCCCTGTGCTCTCCTTCAAGCCATATTTTGCCTGCCTGTTATCTGTGTCAGTGGTTGTTCTACTTGAGATGTAAAGTACTTTCTCCAAAGTGTTTATTTTATTTGGGAGGAAAACAAGGGCAAGAGCTTCTTGGAAAGATTTATAGATGAATTTGCAAGCATATTGGAGGAGCTGGGAGGGGTTTCACAAGTTAAACAGTCAACATTTGCAGTTGATGAGATTCTGCATCAAATCCATCTTGAGCTAGCTTGAAACTTAAAATGGCTTGGCCATTCCAGAGAACAAGTTCAATGTGAAAGTTTTTTTTTCGTGACGCAATTTTTTTTGTTTCATAAGTAAGCATCTAAAAGCGGGCCCTTGCAATAGCATATTAAGGGCAACCCTTGCTCTTAGTGGAGTTGGTAGTGATGCCATTTACAGTCATTTCCCATGTGGAGGGGAACCTTTTGTTCAAAGTATGCCCTTTTCCTCCACAGCTTGAAAAATGCCACCAAGCTGGAAAGGCATCTTTGTACAGTATTACATGTTAGGCTCCTCTAAACAATTAACAAAGTTGTTTACTACAAGAAGGGGTCCCTAGTTCCTTGTTTCTGCCCTGCCTAAAGAGTATCAGCAGTTTAATTAGAAGATGTGTTTGAAAGGGTTGTGTTGGGCTTACCTCTGTTAGCCTTGTCTTTCTGTGACTACCTCTGTCATGACTAATCCCTGGGTTGAAGAATCATTCTGGGTGGAGAAGTGTAGGTGCCCTTCCTCTGGGACTGGGAAGAGCAAAGTAGGCAGTGTTGCTGCAGCACTTCTTGAGCTGTTAAATTCTTGTGTGAATTAAGGCTTGTCCAAGTGAGGAGGTAGTCAGAGTCATTAGTTATGAAGTGGGTGGGGCCATATGGGGAGAGGAGCACTTTAACTCTTGTAATATGACCCTCCTCACAGGAATTTGCACTGGAATGTCTTCTACAGGTTTGTCTATCCATAGAAATCTACCAAAGAAGAGAGAGGAGCGATTGTTCTGTTCTGTGTTTAGCACCAAAGCTGTGTGATTGCCAGAGTACTTTTGATTGCTGCTCACTCCTTGCCCCTTTGTAACTTCTCACAGAACAAAGTCGCCGTGATGACCTGGAGAGCCTGGGTTATGTGCTCATGTATTTCAACCTGGGCTCGCTGCCCTGGCAGGGCCTCAAGGCTGCCACCAAGCGCCAAAAGTACGAGAGGATCAGTGAGAAAAAGATGTCAACGCCCATTGAGGTGCTCTGCAAAGGGTACCCTTGTAAGTGCTCTCATCTTGATGGCTGTCTTGTCTGCTGCTCGGCTTGTTCACCTGATGAAACCCCATGGAATCTTGAATCCTAAAGGGCAGTGCCCAGTACCCCAGACCAGGATGTGCTGCTGACACCAGTGATGAGAAGGATAACAGGTGGTACAGTTCTGGTTCAGAACAGGGAAACGTGTTTTTGTGGAGAATGAAACCTTATGTTAGTAAGGGCGTGAGAGTGCTGAGAGGGATCTTTAGGATCTCAGTAGCAGTTTGGAAGTGGGGTGGACAGTGAGCTGAGGATGTACACTGATGATCCTGAGTTTTTACTGGTTAATGAAGAGTCCCAGAAATAGCCAGGCAATGAAGTGGCAAATGGAGTTCTTTGTAGGTAAACATGGGTAATGTATGTGAGAACAGAGAGAAGCCTTGGTCCTCATGTCATTTGCACAATAGTAGACTCTGGCTGACCAGTGCTACTCATCAGTGAGCTGTTGCAATTACAATAGGTGGTTCTGTGAAAACAGAAATTCTGTGCATAGCAATTTTGTGCAAACAGTGTCCATAAGCCCATGGTCTACTCGCAGCTTGCATGTGCTCTGCATGTAGCTCTGGTCCATCCCACTGTTTCACAAAGGATATGGTAGAACTGGAAGCGGATCCGGGAAAGGGCCAAAAGGATAACCAGGGGTGAGGCGATTTCTGCACAAGTAACAAGTTTGCTGGAACCTGGAAAAGAGGTGGTTAGAGACATGATAGAAGTCTGTGCACTCGCTATGCCTGAAGAAATCTGGGTGGGAGACAATTATTAGGTGGCCCCAGTTTTTGTATCGGAAGAGAAACAAAGCTGGTTTCTGCTAGCTTCAAAACACAATGATGTAGTTCTTCACACAGCCAGTAGTAGACTGTAATAGTAGTAGTGGAAGTTGTTCCCAGAAGTTGATGTGGGTACTGAAAGCTTACAGGAGTTCAAGGAGAGATGGGACAAGTACATGAAAGGGAGATTCGTTGAGGTTTACTAAATAGTCAGAAACCACATCCACATCAGGAAGTTCCAGGAGCTGAAAATAGGTGGACGCTGGGCTAACATCAATAGAAGTGTCAGACATGCTTGCCCCACACCTTCTCCTCTGTAGCTGTCTACCTCTGGCTACTGCTTAAGATAGACTGCTGAACTAGGAGGACTTCTGGTTTGAGCTGAAATTCCCAAAGCTCACCTCTTTCTTAGGCCTGCGTTCTTACTGTCCTTCAGCAGGCTCAGCAGGACTTGCTAAGTGTTGTTTGGAGAAGCCGACGAAGAGAGATGCTTGAGCATTTTCGTGGTAAAAATGGGGTTTTCTTAGGGGCCAAAGCGCTGCAACCAGCAAGCTCAGCTTTTGTTATACAGCTCTGTGTTTGTGCTGTCCTGGTCCAGCAAGGCACTGCTGGAATGCTGCAGTGGCTCCATGGCGGGGCATGGGAGGTTGGGTGGTGTTCAACAGCCAACTGTTCTCTGCTCTCTCCAGCTGAGTTCTCAACATACCTCAACTTCTGCCGTTCGCTGAGGTTCGATGATAAACCTGACTACTCGTACCTGCGGCAACTCTTCCGCAACCTCTTCCACCGCCAAGGCTTCTCCTACGACTACGTCTTTGACTGGAACATGCTTAAATTTGTGAGTGTGTGTGTGTGTGTGTGGCAAAAGGGCGGGACAGGGGTTGGTTTGTATCATGGGGAGGGAAAGGAAAGTTGGAAACTGCCTGCTGTTTGTACTTAGGCCTGGTGAACAACTTGGCAAAGGGGATGGGTAGAGTGAAGAGAGGCAGAGTTACTTGGGGTAAACTGGGGATATATCTACTGTTGTATTAGTGAGTATGTCTGATCTGTAGCTATAGGTAGATAGTTTTTCAGGAGAGGACTATAATTGGAGGTGGGACACAGAGTGGATTCCAATAACAGCTGTAGTACTATATGCTTTCTTCCCTGTTTCTTCATGGAACAGAATAAGGTCCTCTCTCGGTGCAGTGGAAGATGGTGGGGGGAGACCATGTTCTGGGGATGGTGCTCCACTTCCTTGGCATGATGGAGTACCATGTGTTTTCTTCCGGGGGCTCCTGCTGTCTCTCCTGCCTGACAACCATGTGTGGTGTGGGGGTTTCCCTCCTCAGGGAGCAGCTCGGAACCCTGAGGATATGGATCGGGAGCGGCGAGAGCATGAACGAGAGGAGAGGATGGGGCAACTCCGAGGGTCAGCCACGCGAGCATTGCCCCCTGGCCCGCCTGCTGGAGCCACTGCCAACCGTCTTCGCAATGTCACCGAGCCCATGGCCTCCACCCCCACCTCCCGAATCCAGCAGTCCGGTGAGCGGGATGGGAGAGCCTGGGGAGGGTGCCACCCCTGTTGTTGGCTAGAAACCAAAATCATTGACTGATCTTCTTGCCTCGACGTTTCTCTGCCCCGACAGGCAACACGTCCCCCAGAGCAATCTCAAGAGTGGACAGGGAGCGTAAGGTCAGCATGAGGTTACACCGAGGAGCTCCTGCCAATGTCTCCTCATCTGACCTCACAGGGCGGCAAGAAGTGTCACGGATTTCAGCATCACAGGTGAGTCCCTGCTGCCATGTTCGTGGCCTTGGCCTGGATGTTCCAGAAGTACTATGGGCCCCAGAATAGTTTTTACCTGATCTGCTGGAGCTGATATGAGCCTGAAGCTTGTAGTGTGGTGAGGGGTGTGGTGCCAAGGTACACCTTCACTCTTCAGTTACTTATTTTCTGGAGGCCATGCTCAGTACTGTCATCTTAGCTCTGCTTTGCTTGGAGTAAGACTTCGTCTGGTTCTCTTCCAGACCACAGTGGTTTGGAGAAGTGGAACAATAAACTCTTGGGAGGGAGGATGTCCTGAAAGAAACGTGCGGCCTCTCTGCTTTGGTGTCTTGTTTTTCATCTCCAACCCTTAGCAACTCTTTCTTTTGTAGACAAGTGTGCCATTTGATCACCTTGGGAAGTGAGGAGCAATTGCCACTGGACCAGTGTTTGCTTAGGTGAGTCTGGCCTCATGTCTGGGAACCTGCAAGGATGGAATTGCTGGGAAAAAAAAGCCTTAGGTTAAGACTTTGCTGATGATGTGGGGGATTGGTACATTTCCTTTCCTTTCATCTTACTTTGAGATGTTTTTTGGCTTCAGAGGGAAGAGTAAGGTTGGCTGCCAAAAACCTTGAGGGGATGGATTGTCTTAAGTGTGAAGGTAGCTTCCATTTCTCCAGGAGGGTAGGGAGGGTGGATAAGGTGCTGGGCTGGGGAGCCATTTTGTTAATTCCTCATGAATGGTTTTCTGGCAGTGTGACAGTGTTGGGGAGGAGGGTGCTGAGCATATAATCAAGTGTGTGAGACTTTGCACAGCTAGTGAGTGCCTGTTGTAGAGGAAATGACAGTAGCTGGGCAAGGTAACTCCAAGGGGAGGCAGGAGTGTAGAAGAAAGGGCTGATATGATTCGTTATGCTCCAGCTGGCATTGGAAGTGCTGGGAAGAATATCTTCTCCTAATGTCTCTTCTCTCTTTTGAATTCTCTTTCTAGTGTCTTCACTGTATTTTTCTTTTAAAAAACAAAAAACTCAAAAAACAAATAAAAACTACAAAAAAAAAAAAAGACAAAAAAAAAGAAAACACCAAACAAAAAAACCCAACAGAATTTCTTTTGCCAACGATGAGGAGTCGAGCTGTGCCCCCGCGCTGATGTGAGCCGTTTCCGAGAGGGGCCGCCTGCGTCCCCCAGCGCGACGCCTCCGGGGAGCTGACGACGCGGGAGCCGTGTGGGAACACCTCCGCTGCCCCCCCCAGCCCCGACCGCTGCCCCCACGGGCTACTCCCAGTTCCCTCTCCTGACTCTCTGCTCCTGGTTTTGATTTTCTCTCTTTTTTTTTTTTTTTTTATTTCTTGGATATCTTCTCTTGCTTTTTTTTTTTTTAAATATTGTTTTGAAATCATATGGTTTCTAGCCATGTAAATTTTAACTTTGCTCTCCTTTTTATCTGAGGGCAGGGGATGGTGCGGGGTGAGGGGGAGTGAGGTTTTTGTTTGTTTGGGTTTTTTTTGTTTGTTTGTTTGTTTGTTTTTCTTTGGTTTTGTTCTTTTCAGGAGCCTTGTGGGCCAGGAGCGAATCAGATTCCAGCCACACGTGATGGTAGAAGTCTGATTTTTATTATTATAACAGAATTTATTTTCTCGAGCATTAAACGAATTTTAAGCTGTGAGGGGAATTGTGGCAACAGCCTAATCATTGACTCGGGCTTCCTTTCCTTGGGTGGCTTCTCTGCGGTTTCTTTTTTGGCTGCTGGGAGAAGTGCCAGCCTTCCCTGGAGCGAGCAGTCCTCACACACGGAGGGATCTCTATGGAGAGGCACCTGGTGCCACAGAGGATGGGATCGTTGGAGCTGGAATACAGGGAGAAATATACTTCTCATCCCTGCAGCGGGGTCTTTTTTTCGTCTGGCTGTGCGTGTTTTTCTATTTTTATTTTTTAATTAAAACTTGTTTTAATTCCTGCGGAGAGAGTGTGGGACTTGAGGAGAAGAGAGGGGCGCACAAAAAACTGGAGTTTGGAGTTCTATCAGAGCGATGGCTCTTGCTCTCTCCTTCCCTCATGCAACCCCAAGTAAGATCCACCAATACATGCACAATCCCTTCCTGCCCTCTCCCATCCGTCTGCCCCCCCCCCGTTTCCCCCCCACTTTAGTTGTTTTTAAATATAATTTAGAAATACTCAAGCTGCTTTGTGGCACTTGGGGCTTTGAAACACAATGATCACCACTGCGACCTATGGCCTGTAGCAGACACACTGTCACTGTAGTGTGGAGCCGATGGGTTGTTGGCAGGGCGGGGAGGGTGGGGTTAGTCTTTGTTTTGTTTGTTTTTACCCTTTCTATTTAACACTTTCTTTTTCCTCCCTGTTTTTTTCCTAATTTATTTACCCCTCTTACTGTCTCTCTCTTTTTTTTAATTAAAGAGCAAAACTTTTTATTACTTTGTAATTTAAAAAAACAAAAAAAAACCTGAAGAACTTTGGGGGGGATTTTGTACTTTTTTCCTGTGTAAATATTGGACTTTTTTGAGCTTTATCGTGGTTGTTAATTTGAAGTAATAAAGTAGAAAATGATAAAGTGACGCCAGCATCTGTCATTTCTTCCTTCACTGGCCCTGGTATCTTTGCTGGGAGTCACATCTTACATGCAGGAAGCACTGTCTTGCGGCTGAACCTGTTTTTGAGTTCCAGGAACAAGTTTGATCAGAATTACTGGAAAAAAGGCACAGGACTGGAGCGCCTAAAAATAAACCCGAGCTGATCTCTGCTGTTGCAGCCTTGGACCAGGCAAGAGTTATGTGAAATCTGATTCAGGATCTCTTGGTTCCTGGATTGGAGCCTCTGGCGTCCCATGCATCTGGCCTTCAGCAGGAGAGGGATGGGACTGTCCGCGCCGTTGGCTTTGGGTGTGCACTGACTTCAACAGAGGTGTACCCTGGATAATGTGTTTTCTTGCTTGCTTCTGTCTTCTAACTTAAATTCTGACGGACTGTGAAGAGGAGGGGCCTGGGCAGCAGCCCTGAGCACCTGACAAACAGCGGTGTGCCTGATGAAAACAGGCTGAGCTCCCTGTGAAGTGGCACCTGCTGCTTTGGTGTCTGTGGTGGTGTGGTTTGTTTGGGTTTCCCTCCTTTGGTTGTCTGACCTGTCTGACAGTAAATTACTGAATTTTAATACTGATTTACTTCTAAATCGCTTCTCCTATAGTTACGCATCCCTGCATTATCCAGATGAGAGGCCTGTTACTTCCAGGCTCTCTAAAACTCTTGAAACTGATTTTCAGAAGCACCTGCTGGGAGTAAATGGATGGATCTTGGTGACTTTGCAAATTCCTTCCAAGCCTGTTCTCTGCCAGCTGAGCAGGAAGAGCTGCTCCTTCATTTCCCGGCTGTGTGAGGCTTCTGGGATGAGAGAAGAGTAGGAGGGAAGGGAAGAAGTGGATAGTTCAGGGGTATTGTACTGTTGCCTCTAAACTGCATTTGTCCTAAACCATTTTGATTGTGGTTTTGATGGATCAGAATGAAACTGGACTTTTCTCCTTTGTAAATCCTATTTTCAGTGAGAAAGAGGAACACTGCCCATGTGGAAGACAACAACCCCATCACTTCAGCGCGGTGGAGGCAGCAGAGCCACGATCTGGCTGGATTCAGGAGTGGTAGCTGGGTTTCGGGTAGGAGTTCTGTCCTGCGACAGAAAGGAAATGCGCTGCCATTTTGGGAGGTGTGGGGTAGCAGCTCCACGGGTGCACCTGTGATTTGAGAGGGCAAGTGTCCCTCTAAAGCAGTAGGAGAAAAGGAGAAAGTCATCAGGCATATCCCAGGCAGGATGTCACCTCCTCTCGCTCATGCAGCTCTCTGTGCAGGGTGACTTTTTGGGCTTATTAAAGGTTTTAGGGCTTGGTTTGTGTTTTTTTTTTTTTGTTTGTTTTTTTTTTGGTTTTTTGTTTATTTTTTTTGTGTTTGTTTGTTGGTTTTTTGTGTGTGTGGTTTTTTGTTTGTTTGTTTGGTTTTGGTTTTGGTTTGTTTGGTTTTGTATTGGTTTGGTTTGGTTTGGTTTTGGTTGGTTTGTTGGTTTTGTTGTTGTTTGTTTTTTAAGAGCTTATTTCATCTAGATATGAAACTTATCAACACACATTTTTTTTTCTGGGAAGATGAAGGTAAGAAGCATCTCCCCATATTCACCAGCATACATGCTAACTCCATTCATTCCCAAATGTATGCCTCATCTGATCTTGACGGTACTTCTTTTTTTAATAAATCCACAGTTCTTTCAGTTCACTTGGAACACAAGGTCTTAATATTATCAGTCCGATGAGATTTTTAGAGGTTTGTAGTTCTTCCATGTTTTTTATTTTTCTGGGACATTTTCTTGCACAAGGTTACGTGGGCGGAACACTTAAACAGCTAGCAAACTGTTACTAATATATTTTCTTTGGCACTTGCTTCCATTCTGTGATCAATTCATGGTACATAGAAATTTGCTTATTTGTGCACTTATTTTTACGTACTTTTACCTTCATTAGGCAATGGTAAATAGCTCCTTGATTCAGCATAGCTCTCTAAATATGTTTTGGTTTACACCTCCTTATCTTTTTATAAATAATGGTAAATAGCTCTCAGCAAAGTTAATGGTGACAGAGTGTGTCAGCTTTGGCTGCAGGATTATTTTGCATGGGCTGAGTGTCACTCTTTAAGCAGCTGATTTGTAAAAAGAGAAGTAACTGCTCTGTCATGTCTCTTCCCTGTCTTTGTCCCTAAGTCATCGTCACTCTTGGTAAACAAAGGAGGGTGCATTGTGCCACAAGTGGCTGTGCTTTCTGACAGTTCTGAAGATGAAAGGTCCCCACTGGCACTTACTGTAGCAGTGCTTGATCAAATCCTACAATTGTTTTCCTTTGCTTGTCAGCGGGACAGTGGTTGCATACCTCATGTCTCCATCCTGCGACACCAGTGAGCTCTGGCATCTTTCCAACATCTTCAGCATTTTTATAATATTCCACAGCAGGAGTTTGTCTTTTATCTGCAGCTCAGACAGTTTCTTCTTGCAACCCTACCAGATTATCTCCTACCAATGGCTACAGACTTTGAATCTCTTCTCCTCAGATTAAGGTCTGTAAAGGGATTTGTTTTGAATGTTGCTGCCTGTTTTATTGCAATAACTCTGATGCTTTATAGAAGCAGGGGAAATGGGTTGAAAAATGGGTTGCAAAATCTCTGGTGGCCTGCTGGTTGAGAATACGTATTCTCATGTTTAATTAATAATTTTTTTTCCCAAAACCCTTGACAATTCTGTAGACAAACCCTGCTTGCAAAAAAATGTAAGCTACTCCCAGTGACCTGGGAATATCTTGGGTTTCCATTTTTATAGGAGCTTTTTCGTAGCCACATGTGGGAAGGATGTCAGTAAGCATTGGTACCTTGGCTGTGCCTTTAGGAGGTTCATTCTGGTTATTACTGCTTGAGGTACTTCAGCCTGGTCACCATGCATTTAGTGCACATTTTTCGTTCTGTAGAAAATAAGAAACTTAAAAAACTAGTTCAATTTGTTAAATCCTGCAGTACTTGTAGAAGAGATGTGATGTTTTCTGTACTGTGACCTAAAAAAGAAGCTTTTCTTCTCTTCTCCAAGTTATACTAAATAGTTGTGGAATTTGCTGGTTATTTTTGTTTACATTTAAATTTTATTTCTCAGGTTTACATATTTTGGGTTTTTTATATGTATAAGTTTGTGTTCTCAATCAACTGGCACAGGTTGCTCAGAGAAGCTGTGGATATCCCACCCCTGAAAGTGTTTAAGGCCAGGAGGGACAGGGCTTTGGAATCTGGTCTAGTGGAACGTGTATCTGCACATGGCAGGGGGTTTGGAACTAACTGACTGATCCTTTAAGGTCTCTTCCAACCCAAACCATTCTATGAATCTATGAACTTAATTCTTCAAAGACTGCAAGGAACTCCTTTAATTAAAGACTGAAAGAAACTTTAATTTTTATATGTTGAGGAGACTTTTACTTTTATATTACTAGTTCATCTTTAATTTATGCAAATAAAATTGGGAATAATATGGAAGAATAAAAATGTAGTTGTGTGTAATTAAAAAAACCAAAAACAATAAACAAACAACTCAACCTTGTGTAAGGAATTGGACTTGTTAACAAGAATTTAAAAAATAAAATCTCATTATAAAATCTATTATTGATTTTGACTAGTGTGTTTTTCCCCCAAAGAGTGTTATTCTTTCAAGCTTTTTGTAGTAGTTTCAGTGAGAAACTTCTGGTAGTAGTTTCAGTAGGAACATTTTGCACTGCTACTAGATAAGTGAAAAGAAAAACTGTCTTTGTACTTGTTTCTATGTTTTTTTTTCCAGTTTTGATAACAGTGGGACTATTCATATATTTAAGAACATAACTGAATCAGGCTCTCAGTTTATTTGTTACTGTTTGCATATCAAGGAAAAATATTATATATATATACTTTCTGCCACTTCTAGTAGTACTTTAATCTTTATGTTTACCTAGTACATTTTTTACAGCAGATGTAAACTTCAATTATCTCAGAAAAACTACCCGAGGTTCATGTTCTTTGATAATCAGGCTGCACCATGACAAGTTATTCACATTCCACTGGAAGCTTCCTTTAAGTGGCTAAAAGACTGAAGAGCAGGGTTCATTTTGGCACACATAGCTGAGAGCATGGTTATGTGTCTGTTTTACTCAGCAGAAAAGTGGATCTCATTTTTACAGGTGCAAAAGATGACTTCTAGCTGAGACAAGCTTTGTACAACTCCTGACTCAATCTGGTGGGACTCTGTCTGTGAGACCAGACGCAACGCTTGCTGCTCAAGCACCATGAAGCTCCTGGGTTGAAGTTGATGCAGAGTATAAACAGGAATGGACACAGAATCAGACCTGTACATCAGTAATTCAGCCACCAGGAGCTAACTGCGCCCCTGCATTCAACTAGTGGCTGTGACACTGAGCTCACTGATCACAATTATGCAGGTTTATTTTGAGAAAGTGTCACCTTTTATTTATTTTTTTTTTAACACTTAGAGATGTGTAAGTGTACATTATCTCTTCTGGACTCATAATTCATAAAAAGATTTCAGAAGATCAGCCCTACAAGGAAACTTCAAGTTTCTTCTTAAGTTTGATTATATTATAGTTTGAGATTAATGGTACAATCTTGCTTTGAACTTATGCAGTAAATAAATTTGAAAAAAATCTCACTGTAATTAGTTTTTTTCCCTTACTCATAACATTGTCTGCAGGATTAGGGCTTGATCTAGCAATTTATTGAGTACTTATGCAAGTTGCTGAGCCCTCTGAGCTCCCACAGATATCAGCTGGATTTGAATACTGATGGATGAATTAAGTAGCACAAGAATATTAGAAATAGGGTTTATAAACCACTCATTTCCCTTGTTACTGATAGTGGTTATTGCCACATCATATTGAGTATTTCTTTCTTTAACCTGAAATTGTCACTAAATGCACAGATAGATTTACATTTGACATTGTGTTAGTGAAGAACGGTTATCTTATGAAAAGCCCTGTAAACCACTCATACTGCTTCTATCAGATGAAAGTAAAAACGAATTAGGTAACATATTCCTTAATTTTCAAATAAAAACGACCTCTCTCAAAATTGATGGAGAAATAAATCATCATGGGAATCATGAGGAAAGCTTACTTTATGTCTTTTCTTTTTTTGTGTTGACTAGAAAGGAAATAAGTGCTAATGGTAAAAAAATGTTAAGTATACTTGATAATAGCTTATACATATATTTAAAGGCACACACTATTTAATTTTTAGGAGAAAAATTAGCAGTTCCCCAATATTTTAGAGATTTGAATATGATTTTTTTTAAAGTTTTTATTTAAATTTTTCAATTGGTTGAGCTAAGACATGCTGATTATATTCATAAGACATATATTAATTTTGAACCTATAAAAGGGTGACTATAAATAAATACCTAATGTGGTGTTTGCCTTGTTTACTTTTAAGTGGTGATTTCAGATAGAATATTTTGGGGATTGTCTGGTTGTTCAGCCCAGAAAGGAGAGGCAGGAAAGGAGCAAAAGGAAAAATATTTGACAGTCTGTTCACTGTGGTTTATTTTACTGAGGCTTAAACTGTGGGACTTCTGGAATATTTTATTAGCTTCAGTGGTAAGCAATCTCTGGCAGAGATGAATTAGCAAACCAGATGGGTTAAACAACAAGAGAGAAAATAAATTGTCTCAAACTTTGATATTGCAGAATTTCAGCATAAGCTGAATTTCCCAAGAGTCCAAGAAAGCATCCCCTCCCATCATTCCCTCCCCACCCACTGCCAGTTGACATCACTTTCATGCATCTTATTCATGAATTATGAGCTGAAATATATTAAGCAGAGACTGTTTAGAAGATGGGAATTAGAAGAGTGTCACGGAGGTTCATTGCACTAAGATCATGCTTAGAATCTGGCCTTTTGTCTGCTTGCTTGTTTTGTAATTAGGCTTCAGTGATTAGTGCAAAAAAAAGAAGAAAACACTAACCACCCCACAAAATAATTATAAAAAATCCCAACTACCCCCCAAAAACCTGCTCCCTCTAATTCCGAACAAATATTTATGTCAGTGTTGAAACACTCTTTATACTTTTTTTTCAGAGGATGCTGTGACACTTAATGGCAAGGGGCTGAGAAGAGCAGGTATCAGTCCCATGTATGAATAGTTATAAGAACTGCAACTCAAGCCCACCTGTACCTATGATCACTGGGAAATTGCTTGCTTACAGGGAAAAGTAAAACCATCCCCATTTCTAGTTGAAGCTTAACAGAAAGCTTGATACATGTATGTGATGAATCTAACAAACAAGTAATTAAAAAGAATAAATATGAAAAAATACCATAACTGAGATTTGATTGATACTGCAATTATTAATATTAATATTAATTGATTAAATTATTTCCTCTAACTTTTGCAATTGGTAAAATGTACTTCTCACTGGAATTGATGCAACGATACCATATTGTGCAACACTACGTGCAAAGAGTAGTGGTCAACAGCTCATTGTCCATATGGAGACCAGTGGCAAATGGTGTCTCAGGGGTCTGTACTGGGGCTGATACTGTTCAGCATGTTAGTCATGGGACACTGGGATCAAGGGCACCTTCAGGAATTTCACTCATGACCCTAAGCTGAATGGTGCTGTCACACACTGTAGAGAACAGATGCCACCCACAGGGACCTGGACAGATTTGAGAGGTGGGCTGATACAAACCTCATGAATTTCAACAGAGAAGTGCAAGGTCCTTTGCTTCAGTAAACCCAGACACACCTACAGGTTGGGCAGAAAAGTGATTGAGAACAGCCATCCAGAAAAAGAACACAGGGTGTGATGGTTGATGAAAAACTCAACATGATCTGGAGTGTGTGCTGGCAGCCCAGAAAGCCAAA
>JAWWES010000041.1:50136544-50161105 GCA_035583135.1 Lophotriccus pileatus
CCGCCCGCCCGCCGCAGGGTAAGACGTGGCGGGGTAGGGTGGTTGCCGAGCCGAGCCGAGCCGGGGCGCGGGGGCGGCTGCGGGCGGGGGAAGCCGCGCTGGCGGGGGAGGTGGCTCGGAGCGGCACCCACGAACTCGCTCGCATCGTCCGTGTGTGGACGCGACACCCCCACCTCCCTCCGCCGATGCCTCCTCCCGCTCCCCGGCGTGGCCCCCGCGATCGCCGCCGTGCGCTGCCCTCAGCCCTCCGCCCGCCTCCCCCCGGCGTGCCCCCGCTTCGTCCCAGGGTCGCCCCCGCCGTTCCCCCTCCCCGCACGGCCTCCGTGCGGACACACACAGGCGTTTCCCCGCAAGCTCCCAGTGCAGCCCGCACAGCCGCCTCCGGATAGTGCACCCCCGGGGGGATAGTCCACCTCTCCCCGTGCAGCCCACCCAGTTCCTTCCCCCGCCCGCCACATGTCCTGGCTTCAGCCCCCCCGCCCGCTCCCCCTGCCCGCACACGCACCGGCGCAGCCCCCGCGCTCCCCGGTGCTGCCACGCTCCTGGGTGGCGTTGGGAGGCTGTCACTGCTCTGGCCCTGGGAGCACGGTTTAGACCACAGCAGGGTGGTGGGCAACAGGTTTGTGTTCGCTGTGGTTGCCTGTGGTTCGGACTGAACCGGCTGACAGACACCGTGTGCATGTGCTGGTGTGGTAGGTGTGTGTGAGGAGGCTGTAGCTGTGCCTGTGTTCTCTTGCATCTCGGGTGAGTTATGATGGGTCTTGTTTGGATGCTCGTGGTGTTTTGAAGTTTTGGTTGCTTCGTGAGGGCTAACTCAGCCTTGGCAGCTGCAGTGTGTAGTGGAAGGAGAGCTTTGGAGGAACGTGTGCGTGACTGGGTTCTGATGAATTGTGGAAAGGGACTAGAGTGGTTTCAGGCACAGCTTTATGAAAGCTGCCTGGAGCACTGTGAAGCTGTCAAGAGTGGGAGGAGAGGAGGAGTGGGAAATCTAGAGGAAATACTGGAGATGGATCCTGCTTACAGAAAGTTTGAAACTGTTCTTGACACGTAGGGAGCTTGAACAGGAATAATTATTGAAGACATAAAGACAAGTTTCCCCAGAGAGAAGACTGTTTACCTCTGTCAAGGATAAAGATAGAAGTTATTGATCAATAGTAGAGCAAAGGCTAATAGGATGAATAGAAATGTCTTTCTTATCCTGCAAGAAAAAGAAAACAGTCAATGAAAACATAATAAAGCATACATCCCACTAACAAAGACTCGCCTCTTTTAACACAGTTAACTGTGCCTTTGAACTTGTGTTGGTGGATGTTACCCTTGACTCTAAGAGCTTAGTAGCCTCCCTTAAAGGGAACACAGATTTCTCTAGAAATGCTCATGTCATTCAGGTTTCTAGTACTAAAGGTTTGTATTTGTGTGGGACTGTTCAAAAAAAAGTAAACTCTCATGCTTTTAGGATGTTGGCTAAGTGCTAAACAATAGGGCTTTAGGGAGAGCTTTTCTTACAGTGAAGTTATTCTCCAGAGGCCTACTTCAGGCTTTTTTGCACCATTGCCCCCAAGAAAATGGGCTGCTTTGGTCTAGTGGAGCAGGTTTTTAGGTCCTAGATACCATCATTGTTAGGGTTGTGCTGTAAACCCTAAGTGGTACATATGCAGCAGGTGGGTGCCCCTGCATCTGGAGCAGGAGTGATTCAGTCTTGCTGTAAAATGATCAGGAAAGCTTTACTACTGAAGTCAGTGTTCCTAACCAGCTCGGGGGTGTGGGCAGATGTTTGTCTTTGTATTCTGCGCAGGTTTCTACAATCGGCTCAGAGCGCTGGACAGGTGGTGTTTTGGAAATGTGGGGCAAGGGGAAGAGCACCTCCCAACCACTCAGGCAACTTTTGTACTTTTGCTTGTCTGTCTCCTTGGGACGCGTGGCAGTTAAAAGGGGAAAGTTCTTAGATATGCACAAGCTGGTCAGAATATGAAGCTCAGCGTGCCTCGCTGGTTTGGCATAACAAAAACATTCTGAGCTGGCTAGTCTCCAACTATTTGACAGAATCCAGCTACAAATCTTCTTGGTCTCTGTCAGCTTGTTTGCCTGTTTGCTGGTAGCAGGCTGGGAGGTGAGCTTTTGCGGTTTACAGCTGTGGGATTAGGGTTCTTTTCTTCTCATGGATAAAGGAAGGGTGGGGTGGTTTCTTTTCCAGTTCAATTTGACTTTTGAAACACTACCTCCCTCCCCAAAAAATAAAAAGGTAGTCCCTTTCTCTGCCCTGTTCTACTGCTGAATTAACTAAAACATCTAATAATCATATTTTGTTGTAGATGACAACCCTTTAATTTTCATGTGACCATTCACTTACTCTCTCCTCCTGTTTTGGGTTCATCTTTAATTGGCTTATGTTTGCAGTGATGGAGATAAACTCTTACTTGCTCCTTCTAGCAAAGTGCCTGTTTCATTTTCCAGCAGCTCAAAGGATATTCTTTGAGCTCTTGCAGCTATGGGAGGTGGGTGCAGTGAATTCCTTAGGAGATGTTTATTGTTTGGTCCTAGCTGCTTCAAGAGCCCAGTATTGTATTGTTCAGAGTGCTGAAGTTAGAGGTAAAATATGAAGTTCCAAATCAGGCTTGTTGATTCCAAAGAGCCACTTCTATGACTAGTTTTCTCAGTGTTTTCAGCCTAAAATCGAGGAAACCAAGGAGAGCAGCAGTGAATGTACAGAGTGGCCTGTCTACAAAACGATGAAGATAGTGCAGCCTCAGAGAGAAATTGTGCTTAACCTTTGTACAGTCGAGCTTTTCTAGTGCAGGACTGCTGCTGGCTGTCTGTGTAACAAAGCAGCTGTGTGTTATTGAACAGCCAGGGCTGGGGGCAGAAGCTTTTCGCTGTTTTAGTGGTTGTGATTGATTGTGCTCGCCGAGGGCCTGGAAATTTAAGGTGCTGTAGAGAGCATCATTGTGTTTGAGTTTTGAGTGCTGACTTGCCCAGCTGTTTGCTTGAAGCAGTGTGTGTGTGTTGTGTGCTGTTCTCGCTTCTTCCCAAACTCTTTGGGGTTTGCTTTCTTGTGGTGGAAGAGCGGTTTCCTGTCAAGACATTACACCCTACCATAACGCCTGAGACTCTGAAAGTGGTTTGACACTCTGATAAAATGGATTAAAACACTTAGCTAAAATAACTGTAAGATATTGCTGTGAATGGACTGAAAACACCCTTATGGAAAGGGTTTTGATGGTGGGTTTTTTTCCCCCTGCATTTTTTCTTTTCCTTTTTTTTTTTTTTTTTTTCTTCTTTATGGACTACCTTTGGAGAGAACAGCTGGACATGCTTTCAGAGCAGCAGTTCCCCAGGATGGTTTTGGAAGCGAAATACTGCCAGCTAAAGCAGCAAGTTGCAGCCACCCTCAAGGAGTCTCACCTCAGAGTCTCCCTCCTCTAGGGAGAAGCAGGGGACTGGAGTACTTGCTCATAGCCAGGTTCTGTCTAATCTAAAAGTGAGCTCAACTTCCATTGGGTTTTTGTTTGTGATTGTGTAAGTAATGTGTCCGGAAAAGCAACAGAGCAAGCTGTCTCCAGGGAAAGTGCAGTGTATAGGCAAGCTGCTCAGGAACTGTGCTGTATCTGTGTTTGACCAGGTCTTTATAGCCTTTGAGAGGCATAATTGACAGGAAACCTGAAAAGGGAAATAACTGACATGCTCTACTTGCAGCATTAATCCATAGAATACCTGGATATTTGCCTGCCCACCCTCAAGTCTGTCTCTGCACTGAAAGGATGGGAATACTGCTATTATTATCTTATAGTCACAGTGCCCAGGAGTCTGATGATGCTGAAAGGATCAGCTATTTGAGAATGTTGTATAATGGAGAGTGACCAAGAGCATAGAGAGATGGTGTCATGGCCTGAAATTTTTTATGTCTAACCGGAAAGTGTTCCTCTCTGCCCAGGTATGGTGTACATGTGGCCCCTGATCAGCTCTGTGGCATAAAAGTAAAAAAAGGTCTTTCTGATTCACCAAAGAAAATGACTGCAACATGTTATGTAGTGCAGCAGTGAGGCTTCAAGAAGATGAGATAATACCTTAAAAGCTGACCTTGCCGACCCAGTGTTCCCTCCCCAGGCTGCAGAACATGTCATCGATGCGATTGGAGGCTGCTGAGCTGATTGCTGGGAGCCTGCAGCTGCCTGGTCATCTCCAGCGCAGATACAGCCCAGGCAGCCGTAATGAGCATAGCTGTGCCTCTGTCCAGGTTGCTTAAAATGAACCTGGACAAGTCAATCACCTGAAGAGGCAGATTAGAAGAGAGTGAATTTCTCTTCATGGCTCACCACACCTTGTCTCCTTGCCAGTTTTGCTAGGAAAGGCTGGTTAGTGGTGGGTGGAGCTATTTGCAGCTAATTGTCCCAGGGGAGCTGGGAGTGACCTCACTCCTCCTCCAAACTCTCCTTACAGACTTCCTTCCCCCCTCCCAATGACTTTGTGATGGTGCTGATTTTATGAGAGTCTTAAGATAGAAGTTATTTATATAAATTCCCACTTAGGCAACTTCCCGCAACTGGGTAATTTAATGTTACAGTGTCTGGAAACACTGGGTTGAAGTTTTGTCTTTTCTTTTAAGCACACCCCCTCAGTTAGATACGTGGTGTGTTTCTTTCTGTATAGAGAAAATGCATTGCTGTTGATGGCTTTTGGGATAGAGAGGGCAGATGTTGGAATCGCCTCAAAATGTGTTTTAGTGTCAGCTTCTAACAGAACTGGCGACTTCTCTGCAAAGCTCTGTGGTCAGGTTTGGTGCTGAGACAGGAAAAGGGGAGCAGCTCCGAGCCAGTCCTGTGCTGTAAGTAGCCTTTGGAAGATGGGTTGGGCAAGGTTTTCCCTTCTGATGCTGCCTCTTCTCTCTGTGCTTTATCCATCAAGGGTTAGAATGGTTTCTTCCTCCAGGCATTGCTTGTGAACTTCCAGAGGTAATCTTTCCATAAGAGGAGTACTGTGTCTGGGTTATTCTTTAACTAGCAAAGCTGTAATGCTGATATATCTAGGGCTTGGCATTTTTGTGTGGGGAGGAACTCTCCTCTTCCATGAGTCCAGGAATACAAAGGTCCCAATCCTGCTTTCAGAAGTGTGCCTCTGTAGAATTTTAATTTTCCTTGATGGAGTTGCACAGCAGGAGAGACTGGAGGAGATAATGTCAGACAGGAGCCATGAAATTTAGGAGTCTGTGATTTTTGGAAATTGAGAAGGATGTATGTGTCTTAGGGTCAGAGTTAAAAAAAAAGGCAAAGCAACCACCCACAAACAAAAATAAGCCACCCAGTTGTTATTTTAGCAATAACAGAATGGCTTCATAGTGAGTCGCCTTGGGTCCTTGTTGAGAATGACTGTTTTTACAGTGCTGCTGCATGTCTGCATCAGAGAATGATTGTTAGGGAAGTCAGATGTGCCACTGCCCGCAGTGCACCGCTGCACAGTTGCCTAGGCCTGTGGTAAGGTGTCTGGGTTCTTCCAGCACATTTGCTTGGTAAATTGAAGTATCGATCTCATGTGAAAGATTCTATGTGTCATATTCTGTGTAGAAAAGTATACTCCAGTATATTAAACAAACTCCCTTTCCATGTGACTTCCATATGTTTAATACCTTTCCATGCTGCTGTAGAGTTTGACTTCTGGTTCCTCTTAGAGTAACTGTATACCCTGTGGCAGATTCAAAACTGCTCAGAGGTGGGGAACAGTGAATGCAAGTGGTGGTGGAATAAGTTTTGATTTGACTTTGTTATTGAGAATTTGGAAAATGAAAAGCAAACTTCCTCTGTCATGCTGGACACAACTGTTTACAACACATCCTTTTTCTTGTTGTCTCTTTCCCTTCTGTCAGTTGCAGAATATCTTTGTAGGCTTACTGTGTTTCTCCCCTGGGAACAGGAGGCTTGACTCGTTTGTGTGGAGTGGGGCTGCTGGGAGTATGGGAAAGGGGTGCAGTGCATGGCCTAAGTGTGTTTGATCCTGTTCTCAAAGCAGTGGTTGGAAGGTTGGGGAACATGTCTTCTCCTCATCTCCCTCCCCCTTTCTCTCTTTTTCCTGTCCCCTTCCAAAAAAGGGACTGCATGTTGGATGTTGACCTATCATAATGTTGGTCAGTCCACAAAAAAAAAAAAAAAAGGGAGGAGGAGGAGGATGGGGAGAGGAGGGCTGTGCTAATACAGTGAGACAACAGAAATTAATAGAGCAGAAAAAAACTCTGGAAAGAAGAGTGCATGGCTCAGGGTAAAAGGGTTTTATTGTTGATTCTGGGTTTTTTAATGGGCATATGGGGAGGGGAAGCTGCTCTCTCTTTGGATGACTATGGTTTAGCAAAATGTGTGGGGGCTGTGTGAGGTGCAAGGGGAGAAGATTTTTGTGGTATTCTCAGATATTTATTTCCTCAAAATGAGAAAAGAAGTGGTGTGACCTTGTTGAAGGTTAAATTGTTTGTGTGTAGGATATGCTCTTATGTTTATGTAGGCATCGTATCATCTCTTGAGTATGGCTTAGTGGGTGTGTACCGTGCCCTGCAGTTTGGTCTTCCTAGTTGCCTGACTCCTCTACCTTCCACTTCTGAGGTTGATGGTCTTCCTCTTCTGCTCATGCTGATGCTACCGGTTTTATGTCCCAGTGATTGTTTTCTCTTGTTTCACTGACTGTACCGACAGCTGTGAAAATTGTGACTGGGACATCTCTTCAGCGTTCAGGCTGCTCACTCCTCTAGAAATAACATTGACAAGGACTGCATTTGGATCTGGAATTTGTTGTGCAGACAGAGCATGACATGAAGTGCAGTAACCAGATTCAATCACTGCCTATGTTTGTAAGTCTTGCCTGTCTTCTGGCCGAGCACAGCACTGCTCGAATGCATTCGGACTTACGTACGTGTGCCTTTATATGAAGTGTGTGTTGTGGGGTGACTCTCACTGCCTTGACATTAAGGAAGCTTTGCCCAACATGAGTAGTAAAATGTAAATGAGTTGTTAAAATCGCATGCCAGGTCATATACTTAACTCAGATTGTTTGGGAAGTGCTACTGGAGAGCTTAAAAATGCACTGTTGGGACCTTTTCATGTCTCATAGCTAAGTAAACTAGATGCCACTCCAGAGAGCAAAAGCAATTTAAGAAGTAATAGATGTAAAAGCATTTGATTTTTCTTGGATTGATGTCACTGATTTGAGCTGTGCCAGTGATTCTCTTACTGTGTAGAGTGATTTTGTCCTCTTCTCCTTTTCTGCATTTTGACACATCAGCTGGTGATGCCATGCCTTTGGGTGTTGAAAAGACTTTAAATCAGTTATCTATGAATTATAGAATTTATCACGTATGCCTAGCAGAATGGAAAGAGTTGATCCCAGTTGGCAATTCTAGGCATTGTTATAATTAAAATAGTTTAAAATAAACCTTGAACCATTTTGTCCTATGTTTTTGTATGGTGAGTCTAGGGCACATTCTGAGAAAACATTAAGCTCCTGCTTTCACTAATATAAAGCTCTTGCTCATGTCCTGATAGATGCAGAAAGTTCAGACTTTGATTAAGCTACTGCATGGGAGTTCTGTATTGGTCTTTTTGGATCCAGAATAAGGATAATTTAATGGAAAAACTCTTGTAGGAATAAGGATAGTTTAACGAAGAAACTCTTGGAGGACTAAGAACTAAAGAGGGGAGTGGAAAATGGTTTTGTGGTATCTTAACAAAAGCAAAGGTCAGCATGGTGGATATTTAAAGTTAGGGTAAGCATGGAATAGGTTTTAAGGAGGAACATTTTCTTGTCTTGTAGCTTTCCAAGAGAACCTTGCAGCCAGGCCATGTGTGTTTTAGTAGATCGTGCCATGTACAGCAGAAGGAGGCTTAGCTGTTAAGACTCTTTCGTGGGATATCTTTGTGTATCATTCTTTGCTCTCTCAGCAGTTTAGAAATTAAATACTTTTAGCCTTGGATGAGATGATCTATTTTAAAAACACAGATTGTGTTTGCAGATGGGCATCAGAGTCATGTTGTTTCGGGTTCTTTTGCTGCCTGCACCAGGGTAGGTCTTGCTCAGAGCAGGCAGCCACCACCTCCTTTACTAGACTGTGGTTGAATATTTGTTCAGAAATACCCCATGAAACTGAAGGACCAAGCCTGAATCTTTCTTTTCTCCTCTTACACCACTTTCGTTGCGTCAGAAATGAGGTTTCCGTATTTATGTTTGTTTATGTAGAAATAGCCCCTCCTCAGTGGTAAGATTTTCCATGCCTTTATGCAAGCCAGAAATGAAGTTTTGTGTTTTCACTTGTGCCACATCCTGTCTGTTTACTGTTCTGAGCTTATTTTCAGTGGAAGAAGCTGCCATGTTAATGTTGAAGACAGATCTCTGTTTCCAAAAGATACAGGACTGGCAATCTGCTCCTGGTGGAGATTTAGCGCGCTGTTGTTTTCCTGTGGACGTAGGCCATGTGGACACATCCCTGCTAGCTTTATGTCAGTTTGCTGTCTCTAACAGAATTGGTCCCCATGCAGTTTAGAGCTTCTTCTCTATCAAGAATCCTAATTTTGCATCCAATTGCATCTCTAGGTTTTTATCAGGATAGTTATCTTGATAGAAATAGCACATGTTTTGTTTTCTTTTCTTTTCCCCTCCTTGCACTGAGAGCAGCCTCTAATACTCCTAAAGTGCTTTCAGAAGAGCTGTTAAATAAGTTTAAGCTGGTACTAAGGCTGGTGTTTAAGCTAAATGCCCTGGCAGTACGAGGTCCTGTCTTGGTCTAATGTGCTGAACTTGCAATGACTTCTGGGCAGGAACAGGTAACAGCTTGGAGGGGATGGGGGTGTGATCTCTGCCTTCCACTTTCGAGGTTTTTGGGTATAAGACCTCATATAGACCTAGGCACTGCCTGAAGCTCATGTAACCCACATAGAGGAATCGTACAGCTCTGATCCAAGTTTCCTGTGGCCATCCTGAAATACACCTAAGCCTGCATTCAAAAGCCCTGAGAGTACCCAGATGTACTTTTATGTGTGCATGTTTCCAGTTTCCAAAAGTTTGGCACTTTTCCTGGCTCTCTGTTCTCCTGGTCCTGTTATATTTCAGGTTACCTCCGGGGGGAGCAAGGTAGTCAGTTTGAGATGGGGAAAGCCCCAGGAATGAAATTTAGAACTGTTGAAGTATTTTCCTTTGATATATTTAGGAGTGTTCTTCAAACAAGGAGAGCAAGTGTGCAAGTAACTTTATTTTCCCTTGAACTGGAAGCAGTGAGGTAGCGATGAAAGAGATGGGCAGAGAAAATAGGATATGGCAGAAGAGTAAGGAACTCTCCAAAATCTATTATGCATTAGATTGGTTTGTATTGCATTGGTAATTCATGTTTCTAAATGCCCCTGATTTGACATATGGTAATGTCAAACGCCTTCCTCTTGGTTTGGTACCTTGCAGTGCTGGGAACTGTATGGGCAGAGAACAAAAAGGCAGTTGTCCCAGGGAGCTTAAAATGTGCAAGAAACAACAGAGGAATACAGCCAGCTGGGAGGAGCACTGGAAAGAGATCACAGCCAGGAGCCTGGCTGATGTCAGGTCGTTGCACAACTGGAGTAGCAAAGTGAGAGAGTGGAAAAGATGGAAGTGAACAGGGAATAGCTTTGTGGCTGCTGGAAAGTATCTTTTTACCCAGGTGTGAGAGGAAGCAGGAAGGTATATTGTGGCACTGACTTGGGCTGTGATGTAGGTAGGTGTCCAAGAAACAAGTGCCAAAACACATTCACAGTGTCGGGTAAGAGGGAAGCTGTTTCTGCCAAGATGCTTGATCTGTAGCTTGTCAAGGCAACACGTTTGCTGTGATGTTCTCCCAGGAACCACCTTTATTGGAAACCTGTTCTAATGGTTTGCTAGACTTGTGTCCTGTTGTGCAGGGGAAGAGGCCTCTCAGAAGAAAGACCTGTTAAGTGAGTTAACAGCCCACCTTCCTGATGTTCTTTTTAGCAAAGCAAAAGAGGAGCTCAAAGGCTGATCTGGCATAGTGAATGAACTGAAATCCACTCTCCCAGTTAAGGCTCTAATCATCTGTGCTATGATCTGTTTTTCTTAAGTATAGACCAGATCTGCTCTCACAGCTTCAGCTCCTTTCATACAGTATTCTTTCATAACAGCTTTGTGCACTGCTTGTACCTGTCACTGTAGCTATGATGTGTGGGACTTGAGAAGATTAAGAGGGATAATTTGGAAAGTGTATGTTAATTTTGCAGATTTGGGAGTACAGTATTCCCTCATGTTTCACTAGCAAGGAGAATGAACTGCCAACTGATGCATAGAACTAGTAAAAAGTATCAAGTGAATAAAAAGCTGTCCTCAGGGGCAACCCTGAGGAACAGGGGGGATGGGGTGAATTGGGTTTTGGCATAGGAGGAGCGGAACCTTAGTTTGTAGGAAAGTTTGTATGTTTTGTTTTAGAACACAGTGCTGGAAATAGTTATTAATTTCCATGACTGTGTCAATTAAAGGGGATTAGGTTAAGAATGATAGACAATCCTGTAATAAATGGTGGTTGATGTATAATCACAAGGGGGCAGTGTTAAGGTTACATACCCAACTTGAACTTATAAGTGACCCTATTTCTGAATACATAACCCTTGTCATGTCAAAATGCTTGTTGATCGCTTTTTGCTATTTCCACTTTTAAAACGAGTGCAGAGACACAGAAGAATTCTCTTTCAGATCTTCATTTCTGCTGATGTTACTGATGCTGCATTTAGGACTGTGCTGTTGATGTGGTTTGATTAGCTAGAGTGTGGATGTCCAGGTCCTGTTCCTCCTGCCGCTTGTGGTCTGATTTACAGATCCTCTCCCCCATGAACTTTAGGAAGGGCTTAGCAGCTTCCTCTCTTGCATATCTCCCAAAGTGCACTGGGATGAGCAAGGTTACAGCTGGCTGGACTTTATTTAGATGTAGGTTAACCACAGGTGCATCTGCTCTGATTTCATTCTAGATGTGCCCTTTATGAGCTTAGTGGAAGCACTCTCTCAGCAGTGTGAGTGTTCGGTTGCTACCTTGTGACATCCTCATCCAGCCTTCATCTCTCCAAATGTTTAGATATAGTATGGGTAATGAAATGTGCGTGTGTGTGTGTACGTATGTTTTGAAGCTCAGAAGTGAACCATTGTATTTCCTGTACTGATCAGGACTGGAAAGGAATTACTCTTGCTGTACACGTGGTTATGGAAAGCTCTAACTCAGAGCAGAGCTATTTTGGAAAAACAACAACTGGAAAGAACAAAGAAAAGCCAAGTTTGATGATTGGTTTGTAAATTAAACTACAGCAGTTGTGCAGCTCCATGTATAGTAAGATAATATCTGCTTAAAAAAATCTGGGTATTTTCCCAGGATTTTTCTCTTTCCCCTGTAGAAAAAAGCAGAAATGAAGTGGACTGTGGCACAAGTAACATCATAGTGCTGCATACCATTACTGCAAGTGTATGTTTTGGAAAAGCCTGTGCTGGAGGGGCCGTTTGCACACCTTAGTGTGCATGTGGAAAGGACTTTCTACTGCCCTCTGCTTTTACTGGGTACTCCGTTCCCCAGTTTGTGCTGTGGCTTCAGATGGAGCAGAGCTGGGGCAGTTCATCTTCAAGTGTGTGCTCTCATTTGTGTTGTGTAATAACCTGTCAGTAAGTGACAGATGTGTCCTTCCCTGCTGCAGCTGTAAACTGTGGAGATGGCTTGTTGGCCTTTCTAAAGCCCTTTCCATCTGCTGATCATAAAGGCCTGTGTTAAGAGCTGTGTCTTGTGCTTTTACAGAGAGGGCATTCCAAAAACTATTAGGAGGTTATCAGAAGGAGGCAACATTATGCTGTTCCCCTCGATAGCCACGTCTCTACTGCAACGACATCAGAAGCAGCTCTTCTAATGGGTAGAACCAATGGCTGCCTGCTTGTGATCTTGGTTTAAGTGGATTATCATCCTGCAATCCAGAGGTCACACTAGAGCCTGCTTACAACCGAATTGAAAATTATAGCTACTTTAGATCTTAGACCTTCAAGAATTTGTTCCATTGTAAGAAGACAGCTTTTTATCCAGGAAATGGCCAAGGGTCATGCTGATTTGAGATCTTCCATGTTCTGGGTGTTTTCTTGGGTCAACTGGCTTTTAAAAGCCAATCAGGTTAAATTCACATCATGTAGAAAATATTGCTAAGTTAGTAGAATTAGTAACAGGCTGGCTAAGCGTACCGTGCCATACAGTGTTTGGTAGAAGCATGACTTTCATGCTCCCAAGGCAAGGAAAGCTTTCAGTGCATATCCTTCCAATGAGAGTGCTATGGGCTGAATGTGGTTTTCAACATGGCAGTAGAAAAGGTGGGACTGCTTGCTAAAGGAGTAAGGGTACTTTTCCCCTCACCCCCCTTGCTGCATAGTGATACTGTGGCATGTGGTGTTGTTGCCTGTTGCTGCTTGGCAGGCTAACCATAACACTAAGACACAGCAGAATAGCCCCTACTTTTATGGAAAGCAGAGCTGTTAACTTAGTTGTGCCTGTCATCTTCCAGTATGGATGATTTAGATACTTCCTTCTGATCTTTTTACAAGGGCATGCAGTGGTAGGACAAGGGGGAATGGTTTTAAACTGAAAGAGAGTAGGTTCAATTAGATATTAGGAAGAAATTCTTTACTGTGAAGGGTAGTGAGGCACTGGAACAGGTTGCCCAGAGAAGGTGTGGATGCCCCATCCCTGGAAGGGTTCAAGGCCGAGTTGGATGGTGCTCTGAGCAATCTGGTCGAGTGGAAGGTGTAGCTGCCTATGGCAGGGGGTTGGAACGAGATGATCTTTAAGTTTCCTTTCAACCCAAACCATTTTATGATTCTATGACCTCAGGTAAATGCTCTATTCATCTTGTGCTGAAATATTTTTATTGCAGTAGGGTGGTGACAATGGCAGTGCTTCAGGATCTCAGGGAGGATATAAGAGGTTCCTGAACACCACATGACTTATTGTGTCACGAGGGGTGGCAGTGGCAGACTTATCTAGGTCCTGTTCCTAAAGCATGTGAGCAGCCTGGTGAAAGGCATGTGAGAGATGCAAAGCACTGTTCTGTTATGCTCCTGACTCCTTTCAGCTGGGTTCAATTGCTTTTTGGTCCTCTTCCTTGACAGGTCTTGGCTCGTGGGCAGCTGTTTAGCAATCCCAACTGGAACCTCACACCAAAAGGCACCATGATAATGATGACTGATGTCACTGCAGCCCCCAAATTGGGGTCAACTGCCACCACTCCAGCTGTGGCTCCTAACTTTTCCTGGATGCCGGAGGATGGCAGCCCCACGGCTGTGGAGCAGCCAATATTCCTCATGACCACTGCTGCTCAGGCTATCTCAGGTTTCTTTGTATGGACAGCTTTGCTCATCACCTGCCATCAGGTAAAATCCTGTCACTCGTACTTCTCATCCTTTCCTTTTCCCCACATGGAGGAACAGACCATTTCCATAGTGTGAATGGAGAAGAAGCACACTCTGTAAAACGTTTGGCCATCTCTTGAGTGTTTGCAGTAAGGTGTGTTATCTCAGACCATCCTTTCATAGGTCTTGTATCTGAATCCAGCCATTTTGTTATTGTGTCAGCTGTTGGCTAAAAGATTGTAGTCACCTGTTGTTTGACATTCCTCCTTTGATCTCCTGTGCCAGTGGATTCCAAAGGCTGAACTCCACTGCGGAAAGGAGTAGCAGGAAATGTTTTATTTTAATTTTTCTCCCCTCTCTGCATTCTGGGGCAGGTGTCCTGGGAGCCAGAACAAGTCAAACCCTGCATCCTGTTCCATACCTCACTTTCATGCAGTTGTCATGTGAACTGAAAAACACAGTGGGGAAACACAAGCCCTGTTATTTATCAACCTGTATTTTGTACCTGTTGGATTGTAGATTCCAGAGTGATGACTAGAATCTAGACAACTACAGCCTACTAATGGAGTACAGGGGCTAGTGAAGTTAAAAAATGGATTAGTCACAGATGAATAAGAGTAACACCTGCGGTTTCACCAGCTTGGGTAACAATTACAAGTGCCGTGGATCCTCCTGTCAAATTGATTGCCTACTGAGGGTAGGAAGAAATTTTCCTCTGCAGTATAGCATTGCACAGTTAGGCATTAATGTCCTTCTCCGAAGAAACTGATGGATGTCAGCGCCAGAGAGACACTGTTGATTGAAACGCGCTGTTGTCCTCTCACACGGCACCAGCTCCTGTGCTCTCGTAGGCACACGGATCACAGGGCTCTTTTGACATCCCAAGGGCAAAGCTTGGAGTCATCTGAACTCTGGTGTCAGCTGTCCCTGTGCTGGGTGAGATGTGTCACGGGGATTGTCGAAGGGCAAAAATATCCCTAAGGTTTGTTAGTTTATTTTCAACCTGTTCTCCTCAGGAAATGAGTTTTTTTGTGAGCTCCTCATGGGTTAGGAGAGGAAACGGAAGTATTTTTGAGCCCTTCAGTCGATTTTGACCAGATCTGGCCAAGAGGCAGGGAGGGATAAGCAACAGAGTGCTGGGGGGAGAGAGACAAGCCCCTCTCCCTTATGAGGGAAAGGTGAGATCATCAGTGTATGTTTTGTTAGACCCTGCAGAATCCTCACAACATCCCCAAATGCCGGGTGAAGCTTCAAACAAACACTTGTGCCTCCTCGGGCAGCAGAATCAGTCAGTCATGAGGCACGTATGTAATAAACTAGCTGTTACTAATTCCAGCAGTTGGGGCAGCAGCTCGATGGGAATTGCCGTACAGAGGCTTTGCCTCTGCTGACTCCGTGGTCAACAGAGCGTACCCACAACTTGCGCTGAAGCTCTGGCCATGTTATTAGGCCATTGCAGGAGCTGTGCTCATCTTCAGCGTGTGCTTGTGGTCAGTGCCTTTTTCAGGAGGTGGGTATTCTGTGAAAAAGTACCTTAGGTGTGGGATTTAATAATGACAAACAAACAGTGAGGGGTGGGAGCAGGTAGGGTGGGGACACTGCGCTCCCCCAGCCAGTGATGAGGGGGATTGGCATGTGTGCAAACAGTCGGACAGAACAAACGCTGTGGCTCTGCGGTTCCTTTGAGCACGTTGCATGAGCTCAGTGCACCCTTGATGGCTGTCACTTTGTGGCTGTGCTGTCACCCATGTGCAGAATGACACTTTTTGAGCATATAGGCTGTGGCTTACCAGCTTTTGGCTGTGCTCTGAGGTGCTCTCTTAGGTTGTTTCAGGTGAAAGTCTTGAAAGCATCCAAAACTGCCAAGAGAGTGAGTGTGTTCACAAGGAGCATGTGCTTAAGTGCATGCACATTCCCTCTTCAGAGAAAAGCAGCCTGCAGTGGTGTGAATCTTGGGTAATTAAAAGAGGATAGCAGGAATGTAGGACTGATAACTGGAAAAAAGATATGAACAAAAGAATGTGGGCAAGGTGATGTAACAGTAAATTAATTCCCTGTAAGAAACTAGACTAGAAGTGCCTCCATTTCCTCTTCCTTCTCCTTCCCCCTCTCTGCAAACTAAGGGTTGCTGTATCAATGTCGTATGATAACAGTGATTTATTTTTTCTTTTATGTTCATCACCTTGAGGCTGCTGGAGGCAATCAAGAGGTGATTTACTGAGTTTGTTTTTCCTGGCCCAATTGACTCTCCAGTTCTACTTTCTCCTCTCTACTCCATATTCCGCTGATCCTGGTCTCCCCTCTCCGTCCTCTCAGATCTACATGCATCTTCGCTGCTATAGCTGCCCAAACGAACAGCGCTACATCGTTCGGATCCTCTTCATTGTGCCCATTTATGCCTTTGACTCATGGCTCAGTCTCCTGTTCTTCACCAATGACCAGTACTATGTTTACTTTGGCACAGTGCGGGACTGCTATGAAGGTAAGGAGGGGTCAGACAGAGGTGGGAAGTCTGCCCTGAGAGAACTCTGTTTCTGGTTGAGAACATGCAGAAAGCATCACTGTCACCTACTGAAGTGAAGTTTTGTGGTGTGCCTAACTGGATGACCATGGCTTGCTTACTGACTGAGAATCATAGAGTCAAAAGATGATTTGGGTCAGGAAGGACCTGTAAAGATAATCTAGTGCAGCACCCCTGCCATGGGCTGGGACAGCTTTGCTCAAAGCCGGGTCCAACCTGACCCTCTTCCTCACTGGCCTCTGAGTATGACAGGATGTGTTGAGCCTTCCCTTTAGAGTGTTCTATAAAGACAGAGGTTTTGGTTTTCTTGGGTCTTTTGCTTCAGGAAGGTGGAAAGCCAAAGAATCTGATCATATCTGGGTGTTAGAAAGCAAGGTATTGCTTAGCTTCTGGCCCTTCTAAACAGCAGCCAAACATTTGCTTTGTCCTGTTTTGCTGGTGCAGTGTGTTAGCAATGTATTCTCCTGGTCCCATCCTGTGGCCACTTGTGTGCTTGCACAGGGTAGAACAGCCGCCATGTGCTGAGGCTGGTCAGGTGTAGTGCTTTGGAGTCCTGCAGGAGAGAGGATGCCATGTTCAGGATGAGTTACCAATGGCTTGGTTTTGGTTATCTGCTGCAGATAACATAATACCACTAATGTTGTATGGGAGGGAAGTGGTTACTCTTCAGTAAATGCTATCTTAACTTCCCTCCTGATCTTATCCTGAAAGAAGCCTCTACCAACCCAGCAGGAGAGACTGCACTCTAGCAGTGTGTTTTTGAGGACAATTTATCACCATCCCCTCATTAAATCATAACTCATTGGTGCAGTTATTTTGGTGAGATCTGCATTGCAGAGGGGTGCCCCTGGCCATGTGAACGAGTTAATCAGCTGAAGGGACCAGCAGGCCCTCCTCACATCCACAACAGTGCTCTGAGATGCAGCAGCAGATGGCAAACGTGCACACGTGATGCAGGAGGCATCTTTGTTTGGGCCTGGTTTTATATTTTCCCTGCCCTGCACGTGTGTAGGTCTAGCAGGAAGCCTGCTGCTCTGCAAAACTCCTCTCCTAGCAACAGCCAGTGTCCCCCTGCCTTGCTAGCTCAGGGAGTTTGCAAGCATTTGAGCATCTGCTCAGGAGGCAGCCCGTGCGCCACGGTTCACCTTGGCACATTGGCCTGTGTGAAAAAACTGCAGGTGAAGGTGAAAGCACCTTTGGAAAGCAGGTTTCTCCCTCGCTTTTTCTGGGGATTACTTTGAAACAGCCTTTTTGTTCACTTCCCTCCCTTGACATCCACCTTATCCTTTTTTTTTCGGAGAAGGTTTTAGGTTGTGAAGTGGGGAGGAGCTCTGTTAGGGAATGGGGGGAGAAGACCCTACTAATAAGTTTTGAAAGCAGTCTAGAGCCATTTGTAGACTGCAATTCATAGCGTTTTGGTGTTGCTCTTTCATGTGACTCTGTTTCTGTAAAAACCTGTTTTTTCTGTTACATTGATATCATAAATATCATCTCATGAATGTGGATCAGGAATGGGAGAAGTGTTCTTTTGCTGGTATGATGAGCTTTGATCGCTAGCACTTACTTCTTTTGGGGAGGAACAGGCAGATATTTCTCCCTCCCTTTTATTCCTTTTGTTTTGTTTTGTCTTCTTCCTCTGATGTCATCTCTTCCCTAGTGCTTGTGGAATGGCCTGGTATTGTAATGACCACATCAGAGGGCAGGGGTCACTGGAGGACAATAGGAGAAGCTCAGCTTTTCTTCCTCTGGGTGCTGGGAGCTGTCAACTAAGCTGCAGAAAAATTGAAGGCAAAAGGGGTTACCACAGTTATTTAAATGAGTTTTCCATGGTTGGTGTTTTCTCTCCTAATTCAGGCTTTGGCAAAGTCGTTACTGTGTTCAGTAATAAGGATTACAGGTAGAGTAACAGTATACCAATTACATACATAGAAGCAGGTATACCATTGGCTTTTAGGTGCTATAGCATTCTTGCCAGCTAGACACATCTACAAGCCCTAAATACAATGTTTTGAGACTATGAGAATTTTGAGAAGTGTTGAGTACCTCTTTGCCAGGGCATAGTTTGGATGCTTGTAGAATTAGAGTTGATGTCTGACTTCAGAAGTTCATCCATGTGGAAAAATTGACATCAGGTCTAATAACCAGCTGCTTGAGGAGACCATTGTCTCTGTGCTGTATGTTATTAGGCTTCTGTTCTTATTTCAAAATTCCTTGAGACTTCTGTTTCTATCCCAAATTGTTTGGGGCAAAAAGCAGGATTTGGTTGTTGTCCTTCCAGGGAATGTCCAGGTACAGATGACCATAGAAAATAATGTTGAAAGAAGGGTCATTTGTTCTGTCCTTTTTCCCCAGGGCTGTATGCAACAAACTCAGTAGTACAGTCCTTGCCCTAAAAAATCTCACAACTTTGAGGGTCCAACAGCGATTATAACAAGTCCAGAGAGTGGCAGACAGGGCATATGCAGGCTTACTCCATGCATTAAAGTGGGTTTGGATCCAGTGAAAAGGAAATACATCTGTAATTATGGAGAACTGAAATGGGACAAACTATCAGTGGTCAGTTCAAGAAAGCTGTTCGCTGTCTGTACCGTGTTGCTGGGGAAGACGAAGTGGCCCAAGGAGAAGTTTATTCACTAGATGAGAAATTTCATCTTTCTGAGGAAATGAAGCACGGAGTCTGTTTTTCAAAAATCTTCATCAGACATGAAAACAATGTTTCACTAAAACCCCTCTGTTTTTCCACCTCTTATGTCTGTAGTCTGATTACCTGGCAGAGAGAAACTGTGTTCATCAGCTAGAAGGTTAAATACAGGAGATAACATGTGGTTAATGGATCAGATGTATTTTTCCCTGATTATTTAGTACCAGTGTAATGTCCTAGAATAATGCACAGGAACCCTGTAAAGAATGGCATCTTACAGATGCCAAGTAAAACAGAGACTGACCACAGTTTTAAATGATTCTGTGACCCTTTTGGCATGAGTCATGGAACTGGCCTGGGACCATGGCCAAGCTCCAGTTCGGATAGTCTTGTGAGTGCTGAGGTAGAACGATAAATGCAGTGAAAATAATCTGGAGTGCTTTGAAGGGAAAGGTGCTGCATAAGCAGTCCCTGCTAATGTTTGGTCTTTTGCCTGTACTCTTGGTCCTTGCACCTGTTTTGAAGTTGGTTGTCATTTTACTCTGATTGATGTCTTTGCAGCCTTTGTAATATACAACTTTCTCAGCCTCTGCTATGAGTACTTGGGAGGGGAGAGCTCCATCATGTCTGAGATCAGAGGGAAACCAATTGAGTGAGTATTTATTGTGCTTACAGCATGACGCTATCCTCCTTCTACTTTTCCCATCTACTTTTCCTCTTATCCCTGCCCTGAAAACCTGTGTCATGTGGCAAATGTCTGCTGGGACTGGGCAGTGTGGATGGTGATGATTTACCAGTACCCTGCTCTGAGACAGATCAGGGTGATCACATCCTCTTAGGCAAGCTGGACTGATACACAGCTTTTCTGGACACCTGCCTACACATTTGTTTATTTTCTTATTCCCTACTCCTCCTTTAAATCTTTTCTGTATTTAGTTGATTGTGCTTCCTTTAGGATCTGTGTTTCTCCCCATGCTACTCAATTAAAAGAAAAATACAATTGGAGTGTATAGCCAGGATGTTGTTTTAGACGTTTCTCTGAAAGAGTATGGCTGTAACTTTAATTATGGTTGGAGAAAGCACCAGTCCTGCAACTTTGCTACAGAGAGATAGATAAAGAGGGTAGGAATCTTGCACTCCAGCCCAAATCTTGCTTGTGAACCCTGTCATCTTGTGTTGGCTGTTTCAGGTCCAGCTGTGTGTATGGAACTTGCTGCCTGTGGGGAAAGACCTATTCGATTGGATTCCTGAGGTTCTGCAAACAGGTATGGGCTGGAGGGACTGTGCCATCCTGCAGAAATGAATGAAGTGTGAGTGGGTGGCAATGGTGCCTTTTGCTGCTGAACTGCTGGGATGAGCACTCCTTTGAGGGGGGTTATAATAGCATTTTGAGAGGCCTGCAGACTGCTGAGAAGAGGAGGTGTTTCAGGGTTGGTTTGTTTTGAATGATTTTAATGTTTTCTACTCAACCCTGCATCAGGAAAGCCTTAGCAAAAGGCGCAAGTTATCTCCTGGAACTGATGTTAACCCTGTGAAGAAACTCTTCCCTTTATGAATTACAGAGGTCCCAACTTTAAGATGTCTGTGTTGTGTCTCAGACACCCCAGTTGTGTAACAGCCTCCTGAATTCCCAGAGCTGCTATTGTGGTTTGGAGTTGAGGAGGGGGTGGAGGTTAAGCATGACACATTGCTTTGTGGGAGGAACCGAGTATTGCTCATCATGTGTGTCTGTCTGTGCTGAACTGGGTATGTCGAGTGGGAGGGCGGGAGCGAGGGAGATCTAAACCTCGATACAGCCCTTGTCTGCTCATCCCAGGTCAGTCACCCCTGCCTGTCATCAGACAGCAGGTGAATTTCAAGTCTTTGCTCACTTGCTGAAATGAACACACAAGGTTTCTCTGGAGACAGCATGAAGCAGGTCTGGTTCTTTGAAGGGGCTCAGGTCATTGTAATTCCAGTCACTGGGTCTAGATCTTTGCCCTGGCTTTTCCTGAACATCATGATCTGTCTTCTGTGTTTTAGCAATATGCAGAAATATCAAAGTTAAAATGCCGCCTCAGTAATATCCAGTGCAGCACAAGTGACCATTTCCAAAGGATGACATCTTTTGCGTTTCTATTCTGGTTGTCCATGCCCCATATCCTTACAGCTTTCCTGCTTTTTTCCCCTGATACTTTATTTTCTACTCTGCACCCAGTATGCTGCTTCACTTGTTTCTCTTAGGTTTCATTTGGAGACCCTGTGGTCAATACACTGCATTACCTATTCTTTGTGCTCCTAATGTTAACTTTTACCTTTTAAATACGTCGTAAGCAGATGTAACGCCCACGAAAGGTGAATGAGTGCTGGAGAAGTAATTTCCCTTAGACCTCTTGTTCCTCATGTCCCACAGCCTTTGGCGGTTACCACCACCCAGGTTGTGCCTGGCTGTGTTTGGAAAGTTTGTTCACCACAGTGAGGACGAGAAGCACTCTTTGGGGAGGGGGAGGTGTGTTTTTTCTGCTGGCCTCCACAAATCCTGGCAAATTTGGTAACTCTGGCTAGGGTGGATGTTTAGCTTTTCCCTTGCTGCTATCTAGTAGCAATTCTAGTCAGGCCTGCCCTTTGCTAACTGCTAAAACTGCTGTGGAGGCTGTGAGGGAGATGTCTTGCAAATGGATGTTTAAATACTTCTGTCCTTTTTGGCTTGAGCTTAAATATTGCCTTGGTGAGAAATTGTTGACGCCAAGACTCACTTTCTGGTACTTCTAGACTTCCAGGATTGCCAAGAAAGACCCCTCAAGGCAAATTCCTGGGAAGACTGATGCAAAAGAACAACAGAGCACATGTCAGTACTGATCTGGGCGGTATCCACCATCCTGATGGTCAGGGAGAGGAATGTCCTGGAAGAAACACCTTACCCTTTTTAGCCCTGTTCTCAGCATCTCCAGCATTTCTGTTGCTTCCCATCACACCTGCCCATTTTCTACTCTTTCCAGTCCCTTTCATCCTGAGGGAATCTGTACTATAATCATTCTTGCTTTCCGTCTTCACCCCCACTACAAGCTTTTCTCAGGCAGGTGCCTGTTTTGGGTCAGTGAGTCTGTCTGTGTTTCCTGTGGCCCTCCAGCAGTGTGGTGGCTGCAGCATAAAATCCAAATAGCTTGTTTCCTTAAAGATGTCTTGATTAAGATTCTTTATTGGGCCTGTGTCTGATGACCCTCACACATGGGTCACACACCATCCATGTGCTTCCCATATGCTGTAGCATCTTCTAGGGAAGCAACTAAAAATAGTATGTGGTGGTTTGGATTGCAGAGAAATGGTTAAAACATCCCAGATCGGAAGAAGGGGAAGCTCAGAGGATGGAGTTGTTTACCAATTAGCTTGACCTTTTCCAGTTCATGTATTTACAGTGACTCACTAACTGGCATGTGCTGGGGTTTTTAATCTCCTTGAAGTCTTATGACCACTAACAAATTGTGTTGTATCCAAAGCAATTATTGCTGTGTGGTTTTGCCTCCTTTCTTTACATAGCCCTCCCCACATGTACACAGGTCAGCACCTGCCAAGGCTCTTCCAGCCTTCTTCAGGGAGACACGGGTCGTGTCTTTTCAGGGAAACATTTTTAGGGTCATAAGCCTTCACTCTCTTAGGACTTCGAAGTTCAATATGTCCAGAAAGTTGAAGAATGCGGTGGCTTTGAGAGAGCACTTGTCCCAGTAGGAGCAGTGGTTTATACTGGCAGAATGGATAGAGTTGATCCCAAGTGCCATGGAATCTTTGGGGAGATTCGGTAAAGGTCACGTGGATGACAGCAGTGATCATGTGGATCGCTTCTGTCTGTTAAGACACATCTCTGTGGCAGCTGTCAAAAGTTCCTTGTCAGAGAACTAAGTTCGCCTCTGATCCAGGGGACCTTCTTGCCTAACTTTGTGACAACTATGGACTGGAGTTTGCTTTCCTTTCCCAGTATGCCTCTGTTAAACTTGCTGTGTCCATACTATAGCACAGTGTGGGATTTTTTGTTTTTCATACAGTTGCCATGTATAAATGTGCTGCAGCACAGCCTGTGAAAAGCAGCTCTGGAAGAGAGGACCTGAGCAGCTTCTAGGAGCAACCCTAGAGAGAGGTTTTTCTCCCCATTCTGGACAAGTAGATAGCCGACATACTGCTTCTGAATCTCCTCTGTCTCTTTTTGGGTGTTGCAGTCCTCAAGCACAATTGATTAGGAAGCGGCATGGTCAGACTCCTTGTTGGGGCTGGACTGTGTTGCCTTGCTGAGTTGTCCTAGTGGACACTACATCGTGATGCTGGTTTGGGGACTTGGCCCCTTGCACCTCCTGCCTTATCATTCTTCCTCTCTTTTTTCTGTAGGCTACCCTGCAGTTCTGTGTGGTGAAGCCTCTCATGGCGATCAGCACGGTCATCCTTCAGGCCTTCGGCAAGTACCAGGATGGTGACTTTGAGTAAGTTTATTTGTCTGGTATGCAAGACTTGGCTGCCCCTTCTCTGCCTGGCTTTGCATGTTGTCCTTGTGTGTGCTGGGCCATGGGAAAAGATGGAACTCATGCACGTGAGAAAAGAGGGCAGAGGTAGCCCTCTTAGTTTCAGCTTTTTCTACCTCATTTTAGGGGAGGGAATGGGACAGGGAGGCGGGAAAGAAATGGACTCTTCCAATTCCCCAGTGACAGTGGCAAGGGGAAAAGATCATGCTGAAGTTTCAGGCATTCATATATCTTCTCTTTTCAGTGTGACCAGTGGCTACCTCTATGTGACGATCATCTACAACATCTCTGTCAGCCTGGCACTGTATGCCCTCTTCCTTTTCTACTTCGCCACACGTGAACTACTCAGTCCCTATAGCCCAGTTCTCAAGTTCTTCATGGTGAAGTCTGTCATCTTCCTGTCCTTCTGGCAAGGTGAGCTGCTTTTCCCTTCCCTTGGTAGGCACAAAGAGCTCTCTGCAGGGCCTCAAACGCTAAAGTTCATAGAGCAGATGTTGATGAATAGACAGAATGTATTTCTGTATTCTATTTGTTTTATAGTCGTTCATTGCACTTCTCTGGGAAACGTGTTCTGCTCATTTTCATTTTTGTTTCTATGCTCCTGAATCCTCACTATCCCTGCATGTGTGTGTGTGCACGTGCATATCTACCTGGCAAAATTAGCTGATGGGATGAAGAGTCCTTTGCGTTCCTGGAACAGTCATAAAGCACAATCTGCCAGCATTTTATCTGCATGCTGCCATTTTATTGATTAAAGCGGCACATCTCAAAATTTTTAGTACTTTTTTTAGTGCTCTATAAATAAAATTTTAATGGTATGTCTGTGATTTATGTGAAGCAGCAAGCTGGCTGAATGCAGTGTGTGCTGCCACAGACCCACAGCTGAGCGAGACGTTCAGAATTCATACACGTGACACAGAGGCACATTCGGGAAGTTGAAATTCCACCTAAGCTTAGTGCTTCTTACTGACTGGCTCTAAGCATTTCCCTGTTCGGTGCCCTACTTAGGTTTACTGAGTTGCACTTCAAAGACTAATTGAGTAGGAACTTGGGTGGAATTTAGGCTGTTGGAGTATGGCCCATCCTCCCTGCCTATGGACAAACTAATAAGCGTCTAGTTTATCATCTTGAGCCATTTGGTCACACACTTCTGTCTTCTTTGGAATTCTTTAGCCACCATGATTTTGTACAGGGAAAAACCTCTTTCTTGCAGCGGTTTGTCAAAAATTCCATATGCTTAAATGAAAAGTTCTGTTACTTGTATTTTTGGTCTAGCTAGTGGAAGTGCTTATGTTGCAAAATGTGGAATCTGTAAAAGGAGTGTTCTTTGATGTTTGATCTTTGTATACTTTCAAGTCTAATCAACAAGAAAGGAAATTTAATCCATGAAACAGCAGCTAATGAGCTCTCAGTGACGGCCAGGCGTTAGAAAGACAAATTACTTGTCTGTAGAATTACCTTTTTAAGGTTTTAGGCTCAACATGTTTCAGATCTCAGACCTAGGGGAAGGTTAACAAAACTTGGGAAGAAGGATGTACCACTGA